>OX421975.1:1862102-2477870 GCA_949128135.1 Parasteatoda lunata
GAGAAAGCAGTAACAAATCTAATTTTCTCTGATATATAAATAAATATTACAGTCTTTAAACTTTAAAAATCATTGAATTTATTGTTTCGAATTTTTATTTATTACTTTTTTCATTATTTGAACAGTTTGAAAGAGCAACGATTCAGAAGGACCAAATTTCCCAGAAAATACACTGGTGTAAGAAATTAAGAGAATTTGCGGACTGGGTCGATTATCTCTAGAACTACCGGACCGATTTTAATGAAATTTGATTAGTACATACATTGTTACAATAGAAAACAAATAATCATTCAACAATTGTAATACACACGCATCATCGTGCGTGTAACACTCGTTGGAGTATGAAGGTATGAAATTGCCACAACAAGAAAATTCAGGCCAGTTACCCCAGGAAATGATAAACTACCTTATTTGAAGTAAGAAATAACGCTGCAAGGCCTGTATATCTGTAAACAGGGACCATATTACCTATTAACCCATTTTTTTGCTGATTCTGAAACCGCTGTTTCATACCTTCCAACTCCAACGAGTGTTACGCACGATGATGTGCGTGTATTACAATTGTTGAATTGTTATTTGTTTTGTATTGTACCAATGTATGTACACATCAAATTTCTTCAAAATCGGTCCAGTAGTTCGAGAGATAATCGACCCACTCTTAATTTCTTACACCAGTGCATAACTTTTTTTAATGTATAATTATATTTTCAGTTTTCAAATTGTTAGTGTTTGCTTGCGTCAGGCAATAATCATTTTTCAGTGAAAAGGCACTTAAATCGCAGCATAGTTACTTCAAAGACCTAAAAAAAGGTTTTTATTCGACTAGAAAAGAAATTTATGCTTTCAACTGTAAAATTATATTTTGTGATTTTCGTTTAAAGAATTAAATATATATATATATATATATATATATATATACATATATATATATATATATATATATATATATATATATAACTTAAAAGTTGTTATTTAGCATCGCGTGTAAAACTGAGAATTCGACAGAAACTAAAAAGAAACATAACTTCGGAAATCTAGTTACATCATTCAAACTAATAAGTGATACGTTTAGTAATTAAGGTTCTTTTGTAATTATTTTTCTAAAATGCACATTTCGTGGTTCGATGAGCTATCTTAATGATACTAATTAGTGAGGATTCATTATAAATTAGCAAACGTTCAATAAGCAGAAATGAGAAAGGCATACATTCTTTTCAGTACGTTTAATTAAGTATAAAATATTCTCAGTTCAATCAAATTGAAAAATGTTGAGTTTTCAATTTGAACGAAATAAGACTTAATAAAAAAAAATTCTAAGAAAATTTGAGGAGCTTAGTAGATTCCAAGTAATAATTTTGAAAAAAAAAAAGATATTTCTCTGGGAAAAATATTCTTTTTAGTCTCATCTTTAAACATACAAAATTGATTTATTTTGCCAAATCATTTAGATTCAATGAACATGACTGATAAAAGTTTGCCAGTTTCTGAGTGTGGAAGAAGGTAACAAGTGCAACTTGCAAAACAAATTACCTAAGAAAAACCTGTCTTTTGGTACGCCAAAAAGCGGGCTGTATAATGGAGTGTTAGAGATTTAGAGATATTGTTCTTGCTACTAAAAATAAAGGCAAATCATACTCTTTCATCAAAGTATAATCTTTAAAACAAATTTACTCGAATTTGCCTAATTTAGAACCTTAATTCACTCTGCTCCTCAACAGACATTCGAGAACCTCGTAGTTCGAAACATAACTTTTACAATTTAATTAGCTTAGAGCCTTAATTAACTTTGCTCTTTAACAGACATTCATGAATCTCGTAGTTTCAAACACAACTTATAGAATTCAATTTATTTGCCAAATTGATTCAGACATAAAAAATTGTTATTCTCATAATTAAATAGTGACTCTTCATGATAATGATAATAACATGTATTAATTTTCATGCCTCCAACTGCAAAAAAGTTATTCGGTTAAATTCGAAAAGAAATAAACAGTGCTGCCCTCTTGTGAATCAGATGGAGAAATGTGGTTTCTGCCATATCTTGTATTGATGTGGTTTAAGCCCTTGGAAACAAAGAAATGCCATAAATTCATGCTGATAGGACTGAGGAGGTTTGTTACGTGGCAACACCAAAAGACAGAAAACTCTTGCTTCGCTTCAAATGATCAATAAAACACCGGAATTTTTATACACCTAGAATTTCTAAGCTGAAAGAACATTATTTTTCATGTTGCAGCTTACATCAGCGTTTCAGAAGAGTCTGGCATAGCTAAAGACGCTTCTACCTCCACGTCCAAGTATAAATATTTAGATCTAATGGTGAACAGAAGTAATCATTTTTTAAAATAACATTTATATTGTTATAGAACATACAAATTTGGTGAGTTCACAACTATAGCTTATTTTCGTTTTCCAAACGGGTAGATTTATTGAATACTATTTTACTTGCATCGCTTTATGCATAAAGCTGATTTTTAAGTTCTAAATCATTTAACGAATCTGTATAACGGTATAATATATAACAATATATTAATGATATTTGTACCAAAAATAGTACTTGTGAAGATTAGACACCTTTTTAAATAACTTTATCTTAAAATGTTGCCCAAAATTACGTTATAATCTTTAAAGAATCAATATTCTTAGTATTAAACCCATAAATTAAAAGCGTAATAATATCAGTACAGGACAATACCTTTAAATTAGGAATATAAAAATATTATGGAAAAAAAATGATTTATAAACCCAAGCCAAAATGTTTGATGGTTTTCCATTGATGGACCAACATAATCTTGGTGGTAACCATCAATAATTCCATCATGAAACATTATATTTTTGATGGCACCAACATAAGCATCTCAATGTAGAAATACTGATTTATGATGGTGCAACATAAGAATAGCAACTTTTTTTCGATGGTTTGTTCATGCTGAACCATCACGAATTTCCATCATAGTATCTTATAAATCAAATGTTTTAAAGATCATGAACAACCATCATCCCATTGTAGGAATTCCGACTGATATATGATGGTCCAAAAAAATCAAATTTGTTTTGATGGTATATTCCTGAAAACCAACAAAAATTCCCACTAAACCATAGTTGCAACCATCATGAATCAACAATGATCATTCATCATGAAGTGTTGATGGTTTACCATCATAGTAATAAAGTAGCATTTTCCAATATGGAATGATGGATGTTTGCTGGCATATCAAAAACCGTGAACTCGTAATGGAAAGTGTTGGATGATGGTGACCATCATGAATCGCACTAATATCAACATAAACCAACAAAAATTCCCACTAAACCATAGTTTCAACCATCATGAATCAACAATGATCTTTCATGAAGTGTTGATGGTTTACCATCATAGTAATAAAGTAGCATTTTCCAATATGGAATGATGGATGTTTGCTGGCATATCAAAAACCGTGAACTCGTAATGGAAAGTGTTGGATGATGGTGACCATCATGAATCGCACTAATATCAACATAAACCAACAAAAATTCCCACTAAACCATAGTTTCAACCATCATGAATCAACAATGATCTTTCATGAAGTGTTGATGGTTTACCATCATAGTAATAAAGTAGCATTTTCCAATATGGAATGATGGATGTTTGCTGGCATATCAAAAACCGTGAACTCGTAATGGAAAGTGTTGGATGATGGTGACCATCATGAATCGCACTAATATCAACATAAACCAACAAAAATTCCCACTAAACCATAGTTTCAACCATCATGAATCAACAATGATCTTTCATGAAGTGTTGATGGTTTACCATCATAGTAATAAAGTAGCATTTTCCAATATGGAATGATGGATGTTTGCTGGCATATCAAAAACCGTGAACTCGTAATGGAAAGTGTTGGATGATGGTGACCATCATGAATCGCACTAATATCAACATAAACCAACAAAAATTCCCACTAAACCATAGTTTCAACCATCATGAATCAACAATGATCTTTCATGAAGTGTTGATGGTTTACCATCATAGTAATAAAGTAGCATTTTCCAATATGGAATGATGGATGTTTGCTGGCATATCAAAAACCGTGAACTCGTAATGGAAAGTGTTGGATGATGGTGACCATCATGAATCGCACTAATATCAACATAAACCAACAAAAATTCCCACTAAACCATAGTTTCAACCATCATGAATCAACAATGATCTTTCATGAAGTGTTGATGGTTTACCATCATAGTAATAAAGTAGCATTTTCCAATATGGAATGATGGATGTTTGCTGGCATATCAAAAACCGTGAACTCGTAATGGAAAGTGTTGGATGATGGTGACCATCATGAATCGCACTAATATCAACATAAACCAACAAAAATTCCCACTAAACCATAGTTTCAACCATCATGAATCAACAATGATCTTTCATGAAGTGTTGATGGTTTACCATCATAGTAATAAAGTAGCATTTTCCAATATGGAATGATGGATGTTTGCTGGCATATCAAAAACCGTGAACTCGTAATGGAAAGTGTTGGATGATGGTGACCATCATGAATCGCACTAATATCAACATAAACCAACAAAAATTCCCACTAAACCATAGTTTCAACCATCATGAATCAACAATGATCTTTCATGAAGTGTTGATGGTTTACCATCATAGTAATAAAGTAGCATTTTCCAATATGGAATGATGGATGTTTGCTGGCATATCAAAAACCGTGAACTCGTAATGGAAAGTGTTGGATGATGGTGACCATCATGAATCGCACTAATATCAACATAAACCAACAAAAATTCCCACTAAACCATAGTTTCAACCATCATGAATCAACAATGATCTTTCATGAAGTGTTGATGGTTTACCATCATAGTAATAAAGTAGCATTTTCCAATATGGAATGATGGATGTTTGCTGGCATATCAAAAACCGTGAACTCGTAATGGAAAGTGTTGGATGATGGTGACCATCATGAATCGCACTAATATCAACATAAACCAACAAAAATTCCCACTAAACCATAGTTTCAACCATCATGAATCAACAATGATCTTTCATGAAGTGTTGATGGTTTACCATCATAGTAATAAAGTAGCATTTTCCAATATGGAATGATGGATGTTTGCTGGCATATCAAAAACCGTGAACTCGTAATGGAAAGTGTTGGATGATGGTGACCATCATGAATCGCACTAATATCAACATAAACCAACAAAAATTCCCACTAAACCATAGTTTCAACCATCATGAATCAACAATGATCTTTCATGAAGTGTTGATGGTTTACCATCATAGTAATAAAGTAGCATTTTCCAATATGGAATGATGGATGTTTGCTGGCATATCAAAAACCGTGAACTCGTAATGGAAAGTGTTGGATGATGGTGACCATCATGAATCGCACTAATATCAACATAAACCAACAAAAATTCCCACTAAACCATAGTTTCAACCATCATGAATCAACAATGATCTTTCATGAAGTGTTGATGGTTTACCATCATAGTAATAAAGTAGCATTTTCCAATATGGAATGATGGATGTTTGCTGGCATATCAAAAACCGTGAACTCGTAATGGAAAGTGTTGGATGATGGTGACCATCATGAATCGCACTAATATCAACATAAACCAACAAAAATTCCCACTAAACCATAGTTTCAACCATCATGAATCAACAATGATCTTTCATGAAGTGTTGATGGTTTACCATCATAGTAATAAAGTAGCATTTTCCAATATGGAATGATGGATGTTTGCTGGCATATCAAAAACCGTGAACTCGTAATGGAAAGTGTTGGATGATGGTGACCATCATGAATCGCACTAATATCAACATAAACCATCAAAAATTTTTGATGGGAACATCTAGAATATTGACCTGGGAACTCTTAATAATTTTATGCTCGGAATTAATCGGGAGTTACGTCGAAAAACCGTCGATCATAGGTAGATTATTAAGATTCCGTATTCGAAAAAATTAGGGATCCGCTGGTGCAAAACGAACTAATTACTTCACATAAAATGAATCAGTTTAGCTTTTTCTAATTCATTCATTTTTATTTCCTAACCTCGTTTTCTCTATCTTTACAAGAGTATCGACTTTTTTTTCCTTCCTTATCAGATGTTTAGGGTACGAAAGAGAGAATAAAACATTCCTCAATTAGCAGATGTTTTAAGAAAATCTTCTTCAGAACAAATCCTTGCTAATTAGATTTTCAAAATTCCGAAACTTTTAAAGCAAATAAAGGAGCAGCCCAACATCGATGTCCACACAGACTATTTTGCTAGAAAAATAAGTTGACTGTAACAACATGTATGTTTTTCCAGTGACGGTGAAAAATGTCTCCGCAACAGATAACAACATGTGTGGTTTTTAACTTCTTGTTTCTTGAAAAAAAAAATATCAACTCTTTTAAATTAAATTTAGAAGCTGTGAGAGTTATCATTTTTACGTCAAATTGTTTAAATTGGAATTTAATTGCTTTAAAACATTTTACCGCAGCGAGATGGTGTTTGTGAAATAATTTAAAAAGTCTCGTTCGTTTATTTTTTAAGATGTGAGGAGCCATTTTTTAAGAAAAAGACAAATCTTATTATGACTTACACTTTGTTTATAAATAATTATGCAAAATACTTGAACAAGAGGAGAGTTTAATTTCATAAAGCATGTCTAGTCGTTTCAAAGATTATATTTATTTATTTATTTACTCAATTACGTATAACTTCATCCGTTGAAGTCATTTTTAGATTTATTTGTGCAATATTCAAAATTAACAAGTAAGAAGAATTTTTGATAGTTTTCCATTGATGGCCCAACAAAATCTTGATGTTAATAATCAAAAATTCCATCATGAACCATTATATGTTTTGAAAGGAACCAACATAAGTAACCATCATTTCAATGTAGGAATTTGGACTGATTTAAGATGGTCCAACATAAGGATAGCAACTTGTTTTGATGGTTTGCTTATGTCAGAAATGTTAATCAAAGTTTCTTAGAAATCAAATGTTGGAACGATCATCCCAATGTAGGAATTCAGACTGATTTATGATGGTCCAACATAAGGATAGCAACTTGTTTTGATGGTTTGCTTATGTCAGAAATGTTAATCAAAGTTTCTTAGAAATAAAATGTTGGAACGATCATCCCAATGTAGGAATTCAGACTGATTTATGATGGTCCAACATAAGGATAGCAACTTGTTTTGATGGTTTGCTCATGTCAGAAATTTTAATCAAAGTTTCTTAGAAATCAAATGTTGGAACGATCATCCCAATGTAGGAATTCAGACTGATTTATGATGATCCAACATAAGGATAGCAACTTGTTTTGATGGTATATTTCTGAGAAACAGCAAAAATTCTCATTAAACCATCATGGACATGCTTAGTGGGAACTATCATGAACTATCACGGATCATCAAGGATTGTTGGTCCATGAGATTAAAACTTCTCTTGATGGTTAACCATCATAGTAAAGTAGCATTTTTAGCCGTGATATGGTGGAAATTTGCTGGCATATAAAAAACCAGATGTCGGACCATCATGAAGCGCACTGAAACCAATATGAACCATCGAAATGTTCTGATGGTACCATCAAGAGTTTTGATTTGGGGTATGTTACATCCCAGCCCAACAAAAAAGTGGAATATTCTGAGAAGAGAACAGTTATTGACAACCTTCAGCTATCAGAAGGTACATCTTGATTGAATCGAGTTAGCATGTCTTATATACTAGTAAGTTGATGTTTAATAATCGTAGAGGTAGTTACTCCAAAATATTCCAGAATTTTATAGGGGGTAGAATTCGATTAAAGAATATCACTATTTGCCGTATTTACGAAAGGCCGGGTGAGCTGTATTAAGTTCACGGAATTTTGAGTGTCTGTCGTGAGAGCTGTATTAAGGTCACGGCTGTATGGTCTCTCCTGTGTTGCAAGCAGTCGAGTGTGTGCAAGATCCCGTTATGTGTAAATGAGGCTGAGAAACAAAAGCACGAGTAGGACGATGCAATTAGCAATTAAAAGTCAACTGTTCAACATCCATCGAAGTGAACATAACTTTCCATTGTATGCGAGTTTATATCACGTCCGGATCATCAATGTTTGGGAAGGAGCTTTTGACTATGTCAAACTTCATTTAACAGAAAGTACTCAAAGATTGAATCGACTTAGCATGTCTTACATACTAGTGAATTGATATTTAACAGTAAAATTTAAAACAATGGCTAAAGCATAACCAATCAGAAATTTAGTTTTTCGCCTCCTTAATCAATGAATTGATATTTGGAAAAAAACTGTATGAACATCATGTGTTATCCACTACAAGTTTTAAGGAAATTTTATTTCAACTAATAAAAAGTATTTTATTAACGATTGAAAATTTTTTGATTTGCATAAAAAGTATTTTATTAACGATTGAAAATTTATTGATTTGCATAAAAAGTATTTTATTAACGATTGAAAATTTATTGATTTGGATAAAAAGTATTTTATTAACGATTGAAAATACCGCTTAATACAAACAAAATTATTTACTGGTCAATGTCGTTTAAACTTTTATTGATTTTAAGCTGGCAGAAGATCTTTGCATATTCTTTTAAAATCCTATCATATGATTTTCTTTTCTCTTCAATCATCGACAGTAATGGTTTCAGACCATCTGCTGCGTACATGAATTTAATATAATCCAGATATAAGATTTAGATGGCAAGTATAAAAGAGAATAAATTTTTGAATGTTTAAAATGAAAGCTCATAGAATAAAAACTAAAAGTCGTAAGAAATTCTTAAAGTAAGTAACTAATTTTGGAGGAAAGAAATAATAGTATATTTGATAAAAAACATTTTAAAATGAGTTTCTTAATTCAATGTTTTATAGCAAAACATTTATTTTCTCAAATGTTTTTTTTCCAAGTTTAAATAAAACTTAAAAAAGAAAACAAATTTAATTAATTTTCAGTTCAGACAATTTAACGAAAAATTTATTGAAGTCATTAATTTTTCTAATTACTTTTTATCCATTTCATTTGAAACAACAAATATATGAATGTCTATTTGAGTAACCTCTAATTTTTTTTCCAGCATATTTTCCAGCGCAGAATAAAAAGTACTCCCTTATTTTTAAAAGATTTTGCTTCTTGAGAAAAAAAATTTCGAAAAGCGCTCTCAAGTATATAAAATAGTGAATATGCAAATTCGTAAATTCAATAGACGATAATTTTATATTCACTTAAAAATTTTATTTAGTTTCGAAAGATTTTGAAAGAATTACTAATCCACCAAAACAAATGCTAAATATAGGGGAAAAATTGTATCGAAACAAATAAAAATAAAAGGAAAATTTAACCACAAAATATAAATATTATACAAATGTAATATTCATAAAGTAAAGTAAACAATTTTATTTTTAAATATAATTAGAGTAATTTTGTATATGTTGCGTTTTTTTTTTAAACATGAGCACTTTCTAAATATGCCTTAATAAAAAATACCTAAAATTGCAGGTATTTTTTTCCGCGAAATTAAAACTCCAACATCTTTTAGCTTTTTGAATGAATTCAAAATTTTTGTTTTTATTATAGAATAAATAACATAAATGTTTTATGCCGAACAGAAAAAAAATGTTCAAGCATTCTCAAGTAGGCCGGATGAACACTTCTCCAAAAGGGACGGAATATTAATCACATCCAATCACGAATTTTGTCAAAAGTATAGAAATATTTCGTATTTCGTAATTCTAGTTTCGTCAAAAAAATAATAACTTCAATAACTTCAATGGTGAGATTTCTAGTTGAGAAAACTTTGTCATACATTTCAGATTTCGCGTTTCGTCCTAAATGACTTGATTTCGTGACGAAATGATTTTCAAAATTAACGAAATACACCTCAAGAGTTGCTGAATCGTGAAATGTGAGATTTCTGAAAGTGTTCAGTCTGAAGAAAAGTTTTGTGGAAATGAGAAAGAAAAAAAAAACATTTGTGATCCAGTCTTTTATTTTATTTTATAACAGCCAACCAAATGTTTTGGGGTTACGACTACTAATGTTAAACTCCGTAGCGTAGTAATTTCTCTCCCAATACAGAAGACAAGGAAACTCCTGGATCAAGTATTGAGAGAAATTGATCTTCGTTGAGGACCTTTCGACGGAACTAACCCGCATTGGCGGAAAACCTCCCTTGTTCAGAATGACGGGGAATCTAAACCGTC
This sequence comes from Parasteatoda lunata, assembly GCA_949128135.1. Lineage (NCBI taxonomy): Eukaryota > Metazoa > Arthropoda > Arachnida > Araneae > Theridiidae > Parasteatoda > Parasteatoda lunata. The sequence goes on from OX421975.1 coordinate 1,872,292, forward strand.
CCCCACTGATCATATTTTGAGTCAGCACTGTAGTCGGTGCAAACCGGATTCGGAAATCGTATCGACCAGCCACCGTTGGAATTTAAACCCGGTTCACCTCATTGGAAGGCGAACTCTCTATTCCCTAAGCCATGACGGCTCACAGTAAATCATTGAAATGTTCGAGATAATTTTTTTTTTTAGATCTCAATTGTATAAGTTTGGATGTGAGTTTACATTTACAAATAATGACCTGTCATTAAATTTGTGTTATGAGTAGGATTTGAGTAAACTTTCTGTTATCAATAAACAATTTCGATTGAAAATAAATTTCAATTTTCATCCTATTATAAATAATTCTATATCACATGCTATCAAAATCTAACGCAACATTATTGAGGTAGGCGGAACTGAAAACATCAATACATGATTGACTGCAGAAGGAAACAAATGTGAGAGATGGGGCTTTGATGTTTTTCATATTAACTTTTCAATAGGAAACTGTTTTTTATGACAATGATTTTAAAAATATGTTTTGTATAATTTAATTTAAAAATATGTACAGTTTAATAACTAATTGAGATCTTGGATTATTAAAAAATTAATATACATTGTAAACTATGCTTTCAATCAATAGAATTGATGATTTTTTGCTTAAAATTCTTCTGATTCTATCAATCAATTTCAATCCACTAATTAAAAATCCATCAATCAATTTCAATCAATACAATTTTAAAAATATGTTTTGTATAATTTATTTTAAAAATATGCGCAATTTTTTGTTGTGCATATTTTTAATATAAATTGAGATGAACTAATAATAGAGGAACTAATTGAGATCTTGAACTACTAAAAAACTAATATACAATGTTATCTATTCTTTCAATCAATAAAATTTTAAGCAAAAAAATATTTTTTTGTAGTATTTGCTTTGTAAGGGTTTGATTAGTATATCAGCAAAAAAATGTACTTGAAAGAATTAAAATGCATTGTTATCTATTCTTTTAATCCATAGAATTTTAAGCAAAAAAAAAAGATTTTTTGTAGTATTTGCTTTGTTTGGATTCGATTAATATATCGGCCAAAAAGTTGAAAACTAGAAAAAATTGGGAACTATGAAAGTGAAACCAAGCTAGAGGTAACGTATAAATTTATTTTTAAGAAAAAACATTTCTCGTACGATTCGATAAACTTATTATCTAAGTGTTAAATTTTTCAAAATATAAATCAACTTCATATATAAATGATTCTCAAAGAAAGCTGTAAAAATAACTTTCATTTATAATTTTGATGAACGATGTTATTATCAAGAATCAAGTTTTCCGCTCCAAAAAGTTAATTGTGTCGCCACAATAGAATATAAAATACAGCGTTCATTTAAAGTCAATGAGCCTAGTATAAACAAATTACTTTTTTAATCTTATCGCAGTTTATTTAGTCATTTTTATTTGTTTTTAATTTTATACATTTCGACCGAAGAGTATTCGTTTTTAAACTAACTGTTCAAAAGCGGTAAAGATAATTAAAATTAATATTCTCCGTGACTCCCGCTAACCTGATGGCAAAAATTAAAATTTATGTAAATAATGACTCAGCCAATCCTATTCCAGTTTTGCGGCTGCTTTTCTGCAGATAAAATTTTGTTGGGATGAGCAAAGCTATTATTCAGTAGCAACGGTCGCGACCTACTAGCTCTGCCTGCTCAATTAAGGAATCATCCTTTTGCATAAACGAGTTCCTTATTTTGGAAGAATTTAATGCATAACAAACCCTAAAGACAAATGTGAATGTCAAGAAATATTCATATGTCTTGCTGTTTTTGAAGTTTAAAGAGAAATATCATTAAAAAAAAGTTTATTTTCATGAAGGAAAAAAATAATATTTATAAGTTTCTCATTTATGTTCGCGGTATTATCACCGTGATGTTTATGTATTCTAACAATTTAAGATATTTTAGAATGAATTTCACTTTTATTGCTTCTTTCGTATAACGGACATCCTCACTTTTGATCTTTGAAATATAGTTGGACTTCTATGGAACGAACTTCCATTTTGCGAATTTCTCTATTTTGCGATTTTTTTCGAGATACCAAGAACATTTATTTAAATTTTTTTATATTTTTTATATCCGTCGTTGAACAGCCGACCCAATTTTGGGTTTACAACTACTAATGTTCCACTCCGTAGCCTTGTCATTTTGAACCAATCCGGAAGACAATGAAACTCCTGGATCCGTACCCCCAAAGGAATTGATTTGCTATGGCAAATTGGAGGACTTTGCGACTCAACAGATTTGACGAGTATCAGTTACCATTTACTACATGGAGAGGCTTCGGCCGGCTGGGATCGAACCCACGGACATGGGCCCTACCAACCAGGCTATCCTGGCCTATGAAGAACTATTTGGAAATTTCTACCTGAAATAACTTCCAAATAGCGAAGTGAATTTTCTATTTAACGAACTTTTCCATGCCAAAAATCAGTTTCCGAGAAAGCGTAACAGAAATTTCTAAGGCATGGAACTATGATGTAACAGATCGTACTATTTGTAACAGTTTTGCTAAAGATGGATTCTAAATCAGCTCGGAGAATTTGGAAAGTGCGGAGGGCGAGATTGATAAGGACTTAAAAAAAAGGTGGGGTACAGCTAAGGGAGAGCCACAAATTGAGCGATAATGTACTGATGAATGATTTTCTTTTTATTGATTCTGAAGCTGCAACAACAGAAATATTCACTGAATCGGATATTTAGGACCGTGTGAAAAATAAAAACAACACTGCAGTAAATTGTGAGGAAGAAGATGAAGACATAAATGATGAATAAATTAATAAACCTTCAGGTGAGGAAATGAAAAAACATTTGAAACAATTCGATAGTAGATAATAATTTACAAGATAAAGGTGTATCAATTGATATTTTAATTGCATCAAGTGTTTATGAATTTAAAACCTGTTTGTGTTGTGTAAGTATTTCAAATGGTGATTTTCTATTAACGAATTTTCCCTATAAGAAACTTCTTTATCAGGATTTAGGGACTTCGTTAAATAGAGGTCTGACTGTCTTTATTTTGAAACATCAGTATATTTGCAATTTTTATTATGAATGGTATTAGAAGCCATTGATTAGTTATAAATACTGATTTTGTGTTTAAGTGTTCAGTGTTCGAAGACAGAAAAGAAAATAATTCACTTCATGATTCAACATTCAAAGACATAAAAGAAAGTAATTAAGAAGAATATATCATTAGATATATTCTTCTAAATAAAGTAATATTGATTTCTAAATATCATATAATTTCGTTCCTCTTTTTAGACATCCAATTTCAAAAGGTTTAAAATAAAATGAAATCTTTCGTTGCGTATAAGTTTTTTTTTTTTTTTTTTAAATAAAGTTTTTTTTGACCAGAATCTCGCAGTGCAATTTTGATGAAAGAATTTGAAATTTAAAAAACAACATATTTTTAACCGAAATATGATGTAACAGCTATCAAATTTTAATATTTTAAGAACCAAAATGAATTCTACTCTATTCGATTTCTGCCGAAACAAATAGTCTCCGACGTTGTGCCTAACAGCATATTCTACACAAACGGGAAATCCCGTGCAAGCCATATTAAGCATTAGAGGAATACAAAACATTCTTCATTGAAGTATTTTAATATCCCAGGAACGGCCGTAATAAATTAGTGTACTACGCTTTTTGTGTAATGGGGATAATTTGAGGAGAAATAGATGACAAAAACTCCCTAATTACGTCATTTCGTGTGATTAAATAGGAAAAATTAAATAGTCTGAATAGTTTTCTCAGTTGATTAATAAGTTTGCATTGCTACTATTTTATGATTAGTTTACATACACAAAAATCTAAAACTTAACTCTTCAACAAGAATTCAAAGAAAAGAAGAAAAAAAATTTGTGAAAGCTAATGACAGACAAAATGCTTGTTTTTCAGGCAAAAATTCTTGTTTTCGCTCGTAATTTATTGCCAGTCCTTCTAAACCTCTAAAAGCTTTGAACTTATTGTAAAGCATGAAAAATCACAAGAACTAAGCATTTCTAAAATTACAAGATAATCATTTAAGTATTTCATCAGAAATTCTAAAAGAATATTAACTCACTGACCGTTGAGGGGCAAAACTGGGAGAAAGTTTCTATCTAATAACAAGGGAAAAAAACGGTTTTGCTATGAGGAGAAGACTTCACTGGAAAATTGGACAAAAAGTGTGAAATTTACAGATTATTTTTTATAAGGTTAATAATATAAGAAAAATTAAAAACGACTCATGACTTGAAGTTAATCCAGTTTAATTTTAATCTGTGGCCTTTCATTTGCTCAAAAAAGAAAAATTTAATAAATTATATAATAAAAAATGCATATTTAATCAGAGTAATCACATCATTATGCTTTTTCGAGTTATACGTCCAAAAATTAATTTACTTTGTGAATGACAACTTTTTCGTTTTGCCGAGACCCGCGAATAATTTAAAACTTTTTTCTTTCCGGTTGAATGAAAGACTTTTTTTTACAACCTTTAGAAAGTTAGATTTTATAAACCTCACTAAATTATGAAACATTCCATTTTTTTTCCATAGCCGTGAGTCACATTTTAATTAATTTCTCTACAATCTAAGTATATTATATCTAAAATACGTGGACAAGACTTGATTTCACATTTAAATATTTTTTAATTTGCTAAGAGAAATTTTTAATATTCATTAATTAAAAAATCTGCCAGTAGAAGAAGAAAATGACCACATGGCGCAGTGGATTAAAATGTCACATCCTTTTGTCGTATCTGATGAAGAAGACATGAAAAACTTTCCGGCTAAATGCTTCGTTCAATCAACTATCACAATATTCAGAGTCATTTTCTTTTCCTGATTATTTACGAGCAATTTCGAAAAGTGGATTATTTTTATGTTTTTTCTTCGTAATTTTACGTGCAGAGATGAGTTTCTTATATTAAAGTTTTATTGTTTACTTATCAATGGAACGTTTTTAACTCATCATTTCATTTAACATGAATTGCAAATTTGTTTTTTCACCATTTCTACAAGAGTCATCCTTTTGTCGTATCTGATGAAGAAGACATGAAAAACTCATCAAATTGCAATCAATTAAGGTCACGATATTCAGAGTCATTTTCTTTTCCTGATTATTTACGAGCAATTTCGAAAAGTGGATTATTTTTATGTTTTTTTTTCATAATTTTACGTGCAGAGATGAGAAAAAAGTTTCTTATGCATATATTAAAGTTTTATTGTTTATTTCAAATTTATGTTTACTTATCAATGGAACGTTTTTAACTCATCATTTCATTTAACATGAATAGCAAATTTGTTTTTTCACCATTTCTACAAGAGTCAAGTTAATTTCAGATTAATTTTCGTGTGCAAATTTTAAAGACATTTGATGCATTTTCTAGCCATGTATGGATAATTGTATTACCAAAATTAAGTTCGATAACTTTATTTTATGTGTAAATAAATACTAATTATAAGCTTACAGTGATAATTTATATTATCTTTGCTTCATCTTTAGATTTCTGTGTGATCAAAATTATTCAAACTATTGCGTTTATTATTCGATTCCTACTATTAGTTCACACTGTAAATTACTGTAAATTACTTAATACTTTGCTGACAGAACGAATTTCTATAAGGTAGCTGACGCGCATTTTTTAGCACGCTGAATGCCATGGGGGTCACCGGTGACCGGCACTGAGCTTGTTCATAGCGCCACGGGGGTCACCGGTGACCGACGAAGCACAGATTATTTGAAACACATAATTCAGTAAATTTTTAATGTTTTTAATTTTTTATGCTATTATTGTTACTAAAAGGGTTTGAAGAAATTAATGCAATATAGAACACACAAAAGTCATTTTGGCCAGACGGGTAAGGCATGTAAACTTAGTGTGGCATTCAAACTTGTTAACAACTACAACTAACTATTGCCAAATTCCTATCGGTTGTAGTTTTCTACAATCGGTCGGCAAAGTGAAAAGAATATTTGTTTTGACAACCAGTGAGTAAGTAAACACGAAAAGGTTCTCCTACCTTAGGAGGATTTCATCCAATTGAATTTGAACCACAAATATTCCATGAGATCAAAAGTTATTCCGAGTGTGTGCTTGTTGAACAAAATATGCATTTTTAAAATCGTATCTTCTCACTCCTTTCGACTGAAGAATACTTATCTCAACCCTATTTCTTATTTTATTGGCCTCACAGGTGTACCTCGGAGTCATTTATCTGCAGAGACAAAATATCGCTTCCTTGTGGAATTCAAATGTGACCCCATGATGTCACTTTTTTTTTATTCTTTACAAATGACATTTAGAGAAAGAGCCTCAACTTGGAGCACACATGCAAGTCCATGCATATTTATGAGGTGCTGCTGTGTCTGCACGTACGGTGGATGTAATTCTGAGATCACAGGAAAGAGAGAAAAGGTTTCAATATTTTTGGAGCCTTTAAGAAGATTTCAAGTTGAGTGAGAAATGTATCTCCGGAACAATATTACACGAACGGTATTTCGTTTTCTTATCATAACTCCGGGTTCGGAAAAAATTGGAGAGTTCGTGATTCTGACGCTCTGAAAGAGATTGCTCTCTGGATATAATAGATGTCACACCAATAAATGACCAATCATTTCTTTCTTTCAAGTCTTTTTTTTTTTTCGTCTTACCATTCGATACTTTTATGATAAAACTATATACTTCCGGTCAAAAGTTTGCGAAAATTTTGAAATCTACAAAGAAAAGGTCTAAAATCAAATGTTCATAGAACTGCGAAAAATCATTCAAATTGCGTGAAAATTTGATATGTTCTAAAGTGAACCCTCTATAGTTAGTTACATATGATTAAATTGTAATACTTTAATTTTTGCGAACTGAATTCAGCTTTTCATCATGGGTTGTTCTTATGGTGAAAAAGTTTTTTAAGTTTAAACGCTTGTCAACCGCGCAAATTTTTTTTTTTTTGTACTTTCTGTTAATGGGAAATAGTTATTTGAACCGTTCTATGTAAGCCCTCAAACTTTCAGATCGATTTGATATTGTTTGACTAAGTTATAGAATTTTGAAAAACAAGATATATATATATATATATATATATATATACAGAATGCATGACGTTTTAAGGTAACGTATGAAATGTGACAATTATTACATACTTTCCCTAGGCATTGTATAGAACGTCAAATGCTATTTAGGCAAAGTGTGAAATAAACGTCCTGATGGGGTTATTATGTAAATGATGTGCATGTTACTGTGAATGACCGAAATCGGTGGTTGTTGACTTTCACCGGTGAATGTTGACAATCACATAGTCGCTTTGGTGAATGTCCGAAATATTTATTACATCCGATTTGATATTAATTTATTCGTGGATATAATTACGTGTTTTTTTGTATTTATTTATTATGCTATATATATATATATATATATATATATATATACCTCTTATGAGGAGCCTCATTCAGAGAGGATATTTACGAAAGCATAAGCTGCAAGTACATAGAACTCATAAAATAAGAGAAAATAAGGAAAGAGATAAAAAATATTTTTTTTAAATGAGAAGAAAAAAACTTTTATCTTGTATCTTTTACTTATCTTATTTTCGAATCTTAATTTGTAAATTTTTCTAAAATTTTTAAATATTTTTTAAAAAACATTTTTTAACCTGCTACTCTAAAAACCAAAGATTTATTGAATTTCATTTTATTCCAAACTATTCCCAAATTATTTAATTTTCTTTAAATTTGTAAATATTCTTTTGAAAACATTTTTTAACCTGCTACTCTGAAAACCAAAGATTTATTGAAATTCATTTTACTCCAAAATTTCTTCTTTCTTTTAAAGCATGTGTCAATAAGAATTTTGAATTTGCCTCAAAAACATATTATTCAAAATAACAATGGTTGTAATTCTAATTGTAAAATTAAGAATGTTATTTATATGTTAACCTGATAAATGTTTATAACCTGATAACCTGTTAACCTGGTTTTTGTAATTTGAAATATGTTGGACAAACTAGTAAATCTTTTATATTAGAATTAATCAATATCGTTCAAATATAAACAGTAATGAAATTATGAATAACCCATTATTAGATCACTTTAGAGTACATTATTTTAACAGTGTCAACATTAATATTTCAGCTTATATTGATTTAAAACTTCAAAAAGAAATTTATTATATGGTTTTATACAAAACTATCTGTGCTAAACGATACCATACACAGATTAATTTTAGTAACTGCTCAACTTACTGACTTTTTCATAAGTGTACAAATCTAGGTAAACAAGAATCAGAATGTAATTAAAACTCTCGTATTAGTGATAAACTAAATTAGACCATTGAAAGATTTTGTTTTCTCCCTTAAAGAGAACATTATTTATAAGCTTCAAGATTTAATTAACAACTTTTATTTATTTATTCTTCGAAACTCTTTGTTTCGATCTTATGAAAGCCAAAATGAGTAAAATTTCACCCAATAAAAAAAAATAGTTACCATATATTTTTTTATTAACTTTCAAAACCCTACCCTGTATTTTATTTGAAATTTGAAAAAAAAATTTCCATTAAAATATTTTAACATAATTAAAAGCTATACAAATAATAAAATCTTTGGTAGAACTATTTTTAACTATAATGATTTTAGCAAAAATGTAGGGAAAATTAAAATATCAAATTATGAATGACACTGTGACAATGAGAAATATTTTGAATTTGTTTATAAGCATCATAAACATATAATTACTGGTAATTTAAATATTATAAAAAACTTAGGAACTTAATAATAAAAGGCACAAAATTTAGATCCATTTACCATATATCAATTCATATAATTCTGAAACACTTTCTTAAATGATCTCAATAGTTTTTGTTTAAAGATATCAAATGAGTTCTTTTTTCCTTTAGGTATGTTAACAGAATGGAAATGGACTGTTTATTATTACTTTAAAAACTTTGTTTTCAATAATAAGGAAAATTTAAATAACAGTAACAATTCAACAAATTTTTCTAAAATTGTTCAATCAATTAAGCAACTAAAAAAAATATTTCGTAATTACCCTTACCTACATTGCATAACAATAATTATGCAATCTTTTACAAAAAATTCTATGTTGAATTTTTGAATAAGGAGTTAAATAATAGTAAAAATTTTAAGATTAATCATTTAAATAATAATATTATCATTAAAAAATTTAACTTTATATAAGAGGTTAAAAAGTAACACAAATAATATATCTTTTCCATGCCTAATAATTAGTCCAAAATTTGATAAAATTCCCAATAAATTTGTAACAATCATTTGTGAGTCTTGTACTTACCTAATGATACTCTAACTACTTAAATAAAATTATTGACAATATTATTAAAAGAGGTTTCCTGGCATTATCACTTAAATCAACGTATTTTAGAATTAATTAAACAAAATAAAATTGCGACTTTTGATTTCCAAGAACTTCTTAATAGCATTCCCCTCTTTAAAATAAAAGATGTTCTTTGAAGTTAGTACTTTGATTATAAAAATATTTTCAATTTCGATTTTGATTATTAAGAAATTCTTATTAATTTTTGTCCTTTTAATAATTATCTTTACTTTGGAAAACATATTATTCAAATTCATGGAATACCACTAGGATCTAATTTCTGTTTGCAAATTAATTTTTACACTACTATGAAAAAATTATACTCTTAATTTCAAATATGTTTTTAGATTTTATCATCTTTAATTTTCAAAATTGTACAATTTTGAAAAATAATGTTTACCCCGAGTCTTGCTTTGTCTAATTAATCTTGCTTTGTAATCATAAAAATAATTTTAATTTTTATAAATTTAAATATAAAAAGAGGAAAATATCTGCCCTATTGATTTTTATACGATAAAGGAAATGGTTTTAAATTTCATATAAATAAACCAATCACGTGAAATTCTTATGTATCTAAAGACATTTATTTAAATACCATTTTTTGTCAAATGAATTAAAAGAATTTGTAGTAATGTTTATTTATCGAAAAAACAAATCGACGAACTCTTCAAAAATTCAATAAAAATATAATAAATATACAACTAATGTAATTAAACTGTATATAAATCGTGAAGTTAATTGCATGTTATAAATAAAAATATCGTTGTTAACTGAACTTACATTTTTACGATGTGCAAATCCAATTCGGGCAAATCCGGGACTATATCTTCTAATATATTACAGAATTTTTTTAATAAAAATTCTTTTTTAATTTTTTAATAAATGTTAATAATTTTTCAAAATTTAACCATATTAATATCAAAATTTCATAATTTAAGTTCAGCTGTATTAATTATAAATTTTAAATTATCGTGTAATATTATTACATAATGATTTGGGCCAATCCAACATAACTAACAACTCAAAAGTGCTTCTGAGTTTCAGTGAGAACGCGCCATTAGTTGATTCTCTTCATCCTCTATTTACGCTTTTATTTTCATGTTTTGTAATCCGGCAAACTTGTTACGAAAACAGTTGAAAAAATTATTTTTGAAAACTGCCTGTAAGTGTAAGTTAATTTGAATTCACTACTCACTCTATATATTACATTTTGAGATTTATTCTGTATTTTCTTAAATTTTTATTTTCTAATTTTGCTTGATTGTCTTATTTTGCATTCTTTAATTTTTATTTTACTTTTTTTGCTTCATAAGTTCAATTTCCGGTTAATGTTTTTGGTGTTCCTCACCCTATTGTATTGGTATGTTTTGCTTTAACTACATTAATACAATATTAGAAAGCACTATTTTTTCGGATATAATTGTGATAGCTGATGACTTGCTTTCCTTATTTTATTTTCCATTTTTTGAATTTTTTACTTTTCCTTAAAAAAAAATTAAATAGCTTTTTCTAAAAGAAACAAAACTTTTTCTTCAAGAAAAAGAACATTTTTCCCCTTGTTTTTTCTATATTTTTAACTTACTTTAAGAGCTCGTGTATTATATATAAAATGCCATATGTAAGCAATATTTTCGTCACTTACTTTATTTTTAAATATCAACTCATACAAAATTGGTTACTTACTATACAAGATAAAAGTATTTTAATGCAACAAAAACAAAAAAGGAAAGAAACAACGACGATTATAAAATAAAAACAAAAGTTTTAGGCATCCATTTTTACAGTTCGATTTTCTAACTTCAAACTAAAAATTAAAAATTAGCTATTATAATTATTAAATTAAAGCTATTTATTTACCTACAAAGGAAAATATATTTATATCTCCGTCGCATGTAAGACTTATTTTCTTAGAATGGTAATTTAAAAATACAATAGAATAAAAAAAATTAACAAAATGCAATTACTATATAATAAAATTTAAAATTTAATGATTGTGCTCTTCGCGTCACTCACTTTCTTAGAAAATTCAGTAATTTATCCTAATTTAAAATCGATTAGTTAATTAAGAATATAAAAGTATTTTAAACATTTTTTTTCTCTCTCGGCTTAATTTAATTTCTTCAATTAAAGTTCGAAAAAGACTGTTTCAAAAGTACTTACAAGTGATAATAAAGCAGTTCGTGTCTTTTATATGCTTTCCTTCGCTTCTAAATAGATTTCTTAAAAAGGAAAGATCTTCACAAAAATAGTTACGGAAGTGCCTATTTGGAAGTGCCGCACTCTTAATTCTATTACAAAAGAAGCATTTCCTAATGACTAATGTTTAAATAAATATAAATAAAAGAAGTGTTTTTTTCTTCACTTTTTAAATGTTTTATTCAGTTTTCTCATTTTGAATTAAATTAACTTTTTTTACCATTTTTGAATGAAATTAACTATTTGCAAATTCATATTGTATAAAAATAATTTGACTGATTTCAAATCATAAAGTGGACGATTTAAAAGAATAGTAATAAAAAATAATAATGTTTCAATAGGTAACCATATTTAAAATTTCTTTTTTTAAAAAAGACTATTTAAGTTTTTTATATGGTTTTGTAATGGTTTACTGTTTAGTTAGAATATAACAAAATTTAGTATTATTAAAAGCTTAGTATATATCTTATTAGGATATCAAAAAATCAAGTAAATGTGAAAAATAAATAAATGTCTGAAAATAAAAAAATAAATGTTGAAACTTAATATAATTGTACATTTAGCTACTGATTTTTAATTATTTTAATTAGAGTTTGAAAATAATACAGATAACAAGATTATAATTTTAAAAATTCACTCCAAACTTGGCGCATTTTCCTTTTAAACTTCTTAAATTATCTCTTTTTTAAAGTATAGTAGGAGAGAAACAAGAAAATTGTCATTGAGAAAAAAATGTATTGAAATGACAATAAAAAATGAATTTACATTTCTCATTAAGAAAAAAATGCACAAATTGAGGCAAAATTGAAAGTACTTTTAAAACAACATTGCAGACTATTTACATATACTTACATGTTCATACATAGAGCACAAAAAATTTATATTATTATATACTTACATGTACATTGAAAGTGTAATCGGCCAGATATTTTTACGAAAATATGTGTTCAACGGACTGACGCGAGGAAGAGGGGGCAATAATCCTCCTTACAATCAGATTGGGCCCCTCAAAATTTTTTTTTTTTGTAACGGTCAGGGAATAGCCAAAATTTCGGGTTTACGACTACCAATGTTCAACTCCGTAGCCTTGTAATATTGAACTCAATCCAGAAGACAAGGTAACTCCTGGATCAAGTATTGAAGATTTGCTTTCATGAAAAATTTTTTGATGAAACAAACCCGCATTTGCTTTACATGAAGAGGAAAACCACGAAGACCTCTCACAGTTAGCATGATGGCAAGGGGACTCTAACTCGTCTACCATTGAGGATATTTTAACTGTTTATTGCATTAAATATTAGCACAGTAAATAAAATGTTTAATTCAATATGGTGTTGTTACTTCATAAGCATTTAAGTTGGATTCAATATTTTCAGCTATTGTAAAATTATAAATATAGCTATTGAACAAATAAGTAATTATAAAATACAATATAATAATAAATATTACAATTAATACTTAATTATAAACATAATAAACAATTAATTATAAAAAATTATTACCTCAATATTACTGACTAGTTATACCGACTCAATATTACTACTAGGACGCCCGGTGGCTGAGTAGTAATGCTTAGCGCTCCCGAGACACAGGTCCTGGATTGGAACCTCGGATCGGGCAAGGTTGACTCAGCCTTTCATCCCTTAAGTGGGTCGATAAATGAGTACCAAGCATGCTTGGGAACTAAACACTGGGGAGTTCCGCGTTCGGCTGACCACCTAACCATCAGAACATCTGCTCCTGTATCCCAGAGCCCAAGGTCAAGAAAACTGAGATGGGCCCAGTAGGCCTTAGCCCTCTATGGGCTGTCGCGCCACTGAATGTAGTTTTATTACTGACTAGAATTTTAATTACCCGACCGAATAAAGAAAATTACATTAAATTGTTCCGCAAGATGGCCTCCATACAAAACAACAACAATACTAAGACAGAACTAAGTTAAATTAATTAATTAATTTACGGGGTAAATTAACGTATGCATTAATGTATTTGTAATTGTTGAAATATTAATATTTTAATATATTTCAACAATTATTGCAATTTAAAATATTTAAATTATTTTTCATTTGTTTACGAACTAATCCTAAAATTCTTCATGTTAGCATCCACTGTGCAGAAGGGTGAGAATTGAAAAAAGTTTATCGAGTTCAAAATATCAACAGTTTCTTGTTTAACATGTGAATAATTATATGAACTAATATTGAGCATTTAATAATTTATCTTTTTTTGGTTATCATTCATATTTAAAAGTACAAAATATTTTATTACAGTGAATGAAACTTATTTAAGCATAAATATAATATTATTTGCCTACTGAATGAATACATTTTAATTTTGTTTTCATTATCGCATATACAAATTCAAAAAAAAAAAAAAAAAATTCTCTTGAAATAGTGAATTGTAATTAACATGTACTTACATTTCTAATTCCTTAAATATAATGAAATTCGTTGTTATTTTTCACATGCACATTTTTATTTTATTTTATTTTATATTTTATAACTGTCGTTGAACAGCTGACCCAAATTTTGGGTTTACGACTTCCAATGTTCAACTCCGTAACCTTGTCATTTTGAACCTAATACAGAAGACAAGGGAACTCAAGTATTGGGAAAGATTTGACAGAGAACTTTTTGATGGAACTAACTCGCATTTGAGTTACATGGAAAGGAAGACCACGAGAATCTCCCATGGTTAGCCTGACGGCAACCCTTCATCCGTCTACCACTGAGGATATTTCACGTCAGCACTGTCGTCAGTGCAAGCTGGATTCGCATCGATTAGCGATAGCCGGGATTCGAACCAGATTCACCTCTTTGGAAGGCGAACGTTTTATCTCCATCAAGGCTCACACATTTTGAATGTCATCTTTTGATTATTTTCTTCATACCCGTCATGACAGATTTAAATCAGTTTAAGAATCTACAAATATCCACTCACTAATCAATTCTTATATGGGAATGCAATTTGACATTTTAAAAAAAAATATTTTTACAAAAATATGCAGCATCACTACAAAATGATATCTTAAAAGAAATCATACATGCAGCAGCCAGTTGCCTGATCACACATGATCAGTGGTCGGACAAGCTACATAATTTTTGTAGTTTACAACAACTATAACTACTTTGTTACAAAAGTAGTTAATTCCAACTACAACTATTTTTTTTTAATGCAGTGACTACAAACTTCTTTGAAATTGTCGCAACTATTTCATTACTCAAATGACTACCGAACATTGCTCCTACAGCTTTAACATTTATACCATTACAACTTAAATGATATCTTTTGCGAATGACTTTCCCAACAATAAATATCAATAAAACTAGCCAAAAAGCATTTTTTTTTACATAACAAGACCATGAAATTTAACAATAAAACAAAATTTTGGGACAAAGACATTTGTTGATGCATTTCTAATTCTACACACGAATAATTAATAAAAAGTAGATTTTAAAAATGTTCGTTTTTATTTTGTTTCATTTTGCGTAGTATTTCTTAAAAACTGGAGAGAAAAAAAAAGTGCGATCTTTGCTGAATTAAAAATATTTTATGAATTGTAATGATGTTGTTTAAATAGTTTTTAAAAAGAGACAATGGCGATATTGCACGTCATTTTCATAATAGTAAATCAAAATTTTAAAGCAAAAATCGACTTAAAGAGATAAATATATGTTGATGATCTATCTTTTTCTACTTAATCAAGTATGTCTCGAAAAGAAATTGCTACAAATCTCCCATTTTTAAAGCCAAAGAGATGATAATAGAAAGGAAAAGTTCTTTTAAGAAAAAGGAATGGATGTTGTCGAAAGTAGCCTCTGAAGGAAAAGCGGCGCAAAGTTTCCATTTTGTTCTCTCGCCGGGACTATTGTCAGCAAAGACGATTTTCTCTGCAACTGCCAATAAATAGATGAGTCATCTTTCTCTCCTGCCCTTCAATAAAATAGACCTCTAAAATAGACTCAATAAACTGCCTCATTGAAAAAAAATGATGATTCATTTTTCTTTCTATACATCAATAATGACTTTCAAATAATGATTAATTTTTTTCTGTAAATCAATGATGACTTTCAAATAATGATTCTTTTTTTTTTCTATAAATCAATGATGACTTCCATCTGAGGATTCATTTTTTTTCTATAAATCAACAATAACTTTCAAATGAGGATTCATTTTTTTTTCTATAAATCAATGATGTTATCAAATGAGGATTCATTTTTCTTTCTATAAGTCAATGATGACTTTCGAAAGATGGTTCATTTTTTTGAACGCAGTATTTCTAGATCATTACTTTACTTCATGAACTAGAGGTTACAATAAAATCAACTAATTATTTGCTTTCATTCAGTATTTTGAGTTTCGTCAGTTCAGTTTAAGTTATTCCCAACATAGCTTCTGAGAACATTTTATACGGTATATGATATGCAAAAAACATTACTAAAACACAAATAAAAGTACGGAAATGAACATGTTTCGGTTCTCGAAGCAAGAATCTTCCTCAGTGTCTAAAAAACAGCAGAAAAATAAAGAGATGCCAACAAGGACAAAGGAACAAGTTTGAATGAGATAATAAAAGAAAGAAGATAAGTAGTAGGTGTGGGGGTGAGTTTGTGGAAACCCCCGGGTGTAAAAAATTAAATTGAAATGGATTTCGAAACTTTAGCACAGGATATGATACTAGATAGAACATTAACAAAAATATTAGAATTTTTCACAGTATGAAATGATTCCTAGAATCAAGGTCGGTAGAAGAAGAGCAGTGTTGAATGATTTTAGCAGAAGAAGAATCAAATCAATGAGAACAATTCCAACAATGTAGGGCGATAGATCCTTTAATATCCTGATTTACTTTACAATATTTTCACGAAATTTAAGAGTACAATTTGTTTGTACATTATACGCAATACCCCTTACAATAAAATGTATAAATACCCCCAGCTATTAATACTAACAATATTTTTTTTTAAGATTGTTGAAATATAGTTTGTTTACAAGACTACAACAGCTAAAAACACTACAGTTTTTCCAGAGAACGGAAATAGTTATGTAGTTTTTCTAGAGTTAACTGCTGATTTTCTGCAGTGCAATTTTTACTGTAAAAACACTGTAGTTATTTTGCGGCTAATGTGAAGTAATTTACCAGTAACTTATTTCAAATAAAACTTTCAGCTATTGTCGTCAAAATTACTGCAAATTAAGTGAGGTCACTTTAAAATTATAAGTTTAAAAAAACTTAAACTTTAAATGCATGGTAATGCTGTAGAAAATTTGAAGTAATTATCCAATAATTGTTTCCGAAATATATTTTCTGATGAATGTGCAGAAAAACTACAGTTACTTTGTATTGTTGTAAAATTGAAAGACGTAATTTGATGTCTTGATTTCCTCTTTGTAAATCAACTTTTTATAACGCCTGTTTCTTATTATATATTAATTTCTTATGTTTAGGTAAAAATTCTAAACATATATATTGATAAAGGAGATAACGTCGCACACTGTCTGTATTCTAAAAAAAATTATTAATTACATACTTGATTTAATTGTAATTATTTATAGTTCAGAAGCATCGAAAACTTGTAAGTAAGACTTAACTGTGACTTTTAAGTAAGCTTTATGGCTTCATACAAAAGGTTGCAGAATAGTATGAAAAAAATATTTTCTTTTTTATTCTATTCTAGAAAGTTGATTAAATTTTTTTTTAAAAATATTTTCTTAAGATTCAGATTTGTCTCAGATAAATTTCTTACGTCGAAAAGTGTGCGATTGGCGACTGGGTTTTCTCACATTTAGGAAACATTGATTGTCAACAAGCACAAAGACTCAAGTTGGAATTTCAATTGGAGATAATATGGCTTTTGATCGCAAAATTTAAGAAAGAACTAAGTCTTATTCGATGGAAATTTTTTTTCTCTGAATGCAGAACTTCAGTTAAAATTGGAGTGTTCTAAAAATTCGAAAAAAGTGGCGATATTTGAAAAGATTGGGCTTTAATCCTCTCGATCAATAATTGCATCGAAGGAATAGAAAAGGGTTTTATCGACATCCAAACAAAGTATCACTTAAAACTAGAGTATTTTAGCTATTCGGAAAAAGGGCGATATTTGGATTTAACTGAAAATATTTAATTTAATATAAAATATTTCATTTATTATGATTGTTTTATTCCAACTTAAATTTTAATTTATGATATTAGTATTGAAAAAAAATTAGAAATTTCCAATTTTAAAATTGCGAATTCGATTCATTGTTTTAACGTTTAAAAATCAAACTTCCTGAAAATAATTCCTGTTTAATGAGTTCCTAAAATTGGAGATTTTAATTTGAAACAATGTAAAAAAAGTGTTAGGATGAAAAAAGTATCAAAATGTCTGCATTTCTTATTTTTTTTAATGGAAAAAAAAGTGTTATGTCACGTAGTCATTAAGGTACTTTATTATTTTTTTTTCTTGATTTTACAGAGAACAAACATTTCATTTTTAAATAATAAAAGGAAGTTCGATTCCAGACGGCCGAGGATCCGTAAGTATAGTAAATGGTGGCTGGCGCACATTAAATCTGTCGGGTCACAAAGTCCTCCATGATCCGATAACAAATTATACCTCTGTGGTTCCTGAATTAGAGATTGATCGTTCACTGGTTCAGGTCAAAATTACGAACCATCGATGAATGAATGGACATATGAATAGGTCCATCCTATAAACAGATGTGACGTATAGGTGTGGCAGAAGTCTAATTCTTGGAAATAGATGGCGCCAGTGGAAAACAAGAATAATAGTCCCCTTTGCTTTAATGGCTTACGACAACAACAACAATAAATAATAAATGTTTTTAAAACAAATTTGACTTGACCTCTTTTTCTAAGGAATGTTAGAGACCATGATTCAAGAATAGTGTACGGTCCCTGGTTATATAATTAGACGCACTGTAAGATTCTTTGTAAAACTATAATTATAAGGTGATACTATACAAGTATATTGTTTTTATTCGGATGAAACCGGTTTTCATTTGTTTTCACTTCTGTATCAATTGGTTAACTTTGCCATGCAATACCTTAAACATAAATATAAATAGGAAGTATATAAAAAATCTCCTGAATAAAAACCCATTGCATGTATGTTTAATTATAAAAGTATTGCATATAACCTCGTGCAAAACATGTCATTATTAATAAACTACAGTGCGTCTCATAATTTTATAAAATTATTAAAATATACTAATATAATGTTTGATATAATATATATTCTATATTTATGCAAATATCGTCTAATATTTCCTATCGTCAAATTTATAAAAAATATCGTCTAATTCAGCCCATTGATAACAAGTGCAAACTGGCTTCAGTCGCGTGAAAAGAATAAAGCTGTATCACCTGATAATTAAGATTTCACACAGAATCCTATAGTGCGTCTAATAATTTGGCTAGGGACTTAATGTTCGAAAACTTACATTTCTTATTTATTGACGAAGTTTCAGATTACCCCCTCCCCTTATTAAAATGACGATAGAAATTTAAACAAATGCGCTGGAGTACGGAATGATTTGGATTACGCGTCAACAATGATTTTTTTAAAGCCTCGAAGTTGCATGTTTACCAACACAGAAACGAGAGAGCGTTTTAAACGCGCATTTAACAATATGAAGTATAGCGGCTGGTGTGTGTGTGGCTCTGTGTTTACGCTCCAATTAAAATCGAAAAATATGGTCTGGTGAGCTAATAATGAAAGGATTACGAAAAGATTAAATTCATATTTCCCCTTCCAGCTTTAAGCTCACTGGATTATAGATAGTTCGGCATTGTCTTACTCCACGATCGCTCGACTCAGAATAGAGACCCCCCATTCTGTATTTGTTTGACTAGACATGATTTGTTTAATTAGAATAATCTTCAATTTTCATGGTTTATTCGCTGCACTTTCAAAATAAATCAATAGATTTTATATTCGCTTAAATACCAATAAATTTACGCTTGCTTTAAATCGTCGGTTTAAACAGCCATTTTGAAAAAACAAATACTATGTATACACTTTGTTTAAAGATATTGTGTTTACAACATGTTTCGATGTACGTAGATAATTTTTATAGCTGAATAAAAATTATATGGGCAATTTGATTCCTATCACATTTCTTAAATCTTATATATTATTGTATAAAAGTATTTTGTACATAAAATTGTTTATTCATTATTATCAATTGCTTATCGTCACCAATTGTTTATTGTGTTGGGTTTTCTAAAATAAATAGGTAATAGGACGATGAAATAAATAGGTAATAGATATCTATGCTTTGCATTTATGTAAGTTAAGAATAGAGAGAAAACAAGGAAAATAATAAAGATTAATGAAATGAGAAGATAAATTATTAAAATGAAACATTTTTAAATAACAATACAGATATATTCTTTTCTTTCCCCAGTTGTCTGTTATTATTAGTCACCCTCATTTTTTTTTCATTTTTCTGTAATTCACCTTTGTTTTATCTTCATTTTGAACATATCTTATGATTTCTATTTACTTGCAGCTTATGCGCAATAAATGATACTTATTGTTTTTCTTAATTTTTTCTGGTTTTTTTGTATTTATTTATTTTGCTGTATATATATATATATATATATATATATATATATATATATATATATATATAGCAAAATAAATTAATACAAAAAAACCAGAAAAGAGAAGAAAAAAAATAAGTATCATTTATTGCGCATAAGCTGCAAGTAAATAGAAATCATAAAATAAGTTCAAAATGAAGATAAAACAAAGGTAAATTACAGACAAATGAAAAAAGGGGGGGGGGTGAATAATAATAATAATAAACAACTAGGGAAAGAAAAAAAAAGAATTAATTAAAAAAAAAAAAGAAAAAAAGAATTTAAAAAAAAAAAAAAAAAAAAGAGGAAAAAGTTTTTTTAAAAAACTGGAAAATAAAAGACATAATCTTTTCATCAGCCCACACGATTATATCCGAAAAAGAGTGCTTTCTAATATTGTATCAATATAGCCAAAGCAAAATATATCAATACAATAGTGTGAGGAGCACTTAAAAAAATTTTTTACAAAAATTACGACAAATAAAACAAAACACAATAAGTAAAAATAACACATAAAAACAGAAAATAAAATAAAAAGGAAGAGCAGAACAAAACAAAATCTATAAAGCGAGTAGCGAAAAATAATGAATGAATAATGAATGATATAAACGTGTGGACTGATGAAAAGATTATATCTTTTATTTTCCGGTTTTTTAAAAAAAACTTTTTCCCTTCTTTTTTTTTTTTTTTTAAATTAATTCTTTTTTTCTTTTTTCTTTAATTAATTCTTTTTTTTTCTTTCCCCAGTTGTTTATTATTATTATTATTCGCCTCCCCTTTTTTCATTTGTCTGTAATTTACCTTTGTTTTATCTTCATTTTGAACTTATATATATATATATATTTAATATATATATATATATATATATATATATATATATATATATATATATATATATATATATATATATGTAAGTTCAAAATGAAGATAAGACAAAGGTAAATTACAGACAAATAAAAAAAAGGGGGGGGGAGAATAATAATAATAACAAACAACTGGGGAAAGAAAAAAAATTAATTAAAAAAAAAAAAAAAAAAAAAAAAAAAAAAAAAAAGGATAAAGTATTTTTAAAAAACCGGAAAATAAAAGATATAATCATTTCATCAGCCCACACGATTATATCCGAAAAAGAGTGCTTTCTAATATTGTATCAATATAGCATAAGCAAAATATATCAATACAATAGTGTAAGGAGCACTCTAAAAATTTTTTTACAAAAATTACGACAAATAAAATTGAACACAATAAGTAAAAATAATAAAAATAACACGTAAAAACAGAAAATAAAATATAAAGGAAGAGCAGAATAAAACAAAATCTATAAAGTGAGCAGTGAAATATAATGAACTTACATGAACGGGAAATTTTTCAAGAATGATTTAAAATGTTTTACGTGACAATATTGCCAGATTGCAAAATATGAAAACTATGAAAACAAAAGCGTAAATTGAGTGAAACTAGAGGAGTTTAAAGTGCGTTCTTGCTGCATTACTGAAGTGGGTTTGATGTGTTAGTTACCAAGGATGGTCCAGAAAACGGATGTGCGCGAAGTAATATTATACTGGATAATTTAAAGAAGTTGACTATAAATAATTTTAGAAAAAAAAATATTTATTTAAGAAAAAAATATAAAATAGAAAAGAGAAAGAAACATGAATTGCCAGTTATTGCACATAATTTTAGCCACGGATTAGCCCGAAATGGATTTGCAATTGGAAAAATTATATAAATTGACAAAGAAATCCTTTTAGTAAATAATTTTAGCCACGAATTTGCCGGAAATGGATTTGCACATGGAAAAAATTGTATAATTTAACAAAGAAATTTATTAGTAAATAATTTTACCCACGGATTTACCCGAAATGGATTTGCGCATGGAAAAATTATATAAATTAACAAATAAAAAATAAAAAATGAAAAACAATTTATTTTAGTAAATAATTTTAGCCACGTATTTGTCCGAAATGGATTTGCACATGGAAAAATTTCATAAATTAATAAAGAAATTTTTTAGTAAATAATTTTGAGCAAGGATTTGCCCGAAATGGATTTGCACAAGAAAAAATTATACAAATTAACTAAGAAATTTTTAGTAAAAATTTTTTTTGGCCACAGATTTACCCGAAATGGATTTGCACATGGGAAAATTGTATAAATTAACAATGAAAATTGTTAGTAAATATATTTACAAAATATGCGATTTACTCAATGATTTTATATACAATTTTATTACTTTAGTTGGGTATCTATTGTTTTTTTATCAAATATTGAAAGAGTTTATCGATTTGTTTTTTGGATAAATAAATATTACTACCTATTCTTTTAATTCTATTAATTTCATTAAAAGTAGTATTTAAATAGATGCTCCTAGAAACATTAGAATTCCAAGTAATTAGTTTATTTATATTAAAATTAAAATCATTTCTTTTATCGTATAAATCAACAAAGCAGATATTTTCTTCTTTTATAATACCCAAATCCAAAAAATTGAAATTAATATTATCATCATGATTACGAAGCAAGATTAATTCCTTGGGGTAAATATCATTTAATAAAATAGTATAGTCTTGAAAATTAAAGATAATTAAGTCATCAATATATCTAAAAACAAATTTAATACTAAGAGTGTAATTTTTTTCATAATAATGCAAAAATAAGTTAGCTAAGAGAGATGAATAATTAGAACCTTGTGGTATTCCATCAATTTGAAGAAAAATATCCTTCCATTGTAAAGATAATTATTAAAAAGACAAAAATTAATCAGAATTTCCCAATAATCAAAATCGCAACAAAGGATATTTTTGAAATCATAGTCATTTTGAACTTATCTCATGAGTTCCATTTACTTGCAGCTTATGCACAATAAATGATACTTATTGTTTTTCTTAATTTTTTTCTTGATTTTTTGTACTTATTTATTTTGCTGTATATTATATATATATATATATATATATATATATATATATATATATATATATATATGTAATATAGAATTTTTCATGCGAGTCATTCAATATTAACTGACAAGCTTAAAACATATGTTTCTTATCAAGTTTAAGATGTGGAAGTCGGTCTCTTACAAAAAGTCAAGATAAACCAGATAAGGCCAGATAAAAGATTAGAACTGAAGTTAATGGGCAATAATTCGTCTATGAAATGCACTTAGAGATAGTCTCAAAAACCTTCCAGAACCAGAACGGCGCTCTCCGTTTAGCGAATCAAAATCTCTAAATTTTATTAATTGAATGACGTTTCATTGAGACAGAGCCGTTTTTAAGGATGGACCCTGTGGGCCCTGGCCCAGGGCCCCGAGTTCTGGAAGGGCCCCAGAAAAGTCTAAAGTCTCATTGCATTAAATGTTGTTTTTTTTTTTTTTTAAATTCTAACTCATTTATTATTTATAACTAACGAGGGCCCCCAGATCCCACTTTTTTCTTCTTTTTTTAAAGTTTTATTCAGAGATTTATTCAGATTATTATTATTATTTTTTTTTACATAGTCGGATGCTTTTCAAAATCTAATCGAAGTGCTTGCAAATATAAAATAATTGTTACTCTTTACTTTTCTAACAAAAAGAGCTTTAAAACGCTCTTTCCACTGATGAAAATATCCCCACTTTCGTAGCTACCACCCACAGAGTTGTCAGAGGCTCCTCACTTTACACTGTGAGAAAATGTTTTTACCTTCTTTATATTGCCTTGGGGCTCTTTTTTCCTAACTTCGGAAATATCAGATATCCACAAAAACACCCTTCTGTCTGATTTCTGGTCATAAATTTCTAAGAAGAAAACATTTCTAGTGATGAAAATAGGGGGATGGTCTTGTTAGAATCTGTCTTGAGATTTCCATAGTGCCTTTAAATTGGGCCTCGTTCAATTTTTCTCTCTTACAAAATTTAGATATTTTTTCTAATTTATTATAAAAGCTTTTTTTTTTCCCTTTAATCATCCTAAATGTTTCAACTAGCCTAATTGTTTAATTTATTTAATTACACAACTCTGCGAAATTGAAGTTTTTGAAAAATACAAGAGAAGTTATTATTGATTTATATGTTATTTGATGCGCTGATTACGAAAATGACCCTCATTTTCCCCAATCACATCAGGATTTTTTGTAAAATCGATATTAATGTTTTTACTGAAATCCTATTTGGAAAGGAATTCTCTCAAACAATTTTGTATATACTATCTGGTAGTTGTCGTATTCATTCATTTTGATATATGTAAAATTTATCTTGTGAAAGTAAATTGATTTTTGAGTGATAGGCTAATTTTTTTATTGGTTAAAATGAATACTGTTGCCAGATCGCACGTCTGATCTCGAGAAAAACAATTAGTTTAAATTTTTTACATCAGTTTCTAGAAGAAAATCCCCAACATACCATTTTAATAAATTTTTTTAAGATAACTTACATAAAATTGACGATTGACCAACAATAGTAAATATTGTTCAGCTATCAGACCCCTTGTATTTTTTTCATCGCAGGCCTGTGTTATTGTAGTTGATTTTATTTTGTTATTTTTCAAATTAATCGTAAGAGAATCCGTGAACTAGGAATTTCTATATCAAATTTTCGTAGGATATTAAGAAGACATAAATCTTTCACGTTGGAGGTAAGCAAATGTTTTTATTCAATCAATTTTGGTTGTGGTTAGAGAAAACGTGAAAGGTTTGCGCAGTTTTTTATATATACATTGTGACTGTTTTGTTCATTTATTTAAATGGCGGGCCACTATTCATTTCCCTCTTGATTTGGTCCGTTCTGGATGAAATTGAGAAAACAAATGTAATTTTACTTTAATTTTACTTACTGCTAATAAACAAAAACAACATATGACTTTGTTTAATAGAGCATTGAATTCAAATGATCATCAGCTTAAAAAATGTTTAAACATGAGAAAAACTCTTGTATGACCAAATGTTCCATGTTTCCCCTAAATATGAAATATGTTTAATTAGTAATATTATATTTCGTACACAAAATTAATTTATTTAGTTAGCTTATGATTTTATATCATATTTGTTTCTATTTTTAACTCCTTGATTTTTGTTGTTATTAGGTGTTTAAAGTTAATAAGGCTTCTCAATTTTTTTTAATTAATAAGGCTTTTAAATTTCAAAATCAAAGTCGAAACAATTTCTTAAAATTGTAAATCGAAACTACATACAAAATTTTGACAGCTTTGTATTCATTTAATTTAATAAAACAGAAACAAATAAAAAGAATGAAAAAAATATAAATAAATGACTGAATAAAAAAAAAACTCTGTTGTCATATCATCTTTTAAACAATTTGAGTATTAATAAATTATTTAAAAATAAGCAAATTTTTAGTTTAAAAGGTAAAATTTTTTTTGATTTGTTTAAAAAGATAATTATGCTCCATCCTTCGATCATGAGACTACTCAATATCTGTTCTTAAGGATCAAAATTCTCTTTTATTTTACTTTATTGTAAAAATGATATATTTAATACTTTCATGTGATATGCTGCAGTTTTAAATACCTAAAAGATGACTGAAATTGTCAATTCAATAAACAATTATTACTTTTGAACATTAATTTAAATTAAATTCTATACGTTTTGTTTGGCTCTCTCAATTCTTATTATCGCAGTATTTAGAGCAGACAGTTGCTTGTGGGTGTTGATGATATAAGTAAAAGAAGCATAAATAAAAAAAAAAAAATTCAGTTAATGCCCTCAATATTATATTTTTAAACTTCTAGCAAAAATGTAGTAAAAAATAATAAAAATGTCGCAAAAAAATTAATATTAAGTGAAAACGAAACAAAAATGATATCGAAACATGCTGAATCACTAGTGAGGCAGGTAGGATGAATGACATCGAAACCAATTTGATAGAATAATAAAACTAGAAGGTGTTTCTAAAATTCGGAAATTATTCAGGCTTAAATTTTTTTTGTCACAAAATTTATCAGGGGCTATTCGTTAGATTTCAATATGGGTTATGTTTTTTGTTTGATTAAATATTAAACATTAACAAATATTTGTCTTTTAAAACCTTTCATTCTGGAATAATCTTATAATAATTATTCTATAATTATAATTCTAAAACTAATTGCTAATTGATATAAAGCTTTAGTTTGTTCCATTGATATATTGAATGTCTTCTATCGGCGGAACCCCGACATTACGATTAAAGTTTATTAAGGTAATTACGAATATTATAACCTAAAAACAGATTATTTTTAAAATATTTAATTAGAGGAATGTAGATTTTTCATCGTTTTATCATTATCAATCTTAAATAAGGTTTTAAATCAGACAGTTAAATTTGCAGTCCTTGTGTTATATCTGGTCTAGTTTTGAATTTATTTTTGGCGCATATACATAAGCTGAAAATGAATAAGATCAGCCGAATTATGGTTTACTTCTAAATGAACTGAAGATACTTGTTATAAACGTTAGAAATGGTAATTTGGAAAGCATTTTTCAAGAATGTCAAGTATCCAAATGACTTAATTTAATAAATTTAATTTTTTTTTAAATATCCGCAAGGCAGGTGTGTATATTTGGGGCTGATGATTATGAAATCTAACACAAAACTGTGATATTGTGGGTTCTATTCCAGTTGATGACAGTTTTTAATTATTATTTCTTAATACTGAAAAATATTTTTCATATTTTTTTAAGTATGCAAATTAATAACTAATAATTTAACAATTATTTAAAAACTAGAAGGCTCCTCTCCCTGTTCATTTTGCTCTCTAACGCTCGTGTTTGCTTTTGCATTCATTGCAGGTTAAGAGGAAAAACGGTTTATTTCTTTTTTTTTTTCTACAAAAATTACTATTGAATTACCATTTACATTTTGAAGATGATTAAATTTAGGCAAATCAATAAAATTGGTAACAATCAATAAAATTGGAAATTTTCTAATTTTATTTCCCATTTTTTCCAATGGAAAATTGGTACCTGCCGCAAAGTTTTTACTCAATAAAGATGGACTCAAGGGATTGAGCATTCTCCTCCGAATGAGGTGCACCGAGTTCGAATCCCCGTGATGGCTGATCGATATGAATTCCACACCCGGCTATTACCGGCCACAGTGCTGACGTGAAATATCCTCAGTGGTAGGCGGATCATGGGTTAGAGTCCCCTTGTTATCAGACTAACCGTGGGAGGATTTCGTGGTTGTCCTCTCCATGTAACTCAAATGCGTTCTAGTTCCATCAAAAGAGCCGCGATGGCTCAGGGGATAGAGCGTTCGCCTTCCAATGAGGCGAACCGGGTTCGAATCCCAGTCGATACGAATTCCGCATCCGGCTTGCACTGACCACAGTGCTGACGTGAAATATCCTCAGTGGTAGACGGATTATGGGTCAGAGTCCCCTTGCCGTCAGGCTAACCGTGGGAGGTTCTCGTGGTCTTCCTCTCCATGTAACGCAAATGCGGGTTAGCTCCATCGAAAAGTCCTCCACGAAGGCAAATTTCTCCCAATACTCGATCCAGGAGTTCCCTTGTCTTCTGGATTGGGTTCAAAATTACAAGGCTACGGAGTTGAACATTAGTAGCCGTAAACCCATTAAGTTGGGTCGGCTGTTCAACGACGGTTATAAAATAAAATAAAATAAAAAATAGTTCCATCAAAGCGTCCTCCACGAAGGCAAAAATTTCATCCAATATTTGATCCTGTAGTTCTCTTGTCTGATATATTGGGTTCAAAATTACACTGAGTTGAACATTAGTAGTAGTAAGCTCGAAATCGGGTGCGCTGCTTAATGTTATAAAATAAACTAATAATTTGGCCACGATAGCTTGATTGATGGTAGGGCTATGGATTCGTGTTCGAAAGAATGGGTGTTCGAATTGAGCCGGCCGAATAATACCCATGTATAAAATGGTGCATGTTAAATCTGTTGGGGTCATAAACTCTTCCAAGTTCTCATAACAATACTGTACTGATCCAGTACTGATCCAGGAGTTTCCTTGTCTTCTGGATTGGTTTTAAAATTTCAAGACTAAGTAGTTAAACATTGGCTCAAAATTAAGTCAGTTTTTCAACGGTGATTATAAAAAATAAAAACTAATAATAATTGTATGTTCTTGTATTCTTTCTAACTCCTTGCATATTTTCTACACACCTTCATAATTTGATGTTTCTAAGTTCTACAGATTTTGAGCAGCAAAGCAAAATATCTTATAGGAAATTGGTTTTGATGATGTGATAGAAGATTCGCTTCTCAAAAAGCGCGAAAAGTATTGTTACCTTAAATTTTCGATAAAAATAATGTATATAAGCTTTTATAATTAATTTACATGTTTTTGACAGTTAAAATAAAATATTTTGAAAAAATTATTCTAAATTTTCTCTAAATTTTCATAAAGGGCCCCCAGATAATGACAGGGCCCCTATAAACATAAAAAGGGCTCTGCATTGAGATAAGAAGATCCTCTCAGACCCTTATTTTAAAACCTCGGGTCCATCAAAAATGTGTGTCTTTTTCATATTTCTCATATCTAGATAAATCTGGGCCAAATCCAAACATCCCAGCAATGGGGAAACCATTATTGTACATCGCCAACGAACACTGTTTTCAATACTTCATATAACGTAATAAAATGCCTTTTTTTCTGAATAAGACTAAGTCTTTTCAATTATCTTGCCTTTAAAGGTATAACATTACAAGCCGGCAGTGGCAAAGTAATTTGTTTGGAAATAATGGCCGCAGAAATTAACAACAAAGAACATACTCATCTTTTCTCTTCAACGAAAAGACCAGGGAATGATAAACCTTCCTAAAAAAGAAGACGGAAACAACTAATATGTCAACAATTTCCCTCCGTATAGTTCCCTCGAAAGAAGAAGTAAATAGATAAAAATGCAAGTGGGCCATCAAATCAACGAAAAAAGAAACTTCTTCTAAAGTCGAGAAACAACCACCGTAAAAGAAAGGTAACAAATAAATATCCATTCTACAGTTCACCGCCGCATCAGGATCAAATAACCATCTGGAAAATTTCAACTGCTTTTAGAATCCCCAAGAGAAGAAATGGCACCGGCATTCACCGTCTATGTGTGAAAAAATAAAAGATTAAAATATGGGAGACATCTCATCTGGATGGAGAATCTGGATTTCCAACTGCTCAGAATCAGAAATGAACACTTTCTTAATAACTCTAAAGAGGTAAACATGACGAAGCAGCTTCACGTAAAATGTTTAAGTTAAACTTTTTAATTTATAATTATTAATGTGCAATAGGGCATCAATACACTTCATTCTTCTAAATGGGTAAGTTATTTTTATGAAAAATATTCAATTTCTATAAGAAATTTTTATTTAGTTAAAAAGAAGCATAGTTTTTTGTTAGTATTTAATTGAATATTATGTAACAGTATTTCTTGAAATTTTTCTCTTCAGTAAAGTTAATTTTATAAGAAAAAAAAAAAGATTGACAAATTGTAAGAAATGAAAATTCTAAAACATAATGATCTAAAATGGTACAAAATATTGAGGTATATTATATCAATATTCTCTTATTGTTTGCATTATTTATTTTTTCATTATTATTTCTTGTATTATTATTTGCAAAATGTTTGAAAAAGTTTACATATGAAAATAAGAACGAAAAAATAAATCATGTGCGTAATATTACTGATAATCATGATAATATTAAAGGAAATTGTGGAATATATAGGGAGCCGAAGTCGGTTAATTCTAAAAGTATACAAACTTCTAATAATTTTAATAATACTGAAATTTATGCCAATGTAGAAAAAAATAATTCAAATGTAACGCAAAATGTAAATTCAATTGAATTTAGAATAGATTTTTCAGATTTTGAAACAGTTGTTCCACTTTTTAAAGCTAAAAAACATGAAAATATTAAATGGTGGTTTGAAGTATTTGAAGAATGCTAAATTTTTTAATTTATCTCCTTTACATAAATTTGTAAATGCAAAAAGGTGTTTATGCGTTAATACTTCTTCGTAGCCATCCTAATATTCTTTTGCTCAATTGAAAGAATCGATGAATACCCATAAAACTCAGCCGAAATTCATGAAATTTTAAGAAATAGGAAAAAGCGTACTCATGAAACAGTTCAAGAATATTTTTTTAAAATTGCAAATCAAAATAATGTTGAGGAACAATCTTTAATGAAATATTGTATTAATGGCATACCCGATACAGTAGAAAATAAAATTATATTATATGGGTCAGCTAATTTAAATGAGTTTAAAAAGAATATATGACCAAATGTGCATAGATAGAGAAAAAAATGAAATACATATTAACCTTATAATACTCTTAAATTACAAAAGCAAAAGGAGGTTAAACTTCATTTAAGTGATTATAGAAGTAATAAAAATCAGACGATATATTCGGTGCGAGATTTGCCGCCTAGACCTTGTAAATTTTGAGAAAAAATAGGCATACGAAAAGCATATCAGTGGGGGCAATCCTGTTCTAATAATCCGGCTATAAATAAAAATAAAGCTGAAACATCAAAGAATAATAAGTATCAATTACTTGTGTCGGGATACATGGAAAGTGAACAATCCGTACAAAAGGATAAAAAAGAAAAGAAAGATAACTCGAGTTGCATGCAAAAATTAATGCTAAACTTGGATACGGGATCAACGATAAATTTGATACCCGAGCATATTGTATTGAAATTGAATGTTCCCGTTAGAAGTTGTAAAGAGATAAACGTTATCCAAACAAAAGGAAATTTAAAACTTGCAAAAAAGTGTACTCTTAATTTAAAAATTGGTAATATGGTTAGATCGACTGAATTTCTAGTACTAAACAACGATCTAAACTATGCCATATTAGGGGTACAATCTTTATGTGATTTTCACATCGTTATAAATTGTGTAAAGCAAATTGTTACCCAGAGAAACAGAAAACTGATCACTTTCTCAACTCTGGAAAATCGCGACTTGTCTTTGCAAATGATAACTGAAAATCCAATGCAAATAAGTGTTAGTAACAGTAAACAAAAGGAGGATAAAATTGAGAAAGGGAACATTAAACAAACAATTTCAGAAATAAATATGACAAATAGCGTAAACGAAAATAATCGTTGTACGGAAAAAAGAAAAGAAAAAGTCAAGAAAGATCTAAAGATTTCGAATGTTTCTAAGATAAAGTCTGGTAATGGAAACACAATTTATCAGAACGTCATCCACGAAAAAACGGAATCGATAGAAAGTGTGAAAAATTCGGATTTACTCAGAATTCTAAAGGAATATGAGGACATATTTGCGAAAAATAAATATGATGTAGGGGAAGTTAGAATAGAACCACAACGGACTTCGGATTTACCGATCTCTTTAAGACCATATAACACATCTCCGAAACAACAGGAAGAAATCGATAACCAAATTCAGGAGTTATTAAAACATAATATAGTAAAAGAAAGTTCTTCTCCATATTCTGCACCAGTAACATTAGTATTTAAAAAGGAGGAAAATAAAAAAAACTCGTTTATGTGTAGATTTTAGAAAATTAAATCAGGTGACGAAGTCGGATGCTGAACCGTTACCCCTCATGGAATCTTTAATTGATAAATTAGCTCAAAGTTCTTATTATTCTTCTATTGACAAGGTTTCTGGTTATTGGCATTTACAAATCCACCCAAAAGACACAGAAAAACTAGCATTTGCAACACACAATGGCTTGTACGAATGGTTACGTTTACCTTTTGAATGGAAAAATGCCCCAAGCATTTTTCAACGAACTATTCGTAGAATCCTTACTAAACATAAAATTAAATTCGCTGCAAATTATTTTGATGATATAATTATTTTTTCAAACAGCTATTCTGAATCATATTTAGATCATATTAGGCAATTTTTTGATATATGTAGACAAGAAAATATTAAATTTAAATTTTCTAAATGTTCTTTTTTGCAACATAAAATTGACTTTTTGGGGTATGAAATAACAAACGGCACTGTTACACCAAATAATAGTAATATTGAAGTTATAAAAAAATTAAAACCTCCCACAAATGTAAAATCATTGCAAAGATTTCTGGGATCCATTATTGTTTATAACAAATTTATAGATAAATATGAAGCTATTCGAGCTCCACTAAATAATTTGTTAAAAAAGGATACTAAATGGATATGGACAGATGAATGTCAGAAATCTTTTGAATCTCTTAAATCAGCTTTAACAAGTAAACCAATATTAAAAATATTTAATCCTTCTCATGATTGTCATATTTTTGTTGATGCCAGTACAAATGGTATTGGAGCTGTACTTAAACAATGTGATGAATCTGGTGTTCTGTATCCCGTAGCGTTCCACTCCCGCTCATTAAAGAATTATGAAAAGAACTATTTTATCACTGAGCTGGAATGTCTCGCTTTTGTAGACACATTAAATAAATTTCATCATTACCTGTTTGGGAAACAATCTACGATACATGCAGCCCTCCTTTGGCTTAAAAATGTTAAAAATCTTAAAGGACGATTATTTCGCTGGTCCTTACAACTTAGTATGTATGATTACGTTGTAAAATATACAAAAGGTAGTACAAATATAGAAGCAGATATGCTTTCCAGAGAAACACCAGATTCAAATATAAATGTAAACAGTCATGGAAGTCAAGTATCAAATCTTTTGCAATAAAATGAAATTATAGAAGCTCAAAAATGTGACAACTTAACTGGAAAATTTGTAGAAATTAATAATGTATTATGCCTTCGTAAAAAAGGATTTACCAAAATTGTAGTACCTTTTTCATTACGATTAAAATTACTCAAAATTGCTCATGAAAAATTTGGACATCCTGGTATTCAAAAAACAATTAATTTATTAACTCCGGTATATTATTGGCAAAACATTACTTCTGACATCACTAAATTTATTAAACATTGTCACATATGTCAAATGAATAAGAAACCACGACAAAAAAGATTTGGGCTATTACAATCAATGCCTCCTGTTGATAAACCATTTGATTTACTTGTAATTGATAGTGTGGGTTGTCTTAATCATTATAATTCAACAAAAAAATATTTGACCTTAATTATTGATCATCTTACGAGATATATATGGGCATTCGCTTCAAAATCTATTACAACAGAAACTTATACGACTTTTCTTCATCAAATTTTTCAAAATCAAATACCTACAAATCTCTTAAGTGATAGAAATGCAGCTTTCACATCTTCGCATTTCAAAAAATTTCTTAAGAATCATAAAGTTAAACAACTTTTAACTACAGCGCCTGAAACTAATGATAAAATAGAGAGACAAACAATCATCACGCGTTTGAAATGCAAAGTTAATGAAAATTCTTCCAGGATACCGTGGCCTAAATTATTAAAAGAAGTTGTTCAGGAATATTATCCTCACTCAGTTACGGAATTCCCTCCGGTATATTTATTAAATGGCATAGTTCCATATGAAAATCCTTTAAAAGAGGATATTTATCCTCCACTTGAAGAAGCTAGGAAAATAGCTATCGAGAACACAAAACGATACCACGAGAAAAATAAAGTTTATTACGATTCTAGATTTGTAGATATAAACTTTTCACCAGGTGACACAGTCATGTATGAAGAGTTTAAATATCCTAACACTAGAAAACTTTCTCCAACTTTTAGTGGTCCTTATAGCATCATTCAAAAGATGTCTGATGTAAATTATGAAATAAATAGAAAGAATAGTTATACTAAAGCAAAAACAGAAATTTTACATGTTTTAAAACTAAGGAAATATTATGAACCAGAGAAATTAAAGCTTAATCATGAATAAAATTCATTAAGTAAAAAATATAAATATTAAAGAGTAAAACAAATATATGAGTTGTTTTGCATTATATAAATTTAATGATATGAAATTGTTATGTACATGGTTCGTTTGAATATGTGACCTTTTTTTTTTTTTTTTGACAGAAGATCTGACCCCTCAACATTTCAACAACGGGTGTGTTTACCCGCATTCAAAATAAAAATAGGGCGAGATTTCTCATATGATCTAAACATAAACAAATAATATTTTTCATTGTTATATATTTTGAGATAGGATCTTCCGTATCAATATTGCTGAAATACAGGATTGGTTTCCTTCTTTTGGGGACTACAACTTCGTATCCAGTAACAAGCCCATATCGATACAAGAATCTTAATTTCTAGAATAACGACACATTTGTGTCCTTTTCTTATTCCTTTTCATTGACTTTAAAAAAATATGTGAATAATGAAATTCTGTATAAGTGATTTTATTATTTTTAATTTGTTTTCTTTATATTAACTTAAAAGAGAAAAAGAGTCTTCACTTACAGCATTATGTGGTGTTACTAAATAGAATTTTTCAAAAAATAAATAAATAAATAAATAAATACTGAATAATATTAGAAACTCTAATTCTTTTTGTATGTGTTTATGTAGGCATAAATTTTGATGCATTACTTATAGAAAATATTCTGATGTAAACATTACATAATGTTATGCAATAGATATGCATGTTGTTGTACATAGCTTTTACTTTACATTGGTTATGTTTAGTTTGCTTAAATGTTTTTATTTGAAAATTGAATGTGAGTTGTTATGATTTCATTGAAAATACTGATGGAAGGGGCTGCAAGTAATTAACCATAAATTTTCCCCTAAATTCTAAATTTAATATGAAAGGAAACTTTTTGGAGAGGGGGGATGTAATATAGAATTTCTCATGCGAGTCATTCTATATTAACTGACAAGCTTAAAACATATGTTTCTTATCAAGTTTAAGATGTGGAAGTCGGTCTCTCACAAAGAGCCGTAAAAAGTCAAGATAAACCAGATAAGGCCAGATAAAAGATTCTTTTCTGAAGTTAATAGGCAATAATTCGTCGATGAAAGGCACTTTGAGATAGTCTCGAAATCTCCCAGAACCAGAACGGCGCTCTCCGTTTAGCGAATCAAAATCTCTAAATTTTATCAATTGAATGACGTTTCATTGAGATAAGAAGATCCTTGCAACCACTCCCTCTCAGACCCTCACTTTAAAACCTCGGGACCACGAAAAATGTGTGTCTTTTTCATATTTCTCATGGCTAGATAAATCTGGGCCAAATCCAAACATCCCAGCAATGGGAAACCATTATTGTACATCGTCAACGAACATTGTTTTCAATACTTCATATAACGTAATAAAATGCCTTTTTTTCTGAATAAGACTAAGTCTTTTCAATTATCTAGCCTTTAAAGGCATAACATTACATATATATATATATATATATATATATATATATATATATATATATATATATATATATATATATATATATATATATATATATATATATATATACAGTCAAACGCCGCTATAGTGAACCTTCACTAATAACCGGGAGTTCACTCTATCCGTTCCGCAAACAATTTTAACAAATGGTTCCGAACTCTTTTTTATTAATACATTATTTAAATAAATGGCCAATAAAAAGAAATACAAAAATGACTGAAAAATAATACATAGTAACAAAAAATGTGTTAGCTTGCTTTTATTTTTTATTACTCTTCCTCTTGTGTACAAAAAAAATTAGTGATCTTTAGCTGATGCAAGGTGTCTATACATCTGCCTGGGTAGGCCTTTGTTCAGAGATGGAAAAGTGTGATAAAAGAAGCTAACAGGAAAAAAATGCTTATCGCTACTTTTAGCTCTATAGATGGTTTTAAAAAAGTATTTATTTTGAAATAAGTATTTATTTTGTATAAGTATTTATTTTGAAGTAGACATTTCAAAATTATTTTTTAAAAAAAAATCAGTCGAAGACAGAAAAAAGTTCATAATATCCAACTACCTCACTTTTTTAGTTCACTCCTGAGTTCACTATATTGGGGTTTGACTGTATATAAATGGTATTTTCAAGTTTTCATCACAAAAGGACTATCCCTTAGAAACATCCCTTAGAAACATTGTGGGGTTTCAGATCATTATAAATGATCGTTTTTTCAAATATCCTAACGTTCTGGCATTCTATTTGTGATCCGTCCGTAGCAGTGTATAAAAAATGTCCCAAAAATAATTTGATTTTTCGTCATTTTTTAACATTACAAGAGTTTTTCGTCATTTATGGATAGCTGAAACAAAAATGCAACATTGCACCAAAGTATAATGAGTTTTCACTGCATGTTGAGCAATAGTTTGCGCAACGTTAGGCCATTTGGTTGTGGAACTCTTTATTTGCTGAACAAATTAACTGCGATTTTCATGCAATTTTGCGATGCAGATTATTTTTTTTTTCTATTTTTCTTTTAGAGTCAAAAGCTGATGCTAACAGCTCCACAATCATTGTAGGGTAGACATAAGCATAATGTATTTAATTTTTTTTTATGTTTAAGTTTAGTGGTAATGCAACAATTCGCGATCGCAACACTCGAGTACGCCATCTAGCGGGAGACTGTAAATATCGGGCATTAGTTCCCACATAACCATTGGCAATGACGGACGCCATTTTCTTAGCAGCAAATAGGAAGCAAAAATTCCCTAAGGAAAAGGTAGAACTTCTTGAAAAAACTAACCAGAATATGCCAAACATTGAAGCAGAACACGCCAAGCATTTGAAGAACAATTTCTCAATAATTTTTTCCTTTCTATTACCAACAACATAACTTCCAATTTTATGATTACTTGCTGTTACAGATGTGTGAATTACGGTAAAATAATTTTTTCTGTCTTCAATTCATTACAAATTAAAAGGAAATCAACATTGCTTTCGTCATTCCAATGAATTAAATGAATTCAGAACTGTAATAGTTATAGAATATTCTTCTTCTTTATAGAATAGTATATATTTCTGTATCTATATAATTCAGAAAACAACAATAAAGAATCATCCGAACTACTTGAAATAGTTTCATTTGTGCTGATTATTAATAATTTTTTTATCGTTTTCTTTGGTAAGTATTTTTTAGTTTTGAAAGAATAATTTCAACTAGAATTCAGCTATTCTGTTTTCAAGCTACATATTCAAATTCATATCGAGATCTTACAATTATAAAATTTTGATGTGTGGTATGTTATCTAAAAGTAATGAAGGGATAATCTATGCATATATTATTTGAAAATAAAATTTTCAAACGAAGACCACTTCATTTGGAATTCTGCGGATTTATAAAACAGGTGAGTGTTATGATTTTTATAATAAAAAATTTGCTTGTAAATATTTTTTTTTCTTATTTGATGATAGTTCTATACAGAATGGTTTTTTACGTCTGATTAAGAACTATAAGAATAAAAAAAAGAAACATGAAAGTTTTTATTTCAATATAAAGAATTTTTAAAATCGTTTTTTATCCTAAGAATTCTTTATTTTACGTTTTTTAGTTTATAAGAATTTGATAAAAATTGTTGTCAAAATACTTTTTTTGAAAAATTAAATGGTATAGCTATATGTGTTTATGTATACTTCTTGTATATTCTAATGTTTGAAGTAATATGATTCAGAAAAGTATGGAAGAAAAATTCGGTACTTAGCGTATTAACCACAGCTACAGATTTGGCAGATTTTTAAGTGCCGCCAATCTACACTTAAAATTTTTGGAAAAAGTCTTAAAATGAAACACTTTGTTTGAAATCAAAGTAGTCAATCGGATTTCGGTGGAAAATGGGCCGATATAGAGTTTAGCATAGATTCAAAACAAACTTTTCTCTCACCTGATTCTATAGCCATTATGAACTCTAATAAATAAGATTCAAAATGAAATAACATTTCCAAAACGGACGTTTACTAAGATAAAGTTTCATGTTATGGACATTGGTACATTTTCGTTATATTTCACTCCTAAAAAAATAAAATTGCATCTTGTTTTGTTTTTGGCAAGTCCCAAAGACGCATTTTCGTAACACTAAAAAATGGCGACAAAAAAATAATGGTTCTTTTTTTCTTTGTTTCGTAAGCCTTCTTTATTTTACGTTAAAATTTAAATGGGCCTTTCATGCTATACCATTAAATTTAGTAAAACTATTTCTCAGGCATTAGGTTTGAACTCTTATAAGAATATACCTATTTTTTTCTCTTTATTTGCAAATATTTTTTCCGATGTGTTCTGGATGTTCCTTCTCTAAAAAAAAAGGCAAACCATTTTGTTTTTGTTTGCATAAGAAAGAAAACAAACATTTTTCTTTTTTAAATTTAATCAGCCACAATAAAGATGGAACGTTACAATGCTACATTAAAGACGTCTCCAGTGTAACTGAATGACTGTTCATATGGAAATCGCAGGGATTCGGCACATACAACAACGCCCCCTATAGTTCGTTGCGATCGCGAATACAATAACAGAATTAAGACTATTTTTTTTAAAAAAGCTTGTTTTGTTGTGATGAAAATTGTATTCCATTTGTTGATAATAATCACGTTGTATATATGTAAATATAAGATATTTTATAAAATTGTCATTTGCTATCATAAGAAGTTATCCGTATATTACTCTGCCTAAGCCTTCAGATAAGAGCCCGACTCTATTTACACCTTGCAGGAGTTTATACTTAACACAGCATCAACTAAGTTAAACCACATTCATTAAAAGGGGTCGGCAAAAGATTTCGTGTGAGCCATCGACAACCATGGAGGTCATTTAACTGACATGCTATTCTGTGCAAACCGTATCTATAAGTATAACATAAACATTATAAATTGATTAAAAAATCCTTCTGCTTACGGCGGGTAGCATGATACTGGTTGTTCACATATTGTACCAGCCGCAAGCAAAATGTTAAAAAAATTAGGTATTCTATCGAAAGTACTTCTTAAATTTTTAGACATTACGTAAAGCATAATCAGCAAAAAAAAAAAAAAAAAAAAAAAAAAAAAAATTAAAAAACTAAAAAGCCGGGAGAAAATTTTGTGATCAGCGAAAGTCGATCGCAGGTTACTCATTGGCAAAATGGCTGTTGTGTAATTTTTTTTCCAGTTTGAACTGTAGGTTAGAATTTCTGATTCATAATTAAACCAATAAAAACAAAAATATCGTCCAAATGATGAACTTCTCATTTATTCACAACTCAAGAAGTATTTATAGGATCTCTTTGGTCCCATATCTCAAAAATAAACTCACCAACTTAATCCACAACTAAATTAGTAGTGAAAAAAAAAAAGATTCTGAAAAAAAAAAATTATTAAACAGCAGTGGTCGCTATAGCAACGTATGCAATGACGACGCACGCGCACTGTTTACTATTACTCTTGAACACAGTTGAAAAGTGTAATGACGTCCAAATAAAGTGCGCACGCCATCTAACCCAAAATAACACCCATTTTAAACAAAAACATAATTTTTTCTGACTATCTGAGAAAAAAAAAATTTTTTTCAGAGTAAAATTGCTGGAAATGTGTGTAACCAATACTTTACTGAAATATTTTACATAAAATCTGTCATTTATTCGTGTGTATTTTTTTAATGAAATACTATTGCAAATAGACTGCTACAAAACAAATAGAAAATGATGTGAAATAAAGTGTAAAGATATGTTTATTGCATTCTGAGTTTCATACATCTCTTCTCGCACAACTAGAATAGAAATATTGAGAAAACTGTGGTCATTCTTTCGGTTTTGATCCCTGTTCCTTTCATTGACTGAACGTAACAGACGATAAAATACAAGAATAAGGATAAAGAAAAGAATAAAAACACTTTTTCGAATCTTCCATGATTCGTTATTTTGTCAATTGAGCAGCTTTTAACGCTTTATTACAAAATAGTTTGCTTACACTTTTTTTTCTATCTTTTAAAAACTGATACATCTACCCACCATATTTGGTCACAAAAACGCTATTGAATTGTCATGGCTATTTAGGAATTAGAAAAGTTATTTAGGAATTTACAGAAGTTGGAAAAAGAAAACTGTGATTTGATTAATGTTTTTAAGGAAAGGCAAAAATGTGTGTTGATATTGATTTGAGTAAATCGCAACATATGTATTTAGTATTATTACCCATACTTTTCCTTTTACAATTCCTACTATTAGCTCACACTCTACCTATATCTTGTTCAAGTTTTCAATCGTCACTAAAATACTTTTTATTCATCCACTCAATCTCAGATTTATTTTAAGCTTGTAGTGGGTGATACTTGATTAATACAGTTTTTTCAAATATTAATTCATCAATTGAATAGGAATGAGCGATAAACGAAATGGAATTTTCTGATGGGTTAAACGTTAGTCATTGGTTTAAATTTGACCAAAAACGAATCAGTTTTTTCCATATTTTAAAAATAATATCCGTGATAATTTCTAAGTTACAACTCTATTTAAACAAAAAAATAGTTTATTGTGAACATTTTACTATTTAATTATTTTATATTCCGCTGTGTCAGATAAATTCAATTAAGAACATTACGTGGTAACACGTGTGGTCCACGTCACCCAATTTATACTTTTATATAGTTGTCTGATACCACGTGCTTGTTTTCTTTTCTTTCAATTTCTACTATTAGTTCACACTCTCCCTATATCTTGTTCAAATTTTCGATCTTTAATAAAATACTTTTTATTCATCCATTCAAGTTTAAATACATTTTTTAAACTTTTAACGGATGCCACTGTAAATTAAATTTAAACAAATAATTTTAGTTCAGGTTTGAAATTAAATTTGGAGAAAATTTTTTAATTTTTTAATAAAAATTAACTGAAATAAAATTTTTCTTTATTGTGCTAAATAGGAATTGACTTAAAATGTTTTTTTTTTTATAACTTATTCCAAATCAAATACGGAGAGCAAGCTAAAGTATCTCACCAGACATAATTGAATGAGAGCACTTGTGCTTGCTTTCTAACTTTAAGTCTCTGACTAACAATAGAATTTTAAAAAAAAGAAAAGAAAAGAAAAAAGACAATCATGGAAAGAGGAAGAACACTCATAAATTGAAATCCGAAAAGGAAAATGGATTTTGCAAAAGGTGTCTTTTTTGGAAAAATTATGTTTTTTTTTTCTGCATTATATTTCTGGATTTGCTTACTTATACCTTCAGAGTGTAAGCGGATTCTCGGAGATTTTGATGACGGATGATCCATAATCTCCATTTCCGATTTGTTTGGTTGAGGATAAAAACCTCATTTCATTCAAGTAAGTAATACGCGTGTAGTTTTAGATATATGAGTTTTATACGTTTTTTTGTTGGTGTTTTCGTATGATGAATAATGGGTGTTCGATTTCACCCATAAGAGAAAATTTAAATAAGTAATATATATATATATATATATATATATATATATATATATATATATATATATATTATAAGCTCGAAATGTCGAGAAAACATGGAAAAATTACATAATAATGAAAAAAGAAAAAGAAAATTTAAAAAAATTTTTAAAAATCCTGAAAAAAATATATAATCTTTTCATCAGCTCATATGATTATATCAGCTAAAAGAAGTGCTTTATAATATTGTATCAATGTAGCCAAAGTAAAATAGACCAAACCTCAAAAATGTGAAGAAAAAAAGAATGTTTGCGATCCGTTTTGCCTGATTCATTAGTGCCGGGACACTTAACGGTGGCGTAGAATACAATAGACTTTGAATCGAGCCAACAGGAAGGAATGAAATGTTTATGCCTGACAATGAAAGTAGCTTGGAATTCACATATGAAGAGTAATTGCCTTAGAATAAGCAGTTTTGTAATTTACAATAAATTTTCTCCACCAGGCTTTGCAAGTTAGTCCAAGAAGAAATTTTAATAATGCCGTCCATAATACCAGAGTGTAAAGCATACAAATTATTGTTCGTAGTCTTGATTCGTTTTTTAATGAGAATTTTGTCGTCCAAGTGTTCGCTATTCAAAGAGTTGCATTCTTCAAGACTCAACCATGTTAATCTATCATTTCTTTCGTTCTTTCAATTCTCTGCACACACGTGTCAACAAATCAGTTGGAATTTTAATGTCTCTTCTAGTACAGTTTTCGCTTGGATCCCAATAAAATGATTCCTTCAAAATAAAACATTTCTTCAGACGATACATCCGTTTGATCCTATTCTTCAGAGCCTGCACGTGGCAATAAAAAATAGAATTCGTTACAAATAATTCTATTTTTGCCCATCCGTTTCAATTATGTATATGAGGTAGATCAACTGTCGTGACATCTTTTTGAATGATCCAAATAATGCGACTTTCCCCGGTCACATAGTCGCTTTCATGAATGTGTAGAAATAATATCCCATTTGATATTAATTTATTCGATATATCTGCTGATTATTAGAAGCATCGGAGCTCTAGTTAAATGCATACCGGAGTTTTGAAAAAGTAAAAAAAAACTGAACTTAGTTTTCTATGTCGCGACGACATTACTATTAAAACACATATTTAAATGACTTTTTGGAAGCTTTTCTTGGTGACAACCCTTTGAAGTTTATCAAAACTCTCTACTTTAAGAAAATTTATCAATTTGACCTAGATTTTAACCTAGTGACCGGCGTCTGCCTCTTTGGCCAAAAAACTCGAACTAACGTTTCAGCGCATGATTCATTAGCCATGCGATAATAATGCGATCTATTTTTGTTTGCGTAAGCTGATGATCCCTCGATTCTAATTCTATTTTGATAAATTTCATTAATATTAAATTGACTTTTTGATTTTATTACATCCCAAACTAATATCACGAGGTTCTAGAATGATGAGGCACAAAAGCTTACCGTATGATGTGATCTTTAAACTTTAGAGAGAGCGAATATTATTCCCAAGTGGAGTTTTGAAATGCTCTTAAATTAGAAGAGGTTTTCACTGGTTCTAAATTCAGGAGTTTAGTCATGTGACCATTCATTACAAGATCCTCTCATCCAAACCTATCAGATATTAAACTAAAGCACGTCTCATAGTTTGAATATGTCAAACGAAATCCTTTAATTGAATTTAAGGCCAAACCACCCAACGAATTTTTTTAATTAATGGAATAGTGCGACATTTGACAATTCGGTATTTTTATGTACAGCGTTTACGAACTGCGACCAAAATTCAAGCAATAAACTTAAAAATCCAAAGTAACTACATAAACTACATAACACATAAAAAACAAACATTTACTAATCATGTGACTTTGTGCTGCTTCTATATTCATTTTGAGAACTATTTCAAGCAGAAGTAAGCATTGACAGAAACAACATCTCCAAAATATTTAGGCAAAGTTAGTTTCGGCAAAGCGATCAAATCTTTTTGTGCGAACGTAGGTACCCAACTAAATGAACTTTGCACTGAATTTTCATAACTGCCTGACATTCTTCTTTGATCTTATCGAATTTTCGTTTGATTTTATTTTTCCGAATATTTGACAACCAAAATGACTTTGCTTTCAATTTCGTCAATGCCTCTATCTCTACGTTGAATTTTAAAATCTCATTTTTCTTTTAAATTAATTGATCATATAAAGTTCATTTTTATTTTCTTCATCTGAGTTCATAAAATAGTGGACGTCCTTAAAGTTCTATCTTATTAGGAAGTTCCGTTTTTAATGATTCTCTTTTGGATGGAGTTTTTCAGCAATTTTAACTGTCTCATTAATATTCCTGACAACACGGTTGTTCCAATTCAATTATATTCAAGTTTCAAAAATAATAAATGACGTACAATATTATTGTTATGACTAATCTGAAGCTTTCAAAATTGAAATCAAGATAAAGCATATATTAATATTTAAGACTGGCATTGGTGGTCAGTTTAGAGCCTGGCTTAGAAATTTCCAGAAATAAACAAGAAATTCTAAATTTAATGACGGTTAGAAACCTCGAACGTTTCAAAAAAATCATTCGGGGGTTCTGCTTTGAAATTTTTTATTAATAATTGTTTAAATTGTAATTCTTTCGAAGAAATAGACGAAACTTTATAATAATATTATTTATTACCTCCAACTCTTTTAAGTGATTTTCAAAATTTAAAAATTTCTGATCAATTTAAAGACTCAGATTTATCTTTAAAGGAATATGTGAAAAAATGTAATTTCCTGTGGTATTAAAAAAACCCTCACAGATTTTGGTGCACCTAAAATTCCTATTTGAATGGTTTGAAATTGTTTCTAAACTTATTCATTCACTCTCTTAAGCCAGAACGATACACAAAAATTGCATAAATCAAAATTTAGTGTGTATAGACATCAAAATAAACAATATCAAATCTGGATACCAAGGCGGTCATTTATTAACAACTCAGTTAGTACAAATTATTAAAATAATTATTCGTGACAAAATCAAACCTTTTCCCTACCAAATCAAAATTTCAACCAACAATCTCAAAGATTTCATTAAAACAAAGCTTAATAATAAATTATAAAAAAAAGTCATTACTGCCCAAGCTGCTTAGGAGTCTGGAGAAATATTCTGATAAGTTAGGAATTACCAACAAAACTGAATAAACAAACCAAATTTCTTTATTGCTGAGAATTACTCCCAGCATAAACA
Source organism: Parasteatoda lunata (assembly GCA_949128135.1). Taxonomy (NCBI): domain Eukaryota; kingdom Metazoa; phylum Arthropoda; class Arachnida; order Araneae; family Theridiidae; genus Parasteatoda; species Parasteatoda lunata. The sequence continues at coordinate 1,916,794 of OX421975.1, forward strand.
AAGTGGAAAAACTCGCAATTGATAATTATTAGTATCCGGATACATTTAAAATAAAAAGAAAAACATTTCAAATGAAAAACACCCTATGGTGATTAAAAAAATTAACTTTTTTAATGTCGACGCGTGTATTGTTCTAAAAATCATCCCAAATAAATTTTTTGACCAATTAAATGTCCAAAAAGAAAGAAAATTTAAATGTAAAAAAAAAAAAAAAGTTAACCAAGGGTAACTTAACCAAAATTTCACTTCAAGTTTAAAAATTGAGAAAAACTCAGGATAATTAGGGTAAAGTGAAAAAAAAATGGATTTAAATAGCAAAACTGACAATTATCTTGAATTTTCGAACATGTTTGAGACTGATTGTGATAATGGATTGTTATATGACCAGAGTCGTGTTGGCGGAGTTCTGCAAATCCAAGATAATTAAAAATATTTTCAACTTCAGGAAAATTTAAAAGATTTTTCAGACAATTTTGCTAAAGATAAATATGATGTAGAGACATTAGGACTTGAACCTTAAAAGGTAAGATTAACATCAGATTTATCAATGTCCATACAAGCGTACAAAACTTCCTGAAAACAATAAGAGAAAATAGATAAACAAATTGAAGTATTAAAGCATAACATAATTAAAGAAAGATTAACTTATAAAAAAGATGAGAATAAAAAATGTAGATTGTGTATAGACTAGTAGATTGTTCAGAGCCATCTCCTCTTATTTCAACTCCCATAGATAAATTAGACAATAGTGTTAGTAGTGTGTCTTCCACTACAGAAATACAATTCTTATTCACTTGTATAAAAGACATGTTAACTCGATTCTATGTCGGGGTACTATTTGACAGATGAAGGTTGACATTGCTGATAACTACGACCCGGACGTGATGGGAATATGCCTACCTCGGCAGAAACTCCCACTTCTATATGAACACGCATACTTTGATGGATGGTCCACGTTGGAACACTTGGCTTGCTACTTGTGATTGCGACATTATCCACCTCCTCCGGTTGTTGATACTCAGGCTCGATCATACATAACGTTGGCCTGTATACACTCGACTGCTAATGGAAACACAAGAGCGACCTCGAAAGTAAATTTAAATCAGCTCTAACAATCAGTACTCAAATTCCGGTGATCTTAATACAGCTCTCCCGGCTTCTCCCCGAAACAGCAATGAATTAACTAGTGGTATCTGTCCTTCGAAATTTATCACAGATATGATTCTGGGGGGGGGGTACTGTTTAGTGTGTCTACCACCACAAAGATACAATTCCAACTTACTAGTATATAAGACATGTTAACTCGATTCCATGTTGGGGTACCTTTTCATAGATGATGTTGACACTGCCGATCACTACTATTCCCACACTTTTTATTTTAGGCAACTAGAAATGATCAGCTGTTATTGTCAAATTCAAATTAACCCTGAGAAACTTGTAACCAACAGTGGGTTATACTAATAGTTGCCATTAGGGTGGAAGAATGCCTCAAGTATTTTCCAAAGAATAATACGTCGAATACTCACTAAACATAAAGAGTCATTTGCTGCTAATTATTTCGCTCATATTATTTTTTCCAATAGCTTAGAAAATCATGAAAATCACCTGACATTTTTAAAGAAAACTTCATAGCTTCTAACTGCTTATTTTTTTATTAACTAAAATTAATTTTTTTTTGCTTATGAAATATGTAGCGTTGCTACTTATGATACTTCATAATTGCTCATAGCAAATTATGAAAATTAATTTGCTATGAAATACGTTAAATATGTAATAAAATTGAATCAATTGAAAATTTAAAATCTCCAATAAATGTTAAATCTCATCAATGATTCTTAGGTTCAATAAAAGTGCTTAGTAAATTTTTAATTAATTATGCAAAATTTAGAGCACTTTTAAATAATCTCCTTAAAAAATATATAACTTGGTTCCGTTGGTCTTTGCAATTAAGTATGTATTATTATGATAATAAAATTCACAAAAGGCACCTTACACTTTGACAATGCTGACATTTTCTCACGATGCGCTAGATAATTGTACTAAAAATAATATTGTTGTAAATAATGAAAATTTATTTTCACATCTTTTGCAATGGGACGAAATTCGCAAAGCCCAGCAAAAAGATAACTTGATTGGAAATTTTATTGAAATTGATAATGCTTGATGCATACGTAAAAAGGGTTTCACCAAAATTATAGTTCCTTTCTCATTAAGATCTAAATTGCTCGAAATTACTCATAAAAAGATACAATAATTCAGTCAAATTGGGATTCAAAAAACAATTTTCTTACTCCTATTTATTATTGGGAAAATATAACTATAGATATTATAAATTTTAATAAACATTGTCACTCTTTTCAAATACATAATCTAGACAAATTCTAATTGGTTTGCTTCAAAAATTCTTCTCTATTTGATAAACCTTTTTAAAAAATCGCAATAGATGGTGTACGTGGTTTCAATGATTATAATTCTACTAAAAATTATTTAACTTTAATAGTTGATCTCGTCATAAGTGATCTTTTGCATCGAAATCTTAATATACGAACGAAAGAAGGAAGAAAGTGGAAAAAAGTGGAGCGAGCGAAATCGGAGCTAGAAGTTGTGAGCAGTATTGCTAAGTCTCAATAAAAAGCATTATTTAGTATCTCTTGATCCTCTCATTATTTGTGTAAAAACTTTCACACTTCCAAAGGTTAGGATAAATTTTTTACATCGTTAGAGGATGCATTTATTTCTAAAAATGTTCCAGATAAATTTAAGTAGGAAATTCTTCTTATTTCGTACGGAGACAAAGCCACAAATGTAATTACATATACATAAAAGACTGAATTTGAGTATTATTCAAAATTTGAAAATATAGTAATAAGAAAATTCGAGTCCTCAGATTTGTTAAAAAAAACTTGGAAAAAGCACAACGAATGTTGAATGAAATGTTTGAGCAATTTGCATCAACTTTAAGTAGAGATTATTTTTTAAAATTTAAAAAAATGTAAGTGATAAAGCTTTAAAATAATAAGTGCTTTTGTATAAATTTATCTACCACTCGATAAAGAGATTGTGAGTTTTATAAAAATAAGACACGCAGATTTTTGGTTTAAACCATTAATTGGCTAACGAAAGAGATTATTTTCAAGAGGGAACCTGTAGTAGATAATACTAAGTTTAATAATAAAATTTTCAGACTCCTGGAAATTCCCAATTAATTAACCCAGAAATATGAATCAAGCCTTTTTAACTACGTAAAAAAAGCTAAATGTATTTTACGATTCGGAGAAATGCATCTTTTGTCCTATTTATAACAATCAGACGAATTAGTAAAATCAAAGTAATTCTGTGTTAGTTGTCTCAGAAACCACCAGGTATCGATTTACAAAAATATTACATTCTGTTGGATAACAAGAGACAGTCTTCATTTTTTCCGTAAACAAAAAATAAAATGGGAGGAAATGGATCAAGAGAAAGAAAATCTGCTGTCTAGTCTAAACAAATGTAGTCCAAAATGTAGAGAAAACATGGAAAAAATTAAAGAATAATGAAAAAAGAAAATTATCACAAAAAAACTTTAATAAAAATCCGGGGAAAAAAGATAATCCCTTCATCAGCTCACACGATTATATCCGCAAAAAGGAGTGCTTTCTAATATTGCATCAATACAGACAAAGCAAAATAAATCAATACAATAGTGTGAGGAGAATTAAAAAAATTTTTTTGAAACAAAATAGAATGGAACACATTAAGTATTAAATATCACAGAAAATAAAATGGAAAGAAAAAATGTGAAGATCAAAACATAAAACGAAATCTATAAAGCGAGTAGCGATTTCAAATGAACTTACATGAAAGGGTAAATTTTCAAGAGTGATTTCAAATATTTTTTCATAATAAGATTGCCAGATTACAAATAATGAAAACAGAAACGCAAATATATATATATATATATATATTATTATTATTATTATTAATATTAAATTTGTGTAATTGTATAAGTATAAATTTGTATAATTTTCCATGTGCAAATCCATTTCGGGCAAATCCGTGGGTAAAATTATTTACTAATAAATTTCTTTGTTAAATTATACAAGTTTTCCATGTGCAAATCTCTGGCTAAAATTATTTACTAAAAAGATTTCTTTGTCAATTTATATAATTTTTCCATCTGCAAATCCATTTTGGGCAAATCCATGGCTAAAATTATGCGCAAAACTGGCAATTCACGTTTCTTTCTCTTTTCTATTTTATATTTTTTTATTAAATAAATATATATTTTTTTCTAAAATTATTTATAGTCAACTTCTTAAAATTATCCAGTATAATATTACCTCGCGCACATCCGTTTTCTGGACCATCCTTGGTAACTAACAAATCAAACGCACTTCAGTAATGCAGCAAGAACGCACTTTAAACTCCTCTAGTTACACTCAATTTACGCTTTTGTTTTCCTAGTTTTCATATTTTGCAATCTGGCAATCTTGTTACGTTAACATTTTAAATCATTCTTAAAAAATTTCCCGTTTATGTAAGTTCATTATATTTCACTGCTCGCTTTATAGTTTTTGATTTTATTCTGCTCTTCCTTTATATTTTATTTTCTGTTTTTACGAGTTATTTTTACTTATTGTGTTTAATTTTATTTGTCGTAATTTTTGTAAAAAAATTTTTAGAGTGCTCCTGACACTATTGTATTGATATATTTTTCTTATGCTATATTGATTCAATATTAGAAAGCACTCTCTTTCGGATATAATCGTGTGGGCTGATGAAAAGATTATATCTTTTATTTTCCGGTTTTCTGAAAAAACTTTATCCTTTTTCTTTTTCTTTTTTTTAATTAATTCTTTTTCTTTCCCCAGTTGTTTGTTATTATTATTATTTCCTCCCCTCTTCTTTTTCATTGGTCTGTAATTTACTTTTGTCTTAACTTCATTTTGAACTTATATATATATATATATAAATATAAATATATATGTAATACAAAAATTATAAAAATATTTTTGTATTAATAAAAGCATTGAAACTCTTTCATTTTCATAAAATGCAGATATTCTATTTTGGGATTCCAAGGTTAAAAACATACCAATGAATAATAATTAGATTTATGTTTCAAAAGAGAAGTTATTTTAAGATCTTTCACTTCCATATAAGGAAAGATTAAACGATTTTCTATGAGTATTAAATGATTTGATATGAGGCGTAGGAATACAAGGAATGCAATATGACTGCCCTTTTACCCATGTATAAAACGCAAGACCGATGGATTTTGCGTGGCTTTTTGTGTTTTATGTTGTCTAAATAAACTCCGTCTGTTTTGACGGGAAATCTGTGTCTCTCCCCCTCCCGCTGGAGAGGGGTTGAGACTTGCTTCACCATCTTTTAATAAATAAACAGCTTATGCAGAGTATGGCCACGTTACTCATTTCTTTTGGACTAATTTTCCCATATTAATAACGGTGCAGATCGTGACCTTCGAGACTAGGAGGCCTGCTTACTGAAGAAAACCAGTAGCATTAGTCATCACGAGCAGGGAGTAAGTTTGGAGGGAGAAAGAGTGTCGATCGCTCTGCTACGTTAATGTGAGCGATTATATCCTATTTTTATTTAGATTTATTTATTTAAAGAAGATTAGGAAAGGATCCTTTCTGGATTATTACTACCAAGGAACAATTCTATCAAAAGTGAGTCGAAAAATTTCTATACTATGCACTTTAAATTTGCTTTAAACATGAACTGTTTACTCTCTAAGCCTAACATATGAACATAGTCTCTAAGCCTAACATATGAATTCTATTGGCAATATTCCTAGTTATTTGAATCTAGTTATTCTAAAATTATTCCTAAATTTTCTGGCTGCAAATAAAAGAATAATTTATTTAAAAAATTCTTGATTCCTTAAATAAACTTCATTCCATATCTATAGTTTACTATTTTTTCAGAAACAAAGTTATGTTACATAAACAACTAAGTTAATAGTCTTGTTTAGACTATTGATTTAGATTGCTAAGAAAGATCGCTTTATTTTTAAATTTTAAATGCATTCTGTGTTTAAGAGCCTCAATTTTAGTTTCGAGTTAAATTTTTATTTATATAAGTGAAAGCAGAAAATTTTATTTGGAATGTTTTCGTTTAGTTTTGTTATATAACATTGTTCGTATCTAATATTTTAACACCGAATGTGAACTTTATTTTGATATTTTAAGCTTTTGGTTAAATTAATTCTTGGTTAATAATATTTCCTTTTAAATTTTTTGGCTTCTTTATATGATTAGGACTTACCCTCTTTAATTAATTTTTGCATGTTAAGCAAAAAATCCTTTAAAACATGTCGTCTTAATTAATTAATTTTATTATTAATTAAGAGGGTACATCCTATTTTATAAGTTATACAATGAGGAAAAATTTATATTGCTATCATAAACTGTAATCATGATTGTCATGTCAAGTTTTTAAATATATTTTCCTTACAGATGCCGAACACATGCTGTGTTACCAAATGCAATGGTAACTATAATTCAGAAAATAAAGTACACATATTCAGTTTCCCTAAAAATGAAGAGTTACTAAAAAAATGGGTTAAAGCGATACCAAGAACTAACCTGATTGTAACTAAAAATACTAAGGTAAATTACTTTTTATAATTTTTACTTAAATTAAAAATCTATTCATATTTTTTACTAGCTTTACTCATGCAAATAATTAAATATATGTAGTCTGGCTTTAAAATTAAATTCTTTACTAACATTTGCCCATTTATTTTATATGCAGTGTTACAAATGTATGTTATATTAAATTTAATTATGGAGTAGACAAAGAAAAATACTGTAACCATTTTTTTTTTAATTTGGAAAAATGTACATAGTTTCCTAGGCATATATTGATATCAATGAAAGTTTTTAAAAATGCTCCACTTTGCACTTCTTTTTTAATTAAGTGTGGTTGGGCAAATAGGTTAACAATCAGGCTATTCTTTGATGATTTATTTCTATATAATTGATGTTACATACGATTTTGTGAATATTGCATAGCTATTTCGAAATTAAAATTGAGGTAGGAAAATTAAGAATAATTTTGTTCCAAAAGAGAGAACAAAAAACGAAAGAAAACATTTTAAGCTGTCTAACAATAACTTATGTTGATGTATAGGTAAAGAATCTGAATATATTTTACCTATAATATAATCAGAAAATAAGAAATGAAATTTTTTTACCATAATACATTAATAATTTTTTTTAAAGAATATGAGAAAAATTAAAAGAATCATGCGAAGATAAAATAATTTGTTTGCGTTAGTTTAAAGTATAATAATGCGTTAGTTTAAAATTATTTGTTTGCATATATATATTCAGTGATACAAATGATTTGGCAGATAATTTTTTACTTTAAGAATATTTAAATAATCTAACAATTCATTATATCAAGATGTATATAGTAGAAAAAATATTATTTTCATCATTTTAATAAGTTTTTAAGCATACTTTGTTTATTTATGAAAATAATTACACAATGTAATAATATATTTTTTTTAATAAGTTATCAGAGATTAGATGAATATGAATTAGTGTTACCTGAAATATTCCTGTCTTATTACAATATTCCTGTCTACGTCAATGTAATATTTGAATAAAATATTCTATTTCAGGGCTGTGAAAGACACTTTCAATCAGACGATATTGAGTTTGAAACAACGTTCTACAAGGAATCTACGGGAGAAACCCTCAGAGCTAAATTGAAATATCCACGATTAAAAGATGGAGCAGTGTCCTCAATTTTTCCCAATTATCCGAAATATTTATCATCGACTAAAAAAGATCGGATTGATCCTATTTTAAAGAAGCAACTGTTAGAGCAACAGCAAGTAAACAAAGCTTTAGCTAAAAGTTTGAAAAGCCAATGTGAGTTTGAAAAGAAGTATGGATTTAAAGACGTTTTTGAAATGAAAAATTGTTTTGGAATCAATAATGTCCCCACAGCTTGGAGGATGGTAGAGAAAGATGAAACTTTAATTTTTTTTAAATTAAACTTAAAAGAAGGAGTGCCTATCATTGAACATACTGTATTCATCAATAGTTCACTAGAACTTAATATTTCATATAACAACCAATGTTTAACAAAGTGCGGAGAAGCAAAGTTACCTTTAAAAGTAAGTAACTTTAATGAAGTTATTAATGTTTTAAATCATCTAGAGTCTGAAAATGTAATCAATAACTCCCTAGAAGAAAATATAGATGTAATAATATCAGCCTTAAACAATTGCCTAAATCTTGTTGATGATAAATTTATATATTTTATTGAATTTTTTATTGAACAAATCAAACTCCTTAAAGTAACACCTGTTAGATACCGTTATTCTCCTGATATTTTAATATTTTCATCTCTTTTCTATTACTTATCTCCCCAGGCTTATGAATTTGTTAGACATTCTAGTAATTTAATTTTACCAGACCCTAGTACTATCAGGAAAGTTAGCTCGCTGTTAAAATCCACCCCAAATTTTGAACAACAAGACAAATATTTCCTTATGTATGCTAAACAAATATTTTCCAAATTGAATAATGGAGATTTAAAAGTTTTTTTAAAGCTGGATGAGATATATCTAAAGCCCTATGTGGATTACAAAGGGGGAAATATTGTAGGCAATTCATATGATAATACTGAGTTAGCCACAAGTGCACATGTTTTTATGATAAGTAGCATTTGCTCTTCATTTAGAGATGTTGTACATGTATTTCAGGTGAGTCATATTGTGGCTGCACATCTTTTTGAATTGATTAAAAAGATAGTTTTGGGTTTAGAAAACATTGGATTCAATATTGTTGGTGTCGTCACTGACAATAATTCAATAAATCGTAAAGCCATGTCTAACTTTAGTAATCCGCCTGCATTTATAACTAAGTATTCGCATCCAGCAGTTGATTCAAGGTTATTATTTTTTGTAATTGACTCTGTTCATATCATCAAAGCGCAGAGAAATAATTGGTTTAACCAGAAAAATGGTTATTTTATGTATTATCCTTCATTTGAAAACGATGAGAAATTTCAGACTGCATCCCTCAGTGTTTTAAGAAAGATATATGATATTGAATCGACTGAATTGTTAAAGTTTGGTTTTGGCCTCACCAGAAGAGCTCTTTGGCCGACTAACCTGGAACGGCAAAGTGTTTCTCTAGCACTAAAAATTTTTAATAGAAATCTTGTACAAGGAATTCTAGAGTTGGGTGAGAAGCATGAACTCATGCATTATAAAGAAACTGCAAATTACATTAATATATTTTGTGACTGGTGGGATATAGCAAATGTTAAATCTGTTGCTAAGGGTAAATTTAAACGAAACATCATGTGTGAATCAATCACTAATAAATCTGATGACATTAGAAAGGCATTTTTGAGTAAATTTATTAATTGGTTGGATAGGTGGGAGGCGATCAATGCTGATAATGGAAGACTAAGTAGAGAAACTCATTCGGCATTAAGACACACGTCTCAAGCTTATCTAGATATAATGGAGTATTGCTCTAGTAATTTTGGTTTGTCCTATTTGTTGCTAGGAAAAATTCAAACCGACAGGCTTGAATCTCGGTTCGGTCTGTACCGAAGTATGTCTGGCGACCAGTATCATATATCCATTAGGCAGCTTTATGAAACCGAAAGTAAGCTTCGCATTAGTAAGGAACTGAAACTTGTCTCGCATACTTCTGGCAGTTTTAACATTAATATATTTCATTCTGACTCTGATCCAGTAGATGATATTAATGAAGACGTAAAGGAATTATTTGAAGAGATTGTAGTTACAGATTCTGATTTAGATAAAGTAACCCATTCTCTACCTATAATAACATATTTGGCAGGGTATTGTGTCCATACAGTTCATAAAAGTCTAAAATGTCTAGAGTGTAAGAAAAGATTAGTAACAGATAAAGAAATGAATATTGACGTTAATTGCAATCTTATAAGAAATTGTGATAGAGGTGGGTTAATTTATCCGTCAGAATTTGTAACAAATGTTGTTCTACATATTTATGTTGTAACCCAAGTGAGGAATATGAGCTTCAATTTTTAAAAGTTTTGAATCAACGCAATTTGGTAATGAAGATAGTTAAAGATATCTTATTGTTAAAAGAAATATGGGATTTCTCAGTGTGCAGCTGTGGGTTTAATTTTGAAAAAATTTGTATTAAAATAATGAGGTCAGCAACAAATACTTTACTTAACAATTACTGTAAACTTAAAAATGATGTACATCAAGCAAAAAAATCCAAAGCCAGTACCAAAAAGACAGACAAGGCGGAAGGAAAAAGAAAATTAAAAACTTTAACTAGTGATACTTCTGCTAATTCTTCTAAGAAAACTAAAATTAATGTTCAGACAAAGAAATAAATAAAAATTTAAATAAATTTCCTTTTTTTTTAAATTCAATGGTTTTCTGAAAAGAAAAATTTTTTTTGCTAAATTTAGAAGGTTTTAAAAAGTAAATTGTATATTTAATGCATGCAATTTAAATTTTTTAAAATGCATACAATTTAAATTTATGAATTCTGCTAAATTTTGCAAATTCTGCTAAATAAACATTTTTTCAAGCTTCGGCTATTTTTTCTTTTTCTATGCAGTGTCATCAGATTTATTAGTGATTAATTACTACATCAGTAGGATTTTATTTATTAGCCATTTATTATTTTTTTTAAAAAAGAATATTTTTCACCCAATTTTTTAATTTTAGAAAATATTTTCCATTTCGGGTATTTCTTGAATGTGAACAAAAGTTTTTATTCAATTCCTTTATTTAAAAAAAAGAGATTTAGGTTGTATGTTGTGGTTGACCAATAAAATTGTTTTGCAAAAAAATGTTTTAGTTCCTTCTTTATTATGTTTTAGATAAATTTATCAAATTATAATTGAACAATTTTGTTCCATACAATATGGTTCTATTTAATGGAGAAAAAAATATAAAAGGTTCAACTAAATCTGACAACTTTTTTCTTGATAACTATTCTGAATTTGATTACAAAAGGTGAAAACAGTTCCGCTAGCTAACGCGTGACTTCGTTTTTTAAGAGTAATATTTTGTTTCTAATAAAAGTGTTAAAAGAATGCCAGAAAGATAGTCATATTTTTAATAAAACCAAGCAATAGAAAGATTAATTAATCAAAGCAATTTCTTGTTATTTCTATATTTATTATTCGTGATAACTATTATGAAACACAAAATTAGGCTCTTACTTTTGTCTCGAACATAATTTGTAAAATAAAGAATATTACAAAAATTTGGTTAAAATTTGATGAATCGCCTATATTATCATTTTTTTTCTACCACTGTATAATATAGTTGCTGAAATGATTATACATGCAAAGAATCTCGTTTTGCGAAAAATCGCCGACTAGAGAAGTATTTCTTCTCTTTCACCGCTGAAGCTCTTTCCCTTCCCGTGATGACTCATTGAACGGGTAAGCTGCCCTCCTCTAGTCTCGAAGGTCACGTGCAGATGCGCTGTTATTACAAGCCTCGCAGGATGTTTGGTGGAGGAAACCCTTTAGAAAAAACTTTTTATGCATTTCAATCTTTTGGGAACTAAGCCTAACGTGACTGCTACCTCGTCGAGAAGGAAGGATGAGTTGCAGATAATGCTCGTGGAAGATATATTATCCTCTCTAATTCTGAATAAAAGAATCTGATGCCAAAAAATTAAAAAGAAAAGAATTTCGGGATTTTTCATTTTAATGTGTCCAGAAGTTGCCTCTACCGTTGCTGCTGTGGGAATGACCGCTGGAGATGGAGATTGGATTTCGTCGTTCAGTTTCACCCACCCTGTCCAAATCAACAATCAGGGAAAGCCTTTCGCGGAACTTGCTGGCTGTCGGTCTGGTCACATTAAGGGTTGATAGAAGTCCAGTCTGCGATCTCAAGTGAATATTATTCGCGTGTGTTGTGATAGTGCAAGTGTGTTATGATAGTGAATACCATTCGCATGTTTCATCAAAAAAGTGAATAGGTGAAATAATTAATTCATGGTGAACAATTCTCCCCCGTGTCTCTATGGCAGTTGCAAACTAAAAAGTTAATGATTTGAAAATAATTCACGGTGAACAATTTCACATTAAATAGTAATTGGTATTTACTCTCAAAATTTTTTATACCAGTTGAAATTTTTTAATGGGAATCCTTTTAACTCATATCATAACTTCAAATTTGAACATATAATTTTATGGCTATTGATATTTATATTTTGGTAATATTTCCATTCATTGATATTATATTATTCAATATTGATATTATTTTTCAATTTTTTATCATATTATTCGTTTAAAGTAAATAATAGTATTAAAATTTAGGGTTATCATCATATATTTTTTTTCTTCACTTTTGATTCAGTATGATTATAATTTTAATTATTATTTAAATAATCATTTTTTTATTGCATTATATATCACAGTGTATATTATTTTGATTGTAGAAGTAAAATTTAAATTTTTACTTTATTATGGTTTTTCAGAAAATATGCTATTCATATATTAAATTTTTTTCCCTTCTAAATGTAATATTTAATTATTAAAATTTATTTTGGTTATTTGAATGCCCTTACGGAGTGGCAAAAATTACAATTTCATTATGGATGAAAATGCTAAAAGCAATACAGATAATTCTGAAATTGAATTAAATGATAATTTACAAAAATTAAGTATGGATCAAAATGTACAGAAAACACCAGAAATGCTAATTTTTGAGCCCGACATTGGTGTTCAATTCAAATCCTGGCTCAAACATTTCGAAAAACAAATTCTAGATGCTAAATTAAATGACGAATGGAAAGCTAGAAATTTTCAAAAATTCATTAAAGGTTCAGCTTTGAAATAGTATATTAATAATTGCCTTAACTGTAATTCATATCAAGAAATTGTTGAAATTTTTAGAGAGCATTATTTCCCCCCTCCTTTTGGCTTTAATGATTTTCAAAATTTAAAATTTTCTGGCCAAGCTAAAGACCTAAATTCATATTTTACTGAAAAGGTAGAGTTACGTCGAAAAATAAATTTAAGTAATGACCATATAATTGAGGGTCTGTCTATTGGTTTGCCCCCCCCCCAGATCAAAACACTTTTGGTTTTAAAAGAACCCAAGACCCCGAATGAATGGCTCACAATTGTGTCAAAAGTCATTCATGATGTACCTAATGTCTTACCCCAAACGGAAACTAAACAAAAATTATTTAATGGGTTTAGACCACAATATCAAGGCTGAACACCAAGGCGGCCATTCATTAACAACTCAAGTTACCCAAATTAGAATCCTCGACAAAATCAAAATTTTTCCCGGCCAAGTCAAAGTTATAACCAACAATCCCAATTTAGACCTAGAATTCAAAATGAACAGTTCATAAAAATAAACAACAAACTAGTCATTTCTCCCTGGTTTCCCAGGAGTTGCCTCCTAAGCCATGTAAATACTGTGATAAGCTTGGTATAACCAATGCTTATCATTGGGGCCAAAACTGTATAAACAATCCTAATTCTTTGATGGCTGAGAATCTAACTCAGCCTAAACAAGAAAGTGACCAATCACAAAAGTGACAATTAATAGTATCTGGATACATACAAAATAAAAATGAAAACTATGAAAGTGACAAATACCCGATTATGACAAATAAAACTATCCTGTTAAATATTGATACAGGTAGTACTCTAAATATCATCCCAACTAAACTTTTTGAAAAACTTAATGTCCAAAAAGAAAGAAAAAACTTTGTTAATGTAAAACAAACAAAAGGTATTTTGCAACTTAACCAAACTTGTACTTCAACTATCTCTCCAATTTAAAAATTGGAGAGATAGCTAGGTTAGTGGAATTTTATATTTTAAATACTGGTCTACCTTATGCCATATTGGGTTTAAAGGAATGTAATGGGTTTAAATTTGGGATAGATTGTGTTAAACGAGTTGTAATGCAAAATCGGAGAAAACTGATCACTTTTTCGGAATATAAAAGCAACTTGTCTTTACACATTTCTCCTGGAATCCAGGTTAAAGATTGCAATAAAAAAAGCCAATAATGAAAGTAAAGTTATGAATAAAAATGAAAAATATAGAAATGAAAGATAGAATGTTAAATTAAATAACAATGAAGAAATTGTTAAAGAAAACAAAATTTTGGACATGAGAATAAACAAAAATAAAAATGTAAACAAAGAGAATTTAAAGAAAAATAAAACAAAAAATAGACTTAAGAGTAAAGATTTAAATAGCAAAACTGAAAATAATCTTGAATTTTCAAATTTTCTTGAGACTAAAAGTGATAATGGTGTACAACATTGTCAAAATCATTTTGAAGGAATTATGCAAACTCAAGATGACGAAAAAGATTTCCATCTTCAGGAAATTTTAGAAGATTTTTCAGATATATTTGCTAAAGATAAATATGATATAGGTACAATAAGAATTGAACCTCAAAGGGAAAGATTAACATCAGACTTACCAGTATCCTTACGAGCATACAAAACTTCCCCAAAACAACAGGAGGAAATAGATAAACAAATTGAAGATTTATTAAAGCATAATATAATTAAAGAAAGCTCTTCTCCCTATTCTGCTCCAGTAGCTTTAGCTTATAAAAAAGATGAAAATAAAAAAAGTAGATTGTGTATAGACTTCAGAAAATTAACTAAATCGGATGCAGAACCATTACCTATAATAGAAACTCTTATAGATAAATTAGGGAACAGTGTTTATTTTAGTAGGCTCGATATGGTTAGTGGTTATTGGCAAATTCCAATCAACCCTGAGGACACTGAAAAACTTGCTTTTGTCACCAACAGTGGGTTATACGAATGGTTAAGGTTGCCATTTGAGTGGAAGAACGCCCCTAGTATTTTTCAAAGAACAATACGTTGAATACTCACTGAGTATAAAGTTTCATTTGCAGCTAATTATTTTTATGATATCATTATTTATTCTAATAGATATGAAGAACATTTAAATCATCTAAAGGAAATTTTTGAAATATGTAGATTTGAAAATTCAAAATTAAAAGGTTCTAAATGCTCTTTTTTGCAAACTAAAATTCAATTTTTGGGTTATGAAATATGTGATGGTATAGTAACTCCTGATAACAAGAAAATTGAAGCAATTAAAAACTTGAAACCTCCAACTAATGTTAAATCTCTTCAACGATTTTTAGGTTCAATAAATGTGTATAATAAATTTATAAATAATTATGCTAAAATTAGAACACCTTTAAATAATCTCTTGAAGAAAAATACACCCTGGTGTTCGACTCCCAAATGTCAAGAAACATTTGAAATTTTAAAGATTGCTTTAGTTTGTAAACCAATTTTGAAAATATTTAATCCTAAATTACCATGTCATATTTTTGTTGACGCAAGTCGAAGTGGTGTTGGAGCAATTTTAAAACAGCCAGATGTTTTAGGTGTCTTACATCCAATAGCATTCCATTCTCGTTCTCTTAGAGATTATGAGAAAAATTATGCAATCACAGAACTGGAATGTCTTGCTATTGTTGATGCATTAAACAAATTTTATCATTATTTACTTGGAAATAAATTTACCATACATACAGATCATGCGGCCTTAGTTTGGTTAAAAAATGTAAAAAATCCGAAGGGTTGTTCCGCTGGTCTTTACTATTAAGTATGTATGATTATGATATAAAATACACAAAAGGCACCTTAAACTTTGAAGCTGACATATTATCCCGAAATATTCCTGACAATATTGAACACAATAGTGATATTGATTTAAATAATGTAAGCCATTCTTCACATCTTTTGCAATTAGACGAAATTCGCGAAGCCCAACAAAATGATAATTTAACTGGAAATTTTATTAAAATAGATCATGTTATATGTTTACGTAAAAAGGGTATTACCAAAATTGTTGTTCCATTTTCTTTAAGGCATAAATTACTTGAAATTACTCATAAAAAATTTGGCCATCCGGGAATTCAAAAAACTATTAATTTACTTACTCCTGTTTATTATTGGGAAAATATTACTTCAGACATTACAAATTTTAATAAACACTGTCATACTTGTCAAGTAAATAAAAAACCCTAGACAGAAAAGATTCGGATATCTTCAGGAAATGCCCCCAGTTGACAAACCTCTTGAAATAATTGCAATTGATAGTGTAGGTGGTTTTAATTATTACAATTCTACCAAAAAATATTTAACTTTAGTAATTGATCATCTCACTCGATATATGTGGTCTTTTGCATCTAAATCAATAACTACGGAAACTTATGTAAATTTTTTGCACCATATTTTTCAAATTCAAACCCCTAAAAGTATTTTGAGTGATAGAAATGCCGCGTTTACTTCATCCCATTTTAAAAAATTTCTTAAACATAGCAAAATCAAACAATTGTTAACTACAGCCCATAGACCCGAAACTAATGGTAAAGTTGAACGTTTAGGGCAAAGTATTGTAACACGTTTAAAATGCAAAATTAATGATTCTTCTAAAAAAATTCCTTGGCTTAAGTTATTAAAAGAAGTAACTGAAGAATATAATTTAACTCCACATTCAGTAACTAAATTTTCCCCAGCTTATTTAATGTTTGGCACTCTCCCATTTATTCATCCTTTATCCGAAGAAATTTATCCACCAATAGAAGAAGCAAGAAAAATTGCAGTTGAAAGAACTAAACAATATCATGAAAAAAATAAAATTTATTATGATGCAAGATTCACTCATATTGAATTTTCCCCAAAAGATACTGTAATGTATGAAGATTTTATTCACCCCAATACTAGGAAACTTACTCCAACTTTTTCTGGTCCATATATAATTCTTGAAAAAATTTCTGATGTTAATTATAAAATAAATAAAAATAATATTCATAATAAAGAAAATACAGAAATAGTTCATGTATCAAAATTGCGAAGGTACCACCCACCCGACAAACTGAAATTATGTCACGAATAAAAAACATGTAATAATTTAAATAATAGAATTAATTATATTTTATATTGAATTTAATGATTTTTCATTGTTAAAATAAAATTAAAAATACCGAATATGACAGCACACATGGTTCAATGGAACATGTGGTCCATTGAACCAAAAAAAAAAAAAAAAATAATGAATACATAAGCATCTTTTGAAACTAGGATCTTCCAGTACATCATTGTTGAGAGTAGGGACTGTTTTCCTCCTTTTGGGGAATACAGCTCCTAATCCAGCAAAAAAAATTTTCCCTAATAATACTGAAGTCATAAACTTCAGATTAAAGACCATTGTGTCAAATTTTTTTACATTTTGTTTTCAAAGTATACAATTCTGAATACAAATTTCAGATTTAAATTTTTTTTGACAAAAAGTGTATTTTTATATTTCATATCATTTGTATTTTCATATTTTTTATCTTTCATGTTTTTGATTTCATTTACATTTTTAAGAAAATTTTTATAAATTTTCTCATCTTAAGTGAAAAGTACTTAAATTGTGTTAGTATGAAGAACTTTGTTTATTGTGATTTTTAAAAAAAGGACTGAAGAAACTTTAATCACAAAAACTATTTAAAATGAAGATCTAACACTTCAAATTGATGGTAGTACTACTTCAAATTTTTTTTTCGAAACATGTTTCATTTTTTCTTTTTTCTGTTTCATGTTTTCTTTCTGTTTAGTTGCCTAAACAGATAAATTGCATTATTATGTTTTTTATTGTTGTTACTGTAAATAATTTTTTTTCACATAATTTAAAAAATTTTGTTTATAGTAAAAAGAGGACAATCATACCAACAAAAATTTTATAAATTCAAAGTAGTCTAAATATAATTTATTTTTTTTGGCTTACCAAAAAAAATTTTTTTGGGAGGGATGTAATACAAAAATTATAAAAATATTTTTGTATTAATAAAAGCATTGAAACTCTTTCATTTTCATGAAATGCAGATATTCTATTTTGGGACTCCAAGGTGAAAAACATACCAATGAATAATAATTAGATTTATGTTTAAAAAGAGAAGTTATTTTAAGATCTTTCACTTCCATTTAAGGAAAGATTACACGATTTTCTATGAGTATTAAATGATTTGTGATGAGGCGTAGGAATACAAGGAATGCAATATGACTGCCCTTTTACCCATGTATAAAACGCGAGACCGATGGTTTTTGCTTGGCTTTTTGTGTTTTATGTTGTCTAAATAAACTCCGTCTGTTTTGACGGGAAATCTGTGTCTCTCCCCCTCCCGCTGGAGAGGGGTTGAGACTTGCTTCACCATTTTTTAATAAATAAACAGCTTATGCTGAATATGGCCACGTTACTCATTTCTTTTGGATTAATTTTCCCATATTAATAACAGTGCAGATGCGCTGTTATTACATATATATATAAATATATATATACATATATATATATATATAAATATAAATATATATATATATAAATATATATATAAATATATATATATAAATATATATATAAATATATATATAAATATATATATAAATATATAAATATATATATATATATATATATATATATATATATATATATATATATATATATATATATATATATATATATATATATATATATATATATAATATTATTGCTATTTTCACTTTGGTTAAGTGATAAACTTATCTAAGACTAAGATTACATTAATTTTAGGTAATAATAATAATATACTTACGGAGCACCAACTAAAAGTTTGCTGATTTTCAATACAAATCTCTCAAAAGACGTTTGAACAGGTCGGTTAAAAAGACACCAAATAAATAAAAACGGATCAAACTACTACAGCGCCATCTTCCTTAGAGTCTGAACTAAGTCCTCCGTCGGTAAAAAAATTTTTTTTTGCAATTTAAAATTGTGAAAATTAAATAAAACTAAAATGGGTAGACTCGCCCCGGTTTACGGTATATATATATATTTATATATATATATATATATATA
This sequence comes from Parasteatoda lunata, assembly GCA_949128135.1. Classification (NCBI taxonomy): domain Eukaryota; kingdom Metazoa; phylum Arthropoda; class Arachnida; order Araneae; family Theridiidae; genus Parasteatoda; species Parasteatoda lunata. Next base: position 1,935,697 of record OX421975.1, read on the forward strand.
TATATAAAATTGCAAAGAAAAAGATAATATATTTATTGTTATGTTACAAAAAAACTATTTTAGGTAATATAATTTTTTTACAATTACAAATTAATTGTAAAATAATCGAAGACAGATAACATAGAACTGAATTTTGTCTTTCCAATTTCAACTAATGTTTAACAATATTTTTTATTTGGAATTAATAACTTCTTTTGTATTTTAAGTTGGGTTCTTTTGATATTTAATTTCACGAAAGAAATTTTGGGCTCTGATAAATACTTTAGCTAATGCCATAGGTGCTAATAAATCTTTGTTAAAGGATTATCTGTTCCAAATTATTTCCTTAGAAAACGTATAAGTGTACCACCTCCATCAACAATTTACAATCCGCAGATTTAAAAAAGTGATAAAAATTTGGCCAAAAAGGATCTATGATGAGCATTAATCGATAGAATTAATAAACCGAAGAAAATTGTTCCATGCTTTGGAAAGATCATCTACCCTTGCAGCCATTTTGAAAAGGAACTCTATTGAGTATATTCGAATACTTCTTGTCACGATCAGCAAATTAGTTTAAGAAGAGGGTGGATAGGACGATTTCCTTTCCTAATGAGCTTGTGTGGAATCGGCAAGTTGAAGTAATCGCTGATAAAGCAAATGTTTGGAGATCTGAAGGATTAATCGTTGAACACTCTAAAATGGAAACCTTTTAGAAAATCTGCATTGATCAGACGTTAAGGTTATAAAAGCAATGGAAATATGATTTTAATAATATCCCAGATATCGTGTAACCTTACGGCAACTTTGTGTCGGAATTTTCTTTTTATTGTCATGAAAAGGTTTGTACTAAAAAGCTTTTTTTCAATTAAGCAAATATATCGCAGTTTCAAACCTTTCATCCTAAAAAGAATAAAAATTATTTTTGAAAGCCTTTTTTTTAAAAAGTATTGTCACTTAGGTCCATAAGGACGTTTAAGCTGACGTCACTCTAGTGATAGGATAAAATTTCATTCGCCATTACAATTTCATGACAGGGTGGATTTTAGCTGAGCTAGCGAAAAGAAACCTTATAATTACCTAGATTTAAGATTCTTTTCACCTTGAGACTAGCTTTATGAAAGGATTTTTTCACGCTAAGACAACCTCGATTTAAGGCTTTTATATAGAAGGTTGTTTTCCTAGGTTTTGGATAAGGGTAAAATAGAGCGTCACAAAAAGGTTTACGCGCAAACCGCATACCAAACCTTTACATTAAAAGGTTTTTGCTGAGTGAAAATAAACCTCCTATCTGGGATCTCTTTTATTAATCAAGTGAACATCGGTTTTATTTTACAATTGCTTTTCAGCATAAATTCAAAATATTTACAAGTCTTTAAAATAACTTTTATAACTACCTATTAGTTGTTAAAGAGGTCAATACTTGTAAACAATTTTTTTTAAATATTTTAATAAAACTTATGATACACAATTTATTTTCATACTAATATATCTTAAGTCTTGAAATCATTTTATTTTTTATGGAAATTTTATCAAAGCTTTGCTAAAAATACCTTTAATGGTATTTTGTTTGTGCTAATTATACTCAGAATTGTATTATATATAAGCATAAGAGAAATTCCTTAGTTACCTTTTGTTAACAGAATGGAAATGATTTGTTATTATTATTTTAAAAACTTTGTTTTCAATAATAAGGATAATTTTAATAACAATTCAACATTTTTTTCTAAACTTGATCGATCAATTAGGCAACTACAAAAAAATTTGTTATTAGTTAGTTCAATAAACAAAGTTAACAAAAATTATGCAATCTTTGGTAAAAAATTCTATGTTGAACTTTTAAATAAAGAGTTTAAAAATAGTAGAACTTTTAAGATTAGTAATTTAAATAATAACATTATCATAAAAATTTTTTTTCTTTATACAAGAGGCTAAAAATTAAAACTAGCAACATACAGTTTACTTACTTAATTATCAGTCCAAAATTTCATAAATTTCCTATTAAATTTAGAGCAATAACATGTTGGTCTAATACTTGCTTAACTATACCTTCCACTTCTCCATTTTCTCTAAAACTACTTAAATAAATATATTAACTCTATTAATAAAAAAGGATTTTCTTGGATTAACACTAATAATCAACTAATTTTAGAATTTATTAAACAAAGAAAAAGTAATTCTATTTCGACTTTTTATTTCCAGGCTATTTTTAATAGCATTATTCAAATTGATGGAATATACCACAAAAACCTAATTTTTCATTTCTTTTAGCTAACTTATTTTTACACTATTATTAGAAAATTATAGTTTTAATATTAAATTTGATTTTAGATTTATTGATGATTTAATAACCTTTAATTTTCCAGATTATACAATTTTGTTAAATAATATTCACCCCGAAGAATTAATCTTGCTCCGTAATCATGATGATAATTTAAATTTTAAATTTTTGGAGTTGGGTGTTAAAAAAGAAGAAAATATCTGCACTGCTGATTTACACGATAAAAAAATGAATTTAATTTTAATATAAATAAACTAATTACTTGGAAATCTAAGGTTTCTGAAAACATTTATTTAAATACCATTTTTAATCAAATAAATAGAATTAAAAGAATATGTAACAATGTTTATTTATTCAAAAAACAAATAGACCGTCTCTTTCAAAATTTTTTTAAAAAAACAAAAGTTACCTATTTAATGTAATTAAGTTCCATATAAAATCATTGAGTTAATTGTAATTATTATTAATAAATTTACTAAAAACTTGTTAACTAAATTTATATTCTTACCACATGCAAATCCAATTCGGGTAAATCCGGTGATAAAAATCTCTACATACCGGGCAATTCATTACTGTTTTTTAAGAAAATTTTAAATTTCTAAATTTATTAAAATTCTATAATTAATTATCAACCGTATTAATTATAAACTTTAAATTATCTAGTATAATATTATTACCTAGCGCACATACATTTTCCGGCCAATCCTATGTCGAACGCGCTTCAGTACACTAAGAACTTGCCATAAAAGAATCCTCTATTGGAGACTCCTGTTTTGTAATCTGGCAATCTTAGTACAAAAATATTTCAAACCATTCCTGAAAGATTACGGTAAGTTCATTTGAATTCGCTACTCGCTTTACAGATTTGGGTTTTGTATTTTCCTTACATTTTATTTTCTGTTTTTCGCTAGATATGTTTTATTTCGTACTTATTTTTTGATTAATGTGATTAATTTTTATGTCAATTTTTTTGAGTGCTTCTCACACTATTTACATATTTAGCTTACAATATTAGAGAGCACTCCGTTTTGCAGATCGTGAAAGCTGATGACAAGTTTATATTTTTTCATCATTTTAGATAAAATCAAATTTATACCAAATAAAATTTATATTTAAGGAATCAAATTATATCAAATTTATATTTAAGCAATCGAATTATGTCAAATTTATATTGAAGCAATCAAATTTTGCCAAATTTATATTTACTTCTTATTTACACATATCAGTACATTTTCTTATTGCACAACCAAATATTTGTCTTTCTTGTTTTTTTTATATTATTTGCACATTATTAAAAATCCCATAAACTATAATTATCACTAAAAAAATATTAAAAAATAATTTTTTTGGGATACATTAGCGACAGATTTTAGTGCTAACGATAACAATCAACTGATCTGATACTATTATGCCAGATATAAAAAATATTAAAAAATAATTATTTTGGGATACATTAGCGACAGATTTTAGTGCTAACGATAACAATCAACTGATCTGATACTATTATGCCAGATATAAAAAATATTAAAAAATAATTTTTTTGGGATACATTAGCGACAGATTTTAGTGCTAACGATAACAATCAACTGATCTGATACTATTATGCCAGATATAAAAAATATTAAAAAATAATTATTTTGGGATACATTAGCGACAGATTTTAGTGCTAACGATAACAATCAACTGATCTGATACTATTATGCCAGATATAAAAAATATTAAAAAATAATTTTTTTGGGATACATTAGCGACAGATTTTAGTGCTAACGATAACAATCAACTGATCTGATACTATTATGCCAGATATAAAAAATAAAAAACTTCGAGTGAGAGAAGAACTGCAATAAAAATATATCTAATTAGTGCGTTTCCCATTTTATGTCTTTAAAGTAGTAAAACTTGGAAAAGAAGTATTTTGAATTACTTTCATTGAAAAAATAAAAATAAAACATGAATAATAAAAATTTTGTACGTAAGAGTTAAAATAATTTTTTTCAAGTTACAAAAAAAAAATATTAAAGAAAGAGGGAAAATAAAATAAATAACCAAGTTATAAATAATGAAAATGCGACTCAGCAACTAAAGAGGTTTATAGAGAGAGTTTTGAAAAAACACATTTCAAAATGTTACAAATTTTACTAAAGTATAATTTCAAAGACATTCATTCAATTTAATGAATGATTCATTTGATTAAATTATTATTTCATAAAATTATATTTGAAATTTACACTGATTAAACGATCTCTCATTAATAATTTCTTATCTTTATATATTTTGAAGGGACGCTAAAATAAAATTTTTCCGAGTAAACGAGTTTTCAAGATAACAAGTTAAGAGATAAATATGCTCTAAAAAGTAAAAAAAAAAAAAAAAAAAATCTAAAATATGACTCTGAAAAGTGGAGTCATGAAACATAAGAATAATTACTATTAAATATGCATGTAATAATAGTTAACTATAAGTCTAAATAAAACAATGATAGTTTAATTTTGAAAGTAAGACGATCACAATTATGCATTAAATAGAAAAGAATAGGTTTGCGCTTTTTGAAAAATATTCATTTTCTATTAATTTCAAAAAATAATTTCGACATAACAAGGTTTTCAAGACATCGGAAATATACTGTATACACACAGCTACAAATATTTTTCTTATTTTTTTAAATTTAATAAGATGATCAGATTTCTGTTCGCTTCGTTCTTCAACCCTTACACTCATCTTCGTTTATTTTCCTTAAAAGTCATCATTTTGCTTTGTTTATAAAATACATAATTTTCATATCTAAATTTAAGAACAATTTATTGATGTGTTAAAGTAATATATATATATATATATATATATATATATATATATATATATATATATATATATATATATATATATATATATATATATATGGGTTTACGACTACTGATGTTCAACTCCGCAGCCTTGTAATTTTGAGCCCAGTCCAGAAGACAAGGAATTTCCTGGATCAAGTATTGGGGGAAATTTGCATTCGTGGTGGTTTTTTTGATGAAACCAACCCTAATTTGCGTTAAATGGAGAGGAAGACCACGAGAACCTCCCACGGTTAGCCTGACGGCAAGGGAAATCTAACCCATGATCCGTCAGTACTGTAGTCGGTACAAGCCGGATGCGGAATTCGTATCGACCAGCCATCGCCGGGATCAAACCCTGGTTCACCTTATTGGAAGGCGAACGCTCTATCCCTTGAGCCATTACGGCTCATGCAAAAGGTTTGTGATTAGTATAGATCGAACACGTTAAAATTGAAAAAAAAATCGTAAATGTTCTTTTAAATCTTTTTTCTGTAGGGTGGTCCGGGAGCTGACCTCACATCAGAAAGGTCCTAGGTTCGAATCCCGGATGTTCTTTCTTTCTCATTTTTGAATTAGCTGTCTTTTCATTCCCTTTCCATACGTAAATGAAGCGGAAATTTTTGGCGAAATTGGTTACGTAAATTTTATGTTTTTTGGATAAACATTTTTTGCTATAATTCGACGTTTCAACTTACATGACTTTCGACGTACTTATGACGTAAATAATATGTAAAAATAAAGTACTCATTTTTATCTAGTTAAAAAATGATTGATAAAATAGTCTCAAAAAAGCGTATTTATTACCCACTGCCAAAATGGGTCTTGGTTTGGATTCAAGAGTAATAGTAAACAGTGCGCATGCGTCGTCATTGCATGCGTTGCTATGGCGACCGCTGCTGTTTTTATTATTATTTTCACTAGCAGGCATTTTTAATGTATTTACACAATAATAATTAAAAGTATTTTTATATTCTTTTTATTATCAACGTATAGTGACTGTCTTGACGGTGATTTCAATATAAATATGAATACTGAAGAATTAAAAATATTTTGTGACGTCTTGAAACACGTGCAGGATTAGAAAACTAATCGGAAGACAAACATGATTTGAAATGTCAATCAAGAAAGAAAAAGCTTTCGACCAGTGATCGTCATAGGTCAACTCTTTTGTTGATTTTTTTTTTTTTTTTTAAATTTTGTTTCGTTTTCTAAATAACAAAACATTAAAATTGAAAATGTTTCCAGAGTTGTAAAATTTATGGAGCTGAAAAAACATTAATGAATATTTTTTCAACTAATTGCATTGAACTATTATTTATGCGCGTTTTTCATAATTTATTTACGTGACTTACGTTTTTTTGGCAAACCATTTTTACTATAGTTCAACATTTCACTTTTAAGTAAATAACACTTCTTAAAATTAAATTGTGAAATATACGTATTTTTGACGTAATATTTATTGATGGTTCTCTTCTATCCGGTTTCTTGCTGTGAGATCAACGTCGGTCCATGTTGTCCCCGGTGAGAGTGGTCTACAAAACCTGTCCTTCTGATTTCCGGATGACGAAAGTCAATATCCGAGTAAAAGGGCATTAGGAAAAGAAATATTTTTAATCAATAGTTAAAATAAAAATGCTAATTTCTTACATATTATTTTATAAAATAATTGAACGAAATATGCTTTAATACATACAGTTCCTGACGAAATTATTAGACGCACTATAAGATTCCATGTAAAATCTTAATTATTAGGTGATCAGCTTTATTGTCTTTACGTGGACTGAAACCGGTTTGCACTTGTTTACGTTTGTGTTACAATTGGTTAAATGAGGCAATATATATCATATAAATTAGACGATATATAAATATAAGACATTTATTATATAAATATAGAATAACTATTATATTAGGTAGCATATTATTATAATGTAATAATCAGATCAAATTATTAGACGCACTGTTGTTTTTTAATAATGACATGCTTTGCACGAGTTTATAGGCAATACTTTTATATTTAAACATACATATAACGGGTTTCTATTCAAGAGATTTTTTATATACTTTCTTTTTGTATATATTTTTAACGTATTGCATTACAATGTTGACCAATTGATACACGAACCAAAAAAAGTGCAAAATGGTTTCAGTCTTGTAAAAACAATAAAGCTGTAGAGTATCACCTGATAATTAAAAATTTACATAAAATCTTACAGTGCGTCTAATAATTTGGCTAGAGACTGTAAATCCTGTGTTTAGCCTATATTATATAGTATTATTCCATTTATTGATAAAATAAAATATATAAAAAAATTACCCACCTCGTGGAAGGAGAAGTAAAATATGTAGAATGAGAATGACTCCCTCAGCCATTGTTTGTTCTGAGTTTTTTTAGTTGTCATTCATAAATGAAGAGATCTTCTAAATATCGTGATAAAACTCTACACAAATAACTACGCTAAAGCATCTAATCTCTAAGCATTGAGAGCATGGTTTGCAATTGTATGAGATGAATGTTGTTTTGTCTTCTTATTTCTATTTTTAAGCTCATGAAATGTTTCTTTTTCAGATGTGGCAGTTCATTTGGCTTTTCAAAATGGGGAAAAAATAGCGTTTATTTTTGATTGATTCAATACTGTTTTGTAGTCAATGCATAAAATAGATTTAGCTGAAAATAGTTCATCACATTTCTATTTCATAGGCGTATAAAATATCTTGCTTCATTTTGCATTTTGTTTAAGTGTTGTATACGGTTTTTAAGTAAAATCTAACAATTTACCAACAGTTTTATATAAAACTGATGAAAATTAAAGATGTTTCTCTTTTTTTTTTAAATCTTCGCGATTTAAAAAATTTGATTTTCAACTACTGGTACGTAATGGAGTAATTATATACAAGGCCTAAATCACTTCATTGAAAACAGTAACTATTTTACTTCATTAAAGTATGAGAATCATATTTTTTGGATATTTATTAGAGACTAGCATTTTAATGTTCCAAAAATTCGAAAATATTGTTTTGCAGACAAATGCGATGCAAATTTTAATTCAATTGACCTTTAAATCCAGTGGAATGAAATGAAAGAAACCAAAATTCGAATTAAAAATCAAATGAATCTACTACAACGAACACCAAAAAGAAAAGGCGAAATGAGAGTCCCGGCATTTAATTTCAACTCTCGGCGCATGATTCACTCACACCTGCTGGAATGCAACAGGGTTTTCCGGCTATCACTCCGGCACCATCCGGCATGGTTGCGCTGCTGGGATAGCAGGTGCATAACTGCCTGACGATATATATTCACTCCTTCTCTAGTCTCGTTCGCTTTTTCGAATGGATTTCAGCGCATGCGCGATGCAGGATTTTGGAATACGGGATTTTAGAATTCCAATAGCCTAGAAAGAAAAAAAAGTCCGAAGTTGATTGCGTTTGTTGTGGGTCGTGGTTTATAGAACAAGAATAAAACTGCGTTGTCACCTTGGCAGGTACACATTCTTAAGAGGCATTCCTCGCAAAAATAGATTAATTATCACATTTTTTACCCGTAAAGTAAATTCCTAGATCATTTTTGTAATTGTGAGTTTCGCTCAATCATTAACCTTTTAATTTTGTAAAACTATATTAAAGTAAGAGTTTCCGTGAGTTTAATCATCCTTAATCGAAAATTTTGGGAGTGAATTTTATTTTTCGTTTGTTGTTCAGCATTTTTCCGAAATTTAAGAGATTTCTGAGTAAAAAACACTTTAAGCATCTAAAACTAAATAAATAAAAAAAAACTAGTTTAGTATATATTGGCGAGCTTTAAATCCTTGGCTAAACTATTCAACGTACTGTAAGATTCTATATAAAATCTTAATTATCAGGTGATACTCGTGTACACTTTTATTGTTTTTACGCTGCTGAATCCAGTTTATACTTGTTTACGTTCATGTATCAATTAGTTAACATTGTAATGCAATACGTAAAAATAAATGCAAAATTGAAGTACATGAAAAAATCTCTTGAATATAAACTCATTACATGTATGTTTAAATATAAAATTACTGCGTATAAAACTCGTGCAAACATATAATTAGTTAAAAAGTACAATTCCTCTAATAATTTCGTCTAATTATTATAAACTAATATAATATCTGATATAATAAGTATTCTATACTTATATAATATATCGTCTCATTTATCCAATCGTCAAATTTATATTATATATCGTCTAATTAACCCATTGATACACGAACGTAAACAAGTGCTAACTGGTTTCTGTCACGTAAGAACAATAATGCTATATAGCAGGGGTGGCCAACCTGTGGCTCGCGAGCCACATGCGGCTCTTTGAAAGATTATTTGTGGCTCTCTCGGTAAATGTACCCGAATTCCCTTTTCATTTTTTTGCTATTATATTTTAATATTTTTCTGAACTCATTTGAAATTAACACTATTGAAAGTGAGTTTTCCATTTCCAATATAATTATGACCCAAAAAGCATCTGAAGAATTAGAAATAATAGAGATGCAAGACGATCAAGCTCTACAATTAAAATATAAGTCGAGGTCGATTACTGAATTTTGGAAATTTGTACCAGAATCGAAGTATCCTGAATTGAAAAAGGCTGCTTCGATTATCAAACTAATTCGAGCAAACACCCGCATAAAAGAATAAGAAATTTCGACATCTGGGAAGTGAATTTACTTTATTTTTATTATTTATTTTGACAAAATACCGAATTCTTTATTAATGGTTGATACGATTATTGAGGAGCTCTACTTTAAATCAAATTGTAATCAATCATTGATTTCTATGTAAAAACGTGTGAGTTGTTATTTACTTTTCATGTATGATTTATTATCTATTTAATAAGTTTATAAATTATAAATAAATTCTGTGCTAAAGTAATCATAATTTCCAAAAGCACTATTTTCAAAAACGTTTTTACTAATAGTTTGTATATCATGAATCACCGTTTATAGCGGACTTACTGTTATGTACGCAGGTGCACTATAACAACTGTATAAATATAAATTTGATGTCTAACACACCATACGTCAAACCTATAGGGATATGCATAAAAATACCGTCTTAATAGTTTTCTATCGGACTCAACAATTAAATATGTATGTTTTATTTTTCAAGGAAAAAAATGATTTTTTTATAAAAGTAATTATTTTGATTTTTATCACGTTTTATGATATTTTTTCTCATGATTTCAAAAAAAGGGAAATAAAATATATAAAATTATATAAAAACAAAAGTAAATAAATAAACATCATTAAATATATCAAGAGAAGAGAAATTAGGGAACTTATGCATTTCTCAAAATTTTTATTTCACACACTCTATCTGCTTTGTTAAATTAAATCCTGACTCGGAATGCTTGACCGTGATAAATGGTGACCAGTAGATCACCGAAGTCAATACTCACTGGTCGTGGTCAATGAACTGATAAGTGCCACTTTGATGGGCCTGCAAAGATACCACGGGTGCGCGGTATCTGTCCTCGTTAAACTGTTCTTCCGTAATGTGCTCGACTTCTTCATGCTAGCAAAAGCCATCCCCTCAGCAGAGATAAAATAATGGTATTTCTTCGAATCCTCCTCAGGAATGTTTCCGAAGCTGTCGTCAATTACGCAACACAACGTAAATAAAGCGTAAAATTTTAGTAGTAATATCGCATTCAATAATTATTCTAGAAATAATAATAGATTGTCAAAATAATATCTTGAACTTTTTAGACATTTTTTTCTTGCTGTATTGAGCCGATGACGTATTTTGTTATACATCAAATGTTGCAGGGACAAATGTTTTTTGTAGCTCATCTTACAAAACTTTTCTCTGCAAATTTTTTTCAGACTGGATTTATAATCAGAGTAAAATCGGATTTATAAATGTTGCTTTTTTTTAAAAAAAAGCATTCTTCAGATCATGAACTATTTTAGTATAATTTAAAAGTATTTGCATTTCTATTAGAGAAGAAGTTAAAAATATTTAATTTTTCATTCATTTATTTAAAACTTTCAATAAAATATCGAATAAAACAAAGAGGGAAACCACGTGAGTTTCTGGAATAGTCCATAGTTTTGAAATCAATAGAGTTTCTTCCCGATTTTTGTATCATTCAAATCCTCGTTTTCTTTTATTTGAAAAAAACAGTTGTCTGGAAATGCACTCTTTTTTTCTTCTTTTAATTCTCTTTCCCAATATGTTCTGCATACACTTTACTGCCACTGAAACGTGACAAATTCTTAAGGTTCCAAGTTTTTCAAAATTGATTTCTTCTTTTTTCTTAAAGTTTACAATATGAGTCTCTTTCGATAATTTCTTTTTTACAGGAGCCTCAATAAAAGATTTATTTTCCTATTCATGAATTGAGAAATTTTTTTTGCATAGAAATATCCGAGATAATACTAATCAAATAAGTGTTTTTTTTTATTTAGTGTCTTGAGTATTAAGGCTAGAGTGGACTCTTAATAAGTTCTTCTTAAAAAATAATGAAACACTCCTGTAACTTTCAGAAATTGTTATTTAGATAGATAACATTAAAAACAATTTATATATAATTCATGCTATAACATCAAAAATTTAAATTTTTTCAACAAAAATTGTCGATATTAGTTTATTAAGTCCTTAAATTTAAAAATTATTTATTATTTTCAACTCAATTTACATTTCTCTTAAATATGTAGGGAAAAAATTTACACATTTTTCTACTGTTTTCCATACAGAGTAAAAAAAGCAAGTTTCGGAAAAAACATGAAAATCGTCCCCGTTCTGGAACATAGAAATGACTATAAAATATGTTATGGCACCCTACTTTCAAATTTATTCTCTACAAATTTTCTTATTTATCTAGAAAGATTGTCCAATAAGTTTTCAGGAATGGTCATCTATATTACAGTGCATTGAAGTATTTCAATTTCCAGTTCGATGCAAAGTTCTTTTTTTGAGAAACACTATACGAAACACTCACAAAAACAAGCTTTTGTAATAAAAACACAAATTAACACTAATATTGCCAAATGTTTTACAAATTCTTATGATTTTAATAATTAATATGATTTTTTTATATCATTTAATTAACATAAAATGGTAGAATCTATTTTTCGAGTGATTTTCATGATTTTGGGTGTCCACTGTAGCAGTAAATATATGTTAATTCATTTCTTAAATGCGTTATATAAAATCTGTCAAAGAATATTTTTAAGGAACCTACTGGTAATTCAATTCTGTAGAAGCGTTGTTGTTTCAATTGCAAGACAGCGTGTGCCTACAGAAAAGGACCATCTGAATAACTTTTGATTGGATGATCGGATTTTCGCGTTTTAGGAAGCGATCTGAATGGTTCGAGAGGGTATCCTCAAATATGCTAATCAATTATTTCACGCTATATTTTAAGTTACGATATTAGACACAAAAATATACTTTCACTGAATAAACATACCCTTTTTTCAACGAATTTGGATATCTGAACCCCAACACATACGGGGGGGGGCACAGTCTGGGAAATAGGGTCTCTACAGTTTGGCTTTGCTTACGTTGGCAACTGTTCTTTTCATTCTATTTCGAGTAAGACAAGCCCATAAAGTATCAATTTTTTTAAGTGACACATTCTGTATTCTTACACAAAGATTCTTTCGCAAAGGTTTCAATTCTTTCAGTATTTCTTTACACAGAGACTTAACACAAAGACAGGTACGAAACCATGTAGAACATAAACAAACTAATTATGCATCGAAGTTGCCAGGTACACAAAACATATATATATATATATATATATATAAATAACGGTAATAGCTAAAAATACAAGAGTTTGAAACTCCTATTGAATCCGGAGTATTGTATGATATCAGTATGGGCAGATGGAATGAAGGTTGCATATTGAAAAGATCTTGTCATTTTAACTGTGTTGATTAAAAATCAATAATTTATCAAATAAATAATAATAAAAAAATTTTTTGTGCCCAAACTTGCGTGGCAGTTGAAACTTAAAATTTAATAAGCATTTTTTTTAATTGTTTTTATTTTAAATTTTTTATCTATAAATTTATTACCCATTCATTTAAATTATTGGAAAAATTATGTAATGTTAGAATTTAATGAAAAGTTTTATGTGAGCCTAAATTTCTGTAGTAAATACTTAAGTTAAGTGGTAATATAAGTTTCATTTTTTATTTACACAATAGTTTTTCTCGTTAGATTCCAAAGAATAATGGATTTGTTGGCGAAACATAATTGTTTGTATGGAATTAACCAAATCTTAACCATAAAAATTAAACTTAAATATAGGTATTTTTTTAAAAAAAGAAATAATGAAAATAATAGTCATAAAAAATAAAATTAAGTATGAGCTAGTGTTATATTTCTCACTATTTACTTCTTTTATGCCTTCCTTTTTTATTGTAAATTATATTTCTCACTATTTACTTCTTTTATGCCTTCCTTTTTTATTGTAAATTTATCCAAGGAAATGGTTTTTATTCTTTTCCAGTTTAGTGCTGCTTTCTTCTCAGAATTTATTTTGTACGCTGATTTTTGAAGGCATTTCAATCCTTTGTGTTTATTTACTTCCTTTATTTTCTTTCAAATTCACAGAGATTGGAAAAGTGATCAAATATTTAAACACTTTTTCCTTCATAAACGCAGGCTATTTTTTTTACAAACGTAGATGCGGAAAATAAAAGCAGATTTTAAAGAAAGCTTTTCCTAAAGTAGTAAGACTTCGTTATACTTTAAAAAAAGAAAGTAAAAAAACATGATGCACCAATATAATGTTTTTTTCTTTTTAATATTTTAAAAGAAAATAATGAACATTTTTATCGAACAATAAAATTTATGTTGCAAATGAAGTTATAATAAAAATCTTTTGATCCCTTTTTTGTATATTTGCAACTCGATATTTTATTTTTTATGACTATTATTTTCCTTATTTCTTTTTTAAAAAAAATACCTATATTTTTCTAGTCGTCGTTTAAGACAATATGTTAAATTTTGTGAAAGAGAAAATTATTATGTATTAAATGAGATCTCTTCTAAGAAACGAAAGGGATTTAATTTTAACAAAATCAATTTTTTCTTCTTCATATTTTCTTCATAACTTGACAATTTAAAAAGATTACAAGACAATTTAAAAATAATTCTAGCAATTTTCTAAGTAGTTTTTTTTTTTTTTTAATTTGGAAAGAACACTTTGAATTGTAAAGGGCTTTCCACAAATTCAATTATTTTAAAATCAAACAAGATTTATTAAAAATTGACATCGGCATTACATAGGATCAGACCCTATTAAATTATGTTTTATTTCACATGTTTTATTTCCTATTATCGTCTCATGTTGTTGTCCAGGCCACCAGGCCATCATTTTAGAGTATTACCATTTATTATTAAACTTTATTCAATATTACGAAATGGTATTGGTGTAAATCCCCTTATCATTTAGAGCTTCGAATTAAAGTAAAAAAGCTACTTTAAAATTTGCTAAAGATTGTTAATATTTTCCTCGCAAACGCAGCATATTTTAAAAATATATTTTTAATTTTAACTGAAAACTTTCCTTAATTTTATTTATTATTTCAGCACTTATAGTAAAACCTAAGTAGAAAATAATTAGTGCTATGTAAAAATATAAATATATCTTCATAAATATGCTAGGTTTACGAAATTTCGTGCAGTTATTGAAGATAATAAACAACGTATAACAACAATGCTTGTAACGTATTGACATATGTTACAAGCTTATCGCTATAACGTTTGGCATATGATGTTCAAAAACATTATTTTTCATTCGTAATTTATTGCCGGTCCCTCAAAACGTTATTGATATTTAGGAGAAATAACGTGACCTGAACATTTCTAGTTAAAAATATGAAAATAATTCAAACAAAAAATAAATTAAAATCCGGAAAAGAAAATATATTATCTCTTCATCAGCTCACACGATCGATTATATCGGCAAAAAGGAGTGCTTTCTAATATTATATCAATATAAGCAAGGCAAAATATATATTAAAAAAACAGTGTGAGGAGCATTCAAAATATTTTTGAAAAAAAAAATAGTAATAAACACATTAAGTAATAAATATCACGCAAGAAACAGAGAATAAAATGTAAAGAAAAAACAGAACAAAATATAAAACGAAATCTATAAAGCGCGTAACGAATTCAAATGAACTTACATGAACGAAAAAATTTTTGAGAATGATTTAAAATATTTTATCCAGATTACACAATATGAAAACAGAAGCACAAATCTTCATATTTTTGAAGTAAAAGCGTAAATAGAGGGATTTTGTTTTATATCGTGTTCTTACACTGCAGCAATGAAGCGAGTTTGATTTGTTAGTTACCAAGATGAAATGAATGCGTCAAAAAATGAATGTGTAATATTATACTGGATATATTATACAAGGTAACATTATACTGGCACACAAGGTAATATTATACTGGAACATTTGAAAAAGTGTATAATTAATATGGTTGATATTTAATTAAACAATTTTACTGATTTTTTAAAAAAAATAGCCTTTATCTTGAGAGAGAGAGAGAAAGAGAGATAAAAAGAGACAGAAAAAGAGAAAAAGATAGAAAGAGAGATAAAAGGAGAGAAAAAGAGAGGGAAAGAGGGAGAAAAGAGAGAAAAAGAGAGAAAGACAAACTGATCCATATATATATATATATATATAAACATATTTTTTCAATATATATATATATATATATATATTGTGAAATTTTATACAATTTTTTTTTTTTTGTATAAATGGAATGGGCTCTGGATTATTAAAAAACCACCCCAAATGAATGCTGGTGATACGTGTAGTCTTTGAAATTATGTAAGGATGTATGAATGAAGGATGAAGTCTATAAACGACTTTCTATCCATTTTATGTGCAGGCTCTGACTTTTAAATAAGTCACCCTATGTATGATGAAAATGTGTATACTATTAAATTATGTAAGAATGTATGAATGGAGGATAAAGTTTATAAACGACTTTCTATCCGTATAAATGATAGGATGAAAATGATGATTTTTTTAATTTTTTTTTTTCTTTTTTTTATTGAATTTGTTAAACATAATATATTTTCCCCATTTTTGGGTGCTAATAAATTTATTTCCTAATTTTGTTAATTCTTCTCATAGATGGCAGCACTAATTTTTTACTTACTTAAAATATTTTTCTACTTCGATCAAATATATATTTTTATTCGATTCAAGCTATAAGCACAACTTCAAATATTTTACCTCTTCGCCAATTTTACTAACTGTTTTATTATCATACCTTTAAACCTAAACACGCCGTTAGTTTGCTACATGCCGGTAAGTTAGGTTACTTTTTACTTTTTTCACTATTTTTCAACAATATGTTTTTTGCGATATCGACACATATAAAGAATAATTTTTATCTTAGGATAATTATTCTTTATTCAGAAATATCGCATTTATAGCAATAGATGTGTCTTGAGAACGACTATTGCTTTTCCCATTCCTATTTCTCTGCATTTTAGTTTTTATTTTATTCATGTTTTTCTTATTAATTTGTGTTATATATATATATATATATATATATATATATAGGGGAAAGTAGAGTAGCCCCGCCCACTTAAGGAGTATTGCTTATATTTCTGTATCATATTGAGTAATAATCAATATATTTGTATGTTTCTATTGTTTTATCATCTAATTAAATATTGCAAAAAGAATAAACCAAAAAAGAATAGTTAAATTTCAAAAAATGGAAATTTAAAAAATTTGACTACTGTATTCAACATATTTTCAAAACTATTGTTTACCATGTTACCAGCTGCAGAAATACTTGAAACTTTTAAAATAATCTTTTTTTAATATAACAATTAATGTCCGATGGCCCATTGACTTGAAAAAATATTCTATACATATTAAATTGACAGTGGGCGGGGGTACCCGACACTCCCCTATATACATATGTTGGAAGAGGCACTTTCAAGTTTTGACAGTTTTTTATATCTCTCAAGAAATACTCAAAGGACTATTTTGTATCTTTAGAAATGTTTAGTTTTCATATTTAGCAATCAAATTTAAAGTTTTCAGAGGATTGAGAGACTGGCAATAAATTACGAAAGAAAAGAAGAACATTTTTATAAAAAACAAATATTTTTTCATTCGTGAATATTTGCTATCACTTTAAAAATATTCAGTAAAATTAAACAAAGTTCTTAGAGCAATTTAAAATGAATTACAAAACTATTGCTTGAAAATTTGAAGAAGAAAAAATAAATGGTTTAAAACTGCGCTAGATATGAACAATTAAAGTACTTCTTTGGTATTGTTTCAAAATTGTAAAATTCAAAAATGTTTTTTCATAATGTTGTAGGGGATCGTATTTGGCAATTATTGGAAGCAAATATGAATTAAATATCTTATGAATTTAAAATGTTTCACGCAGTTTTTCTAAGTAGTTTTCCTACTTTTTAAAAGAAAGCTTAAAACAATTAGAGGTTTTTCAAAAATTTTGTTATGTAGCATTGCAAATTACACTACTATATAAAGACTGCACAGCAAAAACAAAATATGAAAAAAAGAAAAAAGAGCATTATTTACTCTTGGCCATAATATTAAAAAAAATTTTTTTGATCGCTGTTAGGCGATCACAAGTTACCCACTGGCATTACCTTTTACAGGTTACCTTTGGTGCAGTGTCCCCACTTTGGGATTCTCTTTATTTGTGATATTCACCTGAATTAGTATTGAAAACGATCCAGTATGAATTGTAGGTAAATATTTCTGATTCTTTTTTTAAAACAATTAAAGCAAAAATATCGTTCAAATGATCTCATTTATTCACAACTCAAGAAGTATTTATGGTATCTCTCTGGTCCCATATCTCAAAAATAAACTCAACTTAATGCATAACAAAATTAAAAGTGAAAAAAAAAGAATTCTAAAAAAACATCAAAAAGCAGCGGTCACCATAGCAACGCATGCAATGACACCAGTTTCGCACTGCTTACCATTACTCTTAAAAACAGTTGAAAAGTGTGATGACGTCCAAATAATGGACGAACGCCATCAAACGCAAAACAAGACCCAGTTTGTAAATGGGTAATATGTGGAAAACCCCTCATCGTTTTTAACATATTTTTAAAAAGTATAAAAATTACTCAGAAAATTGCCTGAAATTTTTTATGTTTTCAAGATATTAAAATCAAATTTTATCCATAAGTTACCTAATACGATTCACCATGCATTATGAAAAAATAATTTTAAACTCTTTCCTGCATGTGTAGTAAAAATTAACTACTTTAAATACTCATATCTTGGACACTTTTGAAGTATGTAAATCTATTTAAATACGATTTTTAATCAAATTAATAGAATTAAAAGAATATGTTTATCCAAAAAACAAATAGACAAATTCTTTCAAAATTTGATTTAAAAAAAACAATGGATACCTAACTAAAGTAATTAAATTCTCTCTAAAATCATTGAGTTAATTGTATGTTATTCTAAATTAATTTATTTAAAACTTCTTTGTTAATTTATGTAAATTTTACCGTTTTCCATTTCGGGCAAATCCTCGGCTTAAATTATGTTCCACACAGGCAATTCATGCTTCTTTCTCTCTCTCATTCTTTCTTTCTTCTTAAATAAAGGTTAATTTTTTTAAAAATCATTAAAATTGTTTAATTAAATATCACCCATATTAATTATACACTTTTTTAAATAAATAAATAAATTATATATATATATGTTACGGCCAAAGTCCGAAGTCGGCCAATTCGCGATCTGGCCGGCCAGATCACGAATTGGCCAAGAGCGCTTTAAATTAGCTGGCCAAAGTCCGAAATCTTTCTTGATTTCGGGAATTGGCCGGCCAGATCGCGAATTGGCCAAGGATGGCTGGCCAAAGTCCGAAACTGTTCTTGATTTCGAGAATTGGCCGCCCAAATCGCGAATTGGCGTGAGAAGATCAGCCAAAGTTGGAAGAAAAAATCATTATATCGGGCAAACCTGGTAATTGTATACCTAGCAGGGCATTTGACCTTAAAAAAACATCAATGTAGGATATACCGGGCAAATGTATACCGGGCCTTGACGCACTTGACCTTAAAAAAACATAAGTGTAGGGTATACCGGGCAAATGTATACCGGGCAGAGGCACTTAACCTTAAAAAAACATCAGTGTAGGATATACCGGGCAGTGGCACTTAACTAGACCTAGTATGACAAGACCTTTGGTGTATGCATGGCAATTAAATAGACAATTTAATAATGATTATTAAATTAATGATTGTTTAATAGACAATTTAAAAACTTCTATTTTTTATATTTTTAAAGTAGAAGATTTATAAGAATTATTTATATAATTATAAAAAGCGGCCAAAGTAAAATATTCACTGATCGCTTCAATTATTTCGGACTTTGGCCAGCCATCCTCGGCCACTTCGCGATCTGGCCGGCCAATTCCCGTAATCAAGAACAATTTCGGACTTTGGCCAGCCATCCTCGGCCACTTCGCGATCTGGCTGGCCAATTCCCAAAATAAAAAAAAATTCGGACTTTGGCTGGACTTCGGGTTTGGCCGTAACATATATATATATATATATATATATATATATATATATATATATATATATATATATATATATATATATATATATAAAAACTCCAAAATGTAGAGAAAACATGGAAAAAATTACTGAATGAAGAACAAAGAGAAGAAAATTAATAAGAAAATTCCTTTCTCTCTCTTTCTATTTTTTTTCTTAAATAAAAGTTAATTTTCTAAAATCATTTAATATCGACCTTATTATAAACTTCTTTAAATTATCCAGCATAATATCACCTTGTGCACATCCATTTTCGGACAAATCTTCGGTCAACAAATCAAACACGCTTCAATACGATGCAAGAATGCGCTATGAAACAAAAACCCTCTATTTACGCTTTTACCACAGTTTACGCTTCTGTTTTCATATTTTTTAATCTGACAATCTCATTACGAAAATATTTTAAATCATTCTTGAAAATTTTCCCGTTCATGTAAGTTTTTTTGAATTCGCAACTCGCTTTAGAGATTTTGTTTCATGTGTTGTTCTGTTTTTTCCTTACATTTTATTTTCTGTTTTTTAAGTGATATTTATTGCCTAATGTCTTCTATTCCATTTGTTTTTCAAAACTTTTTTTAGTGCTCCTCTCACTATTGCATTACTATATTTTGATTTGGCTAAATTGATACAATATTGGAAAGTACTCCTTTTTGCGGATATAATCGCATGAGCTGACGAAGCGAATCTTTTTCCGGATTTTTATTATTTTTGTTTCGTTTTCTAAATAATTTTCTTACTCTCTTTTTTCATTATTTTGTACTTCTCCATGTTTTTCTACATTTTGAACTTATTTTATGAGCTCTATATACTTGCAGCTTATGTGCAGTAAAATATATATATATATATATATATATACTTGGCATACCTTTTATGAGGGATTCTTTTAGCTATGGAAACTTTTTCATTCAAAGCAAAAGTATCACGAACAGCGCTTTTACGGTCTCAGAAACTTCATTAAAAGGAAAAGGAAAGAGGTAACGAAAACGCTCATTTTTTCACCTTGAAATTTCATATTAATGATCAGATTATCAACACAAATTAACTTTATTAAAAAACGAAACACAGAATACGGCAGAACAAAGCATACAATTTCGAATGAAAAATAGAATGTTAAAATTTCAAACAAAATGGCGAGAACTCATTACCCAACAAAGTATTTACGGTTTTTTTTTACTCTCTTGAATAAAAATAACCATTTATTTAACTTAGTCAGTTTTTCTTTTGCTCCTACTATTTATCTCAAAATTCAGCGATAAAAAGCCTATCGACTTTCATAGTCTAACTTATAGTTTTGAACCTTACGCAGAAGACATTAAAACTCTTGGAACAAAATGGCTTTTCTGGAGCTTATTTTCCTGGGTATTTATTTATATTTTTCTGGAGATATGCTGCATTTGCTTTAAATGGAGATGAAAACCACGAGCCTATAATTAATCCGATAGCAAATGAATTATGACACTTAATCTGACTACCACTGATGATATTTTTACGAGAGAAACGGTTTTGGTGCGAGCCGGAAGAAGAATTCGTATCATCACTAGGTTTCAAACGATTGAGAGGCGAGTGCTCTATTCCCTGCTACAAACCAGTCTGTACTTTTTCTTCTAGAAATATTCTCTAAATATTACAGTAATGGGTTTGTTTTTATTGTTCACCAACGGACATTGTAATCTACACCAGAAAAAACATACACAATTCTTTAAAGAGATAATTAAGGACTATTATTCACCTTTATCTACAAACATTATGATCTATACAAGAAATGCATACACAATTCTCTAAAGTGATCATCACCTTCACAATCAGACATTGTGTTCTATATCAGAAAAGCATACATAATTCTTTGAAACGACTATCGATGATATTTTTCATTATGATATTTTGATATGATGATATTTTGATTTGATGATATCGACGGTTTATTGATGTCTCTAAAGAGATCATTATTTTTTCAAACTTCACCTACAGACATTGCGATCTATAATAGAAAAAAGTATGCAATTCTTTAAAGAGATTATTGATTATTTTTTTCAAATTTCACCTACGGACATTTTGATATATAATAGAAAAGCGTACACAATTCTCTAAAGAGATCATTATTTTTTCAAACTTCACTTACAGACATTGCGATCTATAATAGAAAAAAGTATGCAATTCTTTAAAGAGATTATTGATTATTTTTTTCAAATTTCACCTACGGACATTTTGATCTATAATAGAAAAGCGTACACAATTCTCTAAAGAGATCATTATTTTTTCAAACTTCACCTACAGACATTGCGATCTATAATAGAAAAAAGTATGCAATTCTTTAAAGAGATTATTGATTATTTTTTTCAAATTTCACCTACGGACATTTTGATAAATAATAGAAAAGCGTACACAATTCTCTAAAGAGATCATTATTTTTTCAAACTTCACCTACAGACATTGCGATCTATAATAGAAAAAAGTTGCAATTCTTTAAAGAGATTATTGATTATTTTTTTCAAATTTCACCTACGGACATTTTGATCTATAATAGAAAAGCGTACACAATTCTCTAAAGAGATCATTATTTTTTCAAACTTCACCTACAGACATTGCGATCTATAATAGAAAAAAGTATGCAATTCTTTAAAGAGATTATTGATTATTTTTTTCAAATTTCACCTACGGACATTTTGATATATAATAGAAAAGCGTACACAATTCTCTAAAGAGATCATTATTTTTTCAAACTTCACCTACAGACATTGCGATCTATAATAGAAAAAAGTATGCAATTCTTTAAAGAGATTATTGATTATTTTTTTCAAATTTCACCTACGGACATTTTGATAAATAATAGAAAAGCGTACACAATTCTCTAAAGAGATCATTATTTTTTCAAACTTCACCTACAGACATTGCGATCTATAATAGAAAAAAGTTGCAATTCTTTAAAGAGATTATTGATTATTTTTTTCAAATTTCACCTACGGACATTTTGATCTATAATAGAAAAGCGTACACAATTCTCTAAAGAGATCATTATTTTTTCAAACTTCACCTACAGACATTGCGATCTATAATAGAAAAAAGTATGCAATTCTTTAAAGAGATTATTGATTATTTTTTTCAAATTTCACCTACGGACATTTTGATAAATAATAGAAAAGCGTACACAATTCTCTAAAGAGATCATTATTTTTTCAAACTTCACCTACAGACATTGCGATCTATAATAGAAAAAAGTATGCAATTCTTTAAAGAGATTATTGATTATTTTTTTCAAATTTCACCTACGGACATTTTGATCTATAATAGAAAAGCGTGCACAATTCTCTAAAGAGATCATTATTTTTTCAAACTTCACCTACAGACATTGCGATCTATAATAGAAAAAAGTATGCAATTCTTTAAAGAGATTATTGATTATTTTTTTCAAATTTCACCTACGGACATTTTGATAAATAATAGAAAAGCGTACACAATTCTCTAAAGAGATCATTATTTTTTCAAACTTCACCTACAGACATTGCGATCTATAATAGAAAAAAGTTTCAATTCTTTAAAGAGATTATTGATTATTTTTTTCAAATTTCACCTACGGACATTTTGATCTATAATAGAAAAGCGTACACAATTCTCTAAAGAGATCATTATTTTTTCAAACTTCACCTACAGACATTGCGATCTATAATAGAAAAAAGTATGCAATTCTTTAAAGAGATTATTGATTATTTTTTTCAAATTTCACCTACGGACATTTTGATCTATAATAGAAAAGCGTACACAATTCTCTAAAGAGATCATTATTTTTTCAAACTTCACCTACAGACATTGCGATCTATAATAGAAAAAAGTATGCAATTCTTTAAAGAGATTATTGATTATTTTTTTCAAATTTCACCTACGGACATTTTGATATATAATAGAAAAGCGTACACAATTCTCTAAAGAGATCATTATTTTTTCAAACTTCACTTACAGACATTGCGATCTATAATAGAAAAAAGTATGCAATTCTTTAAAGAGATTATTGATTATTTTTTTCAAATTTCACCTACGGACATTTTGATCTATAATAGAAAAGCGTACACAATTCTCTAAAGAGATCATTATTTTTTCAAACTTCACCTACAGACATTGCGATCTATAATAGAAAAAAGTATGCAATTCTTTAAAGAGATTATTGATTATTTTTTTCAAATTTCACCTACGGACATTTTGATAAATAATAGAAAAGCGTACACAATTCTCTAAAGAGATCATTATTTTTTCAAACTTCACCTACAGACATTGCGATCTATAATAGAAAAAAGTTGCAATTCTTTAAAGAGATTATTGATTATTTTTTTCAAATTTCACCTACGGACATTTTGATCTATAATAGAAAAGCGTACACAATTCTCTAAAGAGATCATTATTTTTTCAAACTTCACCTACAGACATTGCGATCTATAATAGAAAAAAGTATGCAATTCTTTAAAGAGATTATTGATTATTTTTTTCAAATTTCACCTACGGACATTTTGATATATAATAGAAAATCGTACACAATTCTCTAAAGAGATCATTATTTTTTCAAACTTCACTTACAGACATTGCGATCTATAATAGAAAAAAGTATGCAATTCTTTAGAGAGATTATTGATTATTTTTTTCAAATTTCACCTACGGACATTTTGATCTATAATAGAAAAGCGTACACAATTCTCTAAAGAGATCATTATTTTTTCAAACTTCACCTACAGACATTGCGATCTATAATAGAAAAAAGTATGCAATTCTTTAAAGAGATTATTGATTATTTTTTTCAAATTTCACCTACGGACATTTTGATAAATAATAGAAAAGCGTACACAATTCTCTAAAGAGATCATTATTTTTTCAAACTTCACCTACAGACATTGCGATCTATAATAGAAAAAAGTATGCAATTCTTTAAAGAGATTATTGATTATTTTTTTCAAATTTCACCTACGGACATTTTGATATATAATAGAAAAGCGTACACAATTCTCTAAAGAGATCATTATTTTTTCAAACTTCAACTAAAGACATTGTGATCTATAATAGAAAAAAGTATGCAATTCTTTAAAGAGATTATTGATTATTTTTTTCAAATTTCACCCACGGACATTTTGATATATAATAGAAAAGCGTACACAATTCTCTAAAGAGATCATTATTTTTTCAAACTTCAACTAAAGACATTGTGATCTATAATAGAAAAAAGTATGCAATTCTTTAAAGAGATTATTGATTATTTTTTTCAAATTTCACCTACGGACATTTTGATATATAATAGAAAAGCGTACACAATTCTCTAAAGAGATCATTATTTTTTCAAACTTCACCTACAGACATTGCGATCTATAATAGAAAAAAGTTGCAATTCTTTAAAGAGATTATTGATTATTTTTTTCAAATTTCACCTACGGACATTTTGATCTATAATAGAAAAGCGTACACAATTCTCTAAAGAGATCATTATTTTTTCAAACTTCACCTACAGACATTGCGATCTATAATAGAAAAAAGTATGCAATTCTTTAAAGAGATTATTGATTATTTTTTTCAAATTTCACCTACGGACATTTTGATCTATAATAGAAAAGCGTACACAATTCTCTAAAGAGATCATTATTTTTTCAAACTTCACCTACAGACATTGCGATCTATAATAGAAAAAAGTATGCAATTCTTTAAAGAGATTATTGATTATTTTTTTCAAATTTCCCCTACGGACATTTTGATAAATAATAGAAAAGCGTACACAATTCTCTAAAGAGATCATTATTTTTTCAAACTTCACCTACAGACATTGCGATCTATAATAGAAAAAAGTATGCAATTCTTTAAAGAGATTATTGATTATTTTTTTCAAATTTCACCTACGGACATTTTGATATATAATAGAAAAGCGTACACAATTCTCTAAAGAGATCATTATTTTTTCAAACTTCAACTAAAGACATTGTGATCTATAATAGAAAAAAGTATGCAATTCTTTAAAGAGATTATTGATTATTTTTTTCAAATTTCACCTACGGACATTTTGATATATAATAGAAAAGCGTACACAATTCTCTAAAGAGATCATTATTTTTTCAAACTTCAACTAAAGACATTGTGATCTATAATAGAAAAAAGTATGCAATTCTTTAAAGAGATTATTGATTATTTTTTTCAAATTTCACTTACGGACATTTTGATATATAATAGAAAAGCGTACACAATTCTCTAAAGAGATCATTATTTTTTCAAACTTCACCTACAGACATTGCGATCTATAATAGAAAAAAGTATGCAATTCTTTAAAGAGATTATTGATTATTTTTTTCAAATTTCACCTACGGACATTTTGATATATAATAGAAAAGCGTACACAATTCTCTAAAGAGATCATTATTTTTTCAAACTTCACCTACAGACATTGCGATCTATAATAGAAAAAAGTATGCAATTCTTTAAAGAGATTATTGATTATTTTTTTCAAATTTCACCTACGGACATTTTGATATATAATAGAAAAGCGTACACAATTCTCTAAAGAGATCATTATTTTTTCAAACTTCACCTACAGACATTGCGATCTATAATAGAAAAAAGTATGCAATTCTTTAAAGAGATTATTGATTATTTTTTTAAAATTTCACCTACGGACATTTTGATATATAATAGAAAAGCGTACACAATTCTCTAAAGAGATCATTATTTTTTCAAACTTCAACTAAAGACATTGTGATCTATAATAGAAAAAAGTATGCAATTCTTTAAAGAGATTATTGATTATTTTTTTCAAATTTCACCTACGGACATTTTGATCTATAATAGAAAAGCGTACACAATTCTCTAAAGAGATCATTATTTTTTCAAACTTCAACTAAAGACATTGTGATCTATAATAGAAAAAAGTATGCAATTCTTTAAAGAGATTATTGATTATTTTTTTCAAATTTCACCTACGGACATTTTGATCTATAATAGAAAAGCGTACACAATTCTCTAAAGAGATCATTATTTTTTCAAACTTCACCTACAGACATTGCGATCTATAATAGAAAAAAGTATGCAATTCTTTAAAGAGATTATTCATTATTTTTTTCAAATTTCAACTACGGACATTTTGATATATAATAGAAAAGCGTACACAATTCTCTAAAGAGATCATTATTTTTTCAAACTTCAACTAAAGACATTGTGATTTAAAACAGAAAAGCTTACACAATTCTCTATAGCAATCATTAATAATTTTTTCAAACTTCACCTACAGACATTGCGATCTATAATAGAAAAAAGTATGCAATTCTTTAAAGAGATTATTAATTATTTTTTTCGAATTTCACCTACGGACATTTTGATATATAATAGAAAAGCGTACACAATTCTCTAAAGAGATCATTATTTTTTCAAACTTCAACTAAAGACATTGTGATTTATAACAGAAAAGCTTACACAATTCTCTATAGCAATCATTAATAATTTTTTCAAACTTCACCTACAGACATTGTGATCTATAATAGAAAAACGTATGCAATTCTTTAAAGAGATTATTAATTATTTTTTTCGAATTTCACCTACGCACATTTTGATCTATAATAGAAAAGCGTACACAATTCTCTAAAGAGATCATTATTTTTTCAAACTTCAACTAAAGACATTGTGATTTATAACAGAAAAGCTTACACAATTCTCTATAGCAATCATTAATAATTTTTTCAAACTTCACCTACAGACATTGGGATCTATAATAGAAAAACGTATGCAATTCTTTAAAGAGATTATTAATTATTTTTTTCGAATTTCACCTACGGACATTTTGATCTATAATAGAAAAGCGTACACAATTCTCTAAAGAGATCATTATTTTTTCAAACTTCAACTAAAGACATTGTGATTTAAAACAGAAAAGCTTACACAATTCTCTATAGCAATCATTAATAATTTTTTCAAACTTCACCTACAGACATTGCGATCTATAATAGAAAAAAGTATGCAATTCTTTAAAGAGATTATTGATTATTTTTTTCAAATTTCACCTACGGACATTTTGATCTATAATCGAAAAGCGTACACAATTCTCTAAAGAGATCATTATTTTTTCAAACTTCACCTACAGACATTGCGATCTATAATAGAAAAAAGTATGCAATTCTTTAAAGAGATTATTGATTATTTTTTTCAAATTTCACCTACGGACATTTTGATATATAATAGAAAAGCGTACACAATTCTCTAAAGAGATCATTATTTTTTCAAACTTCAACTAAAGACATTGTGATCTATAAAAGAAAAGCTTACACAATTCTCTAAAGAGATCATTATTTTTTCAAACTTCACCTACAGACATTGCGATCTATAATAGAAAAAAGTATGCAATTCTTTAAAGAGATTATTCATTATTTTTTTCAAATTTCAACTACGGACATTTTGATATATAATAGAAAAGCGTACACAATTCTCTAAAGAGATCATTATTTTTTCAAACTTCAACTAAAGACATTGTGATTTAAAACAGAAAAGCTTACACAATTCTCTATAGCAATCATTAATAATTTTTTCAAACTTCACCTACAGACATTGCGATCTATAATAGAAAAAAGTATGCAATTCTTTAAAGAGATTATTAATTATTTTTTTCGAATTTCACCTACGGACATTTTGATATATAATAGAAAAGCGTACACAATTCTCTAAAGAGATCATTATTTTTTCAAACTTCAACTAAAGACATTGTGATTTATAACAGAAAAGCTTACACAATTCTCTATAGCAATCATTAATAATTTTTTCAAACTTCACCTACAGACATTGTGATCTATAATAGAAAAACGTATGCAATTCTTTAAAGAGATTATTAATTATTTTTTTCGAATTTCACCTACGCACATTTTGATCTATAATAGAAAAGCGTACACAATTCTCTAAAGAGATCATTATTTTTTCAAACTTCAACTAAAGACATTGTGATTTATAACAGAAAAGCTTACACAATTCTCTATAGCAATCATTAATAATTTTTTCAAACTTCACCTACAGACATTGGGATCTATAATAGAAAAACGTATGCAATTCTTTAAAGAGATTATTAATTATTTTTTTCGAATTTCACCTACGGACATTTTGATCTATAATAGAAAAGCGTACACAATTCTCTAAAGAGATCATTATTTTTTCAAACTTCAACTAAAGACATTGTGATTTAAAACAGAAAAGCTTACACAATTCTCTATAGCAATCATTAATAATTTTTTCAAACTTCACCTACAGACATTGCGATCTATAATAGAAAAAAGTATGCAATTCTTTAAAGAGATTATTGATTATTTTTTTCAAATTTCACCTACGGACATTTTGATCTATAATCGAAAAGCGTACACAATTCTCTAAAGAGATCATTATTTTTTCAAACTTCACCTACAGACATTGCGATCTATAATAGAAAAAAGTATGCAATTCTTTAAAGAGATTATTGATTATTTTTTTCAAATTTCACCTACGGACATTTTGATATATAATAGAAAAGCGTACACAATTCTCTAAAGAGATCATTATTTTTTCAAACTTCAACTAAAGACATTGTGATTTAAAACAGAAAAGCTTACACAATTCTCTATAGCAATCATTAATAATTTTTTCAAACTTCACCTACAGACATTGCGATCTATAATAGAAAAAAGTATGCAATTCTTTAAAGAGATTATTAATTATTTTTTTCGAATTTCACCTACGGACATTTTGATACATAATAGAAAAGCGTACACAATTCTCTAAAGAGATCATTATTTTTTCAAACTTCAACTAAAGACATTGTGATTTATAACAGAAAAGCTTACACAATTCTCTATAGCAATCATTAATAATTTTTTCAAACTTCACCTACAGTCATTGCGATCTATAATAGAAAAACGTATGCAATTCTTTAAAGAGATTATTAATTATTTTTTTCGAATTTCACCTACGCACATTTTGATCTATAATAGAAAAGCGTACACAATTCTCTAAAGAGATCATTATTTTTTCAAACTTCAACTAAAGACATTGTGATTTATAACAGAAAAGCTTACACAATTCTCTATAGCAATCATTAATATTTTTTTCAAACTTCACCTACAGACATTGCGATCTATAATAGAAAAACGTATGCAATTCTTTAAAGAGATTATTAATTATTTTTTTCGAATTTCACCTACGGACATTTTGATCTATAATAGAAAAGCGTACACAATTCTCTAAAGAGATCATTATTTTTTCAAACTTCAACTAAAGACATTGTGATCTATAACAGAAAAGCTTACACTATTCTCTATAGAGATCTTTAATAATTTTTTCAAACTTCACCTACAGACATTGCGATCTATAATAGAAAAAAGTATGCAATTCTTTAAAGAGATTATTAATTATTTTTTTCGAATTTCACCTATGGACATTTTGATCTATAATACAAAAGCGTACACAATTCTCTAAAGAGATCATTATTTTTTCAAACTTCAACTAAAGACATTGTGATTTATAACAGAAAAGCTTACACAATTCTCTATAGCAATCATTAATAATTTTTTCAAACTTCACCTACAGACATTGCGATCTATAATAGAAAAAAGTATGCAATTCTTTAAAGAGATTATTGATTATTTTTTTCAAATTTCCCCTACGGACATTTTGATAAATAATAGAAAAGCGTACACAATTCTCTAAAGAGATCATTATTTTTTCAAACTTCACCTACAGACATTGCGATCTATAATAGAAAAAAGTATGCAATTCTTTAAAGAGATTATTGATTATTTTTTTCAAATTTCACCTACGGACATTTTGATATATAATAGAAAAGCGTACACAATTCTCTAAAGAGATCATTATTTTTTCAAACTTCAACTAAAGACATTGTGATCTATAATAGAAAAAAGTATGCAATTCTTTAAAGAGATTATTGATTATTTTTTTCAAATTTCACCTACGGACATTTTGATATATAATAGAAAAGCGTACACAATTCTCTAAAGAGATCATTATTTTTTCAAACTTCAACTAAAGACATTGTGATCTATAATAGAAAAAAGTATGCAATTCTTTAAAGAGATTATTGATTATTTTTTTCAAATTTCACTTACGGACATTTTGATATATAATAGAAAAGCGTACACAATTCTCTAAAGAGATCATTATTTTTTCAAACTTCACCTACAGACATTGCGATCTATAATAGAAAAAAGTATGCAATTCTTTAAAGAGATTATTGATTATTTTTTTCAAATTTCACCTACGGACATTTTGATATATAATAGAAAAGCGTACACAATTCTCTAAAGAGATCATTATTTTTTCAAACTTCACCTACAGACATTGCGATCTATAATAGAAAAAAATTGTAAACAATTCTTTAAAGAGATTATTGATTATTTTTTTCAAATTTCACCTACGGACATTTTGATATATAATAGAAAAGCGTACACAATTCTCTAAAGAGATCATTATTTTTTCAAACTTCACCTACAGACATTGCGATCTATAATAGAAAAAAGTATGCAATTCTTTAAAGAGATTATTGATTATTTTTTTAAAATTTCACCTACGGACATTTTGATATATAATAGAAAAGCGTACACAATTCTCTAAAGAGATCATTATTTTTTCAAACTTCAACTAAAGACATTGTGATCTATAATAGAAAAAAGTATGCAATTCTTTAAAGAGATTATTGATTATTTTTTTCAAATTTCACCTACGGACATTTTGATCTATAATAGAAAAGCGTACACAATTCTCTAAAGAGATCATTATTTTTTCAAACTTCAACTAAAGACATTGTGATCTATAATAGAAAAAAGTATGCAATTCTTTAAAGAGATTATTGATTATTTTTTTCAAATTTCACCTACGGACATTTTGATCTATAATAGAAAAGCGTACACAATTCTCTAAAGAGATCATTATTTTTTCAAACTTCACCTACAGACATTGCGATCTATAATAGAAAAAAGTATGCAATTCTTTAAAGAGATTATTCATTATTTTTTTCAAATTTCAACTACGGACATTTTGATATATAATAGAAAAGCGTACACAATTCTCTAAAGAGATCATTATTTTTTCAAACTTCAACTAAAGACATTGTGATTTAAAACAGAAAAGCTTACACAATTCTCTATAGCAATCATTAATAATTTTTTCAAACTTCACCTACAGACATTGCGATCTATAATAGAAAAAAGTATGCAATTCTTTAAAGAGATTATTAATTATTTTTTTCGAATTTCACCTACGGACATTTTGATATATAATAGAAAAGCGTACACAATTCTCTAAAGAGATCATTATTTTTTCAAACTTCAACTAAAGACATTGTGATTTATAACAGAAAAGCTTACACAATTCTCTATAGCAATCATTAATAATTTTTTCAAACTTCACCTACAGACATTGTGATCTATAATAGAAAAACGTATGCAATTCTTTAAAGAGATTATTAATTATTTTTTTCGAATTTCACCTACGCACATTTTGATCTATAATAGAAAAGCGTACACAATTCTCTAAAGAGATCATTATTTTTTCAAACTTCAACTAAAGACATTGTGATTTATAACAGAAAAGCTTACACAATTCTCTATAGCAATCATTAATAATTTTTTCAAACTTCACCTACAGACATTGGGATCTATAATAGAAAAACGTATGCAATTCTTTAAAGAGATTATTAATTATTTTTTTCGAATTTCACCTACGGACATTTTGATCTATAATAGAAAAGCGTACACAATTCTCTAAAGAGATCATTATTTTTTCAAACTTCAACTAAAGACATTGTGATTTAAAACAGAAAAGCTTACACAATTCTCTATAGCAATCATTAATAATTTTTTCAAACTTCACCTACAGACATTGCGATCTATAATAGAAAAAAGTATGCAATTCTTTAAAGAGATTATTGATTATTTTTTTCAAATTTCACCTACGGACATTTTGATCTATAATCGAAAAGCGTACACAATTCTCTAAAGAGATCATTATTTTTTCAAACATCACCTACAGACATTGCGATCTATAATAGAAAAAAGTATGCAATTCTTTAAAGAGATTATTGATTATTTTTTTCAAATTTCACCTACGGACATTTTGATATATAATAGAAAAGCGTACACAATTCTCTAAAGAGATCATTATTTTTTCAAACTTCAACTAAAGACATTGTGATCTATAACAGAAAAGCTTACACAATTCTCTAAAGAGATCATTATTTTTTCAAACTTCACCTACAGACATTGCGATCTATAATAGAAAAAAGTATGCAATTCTTTAAAGAGATTATTCATTATTTTTTTCAAATTTCAACTACGGACATTTTGATATATAATAGAAAAGCGTACACAATTCTCTAAAGAGATCATTATTTTTTCAAACTTCAACTAAAGACATTGTGATTTAAAACAGAAAAGCTTACACAATTCTCTATAGCAATCATTAATAATTTTTTCAAACTTCACCTACAGACATTGCGATCTATAATAGAAAAAAGTATGCAATTCTTTAAAGAGATTATTAATTATTTTTTTCGAATTTCACCTACGGACATTTTGATATATAATAGAAAAGCGTACACAATTCTCTAAAGAGATCATTATTTTTTCAAACTTCAACTAAAGACATTGTGATTTATAACAGAAAAGCTTACACAATTCTCTATAGCAATCATTAATAATTTTTTCAAACTTCACCTACAGACATTGTGATCTATAATAGAAAAACGTATGCAATTCTTTAAAGAGATTATTAATTATTTTTTTCGAATTTCACCTACGCACATTTTGATCTATAATAGAAAAGCGTACACAATTCTCTAAAGAGATCATTATTTTTTCAAACTTCAACTAAAGACATTGTGATTTATAACAGAAAAGCTTACACAATTCTCTATAGCAATCATTAATAATTTTTTCAAACTTCACCTACAGACATTGGGATCTATAATAGAAAAACGTATGCAATTCTTTAAAGAGATTATTAATTATTTTTTTCGAATTTCACCTACGGACATTTTGATCTATAATAGAAAAGCGTACACAATTCTCTAAAGAGATCATTATTTTTTCAAACTTCAACTAAAGACATTGTGATTTAAAACAGAAAAGCTTACACAATTCTCTATAGCAATCATTAATAATTTTTTCAAACTTCACCTACAGACATTGCGATCTATAATAGAAAAAAGTATGCAATTCTTTAAAGAGATTATTGATTATTTTTTTCAAATTTCACCTACGGACATTTTGATCTATAATCGAAAAGCGTACACAATTCTCTAAAGAGATCATTATTTTTTCAAACTTCACCTACAGACATTGCGATCTATAATAGAAAAAAGTATGCAATTCTTTAAAGAGATTATTGATTATTTTTTTCAAATTTCACCTACGGACATTTTGATATATAATAGAAAAGCGTACACAATTCTCTAAAGAGATCATTATTTTTTCAAACTTCAACTAAAGACATTGTGATTTAAAACAGAAAAGCTTACACAATTCTCTATAGCAATCATTAATAATTTTTTCAAACTTCACCTACAGACATTGCGATCTATAATAGAAAAAAGTATGCAATTCTTTAAAGAGATTATTAATTATTTTTTTCGAATTTCACCTACGGACATTTTGATACATAATAGAAAAGCGTACACAATTCTCTAAAGAGATCATTATTTTTTCAAACTTCAACTAAAGACATTGTGATTTATAACAGAAAAGCTTACACAATTCTCTATAGCAATCATTAATAATTTTTTCAAACTTCACCTACAGACATTGCGATCTATAATAGAAAAAAGTATGCAATTCTTTAAAGAGATTATTAATTATTTTTTTCGAATTTCACCTACGGACATTTTGATATATAATAGAAAAGCGTACACAATTCTCTAAAGAGATCATTATTTTTTCAAACTTCAACTAAAGACATTGTGATTTATAACAGAAAAGCTTACACAATTCTCTATAGCAATCATTAATAATTTTTTCAAACTTCACCTACAGACATTGTGATCTATAATAGAAAAACGTATGCAATTCTTTAAAGAGATTATTAATTATTTTTTTCGAATTTCACCTACGCACATTTTGATCTATAATAGAAAAGCGTACACAATTCTCTAAAGAGATCATTATTTTTTCAAACTTCAACTAAAGACATTGTGATTTATAACAGAAAAGCTTACACAATTCTCTATAGCAATCATTAATAATTTTTTCAAACTTCACCTACAGACATTGGGATCTATAATAGAAAAACGTATGCAATTCTTTAAAGAGATTATTAATTATTTTTTTCGAATTTCACCTACGGACATTTTGATCTATAATAGAAAAGCGTACACAATTCTCTAAAGAGATCATTATTTTTTCAAACTTCAACTAAAGACATTGTGATTTAAAACAGAAAAGCTTACACAATTCTCTATAGCAATCATTAATAATTTTTTCAAACTTCACCTACAGACATTGCGATCTATAATAGAAAAAAGTATGCAATTCTTTAAAGAGATTATTGATTATTTTTTTCAAATTTCACCTACGGACATTTTGATCTATAATCGAAAAGCGTACACAATTCTCTAAAGAGATCATTATTTTTTCAAACTTCACCTACAGACATTGCGATCTATAATAGAAAAAAGTATGCAATTCTTTAAAGAGATTATTGATTATTTTTTTCAAATTTCACCTACGGACATTTTGATATATAATAGAAAAGCGTACACAATTCTCTAAAGAGATCATTATTTTTTCAAACTTCAACTAAAGACATTGTGATTTAAAACAGAAAAGCTTACACAATTCTCTATAGCAATCATTAATAATTTTTTCAAACTTCACCTACAGACATTGCGATCTATAATAGAAAAAAGTATGCAATTCTTTAAAGAGATTATTAATTATTTTTTTCGAATTTCACCTACGGACATTTTGATACATAATAGAAAAGCGTACACAATTCTCTAAAGAGATCATTATTTTTTCAAACTTCAACTAAAGACATTGTGATTTATAACAGAAAAGCTTACACAATTCTCTATAGCAATCATTAATAATTTTTTCAAACTTCACCTACAGTCATTGCGATCTATAATAGAAAAACGTATGCAATTCTTTAAAGAGATTATTAATTATTTTTTTCGAATTTCACCTACGCACATTTTGATCTATAATAGAAAAGCGTACACAATTCTCTAAAGAGATCATTATTTTTTCAAACTTCAACTAAAGACATTGTGATTTATAACAGAAAAGCTTACACAATTCTCTATAGCAATCATTAATATTTTTTTCAAACTTCACCTACAGACATTGCGATCTATAATAGAAAAACGTATGCAATTCTTTAAAGAGATTATTAATTATTTTTTTCGAATTTCACCTACGGACATTTTGATCTATAATAGAAAAGCGTACACAATTCTCTAAAGAGATCATTATTTTTTCAAACTTCAACTAAAGACATTGTGATCTATAACAGAAAAGCTTACACTATTCTCTATAGAGATCTTTAATAATTTTTTCAAACTTCACCTACAGACATTGCGATCTATAATAGAAAAAAGTATGCAATTCTTTAAAGAGATTATTAATTATTTTTTTCGAATTTCACCTATGGACATTTTGATCTATAATACAAAAGCGTACACAATTCTCTAAAGAGATCATTATTTTTTCAAACTTCAACTAAAGACATTGTGATTTATAACAGAAAAGCTTACACAATTCTCTATAGCAATCATTAATAATTTTTTCAAACTTCACCTACAGACATTGCGATCTATAATAGAAAAAAGTATGCAATTCTTTAAAGAGATTATTGATTATTTTTTTCAAATTTCCCCTACGGACATTTTGATAAATAATAGAAAAGCGTACACAATTCTCTAAAGAGATCATTATTTTTTCAAACTTCACCTACAGACATTGCGATCTATAATAGAAAAAAGTATGCAATTCTTTAAAGAGATTATTGATTATTTTTTTCAAATTTCACCTACGGACATTTTGATATATAATAGAAAAGCGTACACAATTCTCTAAAGAGATCATTATTTTTTCAAACTTCAACTAAAGACATTGTGATCTATAATAGAAAAAAGTATGCAATTCTTTAAAGAGATTATTGATTATTTTTTTCAAATTTCACCTACGGACATTTTGATATATAATAGAAAAGCGTACACAATTCTCTAAAGAGATCATTATTTTTTCAAACTTCAACTAAAGACATTGTGATCTATAATAGAAAAAAGTATGCAATTCTTTAAAGAGATTATTGATTATTTTTTTCAAATTTCACTTACGGACATTTTGATATATAATAGAAAAGCGTACACAATTCTCTAAAGAGATCATTATTTTTTCAAACTTCACCTACAGACATTGCGATCTATAATAGAAAAAAGTATGCAATTCTTTAAAGAGATTATTGATTATTTTTTTCAAATTTCACCTACGGACATTTTGATATATAATAGAAAAGCGTACACAATTCTCTAAAGAGATCATTATTTTTTCAAACTTCACCTACAGACATTGCGATCTATAATAGAAAAAAGTATGCAATTCTTTAAAGAGATTATTGATTATTTTTTTCAAATTTCACCTACGGACATTTTGATATATAATAGAAAAGCGTACACAATTCTCTAAAGAGATCATTATTTTTTCAAACTTCACCTACAGACATTGCGATCTATAATAGAAAAAAGTATGCAATTCTTTAAAGAGATTATTGATTATTTTTTTAAAATTTCACCTACGGACATTTTGATATATAATAGAAAAGCGTACACAATTCTCTAAAGAGATCATTATTTTTTCAAACTTCAACTAAAGACATTGTGATCTATAATAGAAAAAAGTATGCAATTCTTTAAAGAGATTATTGATTATTTTTTTCAAATTTCACCTACGGACATTTTGATCTATAATAGAAAAGCGTACACAATTCTCTAAAGAGATCATTATTTTTTCAAACTTCAACTAAAGACATTGTGATCTATAATAGAAAAAAGTATGCAATTCTTTAAAGAGATTATTGATTATTTTTTTCAAATTTCACCTACGGACATTTTGATCTATAATAGAAAAGCGTACACAATTCTCTAAAGAGATCATTATTTTTTCAAACTTCACCTACAGACATTGCGATCTATAATAGAAAAAAGTATGCAATTCTTTAAAGAGATTATTCATTATTTTTTTCAAATTTCAACTACGGACATTTTGATATATAATAGAAAAGCGTACACAATTCTCTAAAGAGATCATTATTTTTTCAAACTTCAACTAAAGACATTGTGATTTAAAACAGAAAAGCTTACACAATTCTCTATAGCAATCATTAATAATTTTTTCAAACTTCACCTACAGACATTGCGATCTATAATAGAAAAAAGTATGCAATTCTTTAAAGAGATTATTAATTATTTTTTTCGAATTTCACCTACGGACATTTTGATATATAATAGAAAAGCGTACACAATTCTCTAAAGAGATCATTATTTTTTCAAACTTCAACTAAAGACATTGTGATTTATAACAGAAAAGCTTACACAATTCTCTATAGCAATCATTAATAATTTTTTCAAACTTCACCTACAGACATTGTGATCTATAATAGAAAAACGTATGCAATTCTTTAAAGAGATTATTAATTATTTTTTTCGAATTTCACCTACGCACATTTTGATCTATAATAGAAAAGCGTACACAATTCTCTAAAGAGATCATTATTTTTTCAAACTTCAACTAAAGACATTGTGATTTATAACAGAAAAGCTTACACAATTCTCTATAGCAATCATTAATAATTTTTTCAAACTTCACCTACAGACATTGGGATCTATAATAGAAAAACGTATGCAATTCTTTAAAGAGATTATTAATTATTTTTTTCGAATTTCACCTACGGACATTTTGATCTATAATAGAAAAGCGTACACAATTCTCTAAAGAGATCATTATTTTTTCAAACTTCAACTAAAGACATTGTGATTTAAAACAGAAAAGCTTACACAATTCTCTATAGCAATCATTAATAATTTTTTCAAACTTCACCTACAGACATTGCGATCTATAATAGAAAAAAGTATGCAATTCTTTAAAGAGATTATTGATTATTTTTTTCAAATTTCACCTACGGACATTTTGATCTATAATCGAAAAGCGTACACAATTCTCTAAAGAGATCATTATTTTTTCAAACATCACCTACAGACATTGCGATCTATAATAGAAAAAAGTATGCAATTCTTTAAAGAGATTATTGATTATTTTTTTCAAATTTCACCTACGGACATTTTGATATATAATAGAAAAGCGTACACAATTCTCTAAAGAGATCATTATTTTTTCAAACTTCAACTAAAGACATTGTGATCTATAACAGAAAAGCTTACACAATTCTCTAAAGAGATCATTATTTTTTCAAACTTCACCTACAGACATTGCGATCTATAATAGAAAAAAGTATGCAATTCTTTAAAGAGATTATTCATTATTTTTTTCAAATTTCAACTACGGACATTTTGATATATAATAGAAAAGCGTACACAATTCTCTAAAGAGATCATTATTTTTTCAAACTTCAACTAAAGACATTGTGATTTAAAACAGAAAAGCTTACACAATTCTCTATAGCAATCATTAATAATTTTTTCAAACTTCACCTACAGACATTGCGATCTATAATAGAAAAAAGTATGCAATTCTTTAAAGAGATTATTAATTATTTTTTTCGAATTTCACCTACGGACATTTTGATATATAATAGAAAAGCGTACACAATTCTCTAAAGAGATCATTATTTTTTCAAACTTCAACTAAAGACATTGTGATTTATAACAGAAAAGCTTACACAATTCTCTATAGCAATCATTAATAATTTTTTCAAACTTCACCTACAGACATTGTGATCTATAATAGAAAAACGTATGCAATTCTTTAAAGAGATTATTAATTATTTTTTTCGAATTTCACCTACGCACATTTTGATCTATAATAGAAAAGCGTACACAATTCTCTAAAGAGATCATTATTTTTTCAAACTTCAACTAAAGACATTGTGATTTATAACAGAAAAGCTTACACAATTCTCTATAGCAATCATTAATAATTTTTTCAAACTTCACCTACAGACATTGGGATCTATAATAGAAAAACGTATGCAATTCTTTAAAGAGATTATTAATTATTTTTTTCGAATTTCACCTACGGACATTTTGATCTATAATAGAAAAGCGTACACAATTCTCTAAAGAGATCATTATTTTTTCAAACTTCAACTAAAGACATTGTGATTTAAAACAGAAAAGCTTACACAATTCTCTATAGCAATCATTAATAATTTTTTCAAACTTCACCTACAGACATTGCGATCTATAATAGAAAAAAGTATGCAATTCTTTAAAGAGATTATTGATTATTTTTTTCAAATTTCACCTACGGACATTTTGATCTATAATCGAAAAGCGTACACAATTCTCTAAAGAGATCATTATTTTTTCAAACTTCACCTACAGACATTGCGATCTATAATAGAAAAAAGTATGCAATTCTTTAAAGAGATTATTGATTATTTTTTTCAAATTTCACCTACGGACATTTTGATATATAATAGAAAAGCGTACACAATTCTCTAAAGAGATCATTATTTTTTCAAACTTCAACTAAAGACATTGTGATTTAAAACAGAAAAGCTTACACAATTCTCTATAGCAATCATTAATAATTTTTTCAAACTTCACCTACAGACATTGCGATCTATAATAGAAAAAAGTATGCAATTCTTTAAAGAGATTATTAATTATTTTTTTCGAATTTCACCTACGGACATTTTGATACATAATAGAAAAGCGTACACAATTCTCTAAAGAGATCATTATTTTTTCAAACTTCAACTAAAGACATTGTGATTTATAACAGAAAAGCTTACACAATTCTCTATAGCAATCATTAATAATTTTTTCAAACTTCACCTACAGTCATTGCGATCTATAATAGAAAAACGTATGCAATTCTTTAAAGAGATTATTAATTATTTTTTTCGAATTTCACCTACGCACATTTTGATCTATAATAGAAAAGCGTACACAATTCTCTAAAGAGATCATTATTTTTTCAAACTTCAACTAAAGACATTGTGATTTATAACAGAAAAGCTTACACAATTCTCTATAGCAATCATTAATATTTTTTTCAAACTTCACCTACAGACATTGCGATCTATAATAGAAAAACGTATGCAATTCTTTAAAGAGATTATAAATTATTTTTTTCGAATTTCACCTACGGACATTTTGATCTATAATAGAAAAGCGTACACAATTCTCTAAAGAGATCATTATTTTTTCAAACTTCAACTAAAGACATTGTGATCTATAACAGAAAAGCTTACACTATTCTCTATAGAGATCTTTAATAATTTTTTCAAACTTCACCTACAGACATTGCGATCTATAATAGAAAAAAGTATGCAATTCTTTAAAGAGATTATTAATTATTTTTTTCGAATTTCACCTATGGACATTTTGATCTATA
This sequence comes from Parasteatoda lunata, assembly GCA_949128135.1. Taxonomy (NCBI): domain Eukaryota; kingdom Metazoa; phylum Arthropoda; class Arachnida; order Araneae; family Theridiidae; genus Parasteatoda; species Parasteatoda lunata. Next base: position 1,976,896 of record OX421975.1, read on the forward strand.
ATACAAAAGCGTACACAATTCTCTAAAGAGATCATTATTTTTTCAAACTTCAACTAAAGACATTGTGATTTATAACAGAAAAGCTTACACAATTCTCTATAGCAATCATTAATAATTTTTTCAAACTTCACCTACAGACATTGCGATCTATAATAGAAAAAAGTATGCAATTCTTTAAAGAGATTATTAATTATTTTTTTCGAATTTCACCTACGGACATTTTGATATATAATAGAAAAGCGTACACAATTCTCTAAAGAGATCATTATTTTTTCAAACTTCAACTAAAGACATTGTGATTTATAACAGAAAAGCTTACACAATTCTCTATAGCAATCATTAATAATTTTTTCAAACTTCACCTACAGACATTGCGATCTATAATAGAAAAACGTATGCAATTCTTTAAAGAGATTATTAATTATTTTTTTCGAATTTCACCTACGGACATTTTGATCTATAATAGAAAAGCGTACACAATTCTCTAAAGAGATCATTATTTTTTCAAACTTCAACTAAAGACATTGTGATCTATAACAGAAAAGCTTACACTATTCTCTATAGAGATCATTAATAATTTTTTCAAACTTCACCTACAGACATTGCGATCTATAATAGAAAAAAGTATGCAAATCTCTAAAGAGATTATTAATTATTTTTTTCGAATTTCACCTACGCACATTTTGATCTATAATAGAAAAGCGTACACAATTCTCTAAAGAGATCATTATTTTTTCAAACTTCAACTAAAGACATTGTGATCTATAACAGAAAAGCTTACACTATTCTCTATAGAGATCATTCATAATTTTTTCAAACTTCACCTACAGACATTGCGATCTATAATAGAAAAACGTATGCAATTCTTTAAAGAGATTATTAATTATTTTTTTCGAATTTCACCTACGCACATTTTGATCTATAATAGAAAAGCGTACACAATTCTCTAAAGAGATCATTATTTTTTCAAACTTCAACTAAAGACATTGTGATCTATAACAGAAAAGCTTACACAATTCTCTATAGAGATCATTAATAATTTTTTCAAACTTCACCTACAGACATTGCGATCTATAATAGAAAAACGTATGCAATTCTTTAAAGAGATTATTAATTATTTTTTTCGAATTTCACCTACGCACATTTTGATCTATAATAGAAAAGCGTACACAATTCTCTAAAGAGATCATTATTTTTTCAAACTTCAACTAAAGACATTGTGATCTATAACAGAAAAGCTTACACTATTCTCTATAGAGATCATTAATATTTTTTTCAAACTTCACCTACAGACATTGCGATCTATAATAGAAAAACGTATGCAATTATTTAAAGAGATTATTAATTATTTTTTTCGAATTTCACCTACGCACATTTTGATCTATAATAGAAAAGCGTACACAATTCTCTAAAGAGATCATTATTTTTTCAAACTTCAACTAAAGACATTGTGATCTATAACAGAAAAGCTTACACTATTCTCTATAGAGATCATTAATAATTTTTTCAAACTTCACCTACAGACATTGCGATCTATAATAGAAAAACGTATGCAATTCTTTAAAGAGATTATTAATTATTTTTTTCGAATTTCACCTACGCACATTTTGATCTATAATAGAAAAGCGTACACAATTCTCTAAAGAGATCATTATTTTTTCAAACTTCAACTAAAGACATTGTGATCTATAACAGAAAAGCTTACACAATTCTCTATAGAGATCATTAATAATTTTTTCAAACTTCACCTACAGATATTGCGATCTATGGCAGAAAAAAACGCGAACCATTAAAGGAAAATAAATAAGCAAAATAGATGATAACTAAAAATATTTTTTATAAAAGTAGCGTCTATTCTAACCTTTTGAGTTCGTCACGATCTAAACAACGCAAAAACACATTTTACAACGATGGTTGTGTAGGGGAGGGAAGAGAAGAGATTCGATTTTAGAATAGTATTTTAAATTTTTCAGAAAAACGGAATCTAAACGGAGTTTTCAATTACTTGAAAAACAGATAAAACATTCCATTCAATTTGATATCGTTAGGGTTTTGGCTTATTCTACTTTGATTGGCTGATTTAAATTTATTTACGCAAAATAAATAAATAAAAATACAGACGAGTTAGTGTTATTCTTACAGAACGGCTTTAACATGTATTCCTTAGAAATGTAAATATGCAATAATGACGCAAAAACCCTAAGGTAAATTAAAGCAATTTTAAAATACTATTTGAACGTGAAAAGCAAATTTTATAAAAAAAATGTTTAAAAATTACAAATTTTGATAAGATCCATAAAACTGGATTATCGATTTCTTTTTCCTGATATTCCTTTCAGCTATAGTCTCCTATTCCATATTCTTTTATATTTTCTTATTAATTTTTTATATTTATATTTTCTTTTTGTTGAACGAAATTATTACTTATTTTATTTTATAACCGTCATTGATCTTGGACTATTAATGTTCAACTCCGTCATTTTGAACCCGATCCAGAAGACAAGGGAACTCAAGTATTGGTAGAAATTTGGCGGACTTGTTGATGAAACTAACCAGCGTTACAAGGAGAGGAAGATGAGGTAGCCTGAGAGAACAATCTTTATAAATCCAAATTTGTCTGCAAAAATGTTATTCTAAAAATGCAGCTTAATCTGATATGCATGTTAAACCGTGGTGAATAGAGCGCTCAGCTTTCTTCATGGCAATGTAGAAAGGTATGTAAATAATTCTTGAGACAAAATTGAGAATCTTCCATTCAATCATAATAATTAAGTGTCTGTTTTCGTACCACTAAGGATAAAATGGACAAAATGCATTAACAATATGCTGTGGGACAAGTTGGTAGGACGTTGGGCTCGTGTTCGTGAGTGCAAATCCACCAGCCGAAAAATCACCGTGTATTAAAGGGTAACTGGATCAGGTTAAATTTGTCGGGGTCAAAAAGTCCACCAAGTTTCCATAACAAATCAATACCTCTGCAGAAAGCTGCGATGGCTCAGGGGATAGAGCGTTCGCATTTTATTAAAATAAATCAATGTTATTTATTACGTTAGAAATCAATAAAATGAAGATGCAGGAAGACTGTTTGATGCCTTTCATGAAGCAATATTATGTGTATTTCATAATAGAAAAAGATTTAATAAGAATTTTTTTTTCCTTTTAATTTTAAATTTTGATTCATCATAACTATTTCTAATTTCGAAATAATAAACCTTATTTAAGTGTATAATTTATTATTTTCTAATATGTAATCAAATATTAGATTTAATCTCTTATTTGAAAGTAAGAAATTATACATTTTATTTAGGAAACGATTACGAGATAAATAAAAATTAGTTATATGATGACAGAAGTGAGACAAATAAAGAAATTATAATTTTATTTTAAAATACGTTCTAAAGAATTCTTTCAGAATCGTATCTTAAATTCCAAGTGGAAAGAATCTCAACCTAAACTCTGCAATTATTTACAAATAGACGAAGAAAAGAATATTAAAATGGGACAAAATAACTTATCTAAGTTATAAAATGATAATAAATAAATTATAAGTATTTTAGCAAAGTATTTCGATCTTTAGATTATAAAATTTTAAAATTATATTTATTATTTTCAAAAACAAATATACGTGTTTTTATTTTTGTTGATCATAATAAAAAAGTATTTCTAAATCTTAAGTTTTTCTAACGTATAAATTTATTGATGAAAATGTTTCTTAATAATATCCCAAAATAGAGATTTCTCTGGGAAATTATTAGTATAATATTCTGGAGCAGAAATTGTTCAAGAATTAAAAAATTTCGCACTGTAAAAGACAAGAAAATATTTAATATTTTTTCTGAACTACATTTAAAATTGTCCACAAGCTTTTGTTAAATCGTAATTTCTTTTTTTTTTTTTTTTTTTTTTTTTTTTTTTGAAAAAAAATTAAGATAGAAAATATATAAAAGCATTTATTAAAATCATTTTTCTGGATTAAAAATTATAGTCTCCCTTCGGTCAGGCTAAACTTGTGAGGTTTTCGTAATATTCCTCGACAATTCACGCAAATGTAGTTTAGTTCCATCAATAAATTCCTCAACGAAAGCAAATTTCTCCCAATACTCGATCCAGGAGTCTCCTGGATTGGGTTCAAAATTACAGGGCTGCGGAGTTAAACATTGTTCGCCGTAAACTCAATTGGGTTGGCTGTTCAACGGTAAATATAAAGTAAAACAATATGCATGCTGCACATGTGTAATTCGTAATATATTTATGAAAAGTTGAGTTTTATTATTGAGTTGTTACTTAAATAGAATAAATCCGTTTTAAGTCTTTCTTTGCAGCGTTTTCTCAAATAAACTTTTTATTTTTTATTCGAAGTTGAGTTAGAGATAGGAGTCTCATCATCCTCCCCCCATTTTCTTTTTGTTTGCTCCTTAAAAATAAAAAATGCAGATGATCTGCAAGTGCTGTAACTAGATTTAGTGATTTCAAAGAAATGTTAAAAATATTTTTTCCTCGTTGTTGCTATAATTCCTATAGAGCTAAAATAAAAATTCCTTTCTCTTCAATTTATTCACTCGTTTTGATTTTTATGCGCCACTATAAAACTTGAATTATGTTTTAGCAATTTATTTAATGAATAAAAAAAAAGTTTTCAGCAAACACCCGTAGCCAATATTAACTTCAAACAAAAAGTTTTTAAACATTTTCTTATCTATGTTTTCAAGGAAATAAAAAAAACAACTTTATAATTAGTAAAAAAAGGGAAAAAAAGGGCCATCAAATTTTATTTAAAAACTAAAGTCACCCAATACGGAAACTATTTTTCATCTCACATGCCACTTTCAGGTTTCTTTATGGTGGGAAAAATTTTATGGAATTTCATACAAAAAGAATTTTTTTCTCTAAAGATAACCAACCCCCAAAATATATTAAATATATATATTACTATAATCGAGTAGTTTTTTTTTCTTACGTTGTCCTGGCGACGAAGTTTAATTCTGCTCGTAGTTACATAGGTAATGGCATAAAGGAGGAAAGAAATTTCTTTTTTTAAAAAGACTCCTTATAAGTCATTATTGCGCAAAAGAAAAATGCATTTCTTTTAGTTCTTACCATCTCTTAAAAATTGCGAACTTTTTTTAACTCTCATCAAAATTCCAAAATGTATTTATTACAAAAATGCGCAATGTATTGATTTTGAATTTCCGACAACTTTATGTTTAACACTAAACATACTAACACTTAATCAATACCTATTTCTACCATAGCCGGTCAAATGACCGGACTTCATGTTTCTTGATTGAATGTATGAAATATGGACGTTAGAAAGGAAATAAACTTGAAAAAAACTTTATTATAATTTAACAAAATTGTATATTGCCAATTTTTATATATTACAAACAAAAAGAATAAGAATTTTTAATTTATTGCTCATTGCATTTTTTACTTGTACAGGGTGTTTTTTTATTCTACATTATCCACAAACGTATTTCTTCTAATTATTTCCATAATTCTTATGATTATTCTTATATATATAAGATTATATAAAAATAATAAGAATTACAATTCTTATGATTAATATTATTTCTTCGAAGAACTAGTCATGATTTTTTCGGTGTTTTTCTGGGTAAAAATTAACAGTTAGAAATGAAGTAAAGCTATCGAAATAAAATATAAGCTAATTACCAAAACTTTTAGTTTTTGTCACTTTCCTGACACACAAATACCAATCTGAAATTTTAGGTACTTTCTGGAAATTTGAATTCAGCTATTCTGGTTGAACTAACTACGCAACAGTATTTGCAGAAATGTGCAACTCATCGAATGCAATACGTTGAACACGCATTACATCTTAATTTCTGCCCCGATAACCTTATAAAACAATAAATCATTCTCCCGGTCAAATGACCGGTTGTGGTAGAAATAGGTATACGACAAGTATTTTAAGAAACAAACAAAATATTTAAAAAAAAAAATAGAATATTAACTGTATATAATTGTTAAAAAATAGTCATGAAGTCAAATGTGCAAAAACGATAAGACGATAAGCGCATTTTCGATGCCAAAGTTCTTAAATGGTCATTTGACCGGTTATGGTATGTTTAGTGTTAAAAACATTTATTCAACTTCAAGAATTGGGTACTTCAAGAAATAGACCTCATATACTCAAGACATGTGACGTCAGCGCCAGTTTATCGTTATCAGAAAAATGACATCAACTACATAAGTTAATTACCGGTAAGTTAATTAAATACAGAGGCGCATTGAATTAGTTAATTTTTTCTCGTCTTTTACTTAATTCAGATTTAATATTTGTTTATTACCCATTGGCAAAATGGGTGTTTTTAGATTGCGTGCGCACCTTATTTGGAACTTTTAAACTGTGTAATCAGTTCGCATGCGTTGCTGTGGTGACCGCTAATATTTGATAATTTTATTAGAATTCTTTTTTTAAATGCTGTCTTAAGTTAAAACTTTAAAATGAACTGGACAACTTCGATAAACTTTAAAACCATAACCTAAAAAATAGAATTACATAAGTCATAAAAAAAGCTAATATGAGCATTACTAAAAAAACGACACAGCAGGATCAAAAAAGGAAAAAAAAAAAAAAAGCAGATGATAATTTTGAAATTTCTTGGAGGTTTTGGAATTTTCTCTTTCCACCTCTGAGTTTTTTCTTTTAATTTCTCACGCGAATATGTTTAATGTTTTTATGTAATGCTAATTTAAATTATTTAATAATGATTTTGTGATTTGCTTATTTATAATTACTATCTTGGCGGTGATTTTACACGATATAAAGATGAATACTGAAGAAGGAAAATAATTTTGTGACGTCTTAAGAAATGCATATTGACTGAAACTGAAAACCAAAGAACAACGATTAGAGAACAAATCAATTGATGCAGTTTTTGCAACCAATGCTAATTTTTTTGTTTATGAAAGTCTATTAAAGAAGAAAAAGAGACATTTGACCCATGGGTAACCAGTGATTGCAATAATACAATAACAATTTTCTTCCTTTTGTAATTATTTTTCTAATGTTACTTTCTTTTTAGCTTACCTTATGTATTTTATTGTAATCGGGATATATTTTTGTTTTGTGTACCTGGCAACTTCGATGCAAGTTCAGTTTGTTTATGTACCAGATGGCTTCAGTCTGTCTTTGTGTTTAGTCTCTGCGTAAATAAATAGCAAAAAAATTGAAATCTTTGAGAGAAAGAATCCGGAATGTGTCACTTACGAGAATTGATGAATTCATGATTGACGGGCTTGGCTTACTCAAAATAGAATAGAAAGAACGGTTACTAACGTAAACAAATGCCACTTTTCAACAGCCAATTAGGATCGAGATATCCCCACTACGTCACTTGCAAGTATCCCATTCCCTTTTTGGTCCGACTCTTACATTATCACAATTTGTCATAGACATTGAATAGCTGATCGCAATTAGATTTGCAGTTGTATCAAATTTATAAATTGTTGTCTTGAAATTTTGATCCCAATTTAGAAGACAAGTGAACAGCTTGATCGAGCAATGGGACAAACTTGCCTTCGGGAAAGGTTTTTGTGTAAAACCAAAAAGCATTCACGTCATATAAAAATCAAGTGATTCTCCCTAGGTTAGTCTAAGTTACAAGAGGACTCGAACCCATCACCTCGTTTAATTATCCACAGCAATAAACGGGTCACATTATTAAGAAATTGGTCGGTGCCAGCAGTATCCGAATTAATCGTAACAAAAAGCGTCAATAGGAAACATCCATCTCCAAAGTTGTCTCTTTTTCCATAGTAATCTGTCCCTTTCTATTCCTTATACCAACATTATAAGAGAATGCGTTTTTTAAAGACTTTCTCTGCATATTTTATAACTGTCGTTGTACAGCCGCCCTAATTTTGAAATTATAACTACCAATGTTCAACTCCGAAACCTTGTAATTTTAAACCCAACCCAGAAGACAAAAGAACTTCTGGATCAAGTATTGGGAGAAATTTGCCTTCTAGGAGGACTTTTTGAGAGAACTATCACGAATTTGAGTTACAAGAAGAAAACCTCCCACGGTCAGCCTGACGGCAAAGGGACTCTAATCTATGATCCATCGACTACTGAGGATATTTTACGTCAACACAGTGGTCGGTGTGAGCTGGATGCGGAATTCGTCTCGACCAGCCATCGCTGGGATTTGAACCCGGTGCCCCGAATTGCAAGGCTCTATCCCATGAGCCGCTCTCTCAGTACATTTAAAGGTTACGGTTGAAAAAATGGCTTTCTCCCTAATCATAAACGGGCTAAAACCGTTAATTCAAATTTTAGTTTTTGCCATGCAGTTTTTTTTACATCATTTTTCTGTTTACAGTTTTTGATTTTGAATTAAGCTGTGTCTCGACTTCTAATTGATACTGTACCTTTTCTTTTCGTTTGGTAAGTTGGATAGCAAAAATTAGGACTAAACTTTTTATACTTCAGGTATACAGTTTCAAATTTTCTTCATAATAAAACAGTCACAGTGGATCAGGAAGTTCAAATCGCCTAACCGATACGTATTTTTATCGCACCGACCATAGCATAAAATATCTATATCTGTTGCATCTCTTTCACAGAGTGCGTAAAAATCTGTTTTACTCTTTGAAATTTGTACCAAAAATTCAGATTACGGATTTTCTTCGAAATGTTTACAGACAAAACTATTTATTTTATTTTATTACCGTCGTTGAACAGCCGAGCCAATTTTTGGGTTTACAACTACTCATGTTCGACTCCGTAGCCTTGTTATTTTGAACCCAATCCAGAAGACAAGGGAACTGTTGGATCAAGTACTGGGAGAAATTTGCCCTCGTGGAGGACTCTTTGATGGAACTAATTCACATTTGCCTTACATGGAGAGGAAGAACCTCCCACGGTTAGCCTGACGGCAAGGGAACTCTAATACATGATCCGTCTACCACGGTGAATATTTCACGTCAGCATTGTGATCGGTGCAAACCGGATGCGGAATTCCTATCGACCAGCCATCGCCGGGATCGAACCCCGGTTCACCTAATTAGCTCTATCAGCAGAGCCATCGTGGCTCTACAGACAAAACTTGTAAAAACCCGTTGTGACTATCAGTGGCGTACGCAAGGGGGAGGGGGTTTAAACACCCCCCTTGAGCTCGGACAAAATTGCAAAAATAAAAATGTTAGTAAAAAATTATGCAGGCTATTATTTTTTAAGATTATATATTTTTATTTGCCTTATGCCTACTTTTTTTTCTCACTGTATTTGGGTGATTCTCACGAAATATGACAATTCAAAGTCCCTTGCTCCAAGATCTAATACTATTATACTAAAAGAACTTTTTTTTAAAAAAATTAATAAATAGCATCGCTGTTAACGTTTTAAAATGACTCTGCACTAGCAATGACTGTTTTGTATAGTTAAAAAATTTAATTGAACTTCAAAATGTCATTTTCCTGGCATGTCCCAAACAATGTTTCCAATAATAACTACATTCAAAACTTCCCGTAAATTTTTCAATATCTATTTTTTTTATCTCAACCGTTGTAAGCATTTCTAGAATATACGCAGAGGGTATTATTTACAAAAACTTCGTTTAAAATAATTTTTGCTGTCAATAATTTGTTTGTCCCAAGAAAATCTGTCATTTTCCTGGCTACTTTTATTTAGTGGTTTATAACCAAAATAGTTAGAGTCAGCAATCAATATCTTATGCTAATAGATTGATTAGATACCCTCCTATATGAACATGTCTTGTTACATGAATAAAGAACCAATTTTCTGGTTCAAAATTTATTTCAAAAATTTTTTCAAGGTGAGTAGGTTTTTCTGTTGTCATTTTCCTAATCATAAATAACATAAACTACATAGATTTATCTGAGTTATTTTAAGAAATCCTGTTGTTTTCTGCAGAATATAACCTTCTTAGGCCAAAATATTAAATTAAAGTAAAGTTATATGCTATAAAATGGCGAATTTGTCATTATCCTGGCTGTCATTTTCCTGGTTTATGAATAACATGACATTGAAACAGTTACCAGAAATTTTTTTAAACAGTTGAATGTAAAGCAAATATTAATCTAATATCAAGTTTATGTGAGATTGTTATATGGCTGAATGTAATCAAAGTTTTTTTTTCATTTAATGATTGATTACTACGCACAATTTTATTCTGTACATATCAGCAACAAAAACATTTTTGATTCTTTCTACAGTGGATAAAATAATTAGTTTAGGCAATTTATGAACCACCTAGCATAAAGCCCTAGGTTTTGTTACTTACTAATAGCTTAAAATGACTGTTTTTTCAAATTTATAAGCTAATTTGTCATTTTACTGGTTTTCAAGATTTGGTGAATTTCTATTTTATTTTTTCTCTCGAGCAAACGTCAATAAACTACACTGCTGTCTCTAAGGTATTAATAAGTGTAACTAAAGAAGTATACAAAAAAAAATTTAGATTATTCTGAAGAATTTTTTGGTCCGAATTGTCATGTTTCATGAGAATCACCCATTTCTCAGAATACTGAAAAAACATTTACTATAATAGGGTTGTACTTATGAAACCGAATTCACGTGATAGTGTATGGGTGAGCACTGATCGCTGGTTCCTTTCTGTCCTGCCAGTCGCGATAGTTTTCGAGACTGGCAGGCATTCGAGAGGTCTTTACGCTATGATTTTGGAATCCTAGACGTTCTGTCGTCTTTGAGACAATTCGAGAATTTTGGAGATGCGGTGGGTGAAAAATTATATAAAAGGGGGAACGGAGTACAGTGGAGTTAGTCAGACTAAGAGTTATCTCGGCAGCTTGTCTTTCGGTTTGCTGCTCTTGGATCTTTAGGATGTCAAAACGTAAGAACTTAACAATTTTTAATTATTTTGAAAAAAATCACGACCCATATGACATTGGACCTTTTTCAGAAGATAGTACATGCGAGGATAAAAAAACTGGATATATACTAAAAAATGTTTGGGAACCCAATCCAGCATTTGTTTTTCCTGAAAAAGGTGAAAGGAAATTGAAATCTCAGTACAAATGGCTTTATCGCTGGAAATGGCTTGCATATTCAGAGGTAAAGAGGGGTGCTTTTTGTAAATTTTGTGTACTTTTTGCACAAAGTGGTGCCGGTTCTGGCAAGCAACTTTTAGGCCAACTGTGCAGTGTAAAATTTGACAACTGGAAAAAAGCAGTAGAGCGATTTTCTGAACACGAGAATTGTCTTTATCACAAAAAATCGATCGAAACTGCTGGGACATTAAACGATATTTTACTTGGAAAGATGAAACCTGTGGATGAACAAGTTGACTGTGCAGCAAGCAGAAGAAAATTAGAAAATAGAAAAAAAATTACTCCAATCATTGAAACCATCCTATTTTGTGGAAATCAAGGTCTTGCTCTAAGGGGACATAAGGATACGGGAATAATAGCTGAACAACCAGGTGAAGAGAACGACGGAAATTTCCGGGCATTCCTTCGTGTTCGGAGTAAGAACGATTCGACTTTTAAGAACATTTTAGAGTCAAGCAGAAAAAATGCTCAGTATACCAACCCTAAATTTCAGAACGAAGTTATTGAGGTTTGTAATATTTTAATCCTGCAAAAACTAGTCAGCAAGATTAATGATACAACTTGCTTTTCCATACTTGCAGATGAAACAACTGATATTGCAGGTATAGCAATTATCGTTATGCGTTCGATAAAGAAAATTTTAACATCACCGAACAGTTTTTGCAATTTTTTCCGGTGCATGACTTAACCGGAAAAGCAATAGCAACAACAATATTAGACCAATTACAGTCTATGAAGGTTAATATAAAAGAGTTACGTGAACCGGGGTACGATGGTGCTGCATTAATGAGTGGAAAAATTAATGGTGTACAAGCCTACGTAAGAAGTATTGTCCCATCTGCACTCTCTGTACATTGCTCTGCTCATACCCTCAATTTAGCCGTATCAAATGCATGCGAAATAACTGGCATTAGAAATTGATTAGGGACAATTAAAACATTATACGACTTTTTAAATACGTCAAAAAGACAGTATGTCCTATATTCAGCAATAGAGGAGATGGAAACCAGCTCTAAGAGGGAGCAAATTAAACAGCTATGTGCAACCCGTTGGATGGAAAGATACGACTCAGTTACCGCTGTGGTGGAACTTTTCGAACCTATCGTTGAAACTCTTCACAAAATATCAGAATGGAAGGATAAGGAATCAGCTACTCAAGCTAATTCTTTACTGTGCATAGTATCTAATTGCCAGTTCGTAATATCTCTTTTATGCATTTACAAAGTTTTCACCATAACAATCCATCTTTGTAGATACCTACAAAAAACAAGCATAGATTTGATGGAGGCAGAGAGTCTCGCAGAAGATGTTATTAAAAAACTAAAATTAATGCGTGAAAATGCCACTGAAACATTCTCTGAAATATTCAGCTCTTCTTCTCTTATGCTAACAAGCATTGGATCTTCCATACAAATCCCTGGAATAACGGGACGACAGAAAAATCGCGTTAATTTTCCCTCATCGACACCCGAAACATATTTCAGAGTTAGTGTATTTATTCCATTTATAGAAAATTTTATAACTTAATTAGACTTAAGATTTGTATCGCATCGTGATATTTTGAAAGGATTTCAGTGCCTTCTTCCTGCCGATACTTTCATTAGCCAACCTTCAAACATAAAGGCTTTTGAAGCACTAGTGGAATTTTACGCTCAAGATTTGGATACCTGTAAAGAAAGCCTCAAGTCTGAACTAAAACTCTGGTATAAAAGATTGAAAAGGATTAGTGAAGACGGAGGTAGTGTTCCAAAAACTGCTGCGGATGCTCTTGGAAAGTGCAATAAAGATATAACACCAAACATTTTCAAACTCCTAGAAATATTAGTCGTTCTACCTGATCCTTGCAAACGAAAGATCCTTTTCGACTTTACGCCGTTTAAAGACTTATTTACGCAATTCAACGGGTAATAATAGAATGAATGAATTGGCGCTCTTAAACATTCATAGAAAATTTACCCCAGATGTAGAAGACATTTTAAACGAACTTGCGAAAAAACCCCGTCGTTTGGATATTACTGTATAAATCAATACATTTTTAGCGTGTTTGTATACTGGTTTAATTCCCTATTTGTTAGTAAGTTATTTTTTCTAATTTTTTGGTCAAATTTACTGGTTTTCTATAGAATATTCACATTTATACGGTTATTATTTAGGTACATTATAAGTAGTAAAAGTATAAGTAGTAAAATATTTCACCTCTTATTATAAAAAAAATATATATATATGTTCTTAAACTTACGAAATCAAATTAAAATTTCGCTAATCAATGTTGTCTACATAAAGAATCAAAATTGTCTAGTTGTCTAAATTAGGGAAATAATAGTGCTTTTTTACATACTCGAATTTCTTTTAGTAGTTTCAGAAAATTATGAACACCCCCTTCGAAAAAATTCTGCGTACGCCACTGGTGACTATAGAATTACTTTATAACTTTTACGGGGAACACTTGTTCTTGTAGGGTTAAAAACCATTCAGGCTAAGCAGTAAGTTTTACGCCTTTGCACAATAAACTAAAGTTTAAATCTCTAAATATTACGGTGGTCTTTTATAGCGTAGAAGAGATGGTATTGCAAAATATTTATCAAATAAAGTAAAAAACCAAAACATAATTGGAATTTTGTTACCTTACAAATATGCAAAGTGAATATATTTGTAAGACTCCAATATGCACCCATCTAAATTTTATTGTTGGCATTAAACCATCGCAAAATTGAGTCATTATCTGATAGAGTTTTAATTTATCGATGGTTAGGAAGTTATTCAGTTAATTCTAAACTGAGCATTGAAGTTACTCTACTAAAAATAACGATCAATTTACTGAGGTGATTTAAAGCATTGATCTATTTCATCTGCATTCATTTTAATTTATTTCCTTTTGAATTTGTTTCAAATTGTTATTCATTTAAAGTATTCTATTTCGGAATTCGTCTCGCCTAAATGTGTTTAATTAATTAATAGAAACATGCATTTTTTAATAAATTGTCAAAGTAGTTTTATTTGATAAATTTCAGTTAATTTTGTTTATATTCTTGTATTTTAAAACAATGAAGCAAATGATGAAAAACTATATAATAATTTTTTTAAAGTCGATTCCTACTTAGTTTACAGAAGAAAAATTTTATTTTAGGAACATTTTATTAAATAATTACAATCTCCCATATAAACTAAAATTAATTAATTCAAATTAATTGATAAATTAATATTTAAAAAAACTGTATTAACATCAAGTGTCATCCACTATAAGTTTTAAAAAATGCATTTGAACTTGAATGGATAAATAAAAAGTATTTTGTTAACGATTGAAGATTTGAACACGATATATAAATATATATAGACAGAGAGAGTGTGAACTAATAGTAGAAATTGAAAAAAGGCACGTGGTATCTATCAGACAACTACAAAAGTATAAATTGGGTGACGTGGACCACATGTGCTACCACCTCATGTTCTTTATTGAATTTATCTAACACAGCGAATATAAAATAATTAAATATATATATGTGCTTAATAAACTATTTTTTTTTTGTTCAGAAAGAGCTATAAGCTTGAAATTATCACTGATGTTATCTTTAAAATATGTGAAAACTGAATCGCTTATAGTAAAATTTAAAACAATGACTTACTGTTAACCAATCAGAAAATTCCATTTCGTTTTTCGCACATCCCTATTTAATCCATGAATTGATATTTGAAAAAATCCGTATTAACAACATGTGCCATCCACAACAAGTTAAAAAAAATGTATTTTGAGCTTGAGTGGATGAATAAAAAGTATTTTGTTAAGGATTGAAAATTTGAATAAAATATATAAATATATATAGACAGAGAGAGTGTGTAAAATATTATGTGCTTATGCGCATCGTATTTTTTTCTTAAATAACTTACTTATTATATATCAGTTTGAAGATGGCAACGAGTAGAGTTTTTGTGGCTGCCATGGTGATAGTTTAGAATGTAAATAGTTTTTTGAGTAAGAGATTTGTGTTTTGTCTTTTTTGGAACGGCGATGCTGTAATTTTATGGTTTAGATAATAAATCTTCTTTTTATATTAAACGTAATAGTAGAGGTTTCTTAATTATTTGATTCGAAGTCCTTTGAGTTTTATTTGAGATCAGTTTGTAATTTGTATTTTTTGACATATGGCGTCCGCAGGCAGGACTTTGAATTTCTGTTGAGATTTTAGAAAACGACTATTACTGAATCTGAGTGAAAATGGAAGTATTGAAGCAAGCGAGAACACAGCATCGTAGATTATTTACTCAGTCATGCAATGATTTTGTTAGAACTGAA
Source organism: Parasteatoda lunata (assembly GCA_949128135.1). Taxonomy (NCBI): domain Eukaryota; kingdom Metazoa; phylum Arthropoda; class Arachnida; order Araneae; family Theridiidae; genus Parasteatoda; species Parasteatoda lunata. Next base: position 1,992,242 of record OX421975.1, read on the forward strand.
GCCGAAATGAGCGATGAAGAGAAATTGTTAAAATTAAGAATCATATCAGAAAAAGGTAAGCAATTACTTGTATCTGAAGAAAATTTAAGAACTGAGTTGTTTGCGGAAGTTCGAGATGAAAAGAAATTGATAAAGAAATAGATGATTCCGAATCTTATATTGATAAAATTAGAGTTTTTGATATTAAATTGGAAAATTTACTTTCTTCTATTTCTGAAAAACATAATATATCCGGTACTAACCATTTAGTTGTTGGTCCGACAAATTTGCAGTATCCAAAGATTAAGCTTCCAGTCTTTGATGGAAATTTGAAAAATTGGCTCAGTTTTTGGTGCCAATTCGAGAAAATCGACAAAGATCCGAATACTGGCGACAATGATAAATTCCTTTATTTATCGCAATCCGTGTTAAAAGGATCACCTGCTGATGAGCTTTTAAAGAGTTTTCCTCCGAGTGGAGAGAGTTATAAAACTGCAATTAATCAACTTAAAACTCGGTATGGAAAAGAAGAATTGTTGATTCAAGTGTATGTGAGAGAGTTATTAGCTTTAGTTTTACAGAAACAGAGCAAATCTGAGAAATCTCTGCGGAAACTTTATGATCAACTTGAATCGAAACTTCGATCATTAGAAGTGTTAGGAGTAACAAGAGAAAATATGCTGCAATGCTATTTCCTCTAGTCGAGTCGTCTATTCCAGAGGAAACGCTCAAGGCGTGGGAAAGGACTATAAATAAGCGATCAGTTGTTCCAAATGTTGAGGGAGCTGAACCAACTACCAAGACTGACTTGGATACTTTGCTAGAGTTCTCAGTTTGCTAAGTAGAGGCTGAAGAGAGAGTGAACATGGCATCTCAATCCTTCATGAGAGGTACAGATGATAGTGAGAAACGAAGAATTCCTGCGAATGGTAGATTCCAGTTAAAACAAAAATTTGTTAAATCTGCACGAGTACCTTCCATTTCTGAATTGCTTACTTCACCACATCTAAAGAGAAAGTGCCTTTATTGTGAAAATCAGCACAATTCTTGGGAATGTGAATCTGCTAAATATTGGAGTTTAAATGATAGAGAAGCTGCAGTTGCAAGATCACGTTGTTGTTTCTTATGCTTACGACCAGGCCATAGAGTAATAAATTGCAGACGGAAACCATGTTTTAATTGTGGTAAAAAGCACAACATACTTCTTTGTAGAGGATTTGTCGCCAGTAATGAAGCTCAAAACCCAGAGAGTAAAGCAACTGAAAGTGTCGTTGGCGATAACGTCTTAACTAGCCAATCACTTCATTCCGAAGTTTTATTACAGACTCTAGTCCTGCGCATAAAAAATGGAAATAAAGATAAACTTGTGAGAGCTATTATTGATACTGGCTCTGAGAGAACATATATTACGAAAGATGTAGTCAAATGTTTGGGTTTAGAGAAATGCGGAGAAATTAAGTTAGTACACAAATTGTTTGGAGGTGTATCATCAAGTGAAAAGTATCATTCTCAATACAAAGTTACTTTATCGAGTATTGATAACAAATTTAATTGCAAAGTACTTTGTTTAGATCAACCAGTGATTTGTGATTATGTCAAACGTATCCCTAATGATCCGTGGATGAAGGAGTTGAATGAATATGGAATTTGTGTGAATGATACTGAGTACAGTTCTCTAGGAGAATCAAATGACGTCAAATTATTACTTGGAGCTGATGTGGCCGGAAAGCTTCTCACAGGCACTGTAAAATGTTTGATTGAAGGTCCTGTTGCAGTTGAGTCACATCTAGGGTGGACTGTTATGGGGAAGATACCTATAAATGATGTTGCTGTGACGACAAATTCTTCTCTTTCACTGCTTTTGACTGAAGCATCTGGGAATCAACTGTGGTCATTGGATGTTTTGGGAATCACTGATCCATCTGCCAAGAAAGTGCAGGCAGAGTTGCAAAGAGCTACACAAGAGTACTTTTTGGAAACAATCAGACTGGATGTAGAAAACCGTTTTATGGTTAGCATGCCTTGGCTAGAAGATCATCCTCCCTTGCCAACCAACTATAACCTGGCTTATAGAAGATTGAATTCGACGGTAAACCGGCTTAAATCACAGTCGATTTATAAAGAGTATGAGCAAGTTTTTAATGAATGGATGGAGGAGGGAATAATAGAAGAAGTAAAAGATAATTGTGAGGAAAATGTACACTATCTACCTCATCGTGCAGTTATAAAACCAAATAGCACTACCAAAATTAGACCCGTATCTGATGCTTCAGATAAGGCCAAAGGTTTTACAAGTTTAAATGATTGCTTAGAAAAGGGTTAAAATCTTATTGAATTGATACCAAGCATTTTGATGCGGTTTAGGACTGAGAGAATTGTTGTCGTTTCAGACATACGTAAAGCCTTCTTACAAATCGGACTTACTGAAACTGATAGGAATTACTTAAGATTTTTATGGCTTAGTGATGCAGGCTTGAAGATTTACAGGCATTGCAGAGTAGTGCTTGGAGTCATCTGTAGCCCGTTTCTGTTGTCCTCAACTATCAAATACCTTCTGATGAATGTTTTGAAAGAAATAAGGGAACAAAAATATAATTATCCTGAATATGTTGTGCAAAAACTAATGAAAAGTTTTTATGTAGACAATTGTGTAACGAGTGTCAAGGATATAGTAGAATTGAATATGTTTGAAAGAGTTGCTACTGAAATAATGGCAAGTAGAAAATTCGATCTCAGAGGGTGGGAGTACACCGACTTAACTGAGGAAAATTTACAGCCACCCACAAATGTTCTTGGTACGAGCTGGGATAAGAAATATGATACTCTTCAAGTGAGTACAGGTAGCCTTAAGGAGCATAACAGTGAGAAAGTAACGAAGAGAACCATCCTGTCATCTGCACATAGACTTTTTGACCCCTTGGGTATAATCTGTCCTGTAACACTGATTCCAAAATTGCTTCTTCGGAGAATTTGGAAGTTGAAACTGAATTGGGATGATGATGTTGATGAAAACATTAGAAGAGAATTTTTAAAATGGATTGAAGGTGTACTGTACATTGAGAAAATTAATATTCCAAGGTATTTTGGACTAAGTGGAGTGAAGAAATCTCCCATTCATATCTTTTGTGATGCAAGTAAATTGGCGTATGCTGTGGTTGTTTACATTAGAGTGGAATCTGAGAATAATGTACGAGTTCAATTACTACAGGCGAGAAGTAGAGTAGCCCCTACAGGAAAAAGAGAAATTACAATAGCAAGACTTGAACTTCTGGCAGCAACCATTGCATTTCATCTCTCAACTTCAATTTTGACAGAAGTAACTCATGATGAAGTGCTTTTTTTTGTCAGATTCCACAACTGTTTTGGTCTGGATCAAAAGAAGTGAACCATGGGTCATTTTTCTTTACAATCGAGTGTGTCAAATCAAAGAGCAAACTGATGTTAACACCTGGAAAAATGTTCCTGGGACGATGAACCCAGCTGATTCGCCAAGTAGAGGATGTTCAGTGCAACAGCCTCTGCGTTTGCGCTGGTGGGAGGATCCCAGTTGGTTACACTTACCTCAAGAATTGTGGACTTCATCTAAAGATGTTGTGAATGAGGAGGAAGTAAACTGTGAGAAAAGAAAAGGTGTCACAACCTCGATGATAAATTTTGAAGTGACAAAACTTTTGAGTTCTAATATTTCTGATAATCGAAAAATAGTAAATACTATGGCGTGGGTGACGAGATTCCTTTTTAATTGCAAAAATGAAGAAAGAAGAAAAGGAGATTTTTCTGTAAAGGAATTAGAGGAAGCTGAGAAAACCACTGTATACTTGATACAACAGGAGTCATTTACAAGAGTTTCAGATAAAAGCCTTGAAACTCTAGATATATTTATTGGTGAGAAAGGAATCTATTGTTTAAAAACAACTGTATATAAGAGAGATGATTTTGAGGAGTTTAGAACACCTGCTGTTTTACCTGGAGAGCATCCTACAGTAAAACGTTTAGTACTGTCTGAACATAAGAAAAGGGGACATGCTGGTGTTTCTTACACATTGAAGTCTCTTAGAGAAAGATTTTGGCTGCTGTATGGTAGAAGAACTGTGAAATCTGTGTTGAGATCCTGCGCAGTCTGCAAGAGTTTTTCTGCCAAAACTGTAGACCCACCAACTACATCACCACCAGCTGATAGAGTTCAAGATGCAGCTGTTTTCCAAGTAACGGGTGTGGACTTTGCTGGTCCTGTGATTCTAAAAAACAATTCAAAGGCCTGGATATGCATTTTTATCTGTGCCGTTTATGGAGCTACACATCTTGAAATAGTCACATCGTTATCAACTGAAGCATTTTTACTATGTTTCCATCTATTTGTTTGTACAAGGGGAAAACCTTCGATTGTATGCAGCGATAATGGGACGAATTTCACAGGGAGTGGACAAGCTGTTAAAAAACCTGACAAACTATATTTATAAAAACTCCATAGTGATTTAGAACTTTAATTTTATTTCAAATTCTTGCAAAGTGTCATTTTTACACAAAATATCTTTAGGCTATGTAAGTTAACTTTGTTAATGTTGTTAACTTAGGTGGGAGGATGTAAAATATTATGTGCTTATGCGCATCGTATTTTTTTGTTAAATAAATTACTTATTATATATCAGTTTGAAGATGGCAACGAGTAGAGTTTTTGTGGCTGCCATGGTGATAGTTTAGAATGAAAATAGTTTTTTGAGTAAGAGATTTGCGTTTTGTCTTTTTTGGAACGGCGATGCTGTAATTTTATGGTTTAGATAATAAATCTTCCTTTTATATTAAGCGTAATAGTAGAGGTTTCTTAATTATTTGATTCGAAATCCTTTGAGTTTTATTTGAGGTCAGTTTGTATTTTTTGACAGAGTGTGAACTAATAGTAGAAATTGAAACAAAATGGTATGAATGGAAGAAGTAAATAAAGAAAAATTGACAAATCTCGTTCTTGATGATATTTCCAAAGGCCATCAAGCAAAATATTTGCTATTAATTAAAAAATGCCACAAATCACTTTGGATAATTTGAAGAAAAGACAAATTTGGAAGACATATTATTATATAATTCATTATCAACTATGCATTTTGGATAAAAAAAAAAAGGACAAAGTATTTGGGACTATTTTTAAAAGAATCCACAATGCTAAGTTTGTACGTTTTTTATATAATTCAAAAATCGATAGGTAATAGAATTTTTCTTATTGATGACAATGCTTAGTTAAAGTCACTTCTATCAAAAATTTACTTTTCTACGTCAGTTCCGCGGGTTAATGTATTCAACAAATATTAAGAAAAAACAGAAAATTATCATTTTAGAAAATGTTTAAAAAGAAAATATTGTGTAAACAAAAAATTATTTTCGGTTTTATAGGGTGAATTCAAATTTTTTATACAAAATTGAGCTTTAATTGTCAAACATCTTCCATTTTGTTGGATGTTCTTTTCCAATCTACCCAAGCTTTTAAAATTTATTATTTTTTCATCAAGAAGCAGAACTAAGAGCTATTTTGGATCATCGTTATTACTGAAATATTTTATAAATTTTGATAGAAATGATTATTTGATGATGCGGAACAAAATTTAGATAATGATCGCACAAAGCATCACTCATCTTCGAAAACACGTATGGAGTTCGGTTAATAAGTAAAGTCTCGTATGACCTTGCATCATCATTTATTTAAGTTTGAAAAACATTTTAAATTCCAGTAATAATGATGATCTAAAAGAGCACTGTTTTTTTCTAGTTTAGAAAACATTTTAAATTCCAGTAATAATGATGATCTAAAAGAGCACTGTTTTTTCCTAGTTTAGAAAACATTTTAAATTCCAGTAATAATGATGATCTAAAAGAGCACTGTTTTTTCCTAGTTTAGAAAACATTTTAAATTCCAGTAATAATGATGATCTAAAAGAGCACTGTTTTTTCCTAGTTTAGAAAATATTTTAAATTCCAGTAATAATGATGATCTAAAAGAACACAGTTTTTTTAAAGTTTGCAAAACATTTTAAATTCCAGTAATAATGATGACTTAAAAGAACACATTTCTTTCCTAGTTTACAAAATATTTTAAATTCCAGTAATAGTGATGACATAAAAGAGCACAGGTTTTTCCTAGTTTACAAAACATTTTAAACTTCGATAATAATGATAACCTAAAAAGGAAAACAGACAAACAAAAAGGAGGGGAAAAAAAGAAGAGAAAAATAAAGAAAATCAATAAGTTTCATTGACTGCGCATAAGTTGCAAGTATATAGAACTCATAAAATAAGTTCATAATATGGATAAAACGCACTCACTTTCACGAAACATAAATGAATTAATAATGATTATTAATTAAATCAATATAATAAAAATACCGAATAATCGATGATATCTAACGGAGGTGAAACACTTTATTCTCTATTCTTTTTTTAAAACAGGAATTAAGAGAATTTGCAGACTTGATCGATTATTTCTAGAACTACTGGACCCATTTTAAATGAAATTTTTATATGTACATACATTGATACAGTACAACACAAATAACCATTCAACAATTGTAATTCAATAAGGCATAACACTCGTTGGAGTCTGAAGGTATGAAACAACGGTTGCAGAATAAACAGAAAAAATGGGTTAATAGGGGGTATGATCCCCTCTTACAGATATACAGATCATGCAGCGTGATTCCATACTTTAAATAAGGCAGTTTATCATTTCCTGTGGCAATTGGCCTGAATTGTCCTGTGGCCATTTCATACCTTCCGACTCCAACGAGTGTTACGTACAATCATGTGTGCGTATAACAGTTGTTGAATGATGATTTTTTTGTTTGTATCAATGTATGTACAGATCAAATTTCATTAAAATCGGTCCAGTAATTCAAGAGATAATCGACCAATAAGCTGTATAAGCAATTTGTATCAAATGTCATTCTTTTTACTTAAAATTATTAGTTTCACTGCATTAAAAACTTCCAAAATAATTCGTTTGTGTTTAAAACCTCACCCACGAATCATCATTGCGAGCAAAAATAATCAATTGCTGAGTCGAACAACTAATCTCATTTAATCCATCATTTTGAGTAAATCTGTTGGTAACACCTTTCGTCAATATTGACCGAAGATTATAAATGATGGATAAGTTCATTAAAATTTACGAACCTTTAAGGATTTGTTGGTTTAAACTACCGCTGAATACATTTGCACCATCGCCTTTCATTACTTTAAGGAATTGCTTGAAGCTTCTGCCAAATGAAAAATTAACTTTTAAAAGATGATGGTGTAAATGTATTTTAACTAATTCATTTTAAACATTTTAATTAAACTGAAATATGATTTGCTTTTTTTGAAAATAGAGGAGAACTGCCTAAATCAAACCACTTTTCAAATTTTAATTTTTACCTCTCAGTTATATTTGAAATATTTGAATGACAAGTGATAAAAAAAAAAAAAAAATCCTGCTCAGGTAAACGAAGAAAATTATTAATTTGGTTACCTTTTTATTAAATAATAAAAACAATTTCTCCCATATAAAACTAAAATTAATTAATTATATTTAATTAATAAATTAATACTTGAAAAAACTGTATTAACATCAATTGCTATTCCCCACAAGTTTTAAAAAATGTATTTGAACTTGAGTGGATGAATAAAAAGTATTTTATTAACGATTGAATATTTGAACAAGATATATAAATGTATATAGGGGGAGTGTGAAATAATATCAAAAATTTAAAAAAAAAAAGGCACGCGGTATCAGACAGCTATAAAAGTATAAATTGGGTGAAGTGGACCACACGTGCTACAACATAATGTTCTTTACGGAATTTATCTGACACAGCGAATATAAAATATTTAAATATTTAAATGTGCGCAATAATCTATTTTTTTGTTCAAATCGAGCTGTAAGTTAAAAATTACCACTGATGTTATCTTTAAAATATGTAAAAAACTGAATCGCTTATAGTAAAATTTAAAACAATGACCAGCTCATCAGAAAATTTCATTTCGTTTTTCACTCATCTCTATTTAATGAATGAATTAATATTTGTAAAAACTGTATTAACATCAAGTATCATCCACTACAAATTCAAAAAATGTATTTGAACTTGAGTGGATGACTAAAAAGTATTTTTTTAACGATAGAAAATTTGTACAAGATATACGGAGAGTGTGTACTATTTGTAGGAATTGAATAAAATATAGTTATTCAGTTATTCTTTGGTAATATTTTTGCAATAAGTACTGAAATTTAATTATTTATACATGTTCTGCAGATGGTATAGCTTTATTCGTACCACTTGATCCCTAAGTCGTAATGACCTAGAACATTTAAGCAAAAATGACTAAACATGTAAATTGAGAATACGCAATATAAAACAAATTTTTAGCATTATTATGTAAATTACGTTACTTTTGAACTGCTACGAATTAATTAAATGGTATTCTCAGTCAAAACATTGCCATAAAACATAACAGATTATTACTAGAAAGTTCAAGTATGACTTTTACTTGAAAATTAAAAATAATTAGTTATAAGAACAAGCATTATTTATGAAACAAACCATTAGGATAAATATTTGATAGGCATATGGTTCGGTACGACACACAACTTTTTTTTAAATTTGGCCAACACATTTTTCATGAACACATGCTCAACACATCAAACCATTCGTCAGAATCAACTTCATAAATCACGTGATCATGTAAAGAAGTACATATTTTGTTCCATTACTTGGTTAAAAAGAAACCTCATTGACTTCTATATTATGCCATTGGAAATGAAAATCAACACGTTTTAAGCGCTAAAAAGTAGACACCCTTTTTCAAAACTTACCATATTTGAATGAGAAGAAACTAAAGTGATATGAAATATAAAACAAAGTATGGAGCACCAGAATAATTCCCATAATGGATCCATAAGTAAATCTCATTTTTTATAAAGTGCTTACTTACGCTGGAACTTTTCAAAATATTTTTGTACCAACCAGTAATTGTTTTTCTATAATATCGCGTTAATTATCCAGTAATAATACTTTGTCGCTATAATACATTGAATCACGATGGTTCAGTTTTTGAGGCACTGAGCATCTGGGTTCGAGCTTCGGCGGGACGCCCTCACTCCAACAGGTTATTGAGGCTTTTCTGTATCCTAACCACCTTCTAGTAGGCTGTACTCGACTCGTTCATCTCGTTGAATCTATCGTATCGTGACAACCGAGGCATTTGAGCTTAAATTAACGAGAACTGAAATAGACATTTAAACTTGCACGCTAAGAAGTTTCATCACACTCAGAAATCAATGCACCGCTTCTAAAGCTAAATTGAATGATAAATGCGTTCGATTGTCTTTCACGAAAATACTCAATTTATCTGAATGCAGTCTTTGATTGTAAAACTCGCAGAGATTCCGTACCATTCAACCCCCCTACACCCCATTTCCTTTGGGGGTCTCTATTTCAGCTGCTTCAGCGAACAGGTGTTGTGTAGTAGGCAGAAGAATCGATATTCCACGATGCTGAAGAGAATATTCGGGACTCTGAAATATAACCGATTGCAGATAACATCTCGGCGCGTTAATTATGGGGAGTTTTGAAACTATTATTTTCGAAGGCAGTTTCAATAATGCGGAGATTTCGACGCTGAAACAATGTTCCTGGATAAGCACTCTCGAAATGTTGACGGATTTGATGGACGGTTGATTGCAAACGGCATGAATTGAATTTGCCCTCTTCGTAAGCATAAGAGTGTTGGGACGGGATTTCTATAAACAAGATTTCAAAATCAAGCCGAAAACAGTCTCATGTAAATTTAAAGTAGATTCTGTGGTTGAATGTTTCTTCGATAAATAGGGTGTCAGTTTGTGATATCTCAACTCAGTGAGCGTTCTTAAATAAGTAGTTGTTACAAAGTATTAGTATTTATATATACTTCAAAACTAAATACTGGAGCTGAGATTTCTTTCTTCAAGTATCGGGTATGTTTTATTTGAAAATCAATGGGAAAGAAAATTATGGTTCACGTATACAATTTGCTTTTATTGTAAAATCACAAATAAACGTGTGAATAATATATATATATATATATATTGGAAAAACAAGAATAATCATAAAAAATAAAATATTTTGAAAAATGTCTTCTTTAAGAGAAATTTTATAAAGCCGGAAAACAAAATAATAGAAAGTTGTCATCAGCTTACACGATTATATCTGCAAAAAGGAGTGCTTTCTAATATTGTATTAATTTTGCCAAATTAAAATATATCAATACAATATATAATTTATATAATATATATATATATATATATATATATATACATATATATATATATATATATATATATATATATATATATATACATATATATATATATATATATATATATATATATATTTGGCACGCTTTCAGTTCGAAATTTAATTTTGTATTTAGGTGTGTAAATGAGATTTGCGATTATGATTTGAAATGAGAATTTTATTTAATGGTGAAAAAATCAGTGATAATCTCAGCAGTCAATTCTCTAGGATATCGTTAGTGCATTTTCAAACAGACGTGTATGGTGATGCATATCGACCATGAAACATATTTTGAATGGTGATCTGAAATAAGACTGGATCAATGGCAACATCAGCTATTTCTGTTGATATGACCTGACCAATTTGGCATGGTGTGATTTTTTCAATAGATTGCCAAATAGATTCAAGAGGATTGCCAAATCATGTGGCAATCCTCTTTTTTGTCATTCAATAGAATACATCAAACACCGTGTCTCTCCAAAAACATGACGCGTTGCAATGAAACCAAGTATAGAACTTAATATTTGTTTTAACTTATGCGCGGTAATATCATGAATATCAGATGATGTTTGCCTAGGTTACAAAAGCTTTTTAATTTCAGCTCAAGCAGGATTGCACGTGAATGTAATAAAGAACTCTGGCTGCCCATATGCACACTGTTACTTGTAGCACCGAATGAAGTCATTTGGAAACACGAATATACCGACATATATTCGCCAAGAAAAGTTTCAATTGATTTGCTTGACCCGACATCAACGTTGATAATGCGTCAGTTGGCCGCGACGTTAAATCTGGTAGTTTCACTTTTCCACCAGAACAGCAAATTGGTACTGTTCAATACAGCAATACTGTTTCAATCCTAAATTTGAGAACACAGATAAATGATCCATTTTTTTTTTTAATGATAACTTGGATAGAGACTATAATTAGTAATTGGATAATAGTGTACTATACACTAAGATTTAAACCAGCACATTGGCGGCGTTTGAATAGAGAAATTTGTTTTCTGTTCTTACTTCTCATTGTTTTGATGTTTCAGATAAACGGGCTTGAGCAATGTATTTTAAATCAGTAACCTGTCTTGCTTGCCGTTGCTCAGATGTTTCAGAGGAATGGGCTTGAGAGGTGTGCAGTTGATCGATAACCAGTTTTGCTTGCTGTTGCTCAGATGTTTCAGATTTTGTATTTAATTACGGTCAGAGATGTATTTAATTGGTGAAAAGCATTTGGCAATTTCCCGGCACGTTATAATCAGGTTTATTCAAGTGCTTTTGAATAAACAATGTTTTTTGTTTTACCGTTTGGAGCGTACACGAATAAATTAGAAGGTCTTCCGACACGTGAGCAGGCCACATGGAGCTGTCCATGGGAGAAGCATGGATTTTTCAAATTCAGACCACATACTTGTAGTGACTGTCCTTGGGCTTTGTTGATGGCCATGGCAAAAGTAAGTCGCACCGGAAACTGCAAACGTTTAAATTCAAATGGCATATCTGTAGGGGTCATTGGAATACGCGGTAGCAGAACATCTTCTCCTTTAAATTTGCCATTTAGAATTTTAGCTTCGAGAATATTGGTCATTATTCTTTTCACTGAAAGTTACCGTTACAAAGTCTGGGTGGGTTGATGTTTTGGAGGAGAATGATAGGTACTCCCGTTTTCAATGTTAAAACGTGCGGCGGCATACCTGGCAAATCAAGTGAATTCAGAAATTCAGTTGGGTAGTTTACAACCTCGTTTGGATCTATTACAGTATCAATGGATTTATATGTTCTTGCAGAACCTGGAATTTTATTTAGAATGTGATTATTGATGTCATGTACATTGCTTTTTTTGCAGCTAATATAGCACGTTCACTGAGCCACTGAAGATTTTTGTAATTTTGAGCGATATTTGGAAAAACGTTGTGAAGAAGTTCATATACGGTTGAAATAATTTTACAGAAGTCTACTGGCAGTGTAATGCTTTGGGTGGATTTATCTATTGCCATCATTCCATTACCAATATCCAACAATTGCTTATATATATATATATATATATATAAGCAATATATATATATATACATATATATATATATATATATATATATATATATATATATATATATATATATATATATATATATATATAGATATATATATATATATATACATATATATATATATATATATACATATATATATATATATATATATATATATATATATACATATATATATATATACATATATATATATATATATATATATATACATATATATATATACATATATATATATATACATACATATATATATATATATATATATATATATATATATATATATACATATATATATATATATACATATATATATATACATATATATATATATATATATACATATATATATATAAATATATATATATATATATATATATATATATATATATACATATATATATACATATATATATATATATATATATATATATATATATATACATATATATATACATATATATATACATATATATATACATATATATATACATATATATATGTATATATATATATGTATATATATATATATATATATATATATATATATATATATATATGTATATATATATATATATATATATATATATATATATGTATATATATATATGTATATATATATATATATATATATATATATGTATATATATATGTATATATATATATATATATATATGTATATATATATATATATATATATATATATATATATACATATATATATATATACATATATATATATATATATATATATATATACATATATATATATACATATATATATATATATATATATATATATATATATATATATATATATATATATATATATATATAGGGGAGTGTCGGGTACCCCCGCCCACTGTCAATTTCATATGTATAGAATATTTTTTCAAGTCAATGGGCCATCGGACATTAATTGTTATATTAAAAAAAGATTATTTTCAAAGTTTCAAGTATTTATGCAGCTGGTAACATGGTAAACAATAGTTTTGAAAATATGCTGAATACAGTAGTCAAATTTTTTAAATTTCTATTTTATTAAGTTAAACTATTCTTTTTTTGGTTTATTCTTTTTGCATTATTTAATTAGATGATAAAACAATAGAAACATACAAAAATATTGATTACTACTCAATATTATACAGAAATATAAGCAATACTCCTTAAGTGGGCGGGGCTACCCGACTCCCCCTATATATGTAAAGTTAATGTTTTGTCAACCCAGCCTTCTAAGAAGGAAAAAAAATTCAATAAAATTAACCATTAACAGAAAAATTGAAGTTATATTGCATTTTCTTTATATTTTTTTTTCAGGATATATAATCAATATTTCTAATCAACACAGAAGTTAAGCGGAGAACAATATTTATCGCCCTACATAACCACTAATTTTCTGAACATTTCCGAAATATTTCATCGCGGAAGGGTTTGCGATCTACAGGTTACTTATTTTAACGACGTCTTTAGTTTTCTTGAATTCTATAAAAAGACAGGAGAGAGCGGTAACGACATAGCTTTTTAAGGAAATAGTCTCACCCAAAAACTCATTCTATTTATCGCCATTATCACTAAATGGTCTAAGAGAATGTTCCGATGAGCGAAGTTTTAATGCTACTTTTTAAGTGCGAAACGAGACTGGAGGAGGGAAAAAAATATGGAAAAGAGACAGCAAAATTGCTCTCTGGACAGGAAAATTTATTTGTTGCCATAATGAATGAAAACTGAAGAAATATATTTTGTTATTTACGATTTATTACGGTGACCTATTTAAACGAAATTGGAGATAGATATTTTGTGTGATTCGTTAAAAATTGTGGAATCTCCCAAAACAGTTTTAAAAAAACAAATCTCTCTCGTATGCCTGTCAAGGCAGAGGTGTGCGATTTTTCTTGTTTTCCAGTGGCGCCACCTATGGTCAAGAATTCATCTTCTGCCACACCCATACGTCTCACCCTTTTATAGGGTGGACCTATTCATACATCCTTTCATTCATCCACAGATCGTAACTTTGACCTGAATCAGAGAACACTCAATCTCCGAATCCAGTACCCTAAGACATATTGATTTGTCATGGGAACATGGAAGACTTTGCGACTCCACAGATTTAACGTGCATCAGTCACCATTTACTAGTCTTCGGCCGGCGGGGTTTGAATCCACGAACTTTCAGACATGGGTCCAGTGCTTTGCCGACCAGGCTATACCCGTCCAACAGTGGCATAAATTTCAGAAAAAGGGAACAAAAATTTAAAATATTTTTGACTGTTTAATTTTATTTTTTATATTATTTTAAAAGTTATAAAATGGTTTTTATTACAAAAATAAAATTTTAAATGCTATAACTACTGCATTTATAATTTTTACATACACATAAAGAAGTAATGGATTACACACACATCCTAATCAATTAGTAAATATAATATAACTAGTATAATATAAAAACAAAGCAAAACAATAAATCAAATCTTTTACAGTATAGTATATCCCAAAACATGGTACTGCCCACAGGTCCATATCGCACTCTTTGCCTTCGACTGAAGTCGTGATTGATGGAAAACTCGGACCACTAATGTCATCGATTAAGAAAATAGTGAATTAAGTATCCTAAAGTAGAAACGAACGCAACTCTGGCTTCACAAATTTGGGCAACACTGGGAAGGAGTTAAGGAATCCGGAACACAAAATTTTGTATATTTTGTAAAGATATTTTTTTCTAAAAATAATTTTTTAAGAAATATTTATAATTTTCATTTAAACGGTGATACTGTATTTTAATTAGAAATCTTAAGAATAATCTAAATCATTACCCAAAAATGTACTAATGTATCAAAAAAATTTGAAAACTTCAATCGGCCAAACACATAGAAAAATATTATTTTCTACATTTGTATTATTAATAAAATTATGAGTAATTTTAGACATAAGAGGCTCTAATTTCCCACAAAAACATAACTGGAAACATTTTTTTTCACATGGATGCTTTTTGTTTAGTGTTTACATGGTATTTGAATACCTGAGGATTCTTTTCCATTAAAAATAGAGCTTCATTTCAATAAGTTTTACAATTAGTATTCAATAAAACAATGCATTGAGTAAGCGTAAAAACGTATTTAAATTTTTTTGTCACATTATATCTGAGTACACGACATTTTTTGAAAAATATTTTCTTCAATTTTACACTTAACCATTCATAGAAAATATTGTACCATATATTTAAGTAAATTAATGCACAAACTTCTAGCAATAATCCTTATAAACATTAAGCAATGAAGTTGTTTTGAAAAATATGCTCAAATAAAAAAAACTTCAATTTACAATTTATTTATTTTTAAAAAGTAGTAATTTGAGTTATTTTTGGATACCTTCGAATTTAATTTTTTGGGCGGTCAATTCTCTATGCATGTGGGGGAACTAAAGAATTAAGTGTTTTACATTTATTAAAAAAATGTTCTGAGGGTACAGTGTTCCTTTAAAGGAGGACAACATTTTCGCCACCCTGAAAATTCGAATGCTCATTTCTCTTTGTCTATTTCTATTTTTTCATATCTTTCAAGCTTTGAAAGAACGTACTGTGGAGAGAGTAGATATCGATAATATAAACTTTCATCTATGAAAAGGTACCCCAACATTGAGTCGAGTTAACATTTGTTATATACTAGTAAATTGTAGTTGTAATTATGTAGTGGTAGATACGCTACAGTACACCCCCACCAGAATTATATCCGTGATAGAATTCGATGAATGGATACCACTAGTTGATTCATTGCTGTTTTTGTGCGAAGCCGGAAGAGCTGTATTAAGATCACCGTGTTGCCTCCTGTGTTTGCTTTTAGAAGTCGAGTGTGTGCAAGCCTACGTTGTGTGTGATCGAGACGAGACTGAATAGCAACAGTGCGAGGAGGTGGATTGCAGTCACAAGTAGCAAGTCAACTGTTCAATGTGGACCATCCATCGAAGTAGGCGTTTCCAGATCGAAGTGGGCGTGTTCATATCGAAATGGGTGTTACTGCCAAGGTAGGCGTGTTCAGATCACATCCGAAGGTAACCAATGTGGGGAGTGAATAGTTATAGACAAAGTCAACCTTCATCTATGAATAGGTACCCCGACATAGTGTCGAGCTAACATGTGTTATATATTAGTGAATTGTACTTGTAATTATGTAGTCGTAGATACGCTACAGTACGCTACAGTACAATAATTCTATCAAATTTGGAATAGAACATTAGTATAGTATATCGGAACATATTTTCGATAGTCAACTTAAAAGTTTTGAAAAAATTAAACATTTTTTTTTATAAATATACAAAGAAAGGAGAAGAAAAAAAAATCAGAGTATGCAATTTAGAATATTTTATATGAAGATTAAGAACATTTAATTTGTCTTCAAGAACGATGCAAAAAAGAAAACTATAAATTTTGCATAAAAAACGCATAAAAATCGATAGTTTCAGTTAAATTGAAATGCAATTTACCTAACAAAGTATTTAAACTTTAAAGCTCATAATATTTGTGTACTTTTTCGTGCTCCAAAAAATAAAATAATATGAAATGAATTCAAACAAATGCATACATTTTTGAGAAATTTTCAAAAATGTGATCCATTCTCTTAAAGCAGCGATTCTCAACCTGTGGGGCGCGCCCCCCTAGGGGGCGCGAGCACACTAGAGGGGTGGCGCGAGAATATTCAACAGAAAATATTATTTAAAAAAATTTATTAACTGGATGAAAGGAAAGCGTACATACATATAGAAAACAAAATACATATCGACATATTTAATAACTTATTAAAGTGAAACAACTTAAAAAATGAAAACTTAAGGTGGGGAACCAAGGGTGGCTTGGCTTTGAGGATTTTTCCTGACTTTCTGATTAAGTCTGTGTAGCTGAATTTTTTTCTGTTACATCTTACACTTATCTCTAATATATACCACGTATACTTTTAATTGTAAAATAAAATTTCATTTATTTTATAGTACAATTTCAAAATTGTAGCTTCTGCGCTTAAGGTTTCCCACAGGTTCCAAAGGTGAGCCATATATTGAAATCACTTTTTCACTTACTCAAATTATCTTTAAAAAAAACACTTGCACTGGCAAACGTCTTTTAAAAAGGCATTTTAAGTATCTTGCTGGTAGGAACAAATTTCCCGACTTTAAAAAAGATATTTGTTTTTAGAATGTATGATTTGTTTATTGATTTTACATTGATAGTTCTTGTGTGAAGTCACTAGCGATTCTTTTGAGTTAACTCATTAGAATTAATCAAGAATTACTGAGTTAATTTTTTCAAAAGGATTAACTAACAAGTAAGAGTTAAATAACCATACTAGAGTTAACTAACCTAACCCATAACTAGTATAAAAATACCCAAGAAAATACCAGACACACCAGAACAAGAAAATACCAGAATCACAAGAAAATACCAGAATCGACCACAAAAACACTCATAACAACCAAAAAATTAAAAAAATAACTGAAAAATTACTTTATGCAAACAAAACAAAAAACTTGAAACAAAATATCTCAAACTCTACTAAAGTGCAGAGAACGTCAAAATACTATAAAAATTTAAAAAATGCTAAAGTTCCACATTTGCTTAAAATGAAATAAATCAATTGGCCTTCAATT
Organism: Parasteatoda lunata; assembly: GCA_949128135.1. Classification (NCBI taxonomy): domain Eukaryota; kingdom Metazoa; phylum Arthropoda; class Arachnida; order Araneae; family Theridiidae; genus Parasteatoda; species Parasteatoda lunata. Next base: position 2,010,184 of record OX421975.1, read on the forward strand.
CAATCATTCCTTTTTGAGAAATAATATGCTACGTAATGATTTATAATTAACTCTTTCATAGATTTCACGTTTGTTTCCAAAGGTGGCCCACGTGTCCCCAAGGTGGCACCGATGTCTCTCTCACCATTTGCACGACTTAAAACTATTAATCTGATAGATTAATTCGAATTAAAGTAATGTAGTTAAAGAAAAAGCAATAAACTTTCAGAAAACATATCATAACTCAAAGTTCTAAGAATTTAAACACATATAAATTGCAATATCTTCTTACTCGGAAATTAGAACGACAACTGCAAAAAATTAAATCACTTCATACAATGGAGGACATTCAAGGAAATGTCTTCCAATTCAGCCTCGTGCACCTCAGATACAAGATTTACAATGCAGCAGGGAGATCTTATGATTCAAAATAAATTTAACTTTACTTTGGGGGGGGGGGACTACGTTAGGAGCACTGGCTACCTTTGGCTAACCCAGAGGCTTAATATTAGAAATAGCCACTCTCAGTTCTGTTTCTATATTTAGCCGTGATCTATATTTTGTCTTCAAAGAAACCACAGCAGAAAATCCAGTTTCACGAAGGTAGGATATTGAAAATGGTAATAGAATGCGAAATGTCCTTATTTTCAGTGCAGAAAAATCATCCTCCTGCCGAAAATTCAAATAGTGATTTATTACTAAATTGTATTTTGGTTTCGCTCGTAACTTGCTATCAGTTTGTCGTCAGCAGGAAAATACTTTTTAAAATTCTTTGCCAGCATGGCTAAATGATTTTCAATGGTTACAAAAACAACTTTTACATATTCTTCTTCAGCCTTATAAGTTTCAATACAATTATCCACATTTGCAAACATTGTTAAGTTTTTTTGCATTAAATTTCTGCCCCACAATTCCAATTTTCTGCAAAAATCATTAACTTTATCACTCGTATCCAACATATGTGTATTTGCTCCTTGGAGTCGAAGATTCAAGTTATTTAATTTATCGAATATGACGACCAAGTAGTTCAATTTCATCACAAGTAAACAATAGTGAAAATTCTCGGTTTCCGGTCTGTTATCTTCTAAGAAAATGACGATTTCTTCTCTTAATTCATAAACACGTTGCAAAAATTTCTCCCGTGATAAACATCTTGTCTCGCATTTAAATAGTAACTCTGAATGTACTGAATCCATGTCATTACAAAGAGCGGAAAAGATTATCGATCTCAGGGTTCTTATTTTTATATAAGTTGCAACGGTTACAACCGTAGTTAACACAATATTAAACCAGGACGCATTTCTTTCGCTTGTATATTTTCGAACCTTCCGGATATTGAACGAGCACCATCGGTGAATATTCCGATGCAATTTTAGCATTCTATGTTTGCCTCATTCAGAACATCATTTAAAATAGCAAATAATGCTAGCGCTGTTGTTTTGAGTTCCATTGGTTTGCAGAAAAGTAGTTCTACTACTGACATATTATCACAAAATCAAACATAGGCAATTAAATGAGCATCTTTATTAATATCTGTTGCGTCATCAAACTGTATTGAAAACATTTTGTCACGTAACATTGAGAAAAGCTGGCACTACATTTTCAGCTGTATCACCAATTCGACGAGCAACAGTATCATTTGAAAGAGGTATGGACTGTAATTGTTTTGAAAAATTAACTCCAAACATAGCTTCTACAATCTCAATGGCTGCTGGTTTTTACTTCACTTTTCTTTTGGCAGTTAGTTAAAAATAATTTAAAGACAGAATTCATAATACTCAATATGCATTATTGTTGTATACATTTTACTGTAAGTGGGGGGCGCAATGAAAATTATGATTGAAAACTGGGCCGCGAATACTGAAAGGTTGAGAAACGCTGCCTTAAAGAGTTTTAGTTTTCATCATTAACGTTTTCATTTTATTTATTTTTCAGTTTCTTGATTTAATATTGTTAATATGTTGTTTTGTGCGACCGGATTGAGAAAAAAAAATTAATTCTAAACCGAAATTAACTTTTTTTAAATATGAATGTATGATTGAAAATTATATTGAGCAATTTTGTATTTTCACTTTTTTATAATAGTTATTAAAACTAGTGTCAATCCATCCAGTAATTTTTTTAGCAGAATCCAATTTAAAATCATGAAGATATAATTAAATCCGCCATTTTCATATTTCACACTATATTAGATTAACTTCTATAATTAGATTTTTACAACAGAAGAAGTCAAGATATAGGGTGTCCGAATAGAGGTATAATTTTTGCTACGAAGACTAAATCAGGTAGTTAGGTAGGAACTTTAATTACGTCACACTGCACAATGGACTAGGAAACATCCCTGATTATGATCTAAAGATGTTTCGATCCTCTGCAAAGAGGGTATTGGTAGTCCGACGACTTGCACGCAAAATTGAGCACTTTACGGTAGAAGAGTTTTACGAGGACCAATTTCGCGCACCCTCGGTCCCTACGCAGGCTGATCAAATAGGTCACCCACCCGCTTACTGACAGCAGCCAGTGATGCTTGACTTCGTTGTTCTACTGGGAATCGTGTCTTTACAATCAGTCCACTGCGGAGGCAAGAACTAAATCAAAAAACAACAAAGAAGTGAAAGCAACATAGTACAGGAATAAACATAATATAATTTCGGTTTTCTAAACGAGAACTAGCCTTTAGTGTCTTCATAATCTGACAAATCACCGCCACCGCATCAGAAGAGGGATCGGTATGATTTTTTAGAAAGTTTTTTTTTTTTTAAACAAAATATCGATTTTAATCAATTAATATTTTTAAAAATATTTATTCATTTAAACTACATTAATTTTTTAAATTTTAATTCACGTAAATTTTTTTAGTGCAACATAACTCTTAAGTACAATATAATTTAGTACAATATAATTCTTAATAATAAGCTTCGTTAGAGTGGGATATTTTTTAAAGTCTGATTTTATTTTCAAAGTTTGATTATTTTTTATTTTTATTTTACAAAGAAATAATAAAATGCATGCATTTTAAAACTGACTAAAATATAAATAAATAAGTGTGGCCTTATAATTATTTCCCATTAAAATAGTTCGCTGTTTAATTTCAAAATACAAGAGCTTCTAAAACTTATTAATCAGAAAATTCAAGATAATTCATAATTTCCTCTTCAGTAATTAATTATTTAAAATAATTTTTCAGTATTCTTTTCTGATCTAAATACTCTATTCAATTTAAGAATTGTATAACTCTGTAGCCTCGATAACTTTAAAATTCATGAGCAAGTTGCATTTGAGCAAAAATAGCTGATTTTATTTATTCAGTTTGCATTAATTAAATTATAACTTTAATTACTTTCGTAAGAAATATGAACTATTTTAACTATAATAAAGGTATTAAATAATATTTACAGTTTTGGTTCGTAAATGCAAAAAAATAAATAAATAAATAAACAAGTAAAATAAAAAAAATAACCGAAAAAAGCTGATTTAAAAATTTCCGATTAAAAGAAATTCAGTTTTCTTTTAAAATATAATCACTATTTCTGCTCACCCAGATAAGCATAAACACGAAGACAGGTTTGATTGCTGAAAAAAACGTGACAGTATTTGAAATTTCTTAGAAAAATAGTTGGTGGTTGAAACTTGAAGATTTAACACAACTTTCGATTGGGGTTATCACCCTTAATTGAAATTTTAATTTTAAGTCATTGAAATTAAACTTTAGTTTTTCTATTTATCATATAAAGAAAACGTGGTCCAATTTTAGCATTTTATCTTCATAGGAATTGTGAGAAATCTTGATGACTGAGAGAGCGCTCTATTGCGAAAAAAAAATCGCTGATGAAATAAAAATAAAATTGGCATAGAAACTTTTAAAATAGTCGAATATCTCTCGTTCGTGCATCGTATTTAAAACTAATAAAATCTTGACAAATCACACTTTTTAAAATTTTTTGCTAAACTTTTTCACTAAATTTGTAATTTTTTTTTCATTTTATATTTAAATAAAAATAAATCATTTGAAATAAACATGTTTTGGATTTTTATACTTGTTTGATGGTTTAAAATACCTAAATAAATGAAATTTAGATCAATTATTTTTTTTTTTTACGCCCGTACAACGTTTCAGTAAAAAAAGTAATTTTTACGAAGTTAACGATTTTTAACTTCGCAACTTTTAGTTCATTATGTTAGATAAGCCAGAATTCAAGATAAGCACATCGAGTTCTACCCACAACCCACCCTACCCTTTTCTTTGCTGTATTACATTTACAGCTATTCACCAACTTTTTCAGTGGATTTCTTTTTTATATGGTATGAAGAATGGGTGACCTGCAAGTGACGTAGTGTAGGTATTTCGATCCTGATTAACTGTTGAAACGTGGCATTAGTTTACATTGGCAACAGTTCTTTCCATTCTATTTCGAGTCCCTTCCCTTCAATCACCAATTCATCCATTTTCTTAAGTGAAACATTTTAAATTCTTTCACAGAGATTTCAATTCATTCAATATATATTTACGCAAAAACTTAACACAAAGACAGACACGAAGTCATGTAGAACATAAGCAAACTTATTATGCATCGAAGTTGCCAGGTACACAAAACAAAAGTTATATTAATGAAATACATAAACAAATAATAAATATAAGTTAAGTAAAAGAAGTGGACGAGGGAAAGAATTATATTTCAACAAATTTGATGTGCGATACGTCTCTATATTTAACTAATCTTTACATAATTCCCATTCTAAGTTGTGTAGAGAAACTTAGCTCAACTTAATACGCCATATTGCTGATAAAGATTAGCTGGCACTGACGTCATAGGTCACATGGATGGGTATCGGTTGTCTTCCTTTTAAATTCGCGATCGCAACACTCGATACGCCATCTAGCGGGAGACTGTAAATATCGGGCATTAGTTCCTACATAACCATTGGCAATGATGGACGCCATTTTCTTAGCATCAAAAAAGAAGCAAAATTTCCCTAAAGAAAAGGTAAAACTTCTTGAAAAAACTAATCAGAACATGCCAAACATTGAAGCAGAACACGCCAATCATTTGAAGAACAACTTTTCAATAATTTTTACCTTTCTATTACCAACAACATAACATGATTTCATGATCACTTGCTGTTACAGATGTGTGTATTGCGGTAAAAAAAAATTCTGTCTTCAATTCATTACAAGTTAAAATGAAGTCAACATTGCTTTCGTCATTCCAATGAATAAATGTGTTCCAATGAATTCCATACAGAACTGTAATAGTTATAGAATATTCTTCTTCTTCATAGAATAGTATATATATCTGTATCTACATAATTCAGAAAACAACATTAAAGAATAATCCGAATCACTTGAAAAAGTATCTTTTGTGCTGATTATAAATAAATTTTTTAACGTTTTCTTGGTAAGTGTTTTTTAGTTTTGAAAGAATTTCAACTAGAATTCAGCTATTCTGTTTTTAAGCTACATATTAAAATTCACATGAAAGTAATGAAGGGATAAACTATGTATATATTATTTGAGAATAAAATTTTGAAACGAAGAACATTTCATTTTGGAATTCTCCGGACTTATAAATCAGGTAAGTGTTATGATTTTTATAATAAAAAATTTGCTTGTAAAGAATTTTTTTTCTTACTTGATTGTCGTTCTTTACAAAATGGTTTTTTTACGTCTGATTAAATACTATAAGAATTAAAAAAAAGAAACAATACGAAAGTTTTTATTGAAAAATGTGGAATTTTTAAAATCGTTTTTATCCTAAGAATTCTTTATTTTACGTTTTTTAGTTTATAATTTTTTGATAAAATTGTTGTCAAAAAATTTAATGGTAATTTTTGAAAAATTAAATGGTATTAAATTATGTGTTTATGTATACTTCTTGCATATTCTAATATTTGAAATAATATGATTCAGAAAAGTATGGAAGAAAAATTCGGTACTTACGTATTAACCACAGCTACAGATTTGGCAGATTCTTAAGTGCCGCCAATCTACACTTAAAATTTTTGGAAAAAATCTTAAAATGAAACACTTTGTTTAAAATCAAAGTAGTCAATCGGAATTCGGTGGAAAATGGGACGATATAGAGTTTAGCATAGATTCAAAACAAACTTTTCTCTCACCTGATTCTATAGCCATTATGAACTCAAATAAGATTCAAAATGAAATAACATTTCCAAAACGGACGTTTACTAAGATAATGTTTCATGTTATGGACATTGGTACATTTTCGTTATATTTCACTCCATAAAATATTTCGCTCCTAAAAAAATAAAATTGCATCTTGTTTTGTTTTTGGCAAGTCCCAAAGACGCATTTTCGTAGCACTAAAAAATGGCGACAAAAAAAGAATGGTTTTTTTTTTTTTTTTTGTTTTTTGTTTCATAAGCATTCTTTATTTTACGTTAAAATTTAAATGGGCCTTTCATGTTATACCATTAAATTTAGTAAAACTATTTCTCAGGCATTAGGTTTGAACTCTTATAAGAATATACCTATTTTTTTCTCTTTATTTACAAATATTTTTCCGATGTGTTCTGAATGTTCCTTTTCTAAAAAAAAAAAAAAAAGAGATACCATTTTGTTTTTGTTTGCATAAGAAAGAAAACAAACATTTTTCTTTTTTAAATTTAATCAGCCACAATAAAGATGGAACGTTACAATGCTACATTAAAGACGTCTCCAGTGTAACTGAAAGACTGTTCACATGGAAATCGCAGGGATTCGGCACATACAACAACGCCCCCTATAGTTCGTTGCGATCGCGAATTGTAAGCAAATATCCTTTTTCTGCTGCTATTTTACTGCTGCCAACCAGTGTTGTAGTGATGGGCAATAACAGGTATTTTCAAATAACAGGTTCCAGCTGTTACAATACAAAATAATACCTGTTCCAAAATAACAGGTCTTAGAAAAAAGTCTTCAACTTTTTTATACTTGAAAGATATAATGGCAAGTAATGGAAAGATAAAATGGCAAGTATTTTTGTAACAGATACATATTTTTCTATGAATTTGACAATATTATTAGGAAAAGTATTTTTTTTTCTATGGGTAAAAAAATATAGCGAAGGTTTTTTCTAATTAATTTTTAAACAATATGAAAGCAATTATATATTAATTTCTCTTTTATTCTCCATTGTTTAAGTTCAGAAAAAAACTATGTTACATCCTTTTTTATGTATATATAGTTTTTTCTTTTTATGATTATACTTTAGAAGAGCAGGCAGTTCAAAAGATATAATTCAGAATTAATTTCTTACATTCGAAAACATTTCAAAAACATTTTTGTTAGTGTAATCAAATATAAATAATAATAATAGAAACAATAGTTTTCTTTACGAAATATAGCCCTTTTCCAATGCATTGTAAGGAGAAATAAGTGACAGCGAAAGAATTATTTTGCAAAATTTGCATCTTTTTTAACAATCATTAAATAATTTAGAAAGCTTAGAGAACTAAAAAAAGTTATTGCAATGTTCAAAAGTTATTGCAAGAGTTATTGTTTCTAAATAAAAAAGAATTTAGGAGTTCCCTATTACATTCTTTTGACGATATAACTAGAATATTTTCATTTCCACATGAGGAAAAAAATTGAATAAAATTGTCTAAATGGAATAAAACACTTCATAAATATTGAGACAAATTTGAAATTAAAAAAATTTAATATCTGAATTTAAAACGCAACATTGCATAACATTATTGTTAAATCAAAACAATTAAGTCAGATATTACATTCTCTACATGAGAAGATATAGCCAACATTTTTTATAATTTCACAAAAAGAAAAAAGAAAGAGAACTTAAAATACAGATACAGACAAAATAGAAATTAAAAAAATATTAAATTTCTGAATTTAAGCTGATCACTGCGTAGCATTATTTTTAAAACAAAACAATTCAGAGATTAGACATAACATTCTCTATATGAGAAAATATAGCCAAAATTTTTTTCATTTTACAAAAAGAAAAAATTAATAGAACTTAAAATACAGATTTAGACAAATCAGAAATTCAAAAAATTTAAATTCTGAATTTAAAACACAACATTGCATAACATTATTGTTAAATCAAAACAATTTAAAAGTCAGACATTACATTCTCTATATGAGAAAATTTAGCCAACATTTTCATTTTTTTTCATTTTACAAAAGAAAAAAGAAATAGAACTTAAAACACAGGTATAGACAAGTTAGAAATTAAAAAAAAATTAATCACTGAATTTAAACACAACATTGCGTATCATAATTTTTAAATCAAAACAATTTAGAGATTAGACATTACATTTTCTATATGAGAAAATATAGTCAAAATTTTTTTTTCATTTTACAAAACGAAAAAATTAATAGAACTTAAAATATAGATTTAGACAAATCAGAAATTCAAAAAATTTAAATTCTGAATTTAAAACACAACATTGCATAACATTATTGTTAAATCAAAATATATAGAGGTTCTAGTTGCGTAACAAAATTTGTAAGTTTAAATATATAAATAAAGCTGATTAATTTTAAATCATTTGTGAAATCGAATATCTAGTAAACAAAGTTGTGTTTAAATTACTCTTTTTTTTTACTCCTACAATTTTGACAGGGGCCCCTATTTGCTGCCGCTCACCAGCCCCCATGATTACTTCGCAACCATCGTCGTTTCTTTTTGCGAAACAGATCGTTTTTCCAGATCTGAAGGTACTCGCTTAATTTAAATATATTCTCTCCTTCGTTTAACCCCCTAACTACAATTCCCCAAAGATTTGTTTTGTGATTATTATTACGATCCCTTTCTTAACTAATCACTTCATTCTAATGCCACTTTCGTAAAATTATTTATATTTTCAGACATAATAGATTTAGTGAATTTTACTGAAGGTGATTTATAATTTCATTTACTTAAATACCTAAAAGTAGTCTAACTGTGCATGCATTGCAACCTACTTCAATGCAACTTTTTAAATAATTCGAATAACATCATTTTATAGTTTTAAACTAAAAAAAAATATATGTTTACCAAAATGTAATTGATTCAGTTTTACCAATTTGCACGAACTAAAACATTTAACAAATTAAATACAACTAGAGCATAATCCGATATTTTTTAAGCATTTCTAAAAAAAAAACTAACTATTCAAAATAAACACCAGTATACGAATTTAGCATAAGTTTTAAAGAAACGAGCCTTTTTATAACAATTCTAAACTTTTCTTGGATTATTTGATTAATATTTTCCTTTTAAAACAATTAGCACATTAATTTAAAAATATTACATACTATGTAGCCTTTAATGATAATTTTTATGTCAAGTAAAATTCAAACTATTAAGGGGACACTTCAGGTTAAAAATGATTTTTTTTAAATATCAACCAATTTTAATGAAATTTTCATAGATTGTGAATAAAGCATTTAGAAAGATATTCCCAAAATTTGAAGCAAAAATATTAATTTGTTGAAAAGTTATAATGTTATTAATAATTAATCCGCAAGTTAAATTACAAAATGTTACAATATTTCAAAATGTTCCTTGCGCATGAGTTTTTATCATAGTAGTTTGAAATTCATTTATATTACAGTTTGAATAAGTATAAATAAAATTGGATATGTTTGAACAACTTAGCACTTAATTTTAAACAAATAAAAAATCAAAATATCATAACCTTTATATAATTTTTAAAAATTTAAATTTAAATAACAATTTAACGTAATTTAAAAAATATTCAGTGTATATTCAGCTTTTATTTATATCACATTGGTTACAGAACATTATACTAATCATTTATATAAAGAAAAAAATAAGATTTATTCAAAACTCATGCGCAAGGAACATTTGGAAGTTTGAATATTATCGTAAAAAACAACATTGAGAAAAACAGTTTAACAATAAAAACACACATAGAAAAATTTATTTCATAATATATGTGAAATAAAAAATAAGCATAAGAAAATATGAACTGTTTTAAACAATATAAATAAAAATTAGATTGAATTTAATGCTTTTTAGATAAAAAAAATGTTTATCACAAGATGTAATGTTGACAAAAGTTCATACACCTTTTTTTAATCTTTTTGTATATAAGATTTAAAATGCTCCAGCTGCATATGTACTGTTTACATTTTTTATTTGTTTTTGTTTATATTTTTTGTTGTTACATAACTTTTTATAACTATCTGAAGATTTTCTCTTCATATGATAGCTGCGCCTACCATCGCGGATCTTTGCATTGGTCAAAGACGCAGAATTTACATCGCCTTTACGTAGAGCTAAAGTCCTTTCACACCCAAAGTTGTATTCACTAACTGCTAATGATACGGCATAATCAAGTCTTTTTTTAGAAATGAAGACATCTTTGGGGCACTTATTCCATATCACGGAATGGAGGCTCTCATTGGCGTTTTGTGTTTTTCCCGATATACAGCGCTGCATAAGCTCATTTGAAGCAAGTCGCTGATATACCGGGAGGATTTTTTCTACAACAACTTCAGATAATTTCGTTTTCATCAGCTCATGGCTTTGAGGCTTTTCACCTCGAGCTAGAGCCCTTTGGTAGAAACACCATGAACTTTCGCCCTTGGGGCATCTAGTATGCTGCGGCTTTTTATCACTGGACATACAGTGATAAAGCGAAGCAAATACAGCAGACTTCATCGAATCAACATTCGGAATGTTATCCTTTATCGCTTTGCGATAATAGTTTTGTAGCTTCATGATAGTTTGCTCAGTTAAGCTACCTTTCTTTCGTCCACCGAGAGTCACCCCTTTGACCCTCCACTCCTTCACTTTGTTCCTCAAACCAGTTCCTAATCTTTTGGAAACATGGTTGAGGCACTCTTCTTTTTGAATTACATAGTCATCGCCATATATTTTCAGTTGATTTAGGGTAGTAAATGTTTTAGAATCACCGTCACTTAAAATTGTCGAGTAACGCATTCCACAGAATTCAGTTGATCGCTTCCACATGGCCACTGCAGCGGCAACCTCCATGTTTCCAGACGGTCCGTCGAAATTTTTTTGGCACATCGATTTATGGCCCTCATGCCAAATAAAAAATTCTGGACTCGTTTCGTTCAAGTCTCGTGCTGCATTGATGCATTCTGGGCAATATTTCGACAAAATCTCATAGTCTAATACTAAATTCGTCAAAGAGTCAATTACAATACCAATTCCATAATGAGAGGTGTGTCCACGCTTCTGCCACGTGCCATCAAAAGAGACTGTAATATCTGGAACTGTTCTACTTGAATCATTTTCTAAACTCATATGTGCCTTTCGCACTGTTTCATGGGACAGTTTCCAAACATTCTTTTTAAAATTTTCATTTTCTTCACTCAATTGGTTGAAACATGTTGAGAAAGTGGAAGAATTCATTGTCGATGTACCCATGTGCATGGAAAATGTTTCCATGGCTGAATGGCCCTTGCCAAAAGAAAGGAAAGAGTTCACAATCTGCCTGTTGACATCAAATTTTTTGGTGCATGGTTGGCGCTGACTCGAAAAAGTTGAACCAAAACTTTTCAAACACAGCGTACAAAACACTTCCAACTTTACAGCATATCCAAAGGTATCTAGAGCACGAACATCCAGAAATCCTGCTCCACACTTATCACAAGACAAATTACGGAGCAATGGTGCAAAGGTTGATTTACTCATGATAATGTAATCATTTGTAACACTAGGGGTGATGCTGTTACTATCCATATTAGTAACACTCTTATCAGGTACAACAGAATTTTCAGAAACAGACACATCAGGGTTTACATCCACATTAGAATCATCAGCATAAGAAACATCAGCGTTGGAAATATTAGAAACAGCAGCATTGGAAACATCACAATTAGACACTGGGGCAGATGCAGAAGTAGCTTTCATTGCTGCACTTCTTGCTTTGTCCTTTTTAGTTTGCCTTCTCTTAGGCTTTCTCCAACGGGAGCATGCGCTATGCATTCTTAAAAATTATCAATAAAAAAAAACGGAAACAAAAAGACTAATAATAAAACAAATAACAATAACGTAATAAAATAATAGTTCTGAAAAGAACTGTTGTGTTATGTTTTAGAAGCGAACAAAAAGACGATGAAACGAAAATAACTATCACTCGTTGAAATATCAAACAATGTGTAAACAAACATAAAGTAGAAGTTAAAGTAATTCCATATGTTGCCAATTAAATTTATCATAAATTTAGCTTTTTTAATAATTATGAGGCCTATCAACCAGAAATCGAAAAACAGAACCGAGACTTGAGAAATGGAGTGGAAAGATGCTGTTTACATGTTTGACGGCCATTCGAGTGGGCGTGGCACCTTGTTTACAAATCTTGAAATGCTTATAACTTTGCAAAAAATGACTGAAATTGAAAATTTTTTTTTTTAAATTGTAGCTAGATATAACTATTATTTTTTAAAACAAAAATTGAAAAAAGTATAATTTGGTCGATTTTTGGGTTTTTCATCGTGAAGTGTCCCCTTAAGGGACGAAAATTCACCCAATTAACTGTAATAGATTTTTTTTCCTTTCCTACTGAATATTATCATTTAAAAATATATTATTTATTTTCTTCAAAAATTCAAAATGAATAAATCTTTTAAGCTACAAAATAATAGGCAATGCCATAGAGACATCTATTTGTATGCGAGTGGACGAAATTCAGCGAAATAACAAATCACTCTTCACGTAGAACATTGATTGAATTACCACAACAAATAACTACTGATGAGAGTCAATTCGCAACCTCGAAGGTCACGGTCGACCTCGAAAACGAAAGCCGAAAAAGAAACCCGCAGCGAAAGCTAGGGAGGTGGGGGGCCAATGGCGTAAAGAGGTGCCTGGATTCTCCAAGTAAAACTCCTTGGTTAGATGTCCCCCAAAAGACGATTGTAATTAATGCAGTAAACACAGTAGGCTGCAAAAAGAACCAGTAAAAAAAATGTGGAGCACTTTCAAGTAAATGCAGGCCACAGTTACTCTATTGTAAACAATTCACTATTTCAAACAAAATATTCTGAATTTTTTATTAAATGTATAAAATTTAAAAATTTCATTACCTAAAACTTCATTACTTAACTTCCTAAAATAGGTTTCTAATAAAAATAATAGCGATGTAATTAGTTTTAGAGTCCTTAATCGCTAATTTTTGGCTTCCTTTGGCTAAAGGTTAGGAATTATTTCTCATTTTTTTCCTTTCATTAGTTTCATTTCTATTTCAGTAGATAAAATAAATAACAGTTATTTTATCATTCACAAAATATCATTTGATAGATTAACACGGAAAAAAAATATTTACATATTATTCTACTACTCTTCATCCTCTCTCTGTACTATTGTACTACCCTTTATGCTTCGTCATCTGCATAAACATCGAAAGTCACAACTCTAAAACTTAAAATTTTTATATCTTAATAATTAATAACTAGATTTTTTAGGAATTTTAGAAATTATATAAAAATATTGTACTATGTAGTTTAAATGATTTCGTATTTATATATACATAAGTTCACCATATTAAAGTATACGGAGTGCAAAAGGATTAAAGATAGGGAGAAAAATATAGTGTTTGATAATATAGCTTGCATATAAAGAAAATATAGTGTTTAAATATAGCTTGAATAGAATATACTAAACATACTAAGATATCTAGAACATACTAAATATAGTTTTAATAATTTTAACAACCCCTTTTTATATTGAAATAAAAAGTAAAAATATTTATTGCTTGAAAACAAAAAAAATGCGAAAGAGAGAGTGTAAGACTTAGGAGAGAAGAAATTAAACAATAAGATTCATATTTTCTAGGAAAATTTCGTGAGTTTTTTTTTTCTATTTAACTTGTAGGAAACATGGAAATAGGAAATATGGAAAATGCAATTACAAACAACCTGCCCCCCCCCCATATGCCCGAAAACCCAAAGGGCATGGAAGACAGGTCACCGTGCCCAGCATTGTTGCAAATTAGCTTAAACTGCAAAATAGTAGGAAAGGCTGTGACAAAATACCATCTGTTCCAAAATACTAGCTGTGAAAAAATATCACCTGTTCCAAAATACTAGGCTGTGACAAAATATCACCTGTTCCAAAATACTAGCTGTGAAAAAATATCGCCTGTTCCAAAATACTAGCTGTGACAAAAATATCGCCTGTTCCAAAATACTAGGTGTTAAAAAATATCGCCTGCTCCAAAATACTAGCCTGTGACAAAATATCGCCTGTTCCAAAAATTCTAGCTGTGAAAAAATATCGCCTGTTCCAAAATACTAGCCTGAGATAAAAATAACAGGCTGTTCCGATATAGCATGTTTAAAATATTAGGTGGTAGTTTTATTAATATATTAATAATAGGTTGTTAAGACACAGAAGTAGAACCACAAGGGGGGGGTAGCAGTTGACTATCAATAATTTTCAATTTTTTATTTTTTTTTTATTTAAACCTTAGAAAAGCTATTTTTTATTAAGAAATTTAAGACACCCTAAATGTGTTTTAACAATATAATTGCAGAATAATCATTTTCTTAGGAGTGAAAAAAAAAAGGCATTTAATGATTTACTTCGGACGCAAAATAATTTTAACGAAACGAAATTTAAGTACTATTATTAATTTATGATTGGAATTAATATTTAAGTTTATAGAACGACATCTAGTTTTATTAGAACTAAATTTTATGACTTATATTACAGCTCTTTTATTTTTTAGACTATGAAAACACAAAAATTGAGATTTACCACGATTTCACATATACGTTACAAAACTTATCGTATGCTACTCACGTCCCGCAGTGGACTGATTGTTCAATTCTGCTAAACGGTTCCCATCAGATCACCGAAGTCAAGCATCACTGGATGCCGTCAGTGTGCGGGTGGGTGACCACTTGGATCAGTCTGCGTAGAGACCGAGGGTGTGCGGTACGGGTCCTCGTTAAACTGTTTTACCGTAAAGTGCTCCAATTCGCGCGCAGGTCGTCGGGCTACCGAAGCGGGGAGGACATCCCCTCTGCAGAGGATCAAAATTGTGATGGCATGTCTTCAGATCATCCTCAGGGATACTTCCCAAACCGTCGCCAATAGCCCATTGTGCAGCTTTTGTGCGACATAAATGAACTACAACGTATGCTACTCACGCGAGAAGTTTTTAATTCTTGCTGATACAAGTAAACAGTTTTTAAAAGTCTATAAATTGCTTTTAAGTTTAGAAATATCATGTTTACACTTACAGGGAGGGGGGGAAAAGACTGTTGAAAAAATTTTGTTCTATTGATTGGATTTTCACGTTTTAAGTGTACGTATAATAAAATACATTCTTTGACTAAACCGATCGTTTGTTCGATGAATTTGGGTTATTTGTTTTTCCTTTTAATTCTATTTGGGCTTGTTAATTTTACTTTTTACGTATTCCATGCAACAACAAAAAAATTATACAAATTAAAAAATTTTTATTCATTATTATAAAATTTGTTTAACTAAGGGAAATACAATGCAATCTTTTTGAAATTATTTCTTTATTTATACTAATTTGTTTAATAATGGTTGAAACAATTTTGAATACCAATGCACATTAACTCATGTATCATTTTAAACTATGTAATTTTAAATGACACAATGCAAAATTCGAATGAAGTCAAGTCTTTTTGAAATTTTTTAACTTAGAAACGATTTGATCAATAATGTTCAAATTTCGCATTTTAAAATTACACAGTTAAAATGATGTAAAATTTACATAGCTTAAATTTTAGTTTTCTTCTAATTATAAATAACAAACAATAATAAATAATTATTTAAAATTAATTTTTACATTCAATTTTCTTTGGATAAATAAATTTTATAATTATGTGATCAATATTTCCAACTAGCTTTAAAATTTCTTGAGATATGGCGATAAACTGAAAAAAAAGTGAATAATAATACTAACTGTACCTAAACTTAGGATTTAAACGACCGCTTTTTTGCTTAAATTGTCGGGACCATACTTTACAGATAGTGACTCACCCTCCAAATCAAAATTTGTTGAATAATTTGTTGAAATTTGTTCAAGTAAAACTGTTTTTGTGTCTGGTTCGATTCTGTATAATATTTAATGCTAGCTAATTAGCATATTTAGGGTTAACCTTAATATATATATATATATATTATAGATAGCAGCATAAAATATCTAATAGTAAATAAAAATCTTCCCCAGCAAAGGTTGTGCTTCTCCCCTTTCAAAAAAAGGTGAGTTCAAAGTTTTCAAGACACCAGAAGGGGTGGGGGGGGAATTCATAGAGGGGCTCACGTTTCATAGGCGGTATTTGTTAATTTTTTCCCAAACCTATACAAGACTGCCTAGGCATGGTTTTTGAATGCAGTTCTAGTGACACCACGCAATATGAAAAAAAAAAAAATAAATAAAAAAAAAACTATACATAGAAATATTAACTATTGAACTAGAGAAAATAAGCTATATATAAACATTTTTAGAATAATTCATTTGATTTTAGCAAAGTTACTCGTTAAATTATTAGATTTAAAATAGCTCTAAAAAAATTATAATACTAGAAATACAAAACTTAAGTTTTGTATTTCTAGTATTATAATTTTTATAGACCCTCGCAATGTCTGGCTACGGCCCTGTAATAATAAATAAAACGTGATTTTTTTTTTATTATTATAAACTGTACAAAGATTGCCAAAAAAAAAAAAAAAAATAGTTTAACATTTTAAAAAAAGTAGAAAAATAAATTTTTGCCAAGATAATTGAATTAAAATTTTTGCCTAGTATTTTGGAACAGGCCTTTGGAAGTAACCTGTTATTTTATAACAGGTATGATTAAATAACAGGTTCCAAATACCTGTTCCATAAAATATTAGACATCTCTACAGTGTTGCCAGATTGGGCTACAAGTAGCGAACTACTTTTAAAAGTCCCCGCTACTGAAAATCGAAATTGGGCTACCCGCTACTTTTTGGGCTACTCTTGGTTTTTCGAACGCTACAAATCTTAAAAATGCTTTTTTTTTTCTTAAAATTTTCTAAAATTAATTTAAAAAAGGACATTTTTGTTGTTGTTGAAAACGCTTAGTTTTGAATTCTTGATTTGTTTTGCTGCGTGAAATCTAGAATCGTAGGCTCGTTTCAAATCGTTGAGAAATTGTAAAGATATATATCGAAAAAAGCACAGTGAGTATAATGCAAAAAAAAGCTTCAACTCCAACCATTATTAATCGTTTATCTTCTGGAAAAATAAATCACGTGTCCTTTAATCTGAGTAAACACGAAATATTGAATTGGACGAAATTTTTAGCGCATTGAAATTTAGCGTATGAACTTTCTTTTTTATTTAGCAGAAATGCAAATATATATATATATATATATATATATATATATGTAACATAAAAAGCTTTTATTAATCTTTTTATGTTAGTTTCTTCATCATAAAACAACTCCTAATTTATTACTAATAAATTTCAAATCGAAACACTTTATCATACTTTTAAAAAGCCACATCCTGTTTTTAAATCTATTTTTGGCTCAAGCATGCATTTAATTAAAAGCTGATTATGACTAATAAAACTATCTATTTAAAGTCAACACAAATAGTACTTTAAATATGATCCTAACAAATATTTTCGAAAAATTATATGTCCAAAAAGAAGAAAAGAATGATATAAATGAAAAGAAACAAAAGGTAATTTGCAAATTAACCAAACTTGCATTTCATATTACAAATAAGGAAAATAGCTAAGTCAGTCAAATTTTAAAAACTGATTTACCTTAATATCATATTAAATTTAAAAGCTTGTTTTAAATTTCAACTAGTGATTAATCGTGTTAAACGGGTTGTAATGGAAAATCTGAGAAGACTGATCACCTTTTCTGATTATAAAAACAATTTGTACTTACACATTTTTCCTGAAATTCTGGTAAATGATTGCAATAAAAATATCAATAATGAAAAAAAAAAGTATAAATAAATATAGAGAAAATAGAAAGAAAAGAAAAATAAAAGGAAAAAAAAGAAAATTTGGACATAAAATAAATAAATGAAAATAACAAGAATGTAAACAAAGTGAATTTAAAGAAAAATAAAACAAAAATTAGACTTGATTGAAATAGCAAAACTGAAAATAATCTTGAATTTTCAAATATTCTTGATACTAAATGTGATAATGGTGCGTAACATTGTCAAAATTATGTTGACAGAATTGTGCAAATCCAAGATAATAAATAAATTCCTAACTTCAGGAAATTTTGCAAAAAATTTTCAAATATTTTGCTATTAAAGTGACAAATATGTAAGGTAAATAATATATAAAGTGAAATGAAGTCAATACTGAAGTCTTGGACTTTAGAGTAACAACCACTGTGTCATTTTTATTTTATTTTGTTTTCAAACAAGGTAAAAAACACTGAAGATAATTTCAGATTGAAATTTTTCCTGTAAAACTGTTTTTGTATTTTACGTTTTACACATTTAATTACACATTTTTAAAAATGTTGATAATTTTTATCATGATTTAAGAGTTAACTTAAATTGTGTTATTATGAGGATTACTTCTTATGGTGAAACAACTTTTTTATGATCTTCAAAGAAAAGACTGTGAACTGAAAAAACTGTAGTAAAAAAAAATATTAAAAATCAAAATCAAACTTTTAAGTTTGCAAGTAGTGCTACTACAACTTTTTTTTTATTCCTCAAACTGTTTATGTTATTATTTTTAACATGTGTATAATTGCGTATTTTTATTTTTTTGTCATATTAATTTATATCTTGTTAAAATTGCAATTTTGATTCTTTTCATTTTAATTGTGCTTCTATCCGAGGGAAGATTTTGCAAGGAGAGAATTTCTAAATTTTTTGGAGTGTAATTAAAAATTTATCGGTGAGGGGGGATGTAACATAAAAAGCTTCTATTAATCTTTTTATGTTAGTTTCTTCGTTATAAAACAACTCCTAATTTATTACTAATTAATTTCAAATCGAAACACTTTATCATACTTTTAAAAAGCCACATCCTGTTTTTAAATCTATTTTTGGCTCAAGCATGCATTTAATTAAAAACAGGATATTTTTCCCTTTGCTCTCTGTGGGAATCTCGCGACCTATTTAATTAACCAATAGTAATTTCTAAGATTTCCTTCTTTCCCTAAATGAAGACACTTTACGGATTTTACTTTGCAAGATTTTCCCTAACATATAACCGAAGAGCGCAACTTTTCGTGCACACTTTCGTACACACTCTTCCCTGACTGCTCCTGTCTAATAAATAATAAATAAATTTTGTACTCTCGATCCTTCCCGGCCTAAGATCTGTTTTAATCCTTCCACTCGGCAACGACGTTGTATATATATATATATATATATAGTCGGACCCCTATTTAACGAAGTCGCCAAATCCCCAAAATAAGTTCGTTACATAGAAAATTCGCTAAATAGAAAGTCACTTTTTGAAATACTTAAACGACACAATACAGGTTTTAAATTCATAAACACTAGACATAATTAAAATAGCAATAAATACACCTTTATTTTTCAAACTAGTATCATCTACTATATATTTTAAAAATCTTAACCCTAAAAGAAATCTGCATGGAAAGCAAGAATAGAGCAAAACAATATACAGAGTTACACTATCATGCTATATACATTTTAAACTAAAAGAAGCCAAATTTAAGCATAAAATTATATCTGCATTAATTATAAAAGTAATATTAAACATACATTACCACATGCGTTCTTAAGTCTAATGGCAACTGATAAAATCCGTTTAATTTGTCTGAGTTTTTCGTTTGAAATGCAAAGAAAAAGGATCTAACTGCTTTCTCTAAAAGCTAAGTGGCTTCAAAATCAATTCATGGGCATTTCCCCCTAAATTGCGTTAACAAGTTTAAAATGCTCTGAAATTCTACGGAAATAGGGAAAGTGGATCTCAAAGAAAAGTTCGTTAAATAGAAAATTCACTTCGCTATCTGGAAGTTATTTTACGAAGAAATTTCCAAAATGTTCTTGGTTTCTCGAAAAAATTCGCAGAATAGAGAAATTCGTAAAAGGGAAGCTCGTTAAATAGAGGTCTGACTATATATATATATGAAGGATGAGGAGAACTCCATCTCTCACCCCTTCCGCTGCTGCCATCATTCCAGCGTAACTGAAGGATGAGGAGAACTCCATCTCTCACCCCTTCCGCTGCTGCCATCATTCCAGCGTAGCACCTTCCCCGCCTCGCCGTCATCAAAAACTTCCCCCCTCTCCGCCATCAGATAGAGAGACTCACTTTTTCGTTTGCTGCTGAACTGCGAACTTCGTTGCCCAGACGGGGCTAATGTGTCTCAACTTTCTTGTCCAGACGGGACTAATGTGTTTCCATAAACGGGGCTGAAGGCCCATATTCCTGTGACCAACAACGGGGCAGACGGCCCACATTTTCCTGAACATTTAATATTTTTCTTCATAAACATCTAATATTTCATCACATATGTAAATTTCATTCCGTCATTAAATTTGTCTATCATTGAAAAACTGTCCTTCCTCGAAAACACCCCACAACCATGGGGACTCTCACCGGGATTAAACTCTAGACGAATTTAACCGAACCGTTGAACTTTGCTGATTTGGTAATCAAGTGTGAATTTTCCAAGCCGTGTGTGCACCTGAACTGTGAATTCGTGATTGAAGGATACTTCATGAGACTTCTACAAAACTTGTGAGTAGAATATTTTATTTTTAAAATGGCCTATCTTAGTAGAGCCAGAAAAATCGATCTTATCAATTTACTTAGTGAACTTGATTTAAATGCACCAGAAAATGCTAAAGTACCGCAACTAGTAAAAACTATTACAGAATCGGAAAATTATGATGAGGAACTAGTGAAAAATTTATTAACAACAATAACTTTTGAAAGGGAGAATTCAGAAAAGTTAGAAAAAGAAGAACGTGAATATAATTTAAAGAAACTAGAATTAGAAAGCAAAATTGCAATTAATTTGCCTAAATCAGAAACAGCGAATACAGAAATGTTAAAATTTCTTAATAAATACGAAAGCGGCTCAGATATTGCAATTTATTTGTCATTGTTCGAAAAACAAATAAGTAGAGCTAAAATACCAAAAGAAGATTGGGTTAATTTTTTAGTTGGATTACTTCCTCTTGATATAGCTAATTTAATAGCACGTGAACCCGATGAATTTTCAAATAATTTTGATTATGTAAAGAAACTCTTACTAAACAGATTTAAGTTGACCTCAGAACAACTAAAAAATAAATTTTTTAACGCAAAAAAAGAAGCTACAACATCGTGGAGAGATTTCGGATTTAAAATTACCACTTATTTCGAAGAATATTTAAAAACTATGGAAGTTAAATCCTTTGATGAACTTCAAAATTTAATGATCGTTGACCAAATCAAGACCAAAATTCCCAACGAAATTCGAGACAATATGTTAGATGAATTACCGATGATAAAAGATGTTCAAGAACTGACGTCTAAATTAGATAACTATGAAACTGCGAGATCCCATATTAAAAAAGAAACGAGTAAATATGTGCGAGATTCCCTATACAAACCAGATATAGTTAGGGATAATAAGAATACATCACGTCAATATTTCCCCAATAGAGATTCTAGAAATAATCCTAATTCACCAATAATTCATGCTCAAAACTTTCAAAGAAATGATCAATTTTATGTTGGTAATTCTAATCATAATGCTAATCACTCTAATTATTTAAAGTGTTATAACTGTTTAAACTACGGTCATAAAAGTACTGAGTGTAAATACAAAAGAGAGGGTGTAAAATGCAGAATTTGTTCACAATTTGGACATACCGCTAAGAACTGTAACGTTAATTTAAATACCGAAACTAAAGTTTCGTATGCCAATAGAATTGAGAATAACAAACCCATTAAAAGAGTTCAAATACTTGGTAAAGAATGTCAATGTTTAATAGATACAGGGAGTGACCTATGTCTTATTTCTAAACAATTGTATGAAAAAATTAACAGTCCTAGTTTAAGTTTTGATAATGTAAAGATAACGGGAATTAACGGAAATCACCCAATAGAACCAATAGGTTTCTTTCATTGCGAAATTACCTTAGATAAGAAATTAATACCTGTTGATTTTTATGTATTGGAAAATTTGACAAATGAAATGATTTTGGGTTTTATTGTATTAAAAAATTTGAACTTTACTTTCTTTAATAATGAAATTCAGATCTCAAATTCCAACCAGGAAGTAAATGTCGAAAATATTAGACACATTAATTATGCGCGGAGCCAAAGTGAAACTCATAAAATCGCTTCTCATCGCCCGAATAATATAAACATAAAAAATCCCAATCCCTCTTCGTTTCAAGGTTCCCACAACATTTCCCTTCCAATTAGAGTAAAAAGAGATTCCACTTTAAAAACTGATCGTTCATTTCAGGCAATTTATGATCCTTTTTCCAAAAACAGAGAAGCAAAGCATTTTTCTACTCCGTTAGGACACTTAGCAGATGCCATAAGCATTAATGAGATTGAGTTGAGTCATGTGAAACAGTGTTTAAAGCCTCAACTGATAGAATTAATAAATAATTATTCCCCTTCTCAAATGAAAAACACAGATGTTGAATTAAATGTAATACTAACTGATGAATCACCCATAAGTTTGAAATCGCGTAGGTTAGCTAAAATAGAACAGGACTTTGTTGATTTACAAATACAACAATGGCTTAAAAACGGTGTAATTAAAGAATCGTACTCAGAATTTAATTCTCCTATTGTAGTTTGTAGAAAAAATTCAGGTGATTTTCGATTATGTATTGATTTTCGCAAACTTAATAAAAAATTAGTTAAAGATAAACATCCGATACCTCTTATAGAAACAGTGACGGACTCTATGTCAAACGCTTCGTGTTATAGTAAGCTTGATATCCGAGATGCGTTCTTTAGTGTCCCTGTAAAACCAGAATGCACGAAATATTTAGCATTCTCAACAGATAATTCGCAATATGAATTTCTTAAAGCCCCTTTCGGATTGAGTACATCACCTAATGTTTTTCAAAGACATATAAACAGAGTGTTTAAGGATTTGATTAAAGATGGTACATTGAAATTATACTTCGATGATATAATCGTAACGTCGGAAACTCAAGAGGAAAACCTCGAAAAACTTAAACGTGTCTTTAAAGTTGCGTCAGAATATGGAGTTGAATTTAATTTTAAGAAATGTGAATTTTTAATGAACGAAATTGAGTTTTTAGGTTATTTTTTTAAAAACGGTACGATGCAACCGTCTTCTTCTAAAACCGCTGCTGTTCAAAATTTCCCTACCCCTAAATCGGTTAAACAAGTGCAAAGTTTTTTAGGACTTACTTCTTATTTCCGCAAATTTATTTACAACTATTCTAACATTGCAAAACCCTTGAGTGATTTGTTAAGAAAGGAAGCGAAATTCTATTTCGGTCAAGAACAAATGGAAGCATTCCAGAAATTAAAAGATATTCTGAGTCAAAAACCAGTTTTACACATTTTTCGTCAGGGATCAAAATTGGAATTGCATACTGATGCTAGTAGTAAAGGATTTGGAGCAATTTTAATGCAGCAGGGTGATGATGAAAAATTTCATCCCATATATTATTTTAGCCGTAAAACTTCACCTCAACAAGAAAAACTTTCAAGCTATGAATTAGAGGTTTTAGCCATAATAGAAGCATTAAAAAAATTTAGGCCGTACTTGTTAGGTACAAAATTTAAAATTTACACAGACTGCGCTGCGTTTACTCAAACAATGAATAAAAAAGAAATAACACCCAAAATAGCGCGATGGGCTTTACAGTTAGAAGAATTTGATTATGAAATTTTGCATAAAGGTTCAAATCATATGTCCCATGTGGATGCCCTTTCCAGAAACACAGTGTTAGTGGTTACTCGAGCACTTAGTGAAGTTACAGCAAAAATCGCTGCCGCTCAGGAAAAAGACGAATTAATTAAATCATTAAAAGAACACGTCGAAACAAATGACGATAACGAATACTTAATAAAAAACGGAATTTTATATCGAGTAGAAAAAGGTCGAGAATTATTAATTGTTCCCCAAACACTCGAAAATGAAATTATTCGTGAAGTACATAACAAAGGTCATTACGGTATTAATAAAACCGAAGAAATAGTTAAGCAGGAGTTCTATATTCAAAAACTTAGAGATAAAACCGAGAAAATTATTGCTAATTGCGTTAAGTGTATATTATGTAATAGAAAGTTAGGGAAAGCCGAAGGATTTCTTAACCCCATCCCAAAAAACAATATTCCCCTCCATACATATCATGTAGATTATATAGGTCCCTTGCCATCCACTAATAAAAATTATCAGCACATATTAACTGTAGTAGACGGATTTACAAAATTCGTGTGGATTTACCCCACCAAATCAACAACAGCACAAGAAGCAATCACAAAATTGACAACACAACAAACTATTTTCGGTAACCCGAGAAGAATCATAACTGACCGAGGTACAGCTTTTACCTCAAAAGACTTCGAAACATATTGTGCTAATGAAAACATCGAACATTATAAAATCACAACAGGTGTAAGTAGAGGAAATGGACAGGTAGAAATAATACACAAAATACTGATCCCAATTTTGTCAAAATTATCCTTAGATGACCCTGAAAAGTGGTATAAATTTGTCCCATCAGTGCAAAAAATAATTAACAGTACCGTGTCAAGAAGTACAAACTTTACGCCTTTTGAATTGCTAACTGGTGTAAAATTAAAAAACAATCTTGACTTGCACATCAAAGAAATCTTGAACAACGAATATGAGAATTTTATAATGAGTGAAAGAAACGAACTACGAGAAAAAGCACGAGAGAATATACTGAAAGTGCAACAGGAAAACAGAAAGAACTTTAACAAGCGTAGAAAAAAACCTAACATCTACAAGCAAGGAGACTTAGTCGCTATAAAACGGACTCAGTTCAGAACTGGACTTAAATTGAGGAAAAAATATCTTGGACCCTACCAGGTGACGGCTGTGAAACCTAAAGGCCGTTATGACGTCCAAAAACTCCCTGGCCATGAGGGGCCAAGCATCACATCCACCGCAGTAGATTTCATGAAGCCTTGGACTTCATAATCAGCATCATCAAAAAAAAAAAAATGCTCATGTAGAATTAGATATTGCTTTCTTTTTTCTTTTTTATTTCAGAAATTCATTCATGCTTGTGAGGACACAAGAAGTCAAGATGCCCGAGTGAAGGATGAGGAGAACTCCATCTCTCACCCCTTCCGCTGCTGCCATCATTCCAGCGTAACTGAAGGATGAGGAGAACTCCATCTCTCACCCCTTCCGCTGCTGCCATCATTCCAGCGTAACACCTTCCCCGCCTCGCCGTCATCAAAAACTTCCCCCCTCTCCGCCATCAGATAGAGAGACTCATTTTTTCGTTTGCTGCTGAACTGCGAACTTCGTTGCCCAGACGGGGCTAATGTGTCTCAACTTCCTTGTCCAGACGGGACTAATGTGTTTCCATAAACGGGGCTGAAGGCCCATATTCCTGTGACCAACAACGGGGCAGACAGCCCACATTTTCCTGAACATTTAATATTTTTATTCATAAACATCTAATATTTCATCACATATGTAAATTTCATTCCATCATTAAATTTGTCTATCATTGAAAAACTGTCCTTCCTCGAAAACACCCAACATATATATATATACATACAATTTTTTTTTTTTTTGGGGGGGGGGGTTACAAAATGTTCGAATCCGCTACTTTTTGAGCTCCTATTCACTACTTTTTAATCTTAAGTTCTGGCCAGTGTTAGAATATTCTTGGAGGAAGCATAGAAAGTTTGGTAGTAGGAATTTTTGCTTTATTCTTTCTTCAAAGATCATTCTTATAAGCAACTTAAGGTTTCGTCTGAAATGGGATAAAGGATGCACCTAAAAAAGGTGCTTTTGGTGGTGCTTCACAGATATTATTTCCTGACTAGATATCGTGGAGCAAAGAACGAATTTCAAACTACTGAAGATAAATTTCTAATGCTTCGAACTACTTTGAAATCATTAGCTGGAATTCTGCCGTGTAATTAAAAAGAAAAAAAAAAGTAAGTGCTTCGTGATAAATTTCCAAAAAAGCAGCCAAGCAATTATTTTCTTTCAATTTATAACACCAAAAGAGAATCTAAAAACTTGATAAAAATTGAAAGAAATATTAGATTTTTTTTGTGCAATGTTTTCTTTTTGTTCTTATCATACAAAAATTCCAACTGTATAAAATTCACAATTTTTGATCCCTTACGGTGATTTTTTCTTTTGCGAATTCATGTATCCTTCCCCGATCCTGCGGAATTTGAGTAAATATATGACAAATTCAGACACTAATCGCATTGAATCAATAACAAAGTTTACCGCTGAGGGTAAATACGTAAAACATGTTCATTTTTTGTCACTGCTGGCGTAAATAGGTTACCGTGAACGACCAAAATCAAGAGAATGTCTACTTTCAAAGGTCAACAATCGCTTTGGTAAATGTCCGAATTATTCGTTATATATTAATTTATTCGTTGATATTAATTTCATATTTTAATATCTACTGAGGGTAGAGAAACATGAGTACTGGTTAAATGCATACCGGACAGTGGCAATTTTCATTTTATATTATAACCGTCGTTGAACTGCCAGACCCAATTTCTTTGGGTTTACGACTATTAATGTTCCGTAGCCTTGTCATTTTGAACTAATCCAGAAGACAAGGAAACTCCTGGATCAATACCTTCAGAGGTATGATTTGGTATGGAAACATGGAGGACTTTGTGACTCGACAGATTTAGTGTTCGTAAGTCCTCATTTACGACACGAGGAGGTCTTTGGCCGGCGGGGATCGTACTCACGACCTCTTGGACATGGGCCCAGGCCCTACCAACCAGGCTATCCCTGCCCCGGACAGTAGCACTTAACTTTAAGAAACACCAGTGTAGGGCATACCGGGCAGTGAAACTAAACGTCAAAAAACATTGATGAGGGCATACCGGGTAGTGGAACTTAACTAAATTTATTATATATTTCGGACCAAAGTGACTATGTGATAGTCAACAACTACCCATTTCGGTCATGCAGAGTATACGAATCGCTGATCATTTCCCGGAATCATACTCTAATGTAAATGCCAAATGTTTGTGGATATGCAGTATGCAACATGCAGTCATCTCTATCTAATGAGTTCTAACATGATGAGCGAAGAGATGCGAAGTAAAAATTATAAAACAGTTGTTTGTTTCGCTACGCGAAAGTTATAAATTATGTAATTAATCAGAATTTAATTGTTATTAAAGTCATCGAAGAAGCACATAAAACTAAAGAAAATTGTTTTTAGTTATTTTTTTATTTAGTTATTTATTGAGTTGTTTTCAAGGTTTCATTAAGTAAAATGGGTAAATATAAGATAGTTATCAATTAAAAAAAATTTTTTTTCTAATATTATTATAATTAAATATAGTTCTACTAAGAGATTTATTATATTTAAAGTTTTTAATTTATTTTTGTTTTTAGATTTATTGAGGATATAAATTACCTTTAATTTTCAAGACTATACAATTTTATTAAATAATATTTACCCTGAGGAATTAATCTTGCTTCGTAATCATGATGATAATTTGTATTTTAATTTTATGGATTTGGGTATTAAAAAAGAAAACATCTGCTTTGTTGATTTATAAGATAAAAGAAATAATTTTAATATAAATTATTTATTTGGAATTTAAAGGTTTTAAAAACATCTATTTAAATATTATTTTTAATCAAATAAATAGAATTTAA
Organism: Parasteatoda lunata; assembly: GCA_949128135.1. Taxonomy (NCBI): domain Eukaryota; kingdom Metazoa; phylum Arthropoda; class Arachnida; order Araneae; family Theridiidae; genus Parasteatoda; species Parasteatoda lunata. The sequence goes on from OX421975.1 coordinate 2,037,918, forward strand.
AGAATTTATAGTAATGTTTATTTATCCAAAAAAAAAATCGACAAACTCTTTCAAAATTTGATAAAAACAATGGATACCCAACTAAAGTAATTAAATTCTGTATAAAATTATTAAGTTAATTGATTTTATTATTAATAAATTTACTGGAACTTCTTTGTTAATTTATATTTTTACCATGTGCAAATCCAATTCGGGCAAATCCGTGGCAAAAATCTGCGCAAAACGGGGAAATTATGAATCTCTCCCTTTTTTTTTAAAAAAAAGGTTAATTTTCTGAAATCATTAAAATTGTATGATTATGTCTAACTTATTAATTATAAACTTCTTTATATATATATGCAGTATATATATATATATCCAGTATAATAATATTACCTAGCGCATATCCATTTTCAGGCCAATCCTTGGTAACTAGCAAATCAAACGTGCTTCAGTATTGCAGTAAGAACGCTTTATGAAACAAAATCTCTCTATTTACGCTTTTACCTCAATTTGCGCTTCTGTTTTTATATTTCGCTATCTGGCAAACTTATTACGAAAATATTTTAAATGAAAGATTCATGAAAGATTCCGGTACATTTAAGTTCATTTGAATTCGCTATTCCCTTTATAGATTTTGGTTTGTGTTTTGTTCTGTATTTTCTTTATATTTTATTTTCTGTTTCTGTGCAATACAAATTTTACTTAATTCACACTATGGTATTGATATAATTTGCTTTTGCTATATGGATGCAAAATTATAAAGCACTCCTTTTTTTGGATATAATCGTGTGAGCTGATGAAGAGATTATATCTTTCTTTTTTTTTTCGTATATTTTTTTAAAATAATCTCCATCTTCTTTTTTTTCATTATTCTGAAATTTTTCCACGTTTTCTCAATATTTTGAATTTGAATACACCCGTGATATCAGGGATGTTGCCCCGATATTATATATATATATATATATATATATATATATATAATATCGGGGCAACATCCCTGATATCATGGGTGTATTCAGCTTGAATAAATCAGTCGTAAGCCGTAATACTCTCTATAAAGGTTTATTGAAATGAAGGCTGGTGGTTATAACAGTTCACATCCCCACTCCACAAGGTAGGGAATGTGGACAAAAGTTCTGATGGTTCCGGCAAATCTTACATGGAACACTTCATGCTTAAAGAGACATGCGAAAACCATTGCTCTCGCATTTTATACTAACACAGGAATAGGTGAAAAGGCTCAGTCTTTGCATTCTTTGTACTCCTACACATTAGGGAAAATCATTTAATGCTTCCTAATATGGAAGTGAAAGAGGTAAAGATTCTAAAAATAACTCGTTTGAAATATAAATCTTATTATAATTCAATGGTATGTTTTTAGCCTTGAATTCCCAAAAATAGAATATCTCTACGCTTATTCTTTAACAAAGACATTTTATGAAAACGAAAGAGTTTTAATTCTTTTATTAATACAAAAGTATTTATAAATTTTGCATTACATCCCCCCCCAAAAAAAAACATTTTTGGTAAGCCAAAATAAAAAATTTAGAATACTTTAAATTTATAAAAATTCAGGTTGGTACGACTGTCCTTTTCCCTATTACAAATAACATTTTTTTCAATTATGTAAAAAAACAATTATTTACAATGACAAACATAACAACATGATAATGCAATTTATCTGTTTAGTCAACTAAACAGAAAGAAAAATGAAACATATTTTTATAACTATTCTACTAAAATTTTCAAACAAATTTTTCACACCAAAATATACAAAATTTTTATGCAAATGATCTGAACAATAAGTGTCATTTAATCAGAATTTAAGATTCTGTGTGGTTAAAAGGGGTTATTTACTTGATGAAATATAACTATGCCACTATTTCAAAGTTTTGTTTACTTAAACTATTCTTTTTATTTATTTTGCAATTAACTTCTTGGTCATTCTTTCTTTTTCCTATTTTTATTTTTGTTACCCTTCACATTTTTTTTCAATGTTTACTTTTACTGAAACATCAACTATGGTGAAACTGCTTTTTCCCCCACCATTTTTAACCTTAACATTTTTAGAATTCTGCTGTCTAATTAGCAAAGATAAGTTGTCATTGTTAGAATTAGCAGAGGTGATCAATCTCTTACCAAATTGAGTAACAACTGGCTCGACGCAATCAATAAACAAACAAAAGTCTTTGCAAGTTTGCGATATTACTAAAGCATATGGTAAGTCAGTATCAAGTATAAAAAACTTAGCTGAGTTAACAATTTCGCCTATCGTTAAAAGGGGAATTCCCAATATAGAATATCCCTACGCTTATTCTTTAACAAAGACATTTTATGAAAACGAAAGAGTTTTAATTCTTTTATTAATACAAAAGTATTTATAATTTTTGTATTACACACACATGTATAAAAAAATGTATTCTATAAAAGTTTCATTTTTATTTCTTATGTTAATCTTTGTTTAGTATGTTTGTCATCTGATATGCTCTCTATACCGCATATATATATATATATATATATATATATATATATAGAGAGAGAGAGAGAGAGAGAGAGAGAGCATATCAGATGACAAACATACTAAACAAAGATTAACATAAGAAATAAAAATGAAACTTTTATCGAAAACATTTTTTTACGACTGTATTTGAAAACTCTGGGAAAGAGCAGATGATATCTGAAGTCAAAAATTTCTTTTTGTCATAACAAACCGTTACTACACATGCCATGTAAGCATAAAGCCAGAATGCAGAATCAGCAAAATCTAAACGACACGGAGAAGAAAAATAGTTTCTCTGGACACATATGGAACAGAAAATGGAAGGGAGAAAAAATATAAAACAAACATAGTCTCAAGCTGTATTTAAAGAGTGCAAATTGTTTGTTACTAACAAGAATCGTCAGGACATCATTGCAATTAATTTAACGTTACATCATTTACGGTTTTTAATTTTCGATAATTAGTAATTATAGACATATATCGTTCAATCATTTCTTTTTTTAGGCTTAGAAACTGCGATACCTCAATGTGGGGATAGTAGTTGTCGACCCTGTCAACCTTCATCTATGAAAAGGTACCCCAACATAGAATTGAGTTAATATCTCTCACATACTATTGGATTGGAATTGTATTTTTGTAGTGGTATACAGTATACTACACTCACATTTATGATTTTTGTCGTTAAATGTATTCTTTTTACTATCATTTTTATGCATTTCTTTAAAAAACATCCCTTAGGTTCTAGAACAATTTTGAGTGTATGGAAAGAGTGGTATATGTCTGGGTCTATACTTTAAATTAATTTTTAAAATCATATACAGTACAGTAATATTACCAGATTTTTTCTCTGTGCTGATCTCCAACGGCATTTGGCCGAGTTTCGATTTTTTCTATTAATATTGACCATTTAAAAAAGTTTTTATTTAATTATATTTATTAGCACTTCAAATTAATTTTATTAAAATAGCAAAAATTTTAAACAAAAAATGCATTTGTTGTTGGATATTATTGCTGATTTCAAAACTCAAATCCTGGTTTAAAAAAAGTTCTTAAATCTCGGGATCCTCTGTGTCAGATTGTTTAGTTCTTCAAAAAACCTTTTTATCTTACCTTCAGTAAAAATATATTTATATACAATCTGACATATTCATTACATTTCTTGACATTCAAAACTTAAACAGTATCTTTTTGCGTATCATTACTTTCTAACAACGAAATAAAAATAGTAGTAATTACTACTTTGTTATGAAACTATCAGATTTTCATCCATCTGGTTAACCATCAAGAGAAGTTTGACTCTTATGGACCAACAATTCATGACGGTTCATTTTGGTTCCAACTATACATTTCCCCAATGGATGAATTCTTGTTCGTTCTCAGGAATATACCATCAAAACAATTTAGATTTTTTTTAAATGCTGGACCATCATAAATTAATCTGAATTCCTACAATCGGATGATGATCGTTCCAACATTTGATTTCTAAGATTCCATGATGGAAAATGCTATTTTAATACTATGCTGGTTAACCATCAAGAGAAGTTTGACTCTTATGGACCAACAATTCATGACGGTTCATTTTGGTTCCAACTATACATTTCCCCAATGGATGAATTCTTGTTCGTTCTCAGGAATATACCATCAAAACAATTTAGATTTTTTTTAAATGCTGGACCATCATAAATTAATCTGAATTCCTACAATCTGATGATGATCGTTCCAACATTTGATTTCTAAGATTCCATGATGGAAAATGCTATTTTAATACTATGCTGGTTAACCATCAAGAGAAGTTTGACTCTTATGGACCAACAATTCATGACGGTTCATTTTGGTTCCAACTATACATTTCCCCAATGGATGAATTCTTGTTCGTTCTCAGGAATATACCATCAAAACAATTTAGATTTTTTTTAAATGCTGGACCATCATAAATTAATCTGAATTCCTACAATCGGATGATGATCGTTCCAACATTTGATTTCTAAGATTCCATGATGGAAAATGCTATTTTAATACTATGCTGGTTAACCATCAAGAGAAGTTTGACTCTTATGGACCAACAATTCATGACGGTTCATTTTGGTTCCAACTATACATTTCCCCAATGGATGAATTCTTGTTCGTTCTCAGGAATATACCATCAAAACAATTTAGATTTTTTTTAAATGCTGGACCATCATAAATTAATCTGAATTCCTACAATCGGATGATGATCGTTCCAACATTTGATTTCTAAGATTCCATGATGGAAAATGCTATTTTAATACTATGCTGGTTAACCATCAAGAGAAGTTTGACTCTTATGGACCAACAATTCATGACGGTTCATTTTGGTTCCAACTATACATTTCCCCAATGGATGAATTCTTGTTCGTTCTCAGGAATATACCATCAAAACAATTTAGATTTTTTTTAAATGCTGGACCATCATAAATTAATCTGAATTCCTACAATCGGATGATGATCGTTCCAACATTTGATTTCTAAGATTCCATGATGGAAAATGCTATTTTAATACTATGCTGGTTAACCATCAAGAGAAGTTTGACTCTTATGGACCAACAATTCATGACGGTTCATTTTGGTTCCAACTATACATTTCCCCAATGGATGAATTCTTGTTCGTTCTCAGGAATATACCATCAAAACAATTTAGATTTTTTTTAAATGCTGGACCATCATAAATTAATCTGAATTCCTACAATCGGATGATGATCGTTCCAACATTTGATTTCTAAGATTCCATGATGGAAAATGCTATTTTAATACTATGCTGGTTAACCATCAAGAGAAGTTTGACTCTTATGGACCAACAATTCATGACGGTTCATTTTGGTTCCAACTATACATTTCCCCAATGGATGAATTCTTGTTCGTTCTCAGGAATATACCATCAAAACAATTTAGATTTTTTTTAAATGCTGGACCATCATAAATTAATCTGAATTCCTACAATCGGATGATGATCGTTCCAACATTTGATTTCTAAGATTCCATGATGGAAAATGCTATTTTAATACTATGCTGGTTAACCATCAAGAGAAGTTTGACTCTTATGGACCAACAATTCATGACGGTTCATTTTGGTTCCAACTATACATTTCCCCAATGGATGAATTCTTGTTCGTTCTCAGGAATATACCATCAAAACAATTTAGATTTTTTTTAAATGCTGGACCATCATAAATTAATCTGAATTCCTACAATCGGATGCTGATCGTTCCAACATTTGATTTCTAAGATTCCATGATGGAAAATGCTATTTTAATACTATGCTGGTTAACCATCAAGAGAAGTTTGACTCTTATGGACCAACAATTCATGACGGTTCATTTTGGTTCCAACTATACATTTCCCCAATGGATGAATTCTTGTTCGTTCTCAGGAATATACCATCAAAACAATTTAGATTTTTTTTAAATGCTGGACCATCATAAATTAATCTGAATTCCTACAATCGGATGATGATCGTTCCAACATTTGATTTCTAAGATTCCATGATGGAAAATGCTATTTTAATACTATGCTGGTTAACCATCAAGAGAAGTTTGACTCTTATGGACCAACAATTCATGACGGTTCATTTTGGTTCCAACTATACATTTCCCCAATGGATGAATTCTTGTTCGTTCTCAGGAATATACCATCAAAACAATTTAGATTTTTTTTAAATGCTGGACCATCATAAATTAATCTGAATTCCTACAATCGGATGATGATCGTTCCAACATTTGATTTCTAAGATTCCATGATGGAAAATGCTATTTTAATACTATGCTGGTTAACCATCAAGAGAAGTTTGACTCTTATGGACCAACAATTCATGACGGTTCATTTTGGTTCCAACTATACATTTCCCCAATGGATGAATTCTTGTTCGTTCTCAGGAATATACCATCAAAACAATTTAGATTTTTTTTAAATGCTGGACCATCATAAATTAATCTGAATTCCTACAATCGGATGATGATCGTTCCAACATTTGATTTCTAAGATTCCATGATGGAAAATGCTATTTTAATACTATGCTGGTTAACCATCAAGAGAAGTTTGACTCTTATGGACCAACAATTCATGACGGTTCATTTTGGTTCCAACTATACATTTCCCCAATGGATGAATTCTTGTTCGTTCTCAGGAATATACCATCAAAACAATTTAGATTTTTTTTAAATGCTGGACCATCATAAATTAATCTGAATTCCTACAATCGGATGATGATCGTTCCAACATTTGATTTCTAAGATTCCATGATGGAAAATGCTATTTTAATACTATGCTGGTTAACCATCAAGAGAAGTTTGACTCTTATGGACCAACAATTCATGACGGTTCATTTTGGTTCCAACTATACATTTCCCCAATGGATGAATTCTTGTTCGTTCTCAGGAATATACCATCAAAACAATTTAGATTTTTTTTAAATGCTGGACCATCATAAATTAATCTGAATTCCTACAATCGGATGATGATCGTTCCAACATTTGATTTCTAAGATTCCATGATGGAAAATGCTATTTTAATACTATGCTGGTTAACCATCAAGAGAAGTTTGACTCTTATGGACCAACAATTCATGACGGTTCATTTTGGTTCCAACTATACATTTCCCCAATGGATGAATTCTTGTTCGTTCTCAGGAATATACCATCAAAACAATTTAGATTTTTTTTAAATGCTGGACCATCATAAATTAATCTGAATTCCTACAATCGGATGATGATCGTTCCAACATTTGATTTCTAAGATTCCATGATGGAAAATGCTATTTTAATACTATGCTGGTTAACCATCAAGAGAAGTTTGACTCTTATGGACCAACAATTCATGACGGTTCATTTTGGTTCCAACTATACATTTCCCCAATGGATGAATTCTTGTTCGTTCTCAGGAATATACCATCAAAACAATTTAGATTTTTTTTAAATGCTGGACCATCATAAATTAATCTGAATTCCTACAATCGGATGATGATCGTTCCAACATTTGATTTCTAAGATTCCATGATGGAAAATGCTATTTTAATACTATGCTGGTTAACCATCAAGAGAAGTTTGACTCTTATGGACCAACAATTCATGACGGTTCATTTTGGTTCCAACTATACATTTCCCCAATGGATGAATTCTTGTTCGTTCTCAGGAATATACCATCAAAACAATTTAGATTTTTTTTAAATGCTGGACCATCATAAATTAATCTGAATTCCTACAATCGGATGATGATCGTTCCAACATTTGATTTCTAAGATTCCATGATGGAAAATGCTATTTTAATACTATGCTGGTTAACCATCAAGAGAAGTTTGACTCTTATGGACCAACAATTCATGACGGTTCATTTTGGTTCCAACTATACATTTCCCCAATGGATGAATTCTTGTTCGTTCTCAGGAATATACCATCAAAACAATTTAGATTTTTTTTAAATGCTGGACCATCATAAATTAATCTGAATTCCTACAATCGGATGATGATCGTTCCAACATTTGATTTCTAAGATTCCATGATGGAAAATGCTATTTTAATACTATGCTGGTTAACCATCAAGAGAAGTTTGACTCTTATGGACCAACAATTCATGACGGTTCATTTTGGTTCCAACTATACATTTCCCCAATGGATGAATTCTTGTTCGTTCTCAGGAATATACCATCAAAACAATTTAGATTTTTTTTAAATGCTGGACCATCATAAATTAATCTGAATTCCTACAATCGGATGATGATCGTTCCAACATTTGATTTCTAAGATTCCATGATGGAAAATGCTATTTTAATACTATGCTGGTTAACCATCAAGAGAAGTTTGACTCTTATGGACCAACAATTCATGACGGTTCATTTTGGTTCCAACTATACATTTCCCCAATGGATGAATTCTTGTTCGTTCTCAGGAATATACCATCAAAACAATTTAGATTTTTTTTAAATGCTGGACCATCATAAATTAATCTGAATTCCTACAATCGGATGATGATCGTTCCAACATTTGATTTCTAAGATTCCATGATGGAAAATGCTATTTTAATACTATGCTGGTTAACCATCAAGAGAAGTTTGACTCTTATGGACCAACAATTCATGACGGTTCATTTTGGTTCCAACTATACATTTCCCCAATGGATGAATTCTTGTTCGTTCTCAGGAATATACCATCAAAACAATTTAGATTTTTTTTAAATGCTGGACCATCATAAATTAATCTGAATTCCTACAATCGGATGATGATCGTTCCAACATTTGATTTCTAAGATTCCATGATGGAAAATGCTATTTTAATACTATGCTGGTTAACCATCAAGAGAAGTTTGACTCTTATGGACCAACAATTCATGACGGTTCATTTTGGTTCCAACTATACATTTCCCCAATGGATGAATTCTTGTTCGTTCTCAGGAATATACCATCAAAACAATTTAGATTTTTTTTAAATGCTGGACCATCATAAATTAATCTGAATTCCTACAATCGGATGATGATCGTTCCAACATTTGATTTCTAAGATTCCATGATGGAAAATGCTATTTTAATACTATGCTGGTTAACCATCAAGAGAAGTTTGACTCTTATGGACCAACAATTCATGACGGTTCATTTTGGTTCCAACTATACATTTCCCCAATGGATGAATTCTTGTTCGTTCTCAGGAATATACCATCAAAACAATTTAGATTTTTTTTAAATGCTGGACCATCATAAATTAATCTGAATTCCTACAATCGGATGATGATCGTTCCAACATTTGATTTCTAAGATTCCATGATGGAAAATGCTATTTTAATACTATGCTGGTTAACCATCAAGAGAAGTTTGACTCTTATGGACCAACAATTCATGACGGTTCATTTTGGTTCCAACTATACATTTCCCCAATGGATGAATTCTTGTTCGTTCTCAGGAATATACCATCAAAACAATTTAGATTTTTTTTAAATGCTGGACCATCATAAATTAATCTGAATTCCTACAATCGGATGATGATCGTTCCAACATTTGATTTCTAAGATTCCATGATGGAAAATGCTATTTTAATACTATGCTGGTTAACCATCAAGAGAAGTTTGACTCTTATGGACCAACAATTCATGACGGTTCATTTTGGTTCCAACTATACATTTCCCCAATGGATGAATTCTTGTTCGTTCTCAGGAATATACCATCAAAACAATTTAGATTTTTTTTAAATGCTGGACCATCATAAATTAATCTGAATTCCTACAATCGGATGATGATCGTTCCAACATTTGATTTCTAAGATTCCATGATGGAAAATGCTATTTTAATACTATGCTGGTTAACCATCAAGAGAAGTTTGACTCTTATGGACCAACAATTCATGACGGTTCATTTTGGTTCCAACTATACATTTCCCCAATGGATGAATTCTTGTTCGTTCTCAGGAATATACCATCAAAACAATTTAGATTTTTTTTAAATGCTGGACCATCATAAATTAATCTGAATTCCTACAATCGGATGATGATCGTTCCAACATTTGATTTCTAAGATTCCATGATGGAAAATGCTATTTTAATACTATGCTGGTTAACCATCAAGAGAAGTTTGACTCTTATGGACCAACAATTCATGACGGTTCATTTTGGTTCCAACTATACATTTCCCCAATGGATGAATTCTTGTTCGTTCTCAGGAATATACCATCAAAACAATTTAGATTTTTTTTAAATGCTGGACCATCATAAATTAATCTGAATTCCTACAATCGGATGATGATCGTTCCAACATTTGATTTCTAAGATTCCATGATGGAAAATGCTATTTTAATACTATGCTGGTTAACCATCAAGAGAAGTTTGACTCTTATGGACCAACAATTCATGACGGTTCATTTTGGTTCCAACTATACATTTCCCCAATGGATGAATTCTTGTTCGTTCTCAGGAATATACCATCAAAACAATTTAGATTTTTTTTAAATGCTGGACCATCATAAATTAATCTGAATTCCTACAATCGGATGATGATCGTTCCAACATTTGATTTCTAAGATTCCATGATGGAAAATGCTATTTTAATACTATGCTGGTTAACCATCAAGAGAAGTTTGACTCTTATGGACCAACAATTCATGACGGTTCATTTTGGTTCCAACTATACATTTCCCCAATGGATGAATTCTTGTTCGTTCTCAGGAATATACCATCAAAACAATTTAGATTTTTTTTAAATGCTGGACCATCATAAATTAATCTGAATTCCTACAATCGGATGATGATCGTTCCAACATTTGATTTCTAAGATTCCATGATGGAAAATGCTATTTTAATACTATGCTGGTTAACCATCAAGAGAAGTTTGACTCTTATGGACCAACAATTCATGACGGTTCATTTTGGTTCCAACTATACATTTCCCCAATGGATGAATTCTTGTTCGTTCTCAGGAATATACCATCAAAACAATTTAGATTTTTTTTAAATGCTGGACCATCATAAATTAATCTGAATTCCTACAATCGGATGATGATCGTTCCAACATTTGATTTCTAAGATTCCATGATGGAAAATGCTATTTTAATACTATGCTGGTTAACCATCAAGAGAAGTTTGACTCTTATGGACCAACAATTCATGACGGTTCATTTTGGTTCCAACTATACATTTCCCCAATGGATGAATTCTTGTTCGTTCTCAGGAATATACCATCAAAACAATTTAGATTTTTTTTAAATGCTGGACCATCATAAATTAATCTGAATTCCTACAATCGGATGATGATCGTTCCAACATTTGATTTCTAAGATTCCATGATGGAAAATGCTATTTTAATACTATGCTGGTTAACCATCAAGAGAAGTTTGACTCTTATGGACCAACAATTCATGACGGTTCATTTTGGTTCCAACTATACATTTCCCCAATGGATGAATTCTTGTTCGTTCTCAGGAATATACCATCAAAACAATTTAGATTTTTTTTAAATGCTGGACCATCATAAATTAATCTGAATTCCTACAATCGGATGATGATCGTTCCAACATTTGATTTCTAAGATTCCATGATGGAAAATGCTATTTTAATACTATGCTGGTTAACCATCAAGAGAAGTTTGACTCTTATGGACCAACAATTCATGACGGTTCATTTTGGTTCCAACTATACATTTCCCCAATGGATGAATTCTTGTTCGTTCTCAGGAATATACCATCAAAACAATTTAGATTTTTTTTAAATGCTGGACCATCATAAATTAATCTGAATTCCTACAATCGGATGATGATCGTTCCAACATTTGATTTCTAAGATTCCATGATGGAAAATGCTATTTTAATACTATGCTGGTTAACCATCAAGAGAAGTTTGACTCTTATGGACCAACAATTCATGACGGTTCATTTTGGTTCCAACTATACATTTCCCCAATGGATGAATTCTTGTTCGTTCTCAGGAATATACCATCAAAACAATTTAGATTTTTTTTAAATGCTGGACCATCATAAATTAATCTGAATTCCTACAATCGGATGATGATCGTTCCAACATTTGATTTCTAAGATTCCATGATGGAAAATGCTATTTTAATACTATGCTGGTTAACCATCAAGAGAAGTTTGACTCTTATGGACCAACAATTCATGACGGTTCATTTTGGTTCCAACTATACATTTCCCCAATGGATGAATTCTTGTTCGTTCTCAGGAATATACCATCAAAACAATTTAGATTTTTTTTAAATGCTGGACCATCATAAATTAATCTGAATTCCTACAATCGGATGATGATCGTTCCAACATTTGATTTCTAAGATTCCATGATGGAAAATGCTATTTTAATACTATGCTGGTTAACCATCAAGAGAAGTTTGACTCTTATGGACCAACAATTCATGACGGTTCATTTTGGTTCCAACTATACATTTCCCCAATGGATGAATTCTTGTTCGTTCTCAGGAATATACCATCAAAACAATTTAGATTTTTTTTAAATGCTGGACCATCATAAATTAATCTGAATTCCTACAATCGGATGATGATCGTTCCAACATTTGATTTCTAAGATTCCATGATGGAAAATGCTATTTTAATACTATGCTGGTTAACCATCAAGAGAAGTTTGACTCTTATGGACCAACAATTCATGACGGTTCATTTTGGTTCCAACTATACATTTCCCCAATGGATGAATTCTTGTTCGTTCTCAGGAATATACCATCAAAACAATTTAGATTTTTTTTAAATGCTGGACCATCATAAATTAATCTGAATTCCTACAATCGGATGATGATCGTTCCAACATTTGATTTCTAAGATTCCATGATGGAAATTCGTGATGATTAGATAGGAACACACCATCAAAACAAGTTGCTATTCGTATGTTGAACCATCATAAAAGAGTCCGAATACCTACATTGAGGTGATGGGGACTTATGTTGGTTACCATCAAAAAATATAATGATTCATGATGGAATTATTGATGGTTACCATCAAGATTAATTTGATCCATCAAAGGAAAACCATCAGAAATTTTTACTTCTGAAGTCATTCGATCTTCAACGTTTTTACAATAGTCTTCTTTAACTCAATATGAATGAATAGTTTCGATGCCAAAGTTGAACATTTTTTATATTTTATGGATCAAATATCGCTTGCTGGATTTTTTATAAAATGTTTTTTATACATTACAGTTACTACAGTATTTCCTTTTTATTTCAAAATATATCATTTCATTATGAAAAAAGATGCGCCAGATAAGAAATAAATACTGTGTTTGTCTAAATTATTAGACGCAATAAAGATTCTATGAAAAATCTTAATTATAATTTAATACTATACAGCTTAATTGTTTTTTACACGGCTGAAACTGGTTTGCACCTGTTTACGTTCGTGTATTAATTGGTTAACATTGTAATGCAATACGTTAATAATAAATGCAAATAGGAAGTATATAAAAAATCTCCTGAATAAAAACCGATTACATGTATGTTTAATTATAAAAGTATTGCCTACAAACTATGCAAAACATGTCATTATTAAAACACTACAGTGCGTCTAATGATTTGGCCTAATTATTATAATATAATACCTGATATAATAAATATTCTATATTTATTATATAAAGTCTAATTTATCCAATCGTCGAATTTAGAGCCGCGATGGCTCAGGGGATAGAGCGTTCGCCTTCCAATGAGGCGAACCGGGTTCGAATCCCAGTCGATACGAATTCCGCATCCGGCTTGCACTGACCACAGTGCTGACGTGAAATATCCTCAGTGGTAGACGGATCATGGGTTATAGTCCCCTTGCCGTCAGGCTAACCGTGGGAGGTTCTCGTGGTCTTCCTCTACATGTAACGCAAATGCGGGTTAGTTCCATCAAAAAGTCCTCCACGAAGCCAAATTTCTCCCCATACTCGATCCAGGAGTTCCCTTGTCTTCTGGATTGGGTTCAAAATTACAAGGCTACGGAGTTGAACATTAGTAGCCGTAAACCCATTAAGTTGGGTCGGCTGTTCAACGACGGTTATAAAATAAAATAGTCGAATTTATAGTATATATCGTCTAATTTAACCAATTGAAACACTAACGTAAACAAGTGCACACCGGTTTCAGTCGTGTAAAAACAATAAAGATGTATAGTATTACATGATAATTAAGATTTTACATAGAATCTTAGAGTGCGTCTAATAATTAGTATATGTATTCCTTTTACTTTTAGTTATAACATTATTTTAAGCTAAAACAAATACAAAATTCTTTTTTAAACGAAGGTCAAAAAGATGCCATCATTTGTTATTATACTTTCTTAACGAAGGTATCGCTCACATTTCTGAAACCTGTTATTATAACTTAAAATAACCTTTTTGCTAACTTTTAGGAAGAAAAAAAAAAAAAAGAATTTTGCAAACTAAAGAAATAAAATCTTGCTTTAAAAGTATCGCGAGAGAAAATAGCTTATTCAAGAAGTTTTATTTTCTTCACTTATTTTTTGAATGGGTGAAATTTGATTTAAGAAAATCTCCGGTGCGGGTTACATAATTTAGTAGAAGATGATTATGAATATTTATGAAACTCTAAAATTTGGAAGCAATAACATTTTGAATTCTATTGATATCTATTTAATATGCACTAAATGCTCACTTTTCATCCAACATATTTAAGTAAACTAACACTATAATAAATGTTTAGTGAATTTCGAGTCGTTGAGTTATTAAATAATAATGATATCGGAAAAATTGCCGGTGTTACTTCCATAATTTGGTCATTTTCAAGTGTAAGAAACTGTTATTTCATAATTCATTGAGATGGATAAATTATTTTAAAATGATTATACAAATCTATTATCCGTTAAAATAAGAGCAATCAATTTTTACTGTTTAGTTCACGCTCTCCTTATATATCTTATTCAAATTTTCACTCGTTAATAAAATACTTTTTATTCATCCATTCAATTTCAAATACATTAATTTAAACTTGTAGTGAATGACAATTGATATTAATAGTTTTTTTAAAATATTAATTCATTCATTCAATTTAATGAATTAATTTTAGTTTTATATGGGAGTAAAAATTTTAATTATTTAATAAAAAGTAACTAAAATAAAGTTTTTCCTTATTGACCTAAGTAGGAATTGACTTTGAATATTTTTTATTTATATTACTTGTTTTTAAGAGATTTCAAAAAAAAAAAAATTAAATAAAGAGTCACGTTTACTTATTGAGATCAATTTAAATGAAATCGAATAGCAAGAATTGATTTTATTTCTTGCATCGCAGGTTTAAATAAAAGATGTTTTCTTCTTTTATTCTGTCAAAACATCTCGTTAAGCTAATAGTGGAGCTCCAATAGAAAAAATTCGTAATCAAAGGAGTATTGTTTTTCTTTCGAAAAGAATAAAACTTTTTTTTGACTTACTGATTGGCTAAAATGGATTTTATCTTTCTCTTTAAAGAGTTCAAAGTCGGAAAAGAAACAAGCGTGTTAACCTTTTAACTGTCATGACAGAAATCTCGGGAACAGCACTGTTGTTTCAAAATGTCACGTACGAGTATTATTCGAGGTAATTTTTTATTTTTTTGAGTGCATCGAATTGTTATACTCGAATATATATTGGGAGAAGTTGTCAAGCCCGAATCTATCTTAGTAAAGATGCAATGTTTAAATACAATTTATATCATTAGATGGCAGCACTTTAATGAGAGTTTCACAAAATAGAGGTTTATGTTCAAAGTTGGCTGCATTTTTCAATTCCTATTATTAGTTCACACTCTCCCTATACCTTGTTCAAACTTTCAATCGTTAATAAAATATTTTTCATTCATCCACTCAAGTTCTAATACTTTTGTTTTTTGAAGTTCTAATACTTTTGTTTTGAACTTGTAGTGGATTAGACTTGATGTTAATACAGTTTTTTTTCCAAATATTAATTCTTTAATTAAATAGGGAGAAGCGAAAACCGAAATGGAATTTTCTGATGGGTTAAGCGTTAGTCAATGTCTTAAATTTTATTATAAGCGATTCAGTTTTTCACATATTTTAAAGATAACATCAGTAATTGAAGTACTTTGTACAACTAAAAATTCTTTTCACAACAATTTAAAAATATTTAATTTATTTTCTTCGTATATACAGGGAAACAGCCGGCAAAGAATTCTGCTAAACAACATTACAAGTTAAAAGAAACATTTTTCAGAGAAAAGAACGAATTCTAAAAGAAACAAAATAAACAACTTAAAGAATAAAAAATGCTGTTGCCAGTCATAAAAATTTTAGAAAGTTAACTTATCAAAATGAATCAAAAGAGCAACTAGATCATACAAGAGCAGCTAGATCAAAAAGTGCAACTAGATCAAAAATTATGATGCCTGAACGCTTGACGTAACAGTAATAATTTCTAACTTATATTTACTATTATATATTTACTATATATTTATATATTTACTATATATTTATATATTTACTATATATTTATATATTTACTATTATTATATATTTACTATTATATATTTATTATATATATTTATATATTTACTATTTGAACAAAAAAAAGTAGTTTATTGCGCACATTTAAATATTGAATTATTTTGCAGTCACTGATAAATTGAATAAAGAACATTACGTGGTGGCATATGTGGTCCACGTCACCAACTTTATACTTTATAGTTGTCTGATACCACGTGTTTTTTTCCAGACAAACATTCTCAGGTGAAGACAAATCCAAATCAGACCGGAATTCAGGCATGATGATAGAA
Source organism: Parasteatoda lunata (assembly GCA_949128135.1). Taxonomy (NCBI): domain Eukaryota; kingdom Metazoa; phylum Arthropoda; class Arachnida; order Araneae; family Theridiidae; genus Parasteatoda; species Parasteatoda lunata. The sequence continues at coordinate 2,054,612 of OX421975.1, forward strand.
TATTTGCGTCACGTATTTATTTTACTCCACAATTTTTGTAGTGTACGCCATCTGATGACGAACACTGTAATTAACTTTAAATCTTCGTGAGAATAAATTTTCGTGTTTCTTAAGCAAAACGTAACAAAAGAATACCTACAAGTGATGCAGCGTGGGTAACTTGAACCTGAATGGTTGTTGTAACGTGGCATTTGTTTACGCCAGCAACTGTTCTTTCCATTCTATTTTGTGTAGGCCAAGCCCGTAAGTATCAATTCTCTTAAGTGACACATTCTAAATTCTTTCAGATTTTTTTCTCAAAGATTTAAATTCCTTCTTTATATATTTACTTAGAAACTTAACACAAAAAAAGCCATGTGATATATAAACAAACTAATTATGCATCGAGGTTGCCAGGAACACAAAACAAAAATATATCCTGGTTACAATAAAATACATAAACGAATAATAAATCTTAGTAAAGTAAAAGACGTATAAGAGAAAAAAACTCAATAAAATCGATGTGTGATACGGCACTGTATTTAATTAACTTGAATTAATTATTTAATTAATTTGAACACGCCATTTTGCTTATAAATCTTCAGCTGTCGCAGACGTCCTAGGCCACATGTATGGGTATGGCAGGTCTTCTTGAAGTGCCTAGTTCTATCTGTTACACCGCTTTTCTTTAAATTTTCTTGTATCTGTGATTTTATAACACCTGTTATTTTATTTTAAACTTGCACCCTGCACTGTCATAAAAATTCTTAATGTTGCCAGAGTTAAAAAAAAATAATGCATTTAAATAATTTTAAAAATTAATAATTATGCTCAACTTACAAAGACAATGAGTGAAAACAACTAACGGTTTAAAATCAATGTCTTTCATTTACCCGCATTCTCAGACGGAACATTACACGATAAATAAATAAAAATAATTGAATAAAATTTAGGGTCCGAAATTCCTTTAAAATAAGAACTTCGTCGGTTCGTTTGACAATTGATGAAAATGGAATTTTTTATTCTAAGAATGAAGAAGAGGGACAGAATGGAACTTTTGAAAAAAGGAATTCGTTATTTGAGTTCTTTGGATGGTTCTTTTTTCCAATTTCCAGCCTTACCTTAGGAAAAATGGTTGACGTAATCCTTCAGCTCTTCTCGGTTGAAGAGACGTCTAGGATTTTGAAAAACGTCAGAACATTTGATTCTGAGCATTCTTATCACGAAGAATATTTAATTGACGTTTCCATTTTAAAGAGTGAAATTTTTTTTTTTCGTTTTTAATTTAAGTTTATTTCGTGTGTTAGGAGACGAGAAAAAAACTTTTTTCATTGAAGAAGCAGTTTTATTTCGAAAAACAACCCTTAATAGGGTGATAATAAATTAATTTTGCTAACATGCGAATCACTCACGAGTATACCGAGCATCAAAATTCTTGATGGTTTTCCATTGATGAAACAATATAATATTGATGGTAACAATCAATAATTCCATCGTGTACCGTTATATTTTTTAATAGTAACCAACATAAGTAAACATCACCCCAATGAAGGAATTCAGACTAGACATCTATCACCATTTATGATAGTCCAACATAAGAATAGCAACTTGTTTTGGTGGTTTGTTCATGTTAAGCCATCAAAAATCTCCATCATCGTTTTTAAAAAATCAAATGTTGGAATGATCATGAACCATCATTACCCTAAATGTAGGAATTCGGACAGATTTATGATGTTCCGACTTGAAAAAAAACCGAATTGTTTTGTTGGTATATTCCATCAAAGCAATTTGGTTTTTCCCATTAAACCATCATGGAAATGCATACTTGGAACCATCACAGATCATCATAGAATGTTGGACCATTAGCATCAAATTACTCTTGATGGTTAATCATCATAGTATTGAAGTGGAATTTTTAATCATAGAATGATGGAAGTTTGTTGGTATATCAAAAACCATGAATGCATAATGGAAAATGTTGGATGATGGTGACCATCAAATTATGTTGAACCATCATGAATCACACTGAAAGCAACAAACAATCAATTTGATTTGTTGGAGCCATCAATAATTTATACTTTGGTTTAACATTTGAGCAGACGAGACAATATTTTGCACTGAAATTAATCCCCAATTTATTTTACTCTCTTGTATACAAATTGAGAGGCCCTGATTCGCTGGTTGGTACGACGTTAGAGTCACTTTTATATGAGCGAGAGATTTGGAATCCCACCGCTCCCCCCCCCCCCGTGTATATGGCGACTAGCACACGTTAAGACTGTCGGGGCACAGTCCTTCGAGATGTAACAAATCAATACATCTCACAGTGGGCCAGAATTCAAGGTTTCGTGGCCAAAATTAGTACCTCGATAATATTTGTTTCAGGGTTTTTATGTACAGGTAAATTGAATTCATAGTTGAAATTTTGAAATACACTAAAAATACCCAAAAAACAAAATGGTGGCTGAAATATGGCGAGCAAAAATAATAATGCAGTGCGTTCAAATAATTAAATATATCAATGAAAATATAATAATTTTTCGTAATTTTATATTAAAAATGAAAAGCAAATTATATTTCCGAAATAATATTACAAAATAACGCGAAAACATGAAAAAAGGCATAATTTTTGTTTTTCGGTATATTTAGTCCACCTTTTTCAATACGGGCAAAATGGGGCAGGTTTACTCGAAAGAAGAAACATCAAAGAAGACAACAAAAAAAAGTTTAGCTAATTACCTCGTGGAACTTTTTGTAACTAAGTTTCGAAAGTCATAATTTTTGAACATATTTTTCATTACATTGTACTCTTGTCGGTCCAAAAAGTAAATTATAATGTTTGGAATGATTATGAATACTTAATTTTGGCAATATTAAAACTGCCTACACATATTTTAGTTGAAAATTTAATTTTTGACTTTTGGCCAAAGATCATGGTCTTCTGGCCCACAGTACATCTGGGGGTATTGAATTGGAGATATATCGTTCTCTAGTTCAGGTCAACTTCCCAAATCAAAACTTTTGATGGTTTTCCATTGATCGACTAAAATGATATTGATGATAACCTTCAATAATTCCATCATGAATTATTATATTTTTTATGGAAACCAACATAAGTAGCCATCACCCCAACGTGTTTTGATGGTTTATTCATGTTGGACCTTTAGAAATTTCCTTCATAGTTTCCTAGAAATCAAATGTTTAATGTTTGATCATGAACATCCCAATGTAGGAATTCGGACTGATTTATGATATGCTAACAAATAAAAAATAAAAAAATTGTTCTGATGGTATATTCCTTAGAAACAACACGAATTCCCTTTAAACCATTATGGAAATGTATAGTTGGAACTATCACGGATAATCATGGATTGTTGGTCAATGAGAATCAAACTTCTCTTGATTGGTAACCATCATAGTATTAAAGTATCATTTCCCATCATGGCAACGATGGAAGTTTGTTGACCAGGAACGCATAATGGAAAATGTTGAATGATGGTGACCATCAAATGATACTGGATCATGTGGTATCGCACTGAAACCAACATAAACCATCAAAATGTTTTATTTGGACCATCATGAATTTTGAATCTTGTTACGATCTGCAAATGAATGGAGTACGAATGGGTCCAACTTGTAAAACGGGCAGTGACGTGTGTGCTGCTGAAGTCGTATTCTTGGCCGTAGTTGGCAACACTGAAAAACAAGGGACGCATTCTCGGTCTTTAAAAAAACCTCGTTTGATTTCAATCTGGATTGTTTGTATTGGCCGGTGGCATTATTAACAATAATAATTTTTAGAATTCAAATCTCAAATATTAAGTTTTTTACATCATATTTATTCAAATTTAAAATATTGCTTATTATGTGTTTTTTTATAATTAAATCACAGAAGCATAGAAAATGCTATCATGCACTAATGAAACTTTTGATATTTTTTATGATCTTAAGCAAATCATTTAAATAAATATATTTAAATATGTATTCACCAGTGGAAAGCCAGAGATTTTTTTTTCTTTTCTAATTGCTGGAAAAATCAACCTTCGGTCGCCCACACATTGTTTTACAAATATAGGTTGTAATTATAAGATGAAAATGATATTCATTTTTACGTTTCTGATTTGAAGCCAAAAATAAATTAATTGTGATTTATCAAGGCAAGAAAAAAAAAAAAAAAAAAAAAACATATTTTGAGTGTGTTGCAAATTAATCGCTAAGCAAGAGAGCGCAAAAATGCTATTGATAAAGCAGTCACTGAAGGATTTCCGACATAAAAAAAACAGAAAAATTGAGTTAAATCTTTTAATTACAACTCCGGCTTATTCTTTTCCTGCATTTTGATGTTTTGTAAAACTGTCTTTTTCAACAATGACTTGTCCAATTTCAAAGGCCGTTTGCTTCAACTTGGTAAAAAAAAAATTGTTTGGGTCCCAAAATGATCCAAGTCAAAATTCTTGATGGTCCCCTCAAAACATTTTGTCTGTTTATGTTGGTTTCAGTGTGATTCATGATGGTTTAACATCATTTGATGGTCACCATCATCCAACATTTTCCATTGCGTGTTCATGGGTTTTGATAAACCACCAAACTTCCATCATTCCATGATGGAAAATGCTTCTTTAATAATATGATGGTTAACCATCAAGAGAAGTTTGACTCTCATTGACCAACAGTCCATGATGATCCGTGATGGTTCCAACTATACATTTTCATGATGGTTGATTGGGAATTCTTGTTGGTTCTCAGGAATATACCATCAAACCCAATTGGGTTTTTTCATGTTGCACCATCATAAATCAGTTCGAATTCCTACATTGGGATGATGGTTGTGTATGACCGTATCAATAATTGATTTCTAAGATTCCATGATGGAAATTCGTGATGGTTCAACATGAACAAACTATCAAAACAATTTGCTATCCTTATGTTCGACCATCATAAATCAGTCCGAATTCATTCATCGGGGGGGGGGGGGGGTAGTGATGGTTACTTATGTTGGGTACCATCAAAAATATAATAGTTCATGATGGAATTATTGATGGCTACCCTCAAGATTGATGGCTACCCTGGTTCATCAATGGAAAACCATCAAAAGTTGTGACTCGGGGAGTCTGAACAAACATATGCCGGTAAATCATGAAAAATAAATAAATAAAACAAAACTAAGAAAGTTTTGTTTAAAAAATACACAGTTATGAATAACAAAAATACAAAAATGCATCTTTTATTAATATGGTAATATTATTGAATGTAAAATTGTGTTAATTTGAAATGGATCGTCAAAACTCTAACCGATGCTCAAAGTCAGTGAAAAATATTTTTGATAAATTCAGAGAACACATACTAAAAAAAAGATATCTATTTTACAGAACGATATTCAGATCATTAGATAAGCTTAAAAACCTATCACATAACAAACACCTTCAATATATTATTTCGATAGTCATAAAAACTTCATTTTTGTGTTTTAGCGAAAAAAACAAAATTATGGATTTTCTTTTCATGAATTTTTCTGTTTTTAAATTCTGAAAGATTCATTTACTTTCTCATAGTTGAACTTTGTTTAATCATATTATAAAACAGGTTTTAATATCCTCACTTGACAAACTTAGTAAGAAAATAATGTTTTATTATGGTAATTAAAAATGTATAACTTTATGTTCAAGTATTTTGAAATTTCATCTCAGCAAAACAGATTTTTCATTGTTACAAGCTCGGTGTAATAATGTATCCCTTTAATATCATCTGTTTTGTGATTCCGCTAAGTTAATTAGTTTTCTTAAAAGGTTTCAAAAACAGAGAGTTTATTTAAACAAAATACTTTATATTTTATATTCTTAAAATCAGTGACATGCTAAGATGTCCATAACCAATGCACCAATATATGTCAATATATTATAAGTTTGTGAATAATACACTATGAAATAAATACCATTTGAAGGTTATAAAGTGACATATAGATATTATATATATATATATATATATATATATATATATATATATATATATATATATATATATATATATATATATATATATATATATATATATATATATATATATATATATATATATATATATATATATATATAATATATATTTATATATATATATATATATATATAATATATATTTATATATATATATATATATATATATATATAATATATATTTATATATATATATATATATATATATATATATATATATATATATAATATATATTTATATATATATATATATATATGTAATAACAGAGCTTCAATAATGCAGTCGTAAGCCATGTTACACACAAAAAATCTTTATTAATGGTAGTAGGCTGGTATCGATAACAGTCCACATCCGCTCTCCACAAGGGAGAGGGTGGACAAGACTTCGGACAATTCCGGAACAACTTATTCAGGTTCAGAACATGATGAAAAAGCCATGCGAAAAGCATTGCTCTCGCTTTTATACTAACACAGATTTGAGTAAACAGGCACAGTCGTTGGCATACTTGTATTCTTAAGCATTAAGGAAAATCATTTCGTGCTTCCTTATATGGAAGTAAAAGGGGGAGAGATTCTATAAATAACTCAATCGTATGTTTATCAGCCTTGACTTCCCAAAATAGAATCTCTCTACGCTTATTCTTTAACAAAGACATTTTATTAAAACGAAAGAGATTTCATTCTTTTATTAATACAAAAGTATTATACTTTTTGTATTACATCCCCCCCAAAAAAGATTTTTGGCAAGCCAAAAAGAAATCATAATAAAATTTAGAATTCTCTGAACTTTTAAAATTTATGTTGGTACGACTGTTCCTTTTCACTACTACAAATAACATTTTTTCAATTATCTGTAAAAAAAAAAACAACTATTTACAATGACAATAATAAAAACATGATAATACACTTTATCTGTTTAGGCAACTAAACAGAAAAAAAAATGAAACATATTTTTATAACTAATCAACTAAAATTTTCAAAAAAAATTATTTTTTTCACACAGATATATACAAACTTTTTATGGATTTTTATCCAAATATCACTTCTTCCCTTGAAGAAGTAAAAAAATTTCTTTTGTTTTGGACACTATTCATGATTTAATTTCTACATATGTGGGTTGTGATATTTCCTAAGATTTGATACATGAACTATTTCAAAATTTTGTTTACTTAAACAATTCTTTTTATTTCCTATTTTTTCGTCGATGTTAACCTGATAATGTATGCACCCATTACCTAGTTCTATCTTCGAATCATTTGAAATGTTTGGCCTTTCTTTCTTTTTCCTATTTTTCCTGTTCTTTTTGTTATTGTTACCCCTCACTTTTTTTTCAAAATGTTTACTTTTACTGAAACATCTTAAACTTTTTTCAAAATGTTTACTTTTGTTGAAACATCTTAAACTTCTATTTTTTTTTTTCAAAATGTTTACTTTTATTGAAACATCTTAAACTTCCATTTTTTCAAAATGTTTACTTTTATTGAAACATCTTAAACTTTCATTTTTTTTTCACAATTTTTGACCTTAACATTATGAGAATTCTGTTGTCTAATGTGCAAGGATAAGTTGTCATTGTTAGAATTAGCAGAGATGATCAGTCTCTTACCAAATTGAGTAACAACTGGCCCCACACAATCAAAAAACAAACAAAAATCTTTGCAAGTTTGCAACCCTACTAAAGCATACAGTATCTCAGTATCAAGTATAAAAAACTTAGCTGAGTTAACAATTTCGCCTATCGTAATAAGGGGAAACTCACAAATTTTGTTAAGTGTGAAATGTCTTTTTGTTTGGGTAACATTTAATTTTTCACATTTTTAATAGGAATATTTAGTTTTGACCAAGTCCGAAAAAGAAAAAGCATTACAAATTTCTTTTAATTTTTTTTTTTTTTTTTTTTTTTTTTTACACTCAAAACATCTTTATTAATGGTAGTCGGCTGGTATCGATAACAGTCCACATCCGCTCTCCACAAGGGAGAGGGTGGACAAGACTTCGGACAATTCCGGAACAACTTATTCAGGTTCAGAACATGATGAAAAAGCCATGCGAAAAGCATTGCTCTCGCTTTTATACTAACACAGATTTGAGTAAACAGGCACAGTCGTTGGCATACTTGTATCCTTACGCATTAAGGAAAATCATTTCGTGCTTCCTTATATGGAAGTAAAAGGGGGAGAGATTCTATAAATAACTCAATCGTATGTTTATCAGCCTTGACTTCCCAAAATAGAATCTCTCTACGCTTATTCTTTAACAAAGACATTTTATTAAAACGAAAGAGATTTAATTCTTTTATTAATACAAAAGTATTATACTTTTTGTATTACATATATATATATATATATATATATATATATATATATATATATATATATATATATATATATATATATATATAATATATATTTATATATATATATATATATATATATATATATATAATATATATTTATATATATATATATATATATATATATATATATATATCAAAATGAAGATAAAACAAAGGTAAATTACAGACAAATGAAAAAAGGGGGGCGAATAATAATAATAATAAACAACTGGGGAAAGAAAAAAAAGAATTAATTAAAAAAAAAAAAAAAAAAGAGGAAAAAGTTTTTTTAAAAAACCGGAAAATAAAAGATATAATCTTTTCATCGGTCCACACGATTATATCCGAAAAAGAGTGCTTTCTAATATTGTATCAATATAGCCAAAGCAAAATATATCAATACAATAGTGTGAGAAGCACTCAAAAAAATCTTTTACAAAAATTACGACAAATAAAATAAAACACAATAAGTAAAAATAACACGTAAAATCAGAAAATAAAATAAAAAGGAAGAGCAGAACAAAACAAAATCTATAAAGCGAGTAGTGAAATATAATGAACTTACATGAACGGGAAATTTTTCAAGAATGATTTAAAGTGTTTACGTAACAAGATTGCCAGATTGCAAAATATGAAAACTGTGAAAACAAAAGCGCAAATTGAGAGTAACTAGAGGAGTTTAAATTGCGTTCTTGCTGCATTACTGAAGTGCGTTAGATTTGTTAGTTACCAAGGATGGGCCAGAAAACTGATGTACGCGAGGTAATATTAAACTGGATAATTTAAAGAATTTGACTATAAATAATTTTAGAAAATAAATATTTCTTAAGGAAAAAAATAGAAAATAGAAAAGAGAAAGAAACATGAATTGCCAGTTTTGCACATAATTTTAGCCACAGATTTGCCCGAAATGGATTTGCACATGGAAAAATCACCTGATAATTACGAATCTTAGAGTGCATCTAATAACATGGCCACAGACTGTATGGACTGTATAATTTAAGAGAACAATCTTTATAAAGATTATTCTTATAAGCTAAAAAGCAAACAGCAAAGATCAGTTTCAAAAATTAAATTGAAAAAAAAAACCTGGATATTTCAAGTTTATAAAGAAAAACTTATCTCAATTATGGGAGAACTATCAAGGTCTCTTATGTCACCCTTAATATTAAAGTAAATCTTTTTTTTTGGGGGGGGGGACAGAACTCCTGTGGCTAGTATGGAATAAAATTTTCTACTTTTCGGACTTCATTCCATTTCAGAATCCCATTTCCCTCCCATTTCTTTGCAAAATATATGCGACGCAAATAAGATCGAATATTTATTCACAAATATTTTCCTTCCGGAAGTTACAATCGAGATGCATGAAGATCCATCCGATTCTTTCCTGCGGTCCTTTAAACTGGCATCGAGATTGTGTAATCTCCAGAAAGTTTTGAAATCGATGCACATATTCATTTAATTTTATAATTTCAAATAATAAAATAGCTCAGGATTTCACTTGGATTCTGTGATTTCTGGAAATTTGGTATTAATTCGCACCAAAATTTATTATTAGTTAAATAGTAAGACTTTAAGTAAGTTAAATAAATAGACTTTATAATATATATATATATATTTATATATATATATATATATATATATATTGTTGGCAACTATACCATTTGTGCCAGGTGCCGAGCAGCTCGGCTGGGGGGGAGGAGGAAGCAAGAGTTCAACACTTAAAACAAAATCAACAACATTTATTTACAAGAACATTCACAGACATTCAATCGTTGCACCATTCTGCACAACAGGCTTACTTCGTGTGCACCTACGCTCTCTCTCCTACATTTACAAAAATAGACACAGTAGTGGTGGCGTTGCGCCACCTGATGGACAAGGGGGGGGGAATGTCAACATTCGGGCATCCTGACAATACAATTGCCCTCAATTGACACCCACTTAACAAAAGATATATACAATTAACATTTTCTTTTTTTTTTTCATACTTAATACACATTTATTTATTGAATGAATAAAATTTTTAAAGTTCTATTACAGTTCTCCCTTTTTTTTTGTTTTGTTTAATAGTTCCAAAATGAAAAGTCTTTCAAATGTTGAATACCAAAGTTCTTTTCTTAGAAGTAAATAAAAAAACAAAAGTTCATATTACCTGGTTCTAATTTATAAGTTACCTGAGACCTCATCATCATCATCATGTACTGGTGGTCACCATGCCTTTAGTTGACTCACGTGGGATGTTGTTGCGTAGTACCTATTTCCCACTTTTTCTTCCATTTGGGTCACTCTGCACGTATCGTTGGGGAGGACTTCAGTCACAAGTAGAGGACCTCTGTACTTTGGCTGAGTCTTTGTTGGTTCTCCTGTTGCTTTTGCTGGACGTCGGACAACCACTATTTCTCCCGGTTCAAAAGTCATGGTTCGACACTTTTTCTTATCGTAGTATTCCTTCATCTTACGTTGTTTCTTTTCAATCACACTGGTTGCTTCCTCTTGAAGTTCCTTGGGATCAGTCCATTTCTCTGCACTCTCGTCGGCAAGTTTTCGAAGGATACCATCAGTAAATCTTGGAGAATATCCATGCAAGATTTCAAAGGGCGTTTTATCAGTAGTTTTATTGATGGTGTTGTTTAAATTTCTTTCAGTTTCTTTGATTCGTAAATCCCAATCTTTATGACGTGGATCTCTCATCGATGTTGTTATTGTGGATAGAATTGTTCTATTAGCCCGTTCTACCATTCCATTACCCATGGGATGTTGGGTAGAATTCAGTGTGTGATTTATTCCATTGTCGTGGCAGTATTGTTCAAACTGGTGTGACGTATAGCATGAACCTCTGTCACTAATAATCCGATCAGGCAGTCCAAAATCCTGAACGAAATTCTCCAGAGCTTTTAAAACGTGTTGAGAAGATGTGTTTTTGACTGGAAAAAGTCTGGTAAATCTTGTAAAATTATCTATGATAACGAGCAAATCTTGATTTCCTCTAGAACTCTTCACAAATGGGCCTAAATGGTCCATGTGTATGATCGAGAATGGTCTTTTTCCTGGCTTAATTGGATGTAAATGTCCCTGTTGCTTTCCTCCAGGAATTTTATTCACTAGACATTCAAAACACATGGATATGTGCTTCCTTAAATAACGCTTCATGTAGGGAAACAAATGAAGTTCTTTGATTTTGTTGACAGTCCTGTCAAGAGAAAAATGTCCCATCAAATCATGAAATTTAACAGCGGTACTTTTTCTCATACTTTTTGGGATCACGTAGAGTAGTTTTTCCTTTCCTTTTTCTAGTATTCTTCGGTATAATCGATTTCTCTTGAAAACATAATTACTTATTTTCTGTCTTTCTTCTGCAGATCTTTCTCCTTCATCTTTCTTAAAAATGTCTATTAATGTCTTTAACTCCTTGTCAGTATGTTGGATAATTAAAATTTGCTCATCTTCGCTCAGTGTTAGACATACTTCAAATTTTTTCTCGATAAGGCTTGTCATGGTGTCTTCTGGGTCTGAGATAGGAGCTCTGCTCAAAGCATCTACGTGGGTCATTTTGATGCCTGGTTTGTGGCGAACTTCAAAATTGTACTCTTGTACTAGAATACTCCATCGTGCGATTTGGGGATTACTTGACTTTTTGGCATTCATGTAGATTAATGCTTGGCAATCTGTCACAACTGTAAAATTGATACCTAACAAAAACTGTCTGAGTCTTTCTAGTGTCCAAACTATGGCCATCAGCTCCAGTTTGCTTGAATGGTAATTCCTTTCAGGTTCGGTAGTCTTCTTGCTGACACAGTAAACTAGGTGCCACTTATCATCGCTTCCCAACTGAAGTAACATTCCCGCGATGCCGTCTGCACTTGCATCAGTATGAACTTCGGTTTTAGCTTCGGGATTGTAAAGTGCCAAAATTGGTTGTCGTGCCAGTTCATTTTTCAGTACTTCGAAAGATTTCTTTTTCTTTTCGTCCCACTTAAATCCTTCATTCTTTTTAGTTAATTCGGTTAAGGGTTTAGCTTTTATGGCGTAATTCTGAATAAACCTTCTAAAAAAACTTGTTAAACCAAGAAAACGTCTAACCTCATGCACATTTTTAGGTTCGAGAAACTTGGAAATTACCTCAACCTTTCTGGAGCCCGGTTTTATCCCATCTTTATTGACAATAAATCCCAAAAATTCAACTTCATTTTTTGCGAACTCACACTTGGATAATTTTAAAGTCAAATTTGCTTCCCGTAATGCCTCAAATACCTTAATTAATTTATTTAGCATTTCTTCCCACGTTTTAGCATGAACAAGAATGTCGTCAAGATAACATAAAACATCCTTGTTACATAAACATCCTAACACGCGATACATTAAACGTTGGAATTCTGCTGGAGCATTGGTAAGACCAAATATCATTCTTTCAAATTGTCCGGTCTCATCTGGAGTGATAAACGCGGTTTTCAATTTCGCTTCTTCGGTTAATTGAAGCTGTAAATAACCGTGAGCCAAATCTAAAACTGAAAACAGACTACAATCGTGTAGTTGTTCCAATAAGTCATCGATTTTCGGAAGGGGAAATTTATCTTTTATCGTTTGATTATTTAATTTTCTGTAATCAATAACTAACCGATTTTCACCTGTCTTCTTACGCACTAAAAGTACAGGGCTCGAATATGGTGAACGCGTTTCTGTTACAATACCGTTTTCTTTCCACTCATTTACGATTTCTTTAATTGCTTTTCTTTCGATTGCATTCGTTTTGTATGGTTTCATGCATACGGGCTTTGATCCCTCAATTTCCTTAATATCCATTTTTATTAAATTTGCACAACCTAACTCCGAAATGTTTAATGCGAAACAGTCTCTAAATTTATTCAAAAGCTTAACGATATCCTGTCGTTGCTGTTCCGTTAAATTTTCATTAAATTTTATTTCATCTAAAGTTATGGGTTTTTGTTCTACATCTACTGGATTAACACTAAAACATTCTAATGATGGATTATCCTCAAGTGAATTAAAATTACTTACATTTAGCACTTCGTTCACTAAATCCGCCTTACCAATGTTTTGATTTTTCTTTAATGTTATTTCTTTATTTCCGATATTAATGATTGGTACAATCGTCTTACCCTCCCTTACTTCTAGTAAAGAATCAAAATTATTTTCATTTCCTTGAATCAAAATTAACCCATTACTTGTTCAGTTTTTGCCATTACAAAATTCACTCTGTTGTTTATTATTTTCGTAGTTTCTTGCGTTTTCAACTTAACACAGGGCATTTATTCGATACAATTTAATGTAATGAATGGGTAATCATTTTCATAACCGATATGCATGGTATCGCCGACTCTAGCATATGCGATGTATGGTAAATCCAAAAACGTCCTCCCGACAATTAGGTCAACGTTTTGTGCTGCGTCTGGGACGATCAAAACAGAAATATCTTTACCCAATACATCCTCAATTTTAATATCTAATATCACTGCCCCCATGCTCTGCGAAGCTGGGTTTGTTTTGTCTCCGAAGCCATAAAGATCCTTTTTACACGGCGTCATTCGCTCCCACACCCCCACATGCTTAGCCGCAGATTCTTTCAATAAACAAGAAGAGGCGCCGGTGTCAAGAATACAGCTGACGATGTGTTTATTAATTGAAGCACTTCTCAAATATTTATCGGCGCAGGCGAAATATTCAGGGTCACTCACACTTAAATTAACTTCTTTTTTATTCTTATTAGCGCAGTTCTTTCTACTATGCCCCTTTAATCCACATAAATTACAGGGATACGGACAATCTTTTGAGATATGCCCAAAATTATTGCAAGAAAAACACTTTGGTTCACCTTTTTCATTTCGAATGGAAGAATTAAACGATTTATTGCTATCATATTTAGACGAACTCTCCTTTTCAAAAGATTTATGGCTCATTGCATTTCTGTTTTCAAATTTATTTTCGTATCTATTTAAGTTTCGGAAGTTTGATACTCGCGAATAATTTTTGTAATCATCGTATTGACCTTCAGATTTAGTACTTCTTTCACTATTTATTTTTAATCCGGAACGCACACTATCGTATTCGTCTAATTTATTGGCTATCTCATTCGCGTTTACGTAATTAGGATATGAATCAATAAAATGCTCTCGCATTAAACCTGGGACGCGTTTTTTCAATTGGTCGGTTATTATTAGTTCTTTTAATGAATCTAAATCATTTATTTTTAACCCTGACAACCATTCATTAAAAAAGTTACGTATTTCGAAAACATAATCTGACCATGTACTTTTTGAATTTTTAACGTGACTAACAAACTTTTGACGAAATTTTTCTGGACTTAACTTAAAACGTTTTAGCAATAATTTTTTAACGAATGCGTAATTACTAGCCTCTTCCTCAGATTCTCTCGCAATTAATTGAGTTATTTCGAGGGGTAACAATCCTAATAGGTGAAAAACATAATCACCTTCTTCTAGCCCTACTCGTTTTGCCTGTCTCTCAAATAATATTAAAAATGACGAAATCTCAGATTCCTTTATATCGAATTTTTGCATTAGATTTCGCAAATCAATAGTCTTTTTATTTGATTCTGGCACCGTAGTATTACTTTCGTTTGACGTTTGGCATACAATTTTATTTTCGTTTTGCAATTGCAGTTTTTGCAACTCAAAATTTCTCTGTTTCTCACGGTCTTCGATTTCCTTAAGCTTAAGTCGTTCCTCTATCTCGCGTTGTTTTGCATGTTCTTGTACTTCTAGTTCTCTTACTTTTTCTCGTTCTTGCAATTCTAATTGTTTTAATTTTTCTTTACTTTCATTTTCTTCGCGTTGGATTCTTTCTTCAATTATCCTTTCTAAAATTTGTTTAACGAATGATTCCTCATAATCTTTACTTTTTGTGATAATATTCTTAATTTCTATTACCACTGCATTGGGTGGTACAGTTTCACCCATTTCTTTAGCCAGTTCAGCCAAATCATTTTTTCTGCCTTTTCCCAGAAAAGACATTTTGATAGTTTATGGAAATACGTTAAACTTTCTTAAAATACTTTTTACTTTCTTTAATTCATAATACTTGACTCATGCATAATTTTAAAATCAAGAAAGACATACCTTGAGTTTACGTTAGGTTCTTTGACGCGGTTTTCTATCCCACTTCTGAATTGTTGGCAACTATACCATTTGTGCCAGGTGCCGAGCAGCTCGGCTGGGGGGGAGGAGGAAGCAAGAGTTCAACACTTAAAACAAAATCAACAACATTTATTTACAAGAACATTCACAGACATTCAATCGTTGCACCATTCTGCACAACAGGCTTACTTCGTGGCACCTACGCTCTCTCTCCTACATTTACAAAAACAGACACAGTAGTGGTGGCGTTGCGCCACCTGATGGACAAGGGGGGGGGAATGTCAACAATATATATATAAATATCTATATGTTATATTGAGTTAAAATCTTGAGAAAATATGGAAAATAAAGGATAAAGACAAGAGAAAAGAATTATTAATATAAAATCATTTTTTTAGAATATTTAAAAACAGATTTATGTATCTAAAAAAATACTAAAATTCCGAAAAACAAAATGAAGAAAAGATAATCTCTTCATCAGCTCACACGATTATATCCGCAAAAAGAAGTGCACATTTAAGACAAAAATGATAAAAAGAAAAGCGAAGAGAATTAATAAGTTTTATTAACTGCGTATAAGCTGCAAGTAGATAGAACTCATAAAATTGAGATTAAACTCGTAATTTCGAAAACTCAAACTTTTACTCATAACTCACAAGCTAATTTTAATACTCATAACTCATAAATTTGAAATTTCATAAACTAATCTTGAAATATCCCAATTTTGAGAAAATATGGAAAATAATGTAGATTTATGACAAGAGAAGAATTATTAAAATAAAATTATGTTTAAAAATATTTTTAAAAAAATTTTGTCAAGAAAAGAAAAAAAAGACCTTTTTTTATTTTGTTTTTTTGGATTTTTTTTTAGATTAATAAGGGTTTTTTAAATATTTTTAAACATAATTTTATTTTAATTGTTCTTTTTCTCTTATCATTAATCTTTATTATTTATATTTATTTTATATTTTTATATCTCTCTATATATATATTAACATTTTTGTAATTTTTTTTTTCTTTCGTACTAAAGTTATCGTAGGTAAACCCAGCGTGCATGATGCAATCGAAAGAAGAAAAAAACTTTCTTTAATCGAGTCTTTAAATCGGATCGAAAAATCTTTAATCGATATTTTTGATAAAGATTTAATAATATTTCATTCTGTAAAAAGGTTCTTAATTCATGCCGAATTTATCGCTTTCTGACGAATGTTTTTATAAAAGTTTTTTCGAAAGTGCTTTATACTTTTGCATCACTCTATTTTTTTTATTCTCTCTAAAATTAACTAAGTATTAATAAATACGAAAGGAAGAAAGATAACGAAAATTCAGAAGCGGTAAATTCTAACTAACTGTAATTGAACTCGAATTATAAGAAGTGGTTTTGACTTAATAATTCGTTGAACATTTTTATGCAAAGAGCTTCGTCCAATAAATAGAAGTCTTTAAAGAGAATATTAAGTTCTATTCGTGCTATAAATAAAGAAGTTACTTTCATTTTTGACGCGATTGCTCATAATAAAGGAAAAGTTAAAACCCCTTTAAAGGGAGGGAGATGCCTGAGGTCTTGGAAAATTTTGGAGGTTTGTTTTTTGCGCTTCAAATATTTTTTTCCCGAATAAAATTGCTCCAGCATTCTATTTTAACGAGCAACGACTAAGTTCTCAAAAACCCCACTAGAGAGACGTAAATAACTAATCCAATTTGTATTCTTCTCAACTCCATTGCCATTTGTCAAAAGTAGATGAAGTTAATGCTTTCGGCTACAACAAAGTAAACTGAAACATAGATTTCGTAATAATAAAAAAAGTGAAACAAATACTAGTATAAAAGGAGATTACAACCTGATTTGTAATCGATATTTCCTCATTTATCGTTCTCTTTTTACGATATACAGTCCCTGGCTATATTATTAGACGCAATATAAATTTTATTTAAATTTATAATTATCAGTTGATACTCTACAGCTTTATTATCTTTACTCGGATGAAACCGGTTAGCATTTGCTTACGCTCCTGTATTAATGGGTTAACATTGTAATGCAACACGTTAAAAATAAATACAAATAGAGAAGTATATAAAAAATCTCCTGAATAAAAACCCATTTCATGTATGTTTAAATATAAAAGTATTGCTTATAATTTCGTGCAAAACATGTCATTATTAAAAAACTACAGTGCGTCAAATGATTTGACTTAATTATTATAATATATTAATACCCAATATAACAGGTACTCTATATGCATATAATATATCGTCTCATTTATCCTATCGTCAAATTTATGTTATATATCGTCTAATTTAACCAATTAATACACTAACGTAACCACGTGCAAACCGGTTTCAGTTTCATAAAAACTATAAAGCTGTATAGTATCCCCTGATAATTAACATTTTCCACAGAATCTTATAGTACGTCTACAATTTTGCCAGTGACTATAACTACTGTTTCCGAAAATAATTCTTGTAGTTTGCTAAAACTTCAACTACTTTGTTATAAATGTAGTTGCCTACCTCTACTTTTCTTTTAAATTTAGTAACTACAAACTACACTGGTGAAAGAAATTAAGAGAAGACCTGGTCAAATATCACTGGAACTACTGGAACGTTTTTAATGAACTTTGATATGTATGTGCATTGATGCAATAAAATGAAAAACAAATAATCATTCAACAATTTTAATACATGCGCATGATCGTGCGTAACACTCGTTGGAATAGAAGTTAATGTCTCCTTTTGCAGATATACAGCGTGATTTCATACTTAAAATAAGGCAGTTTATCATTTCATGTTGCAATTACCTTGAATTTCCGACTTCAACAAGTGTTACGCAAGATCATGTTTCTATCCATCCAATTCGAAAAATTAGTTGAGCCATGCTTCTTTACTAAACTAACGTTAAAAGTAGTTGGCATGAATAGCTACAATCTACTGTTTTTTGTATCGCACTATACTACGAAAATAAGTAGTTCACTACTACAGTAGTTTTTCTTCTTGTAGTGAGCTTCTTCCGTGCACTTGAGCATATGTAAACGATTCCAATGTATTTTTCATTTCTGAAAATAAATGTTGTTCAAATCAGACTACTGTGAAAATGATATGTTGGATAATTTGCGCAGTAATTGGTGGGAGTTAATTTATGTAAAAATTTTTTACTCAATTTGGGGAAATGCATTAACAGTAGAATTTTTTTGCAGCCATTTTGCTGAAAGTAAAGCTTCACTTTGCTTAAATTAAGAAAGGAGTTATACAATAGTCTCTATTGACGGATCTTTTGTAGTCACGTATTCTTTTGACCAAACATAAAAGAAATTGTTGAACTTTTTAAATTTTCGATTAAGTTAGGAGTTATAAAATTTTAACTTATTTTCTCTTATGTACAGCCCGCAAAAAAAAAGAGAAAAAAGGTATCACCCTGAATAACTTTCGTTCTAATGATCGGATTTTCACGAACTAAGTGTCAATCTCAATAGTTCCTGGGGGTGACCTCAAATATGCTAATTAATTAGTACTAACTATTAATTAAGTTACAAAATCAGACACTAAAACGTACTTTCTCTGAATAAACATATATTTTTTTTTACATATTTGGAATCCAGACCCTTGAATTAGGGGGGGGGGGGTAGACAAAATTAAAAAAAAATTGGATCGTAAATTGGGTCGCAATAAAGGTATAGTCCAATAAAGGTAATTAGGTCGCAATAAAGGTATAATATTTGGCAATAGTCCAGAAAACCGTCAAAAGAAGTCGCCAGCAATGATACCCATTAAGATTACCCCTTGACTAATTCAAAAGAAGAATGCTTAATTTTACTAGGTTGCTAAGCAGCCAAGCATATCTTTAACCTTGATACCGATATCATTAAATAAATGGAATAAACTAAGATAAATACTAAAAGTTAATTTTTTCCTAGTTTTAATTTTCAAGGAAATATGTCTCGATCAAACAGATTTCATTCTGGAAATAGCGAAATTACTGAGTAGGTCCCTTGGAGTAATATCATTCTTATTCTCTTTTGACGAAATATAGGAAAAATTGCTTTTCACAGTTTCTGTAAAAAGTATGTCAGCCTTCTTGCTACGTTTTTATTTTTTATTTTTAATCAAAATAAGTTCGGAAATTGGGTATTTTTTATTGCATTTTTTTTAAAAAATCAGATGATTCTAAAATTGGCACGGCTTCGGAATCTTCTTACAAATTTCAATTTTTAGTATTTCCTGCTTAACAAAATAAGGCACTTTTCCTGATAATAAATTATACTACAATAATATCTTGGAAATCATGCTAAAGTGAAAAATCAAACAAAATAGTTTAGTATATTATCCGGAAAAAAATCTACATGGAATCATAAAGAAAGAGTAAAAGATGTAATTAAATAATTAGTGAATCACACGTGTTCAGATAATTAGAAATTTAATTTCACAACTAAGATGTTAGGACGACATTTAAGATACTGAGATATTTTACGACGCTTAAAAATTTTGGCTACGTATGCGACAGCTTTTTATGTTCGGTATCTTTATACTCTTTGATATAAAACATCAACACTATTTTAGATAATCAATGTTGAAGTTACAAGAAGAAAAAAAAGAAAAAAAAAGACAATCAATAATTTATATTCTTTTTTCGAGAAAAATATGCTTAGTAAATAATCAGCTGTTTTGCATCAAATAATTTTAAATAGCGGAATGTTTTTAATTTCTTAACAAGGTTTTATTGTTAGCTAGCAGACAGTAATTCTTTTTAAAAAAAACTTGACAATAATTTAAAAAGGAACTTTACTTTAAAGAAAACCTAAATTAAAGTACTAAAAAATTTATTAGTATATTAATGAAGAAATAATAAAAGTAGTAGGGTAAAGAATAAGATTTTTAAAAATGTTAAAATTTAGTTAAATAGTTGGTAAAATAGTTCTGCGAAACACTTCCGGACAGGTGATTAAAAAATTTCTCTTAAGATTAAGACGATATATAAGATATTGAGAAATTTGCGATGATGTGAGAGATGCTTAAAAATGTTGACTACGTATTTTTATTAATATTTATAAATATATATTCAAGAAATTGATAAATATATTATTCCAAATCTATGCGTACGTATGTATATTATTGAAATTGCATAAGTTATTGAGAAAAAAAAAATAATAAAAAATAATCACATTAAATAAGCACAATCTTGTGTATAAGCATATTCTATCAGAAGCATGCTTTTATAAAAAAAAAACTCTGCTATTATAAAGCATGCTTTTATAATAAAATGTTTTTTATTCAAAATGTTTTATTCAAATTTCTTTACTAAATTGCAAAAAATTATCAAATGACTTAAAAGAAACAGCGTATTTTATAGTTTAAAAGAAATAAAAATAAAAAGATTAGCAATCGTTTATTAGCGAAAAAATATGAATGAAATTTTACGCTGCGCGCGCGAAGTCAAGTTCCTCGTAAGTTTATCCCATTCTAATATAAATCGCCCCATTTAATTATTTCTTCATTGTCACCAAATTATTATTTTTTTTAAATAATTAATTTTAATTTTTCTCAGCTTCTAAGAAATAAAAACAGTTGAAACTTTAGATTTTTCAATTGAAAAATATCTAGATTAATATGGTATAAAAAAATTCATACCTTATAATTCAACATTTTTTCATCCTCAACTTAATTAAATAATAAAAAATAATAAATAATTGTTAAAAATTATTTCTTTCACGAAATTATCTTTGGGTAAATGAGTTTTATGAGTGGGTGCAATTTTTTTTGAATTGCTTCATTAGTTTTTAAGATATGACTGAAAACACAAAAAGGGAAATTAACATTAAGGGGTCCAAACTTTAAATCGCTCTCCTGAATAAACTATGGGAACCACATTTTCCAGATTGCGGCTACCCTCTATATTTTGAAGATAAAGAATCCAAATATGTGAAAAAAATATATGTTTATGTTTTTGTGTCTGATTTCGTAACTTAATTAATAGTTACCCCTAATTAATTAGCCTATTTGAGGTTGCCCCCAGTAACCCTTAAGATTGATACTTAGTTCGTGAAAATCCGATTATTAGAACGAAAGTTATTCAGGGTGATTTTTTTATTTATTTATTTTTTTTTTTGCGGACTGTACAATACCGAATGGTTAACGATATATATGTATTTTTCCCACCTATTTTGCTAAACCAAATTTAAAATACATATCAAATTTTTACTTTATTTATTCAATATTCAATTATAATTTAATCAGCTTATGCAAATTTTAATCCATTGCCAGTGTCGCCCGAATTCAGTTCTGGAAACTACTACGTGTATTATTTGTGATGGCTGGACTGACTTCGGACAGGAGAAAAATGAACGTTTCTATTTTGTGAAGCCCGAACTGAGTTCGTTTCTACTTTAGGATACTTAATTCACTATTTTCCTAATAGATGGCATTAGTGGTTCTAGTTTTTCACCAATTACGAAGGAGGGAAAATGTTGGGGGGGGGGGTTATAGCATACTGTAAAAGATTTGTAAAATTTATGTATTGAATATCAGATCGTTGTGTTTTTATAATATATTATACTAGTCATATTGTATTTAGCTTCAAAACGTTGTTTAATTTGCTCTCATTGAATAAGATGTGTGCGTAATCCATTACTTTTTTTTGTGTGTGTAAAAATTATAAGTAGAGTAGTTATTGCTTTTAAAATTTTATTTTTGTGATAAAAAACCATTTTCTAACTTTTATATTAATATAAGTTGCAAAATCAAACAGTTAAATTTTTTTTCTTCCATTTTTCGCCAATTTTTCTGAAAAATATGTCACTGTTAAGGGGTTAAGTATACTTAATACTTAAAACACTAAATAAAAAAACACTTTTTATTAATATGAATATAATATAAGAAACACTTTGTTTTTATATTAATAATAAGTGTCAACTGTGGGTTAAGTATATTTAACACTCAAAGCACTAAATAAAAAAGAAACACTTTTATTAATATACATATGTAATATTAAAAACACTATGTTTTTATATTATATTATACTAGTCATATTATATTTAGCTCAAAATTTTGTTTAATTTACTCTAATTGAATAAGATGTGTGTGTAATCCATTACTTTTTTTGTGTAAGTAAAAATTATAATAGTTATTGCATAAAAAATTTTATTTTTTGTTTTACAAAACCATTTTCTATTTTTTTAATAATTTAAAGAACAAAACTAAACAGCCAAAAAAAAATTTTCTCCATATTTTGTCCTTTTTCTGAAATGTTACCGTTAAGGAGTTAAAATCCATTTTTCTGGTTCAATTTCAATTAAAAATTCTGCGCCTTTGTATTTTTTAAATATTTTTGCAATACGTAACGAAAGTCATTACAGATTCTGGATAAGAAGCGAGTGTAGCTTCTTCAGACTGCTAAATGATCTAAAAAGAACTGCATAAGCATTATTGGGGTTGGCGAGCGTCAGCGATCAGTGGACGAGACACTCTAGTATTAAAAAATGGAATTTCTGGTCTCTGAACGAAACATACTATTTCATTTTTATAAATTCACCTTATTTGGACGTCGCAACAGTTTTCAACTGTGTTCAAGAGTAGTAGTAAATAGTGTCGTCATCGCATGCATGCGTTGCTATCTTGACCACTGCTGTTTGGTCATTTTTTTACACTTTAAATTCTGTCATGCATTAAGTTAGTGAGTTTATTTTTGAGATATGGGACCGGAGAGATCCCATAAATACTTTTTGAGTTGTGAATGAAAGAGAATATCATGATTTGAACGATATTTTTGTTTTTATTATTTTAATTAAGAATCAAAAATTCTAACTACAATTCAAACTGGATCGTTTTTCCTACTAATTCAGGTGAATATCACAAATAAAGAGGGTCCCAAACTGATTGACACGGTCCTAAAGGTTAGAGTTGAAGCAAGAAAAAAAAAAAAAAAAAAAGATACCAAGGCTTTCCAAGGCTAAAAAAGCTAAAGTCAAAGAACGTAGACGGGAAAATAAAAGTTAGACACCGACCATTTTGCCAATGGGCTAACCTGTGATTACCTCTTTCGGCGATCACAATTTTTTATTAATATTTTATATCTGTATTCATTATGGGTTTCATTTGTGAAATTGTAGACAACGCCACACCGAGGAAGAAAATCTTCATTTCAGATTCTCCTTCATAACTAATTTAATATTTAAAAGAAAGAATAATTAAGTAAATCTAAAGTCATGTAGTTTCAAAATATTAAAATGCAAACAAATTATTAGAAGAGTTCTTCTCCGTTCCGTGAAGATCTCATAATTTATTTTCATTTCTATATTTTAAAATTTTCTTTTCTGTATTTGAAACTTACGCCCGAACTCACTTTTTCTACACTCAAAATTTTTCTAGACAAAAAGTTTAGAATCCTTGCCTAAAATATTTTTTGAAGTGGAAAATTTCAAATTATATTTAAGCTAAGGAAAGAAACCTGAATGACATGGAAAGTTTATGAATTACTATTCGAGAGGACAAAAATGAAAACATTTTTGATTGTTAGAGAGGACTTGAAAGACAATTATTCAAAACACCTTCCTGTTTCAACGAGCACTTGAATAGATTTTAGATCCTCAATGCTGATTTTTCAGATTTTTATAGTGTTTTCTTTTAGTGTTTCATCCTGTATCAAATATTAAAAGGCTTCATGGTTCCTAAAAATATCGCAAGGAGGATTTCAAAGCACCCCTTAAATATATATACATATTCATGATAAGGTAATATTTTCTAGTAAGTGTAAGAAACGCTATAAACTTTATTCACACGATAGTTAAATTAGCTGAAATAAATGCGCTGAATCGAATTAGAGTTTGTAATCAAAACCGGGATTTGAGAGAGGAACACTCATTGTGTAGGGAATGAATCCCATTAGACACTCTGCAGAGAATCTAGTTATCAGAGACAAAGTGTTAATAAAACCCTACTGAGTAAAGCTGTGTCCCTCTAATTGTATTTACAAAATTTCATTATTATATGTCAGAGACTGTAAGGATAGAATTCTGGATCTCTCCATTATATAACAACATTCGTAATCGTTTTAGTATATATAATTACTTACCGCGTAATTTATAGCAAAAGTTCATGGTCGAAAAAATACCTAATGTAGGAAATACCGGACAATAATTATGTAACTTATAAACCCAATCAGTGCAGTAAATATCAAGCAATGAGATTACTTTGTAATCGGTAAAGTAATCAAAGTTCACGCAACCCTCTCAAGTTGTTTAGTTTGTTTTTAGTTCAGTCTATAGTTTGTCTACGCTAAGAACTCCCCGCCCAGCAAAGTTTGAGGCCGTCTGCTGCTATGGAAACAAGAATTTTAGGGAGGGTATAGTTTGTTTAAGGTAAGAACTTTTCTAGCCATTCGTCTGGACCCGTAGTTGTGACTATGATAATGAGGAATAACTATTTCAAGCGGAGGTGTTGGGTTACTGTTTAGGTCACGCTTTTGACGTTGAGACAAAAAGAATATATTTTTCTTCGGTCAATTGTGTTAGCCCTAGAATAAAGAGAAACTACCAGTTCTGAAATGCGCTATTCTTGTTTCCATAGCAGCAGACGGCCTCTAACTTTGTTGCGCGGGGTGTTCTTAGCGTAGACAAACTATACCATCTATTCCAGGTTCAATAGGGACATCGCATGTTAGGCACCTTTCCTAGATTTTCTACGCAGAAGAGAATATGTCTTTAATGACAAATACTTTCCAATGACAAATACTTAGTATACAGTTACATAGTATACCATGCACTGAAATTTTTCGTGATATATCCGAATAGGATTTTATTAATACTAAGCTCATATTCAAAAAATAAAAATGAAATAAAAATAAAAAGGACGACCTACGACTAGTTAGTTTTTTCCCAAATTAACAAATTAGAAAAATTTAATATAAATAAGTTAATTTGACATAAATAAGTTAGAATTCAGATAAAGAGTATTTTTTCAATAAAAAAATTTTTACATGCTCAAGATATAAAAGCTCTTAAATATTAAATTCCTCAAAAACATAATGTTTTACAAAGATTTTTCTGTTTTGCTAAGATATTTTACACTTCAAAGACAATTTAATGTGATAAAAATAATTGACAAAAAATGGACAATAGCAGACAACAACAATAAAAAAATAAAGACGAAAAAAAAGACGAAAAAAATAAAAGACAAACAAAAAAATACCATCGTCATAATCGCATCGTCGTCAAACATAACCTCTCACGCCAAAGACACCCATGTTTCACATGACATAGTTGAATATTTAAAAATGTATCGTATTTTTATTTTTCTAACATTCTAAATAATTTACCTTCAACTAGATGGCGACAGCACAGCAACCCATTTCTAGACTAAAGTATACATCATGGAATTCATTTCACAGAATGATTTTCTTTGGAATAATTTCACGTTTTTGTTTTCCTTTTTAATTTTCTTAAAATAGCATATTCAAAAAGAAATGCTGTAAAATCCTAAAATATTCCGTCTTGAAATTCTAACACCACTTTTAAAATCTAACAACTGGAATATTATAAGCTACAAGTAGCATCTAAGATATATTAAGATCATTTAGTAGAAAAAAATTTTTTGAAATAAAATTAAAATAAATTTGTTAAGATTTTTAAAAAAAATTATTTATTAAAAAAAACTTATTAAAAATCTGGAAAACAAAATGAAAAAACATATAATATATAAAAAAGATATAATATAAGGAATGAATAATATAATAAAAGATATAAAATATAATAATCATCAGCTCACACGATTGTATATGCAAAAAGAAGTGCTTTCTAATATTGTGTCAATAGAGTTAAACATATCAGTGCAATAGTGTGAGGAGCACTCGAAATTGAAAGGAAAATAGAACACATTAAGTAACAAACATATACGAAAGAAAACATATCAAGGAAAAAACAGAGAAAATGTAAAGAAAATACAGAACAAAATACAAAATGAAATCTGAGCAAATGAACTTACGAGTACCGGAAGGATTCAAGAATGATTTAAATTACTTTCGTAATAAGATTGCCAGATTATAAAATTTGGAATCAGAAGTGTAAATAAAGTGAACTCCAATGGCGCGTGTTCTCACTGCCATACTAAAGCACGTTTAATTTGTGAGTTACCTTCTATTGGTCCGAAAATGTATATATACAAGGTAATAATATTATAATAGATAATTTAAATTTTATAATTCCTACCATCCAGTGTGGCAGAAACTAGAAGTCCAAATTAACATGGCCAACGGTATCTCACCCATTGTGGTGGTCCTGAAAGAGTGGATACTCATCGGGAAGACTGATTGTGCAGCTCATAGGAAATAAAACTTTTATAATTAATAAGGTTCCCATAACAAATCAATACTACTTGATCCAGGAGTTTCCTTGCCTTCTGGAATGGTTCAAAAATGACAAGGCTGTGGGCATTAGTAGTCAATTCCAAATTGGGTTAGATGTTCAACGATGGATATAAAATAAAAAGATTAATATTTGATTTTATTTTATTTCATAACCGTCATTGAACAGCCGACCCAATTTTTGAGTTTGCGACTACTAATGTTCAACTCCGTAACCTTGTCATTTTGAACCAAGTCCAGAATACAAGGAAATTCCTGAATTGAGAGAATTTTGCCTTCGCGGAGGACTTTCTGATGGAGCTAACCCGCATTTGCGTTACATGGAGAGGAAGACCACGAGAACCTCCCACGGTTAGCCCGGCGGAAAGGGGGATTCTAACCCATGATCCGTCTACCACTGACGATATTTTAAGCCAGCACTGTGGTCGGTGCAAAAGACGGATTCGGAATTCTCATCGACGACGGGATTGAATTTTGTTAGATATGTGTAAACGCTGAAGTGGAAGGGTCGGAACTTTAGCAGGTCATATTGCATTCATTTTCATAAATTTAATTTTATATTTAACAATGAAAAACCATTAAAGCAATGAATTTAATATATGTATTAGAAATTTAATTTTTAATTCATTTTTTTTATTAAACCTAATTAGTATTTAAGTGAGGAAACTTGTTTACTAATCATGAAATAATTTCACTTTTTTCATGTAAGTGGTACATTTGCAATTTTGATGCATGAACAATTTCTGTATTTTCTTACTATGAATATTATTTTATTTTATAATTAATATTTAAGAAATATGCATGGAAAAAGTTTCCGAATATTGGGGAAATCATCGTACATTACAGAGTGTCGATAGGAGAATATTCGATATGAGTGAATCATTGTAAATTTTTTTTTCTTTTTCGTAATATTGTTTTGTTCTTCTAACAGCAATTTTTCTAGCTTCTTCTATCGGTGGATAAATTTCTTCTGATAAAGGATGATTAAATGGGACAAACATTAAATAAACTGGTGGAAATTTAGTTACTGAATGTGGAATTAAATTATATTCTTCCGTTACTTCTTTTAAATCTAACAATATTATGAAACAAGGAAGTTTTTTAGAAGAATCATTAATTTTACATTTTAAACGTGTTACAATGGTTTGTCCTAAACGTTCAACTTTTCCATTAGTTTCGGGTCTTTGAGCTATAGTAAATAATTATTTCATTTTACAATAGTTTAAGAATGTTTATTAAAACGTGAAGAAGTAAATGCTGCTTTTCGATAATACTCGTAGGAGTTTAAAAAAAATGATGCAAATCTATTGTGATGATCAATTATTAAAGTTGTTATAATAATTAAAACACTATTTTCCAATTATTTCAAAAAGGACCCAACTGAAAGGACATTTTTTAAAGTAAACCGAATAGTTTTTGTTTTCATTTATTTGACAAATATGAGAATGATTATTAAAATAACTGAAGGGAATATTTTCCTCAATAATATACAGGAGAAAGTAAATAAATTGTTTTTTCAATCCCATGGTGTGAGTCATTTCAAGTCAATTATTTTATTCAAAATATTTTATTTTATAACCGTCATTGAACAGCTGACCCAATTTTTCAGACTACTAGTGTTCAACTCGGTATCCTTGCCATTTTGAACCATATCCAGATGACAAGGGAACTCCTGGATCAGGCAGTGGGGAAAAAAATGTTGCCCTCGTGGAGGACTATTGATGAAATTAACCCGCTGTTCCGTTATACGGAGAAGAAAAACACGAAAACCTCCTGCGGTTAGACTCACAGCAAAAGAACTCTAATCCATGATCCACCTAACACTGAGCATATTTTGCGTCAGCATGCGATCGGTGTAAGCGGAATTCAAATCGACCAGCCATCTCTGGGATTCGAACCCCGGTTCACCTCTCATTGGAAGGCGAACGCTCTATCCTCTCAACCATCACTACTCGAACAGCAATTCCAATAAAACTTCCTGTTATATTATCATTCAGTTGGGCTTCAAAAATTTCGTCTAATTGCCATAGATGAACCGTGATGACTAAAGGGATTGAGCATGCGCTTTTTAATGAGGTGAACCGGATTCGAATCCCATAAATGGCTGGTCGATGCAAATCCTCATCCTGCTTGCACCGACAACAGTGCTGAAGTGAAATATCCTCAGTGGTAGCCGGATCATGGGTTAGAGTCCCTTTGTCGTCAGGTTCACCATGTTAGGATATCGTGGTTTACCTCTAAATGTAAAGAAGGAAAGACTGGTTAGTTCTATCAAAAAGTCCTCCACGAAGGCGAATTTCACCCACTACTTGATCCAGCAGTTCCCTTGTCTGCTAAATTGGGTTCAAAATGACAAGGCTATGGAGTTGAAAATTAGTAGTCGTAAACCCAAAATTGGGTCAGTTGTTCAACGACGGTTATAAAAATAAAAACTAGTTTTAAAAATCAAAAGAAGACAGAAATACAGTTGATGTTTATGAAATTCAAACTAGCGCAAGGTGTATATACAACTTCATCTATTTGTATATGTAATAATAATAAAACCGTGAATGAACTTAGTATACAACGACGGTTATAAAATAAAATTGAATTGTCCAATTATATTGCTGAAAAAATAAAATTTGTTTAATTCATCAACAATAGCAAGGCATTCCAATTCAGGTGATATTTTCCTCTTAATGAACGAGAATGGAATGGATGTAAGACAACACTTTGACATTGTAATTATATATTTTCAAAATAGGTTTACAAATTAAAGAATTTTTGAAAATTTCTTGACATTCGAGAGTCCAACACCAGGTTGTATTTTTCTTTAAGAGTTTATTTAAAGATGCTCTAACTTTAGCATAATTATTTAAAAATGTATTATACACACTTATTAATCCTAATAAGAGATTTAACATTTATTGGAAGTTTATAATTTTTAATCGATTCAACATTCTTGTTATCAGGAGAAACTACATAGCTTAAAAACTGAAATTTAGTTTTCAAAAAAAGAGCATTTCGAAGCTTTTAAATTTAAGTTTTGAAATCTACATATTTCAAAACTTTTTTAAGGTGATTTAAATGTTCTTCAAAACTATCAGAATAAATAATAATGTAATCAAAATAATTAGCAGGAAATGAAACTTCAATGTTTAGTGAATATTCGGTGTATTGTTTTTTGGAATATATATACGGGGAGTTTTTCCACCCAATCTTAAGCATTTTTTGAACCCATTGTTGGTTCTTAAATTTCTTTCATCACAATTAGAACAACCTCCTTTTAAATCAGCTCCAATGCAAGAATATTCTTTCATTTTTGCACTAAAATAATAAAATACAAAAACACTAATTTTCTTCATAGCACAATTTTACGCAACGAAATTTATCCGAGAAAGTCGTGTGCAATTTATCACTTCGTCAGCCTCTCGCAACAGGCTTTTTATTGTCATTTTTTCCCCTCTGGCTAGGAGACCCGACATCTTATACTTTCAATCAATCTCGTTTGAAAGCAATTATATTTTTTACATTTTCGTCCATGAATAAAACATAAATGAATTGAAGTAATCTTTTATTTAATGCATATTTAAGAATTGGCGGAGCCCAAATCGCGTTCCAAAATCTGTGTGCTTGAGATTTTATTCTAGAGAAAGTAGCGCAAGTTTTCCCCTCTATTATATTAGGTCTCAGGGAAAACTGGAAACTTTAATAATTATGATTGGTCCATTAAAAGGTTGAGGGAATTAAATCTGTAGATTCCTAAACTATCCGACCGGGAGAGATGAAATTTGGCATACTAATAGCTCGAAGCACGGCAGAGATCACTATTGACATTAGAACATTCTACGACGAAGAGCTCGAACAGAATAAGCGCAAAATGAAATGGAACTTTTAATTGGTCAAATAGCCATTGTTTTAAGTTTAAATATAGACGATTTGATTTTTTTCAAATATTTTAAAGATAATATCAGTGATATTTGCTAACCTTTAGCTCCAGTTGATGAAAAAAAGTCTATTTCAGGTACTTTAATAATTTTTTTTCTCGTTATGTCAGATAAATTCAATGACTATCGTTAGCGTGGGGAATTGCGTAACCCAACTGGTACTTTAAAAGTTATCGGAAAACATGAATTTTTTTTTTGGGGTGTTTAGCGATTTTTGTTAAAACGTGTTTCCATAAAAACAACTAAGTTAAATTCAACGATAATTAAAAATTTAAAAAAATAATTATGTATAAAAAGACAGAATTGATGGGAACGTTTAAGAGAAACGTAAAAATTCACCATTTATTATCGACGCAAAGATACTTAGTTAACCTAAGTAATATAGATGCATATTATAATATAATAAAAAATAAGCTATGTAGTAAAAGCAAAATTTATGGAGTAGAGCTTCCTTTAGAGAAACTGTAAAAAGAGACATATTATATTTGGCATCAATAATGTTTAATGTTGGCTATTTGTATAAATGGAAAAATATAACCTATGCATTAAAAAGCAAAGTTATAGTTATTAATGAAAACAAATATCCCAGATATTAAAAAGCAAAGTTAATGGGAAAAAAAGATATATATTTTGACCGTTAAAACCGTTAAAAATCGCCATATTATTCTTGAAACCAATACTTAATGTTGGTAAAGCGAATTTATTGAAATTAAAAAAAATAAGCAATGTTTTTAAAAGCAAAATTATTGGTAATAAAGATACTAATTCGTTTTTAGGAATCGTAAAAAATCGTCTTACGCAGATGACGCTTCATTTAAGGAATGCATACATCTGGTATTATGGTGTAGTTTCAATATGAATTGGTGAAATTTTAATAACAAACTGATGCAGATAATATTTTATCAAAGATAGTGAATTAATATTTCATTGAATGAGAACTATAAAGATTGTTTTTAACCATTACTTATTAATATTTAAAATGCTATATTAAAGATCATGCTCTAAGTTCCTTATCAAGGTCTTCTTAAAATTTCAACTTTATTTTACTACCACTGTACAAATGCTGGAAGGTTATACAACGACTAAACTAATAAAATGTACAAAGTGTGAACTGCAACTAATAGTTTAAATATTGTCCCTTGATAACGATATGTGGAGAAATTATTTTGTAAATATCATGAGTTGGCCGAGAGCATTATAAGCACGTCATGCTGTTAATCTATCTTTAAAAAATAATCTATTATGACGACAAAACATGTTTTTCTTAACTTAATAACGTTAAGGACAAGCAAATCAATAAATTATTTTGTTAATTATGTCGGTATATTTTTTTCAATTTTGTGAATGATTTCATAATGTTTTTCAATACTGATTCAATTCAAACTACGTATCTCTTTCTATATATATTTATGTATCTTGTTCAAATTTTCAATCGTTAAAAAAATACTTCTCATTCGTCCACTCGAGTTCAAATACATTTTTAAAACTTGCAGTGGATGGCGATTGATGCCAATACAGTTTTTTATAAATATTTTATTAATTAAATAGGGATGAGAGAAAAACGTAATGGAATTTTCTGATCGAACAAGCGTGAGTCATTGTTTTAAATTTTACTATTAGCGATTCAGTTTTTCACACATTAAAAATAACATCAGCGATAATTTCTAACTTTACTATTAACTATTGATTAACTATTTGATAAAAGAAAATAGTTTATTGCGCACATTTAAATATTTAATTATTTTTTATTTCCAGTGTCAGATAAATTCAATTGAGAACGTTACGTGTAAGCGCGTGTGGTCCACGTCACCCAATTTATACTTTTATAGTTGTCTGATACCACGCATCTTTTTTATTTCAATTCCTACTATTAGTTCACACTCTCCCTATATCTTGTTCAAATTTTCAATCGTTAATAAAATACTTTTTATTCATCCATTCAAGTTCAAATACATTTTTTTAAACTTGCACTGAGTGACATTTGAAGTTAATACAGTTTTCTCAAATATTCATTAATTTTAGTTTTATATTAGAGAAAAAATTTTAATTATTCAATAAAAAGTAACTAAAATAAAAATTTTCTTTGTTGACCTAAGTAGGAATTGACTTATTATTTTTTTATATTGCTTGTTTTTATGGTTGTTTTTAATATATTTATTTGAATACAGTAATCGATGTTTGTTAACCTCCAGAATTTTTCGAAGCTCCTGAGATATATTCTTTCTCGGATGCCGCTTTTTTTAAAACGTCTGTTTTTTATTCTATTCCTTTATTGGTTTGAACAAAACCAGGAAACGTGAATTCATTAACATTGCAAATGTAGGTTACAATTATAAAATTCCATTTTTCACTTTGAGCTAAATAATTAGAGAGTACCATAATAGTTATTGACACAACAAAAAAAATTTTCGTTTTGTTCTTTAGCTGAAGAGGAAGAAAGGTTGTCCTATTTCGATTGCCCCATGTTACCTTTCTTTTTTTCTTTTCTTTTCCCAATGGCAAGGCAAAAGGTGCAAATAGAAAGATGAAATAAATAACGAATACAAATGTACGTAGGATAACAAAGAAAGAAGGCCAAAGTCATTGCCTTAAAATTTCTCTTGCTTCTCAATATCTTGAGGACTCAGTGTGTCCATGAAGGGCCCCACATAGAAGCAGGTGGTCCCTGCCCAATTTCTCTCCAGATTTACAAAGTGGACAAAAAGGCGTGGTGGAAAGGCTTAAGTGAGCAGAAAGACAATCGTGGCCTATATATAAGGGGAAGGCCGCAACTGTATCACGTCTTGGTTTGTCGGGAATTAAAGAAGAGTTTACATTTCTCCAACTTTTCAAAGCTGTGCGAGTCTGAAGGTCACACTGAGTTGGTTTTACATAAATTTTTAAGGAACAGTTTGATTTTCCAAAAGGAAGTTGCCGTATTTGGTTGTTGTAGCAAATTGGCACCTTTTTTGGCAAGTAAATCTGCCTCATCTCATTGCCCCAAACACCACAATGGGCAGGCACCCACTGGAGGACTATTCGTTTTCCCCTCAAAAATAAAGATCTCAAGAGGTCTTGACATCGGGAAATCTCAGGTGTCAAGGGACGTTCATGTGAGCTAATTGATTGTATGGCCGCTTGTGAGTCCGAGAAGAGGACTGCATTTTCAAATTTGTGTTGGAGGGCCAGTAACTGCTGTAAGGCCGTACTCAAGGCCACTACTTCTCCATCAAAGGCGGTGCCAATGTATCCCGCTGGTACGTAGAAAGAGAAAAGTTCAGAAAAGACATCAGCCCCTGCATTAAAATGGCAGTCAAATTGAGAACCATCGGTAAAAACATGTATCCAATCGTCGACTGGGTATCTAACCGCCATTGTCTCCAGGGCAAGAATTTTTAGAACAATTGGCGCAACATCTTTTTTACCATGGACAGTTTTCACAATATCCAAGTTTATTTCAACGTTTGTTATTTCCAAGGGGTTTTTGGTTTCAAAAGAGGTAGTGCGTGACACGGGATATCAGTGTCGTTTTTAATGTTCAGCACCTTCTGCATGTTCAGCATCTCCTGGATAAATGCATTCTGGGTTTTAGGCCTGATTACATAGTCTTTCCAGTAGGGGTCATCGATTCTCAGAAGCTTTTCATATAGAATCTTAGCTTTATAATATCTTGGAAAGGTTAGGATTAGCAACGCGTCAATCGGCGTGGTCTTAGCAGCTCCTGTAATCCCATGTTACATTGAATGACCGAAATCAAGAGAATGTAACTTTCACCGGTGAATGTTAACAATCGCTTTAGTGAATGTCAGAAATATTTTTTATAACCGATTTGATATTCGTTAATATTATTATATTTATTTTGTATTTTAATAGGATTGATTAGGAGTTCAGTGTTCGGGGCAAATGTATACCAGGCAGTGGCACTGAACCTTAAAAAAAACATCAGTGTAGGATATACCGGGCAGTGTATACATAACCTTATCTCTGTGCTCAATAAAAAAAATACATTAGAACATTAAGTATAATGTTAACGGAAGATTAAATAAGTCTGTAGTTTGTTACTTGGTTTTAATTTAAATTGTTTGAATATTTATATCTTTTCTATAATTCAAAACAAAACTATTGAATAAATCAATAATTTTGTTATTTATATTGTAAAAAATTTGTTGTGCGATATCATGTAGTGAATTTTAATTACCGACCAAAGTAAATAAAATTACAAAAAATTACTCTGCACGGTGATCTCCATTCAAAACAATAACAATAGTAATAAATTAATTAATAGAAAAATAGAGAATAGGACACATAAAAGAATGCGACTCCGTGCGTCTTCTAAAATGTGGGAGATAAAATCTAATTCTAATAATTCTGCAATTAAATCCTGGTTAAATCCTCTAATATACTATAAGTATTAGTTAAGAATCAAATCCGTATAACTAAACCTTTATTATATTCTTTGTAAAACATTCGATGACGATACCTATTTTATTCATATGTTTATATTTTAAGTTTATTATGTTAAAATATTATATTTCAATAATATATGTTAAAAAAGTATATTAAATTATTTTATTCACTATTCATTTATTTACCTGCTCAAATGCTTTGTGTTTGCATTTATGCATAAGGGTTTAAATTGAAAAAAAAAATGCAATTCAAATTTTCTAAAGTTATTTTATTTTACCCAGAATGCAACTTCATTATCTTATAAGACTTTAATAGAAGATTATTTTCTGTGAGAATGTTTTCCTATTGAAGATAACCTTTGTTTTCATTATCGCTTCTTTCGAATTAAAAATATATATATCTATTTGATATAATGAATAATAACTGTTGAAATAGCTCAAGTATTATAAGTAAATATCATACAGTTATGTATACAATTAAAATGAAAAAGTATATTCTATCCAATTGATGTGTACTTAAATGTCATATTCAATTAGTCAGAATAAAATATAAAAACAGAAAACAAAAGTGTTTTAAAAAATGTTAATACCTTTACAGCATGAAAAAGATTAAAGAACTGCTATGTAAATATCCCCTATTTTAAAAGAAATTTGTAATTTTATTTCTTTAATAATAAAATTTAGTAAATCATAATAAATTACTAAACTTAAATCATAATAAAATGTATTAAATTAGTAGAATTTACATTTTGATCATTCATCTTTTAAAATGTTCTTCATTAAGTTATTTCTTCCTTTGTTTTATTTTATTTTCATTCGATTCCTTTTGACCAGAAAATGTTTTGTTAATGGAAGAATTTCGAAAAATGAATTAGTAATAATTTTCAAAAAGATTCATCATAACTTTTTTTTATAAATTTTATGCAACATTTATATGTATTTAAAAAAAAAATTGTTGACCTTAAATAGTATTTTCAAAAATAGGAATAAAATAATAAATTATGTTAAACAGAATATTGTAAGACTTGAATGGGTTTGTGCAAGCAAAAAGCACGGCAAATGTATAGCTAAGAAATTTATAAATAAAGTATTGAAAACTAAAAAAAAAAAAATGTAAAAAAAGACAGCAGTGATATATTTTCTCTCTTTTTTTTCAAAGTCAGAGAAGAAGAAAAAACTATTATTATAAACACATATTTCCTGATTAGGCGAATCACTGTGTTTCTGGATCACAAAAATAACACAGAAATTCTTATAGTACCAGATCAAAAACCCGGATCCTCTATTTCAAGGCCTTTTTAATAGATGATGAATGTACTTGGTAAAAAAAATTGGCATCCCATGTAGCAAGACGCATAAATTAAACGTAATTTTTTGGTGAATTGGTAAAGTCAATACACTTTATACATAAACGTCACTTCATATTGACGGAATGATATTACTATTGCAATGTTTGGTAAAAAGCTTTGGTATATTTTACGTTAATCGATCAGTTTTTAAATTGAAAAAAATATTTACAATTTAGATTTAGTAAAAATGATTCCGTGTATTTTACGTATTATTGACGAAGCAAGTTTACCATTTAAATTTCGGTTCGAATTTATTCATACAAATTTTTTCTTTTTTTTCTGATAATCTCTTTTTTGCATAATTTGACGCTTCACCTTACTTACATTTTGACTTATTGACGTAAATATTTAAATATAAGAAATTCATTCTTACCTAGAAAAAGGGTATAATAGTCGTAAAAAACGAGTTGGCTTACGTAAATTTTCCTTTTTTCTGGATAACGTTTTTTGCAATAATTCGACGTTTCAACTTATATAAATTTTGACAAACTTTTGACGTAAATATGTGAAAATGAGGTATTCATTTTTCCTAGTAAAGAGGTAAAATATTTGCAAAAAATGAATTTATTTACGTAAGTGAATTTCACGTTTTTGGAAAACAACTTTTTGTTATAATTTAAAAATTCAGTTTTACGTAAATTTTAAGAATGCTTAGTAAACTTTAAATGGGAAATATACGTATTTTTGACGTATATTTTACGTCAAAAATACGTATATTTGGTGGTTCTTTGATACCGGGGAAACACACATCATTAGAAGAATTCTCATTTCCAGTCAATGATAAACAAAACCTCCGTCTGATTCCGATTTTACTACTTTTTATTAATTTATTTTATTATAGTGGAAAAAATTTTGAATTGTGAGGTCAGTAAATTGTAAAATGTTTTACTTAATTTGAAAGAATGTATTTCTACATGGCAAAATACAAAGTTTAAACAAAATTTGTAAAATATTTCCGGAGAAATTAAATTTTAAAAATACCACTTTTTCAAAATTAGATTTCTCAGAAACTATTCGACCGATTTCGCTCATTTTCCATTTAACATTACATACTATAAAAGGATGCGAAAAATTGTATACCTTATGAATAAAAAAATTTTCGACTATTATTAAATAAAATAATAAATACATACTAAAAGTTATTTTTTGCATGGAATTATCTCTTGATGAACAAATTTTATATTTGTGTGCAAATCTTTTTAATTCGCTTCAAAATTTCTCGAGATATGACGAAATATGTGAAATTAACATTAAGTTGTCCAAATTTTGGAGCGCTCTCCTGACCAAACTATGAATTGGGACCATTCTCCCTAGATTGTTTGGATTTTTGTGATCAGCAATCCAAACAAATGCAAATTTATTCAGAGAAATTACGTTTATGTGTTAGATTATACAACTTAAAATACCGTCTGTAGTTATTAATTGAGGTCACCTCTTCGAGCTAGAACGTGAAGATCCGATCATTAGACCAAAAGTTATTCAGGGAAGTTGGCGCACTGTACATGAAACATTTTCTCATAATAAATTATTTTGCTGGTAAAAATTTAGTTAAAAAATGGTAATAGAAATTATTTTTAAGTTTCATGTCAGATCTGGTTGAATAAGATATATATATATTTTCATGCACCCTTTAAATCTCGAGGTTTAAAACTTTTTTCATCCTACTTTCTTACAGAATGAAGTACATTATAAAATGATTCATTGTGAAAGGGAAGTATTTCTTAAGAATTTAAATTAGTAAAAGTACCCTTTTAAAAAACTGAAATTTGTAATGCAGATGTTTCGAATGAAGGTATTTATATATTTAGTTTATTTGTATCTCAACCCGCCCTATTTAAGGGAATACGAGAGTAGATACATACATTATAAATATATAAAACTCTAAAAGTTACATCAACAACGAGTATAAAAATTAGAATATCTCAGATAATGATCAATGCAGTTCTGTTAAAACAAGTGTAAACCAATTAAAATAGTAAAGTAGTAAAATGGTTAAAAAACAGAATAACCCAAAAATCAATAAATGTTAAAACTTAACAGAAGCATGTAAAACAGTAATAAAATATTAGAAGTTAAAATTCGGTATAAAAGTATAAAAGCAGATCAAGTTAAAAATCAATACAATCAGTTAAAAATTGATAAAAGCAATACAAGTTGTATCCTAGAGAAGTTTAAAATGATGGTAGATAAAAACACAAGACTCCAGCAATAGTGTACGCAGGCTCCGAGCAGAGTTAAATGTGGTTCAGAATGTCCTCCAATGTTGCCTTTATAATTTTTTTAACAATGTTTCTACAGGACAACTTAGCAAAGCATTGATGCAATGTTTGTCCTGCAAGATGGTTTCCACGGAGTGCCTGGAAGTGTGGACAGTTCATGATCAAGTCTTCGATTGTTTGATTGCCCCCACAGTAGGTATAGTTTGGGTTTTTATTGAAAAGTCTATTTTGGTATTCTCCAAACACCCCGTGTCCAGTAAGTAATTGGTTTAAGTAAAAGTTGGCCTGTAGTCTTTTGGTGGAAGGGTCTTTAAAAAAAATATAGGTTTGTCTACCTCTCTCGGAGCTCTGCCACTCTGATTCCTATCGATTTAGGTTGTTGGATTTAATGATTGTTTTGATCTGGGCCTTGGATCTTGGGACCTCTAAATTGATTTGGCTGAGACTGACGGCTTCTTTGGCAACCTGATCCGCCTCCTCGTTGCTTAGGATACCAGTGTGAGCCCTGACCCAGTTACATGGCCTCCATAGTAGTTTAGTATTTTCTGTTTCTTTGTTATTTGGAGTTGGGTCACTTAGGGCTCTCAACGATGATAGCGAATAAGTGAAAAGAGTGGCGTCCGGGTAGTCATTTTTAGCCAGCCAATCAAATGCACTTTCAATTGCCATCAGCTCAGCCATAAAAATACTGCAGTTGTTGGAAAGTCTAGTGGAGTCCACCTTAATGATTATTCCATCTCTCTTGATGATAATTCAATAGCCGATCTTGTGCTCTATCCTACTTCCATTATCAGTCTCTTCGGCGAACTCCATTCTTAAACCAACCGTAAAAATTTCCAACCCCTTATTAGCGGGGAGTGACCTACCCCTAGGCACCGAAACAATTTTTGAGGGGTGTTGCCTTACTGGTAGTTGTTCCAGTGCAATCGAGTCCAGAGAGTGGCCCAAAACTATTTCCAAGTCGGCCAACTCCTAGCCCCAGGTCAATCTTTTTATGCTAATATCTTCTAGAATCTTTTTGGCATAACTCCCGCCAGTATCTGGAGGGCCTCCGTACTTGTCGTAGAGTGGGCTTTTGTTATAGTAATCAAAGAGGACCATTGAATGGATTTAAGCTTTTCATTGATTTTTTGAATTGTTGCAATACCAGATACTAGCGCCGTAGAGTATAATTCTTTCGATGGCCCTGAGGTAGATGATTTTTTAGATCGATGGTTTGAGGTCCCAAGTGGCTAGCCTTCTGATGAGGTTGTTAAAGTTGTTCACTCTCTCTTTTATCTGATTTAAATGGGGCATCCAGGTTAAGCCCGGGTCGAGTACAACACCGGGGTATTTAGCTCCTTGACTTGCTTAATTGTTTGGCTATGATTGACACTCATTTTAAAATGTGGGAGTCTGCCGATTCTTTTTTATTTTTAATGCATGCAAAGTTAAAAAAAGGAACCATGTGAAGGTATTGATATATAATATTTTGGTTGGCATCGAGATTAAGGAATTTGAATAAATGTCTTGACTGAATATTCAGTTATTCCACCAAATCATTGTTCGTGGCATCACTAATTACCACCTTCCTTTTACAAAATAATAATTTTCATTCCAAACTTAGTCAAAATCTTAATAAAAATGTGAACCTAAGTCAAACATAAAAAAGGGTGAATTGTATGTACTTTTGTTTTTAAAGTTTCCATAATGGCAATTTCTTTTAAGTATTCTTATCAGCGATATTTTTTTTTATTTTTGGTAATTATTAAAAAATAATCAAGAATGGTAATAAATCGAAATAATAGATCATAAAACCAAAAAAATAAAAATAAAAAATAATATTTTTGAAAACCACGTTTTTGTAGAGGAGAATAATAATTAAAAAATAAAAATTTGAAAAACGAAAAATGTGGGGCGCATAAAGTACGTAACAGTAATGTTATATTAGTGTGTGTATGTGGGCTCATAAGAATATGTGTATGTATATCTGTAATTGTATCTGACTGTGGAAGTGGAATATGTTTGTGTGCATGTGGATGCATATGTGTATGTGGCTGTGCATGTGTATGAGTAAGAAAATGTGTATATGTATGTGTATATGTACTGTTATGTATTTCATGCACCCCACGTTTTTCGTTTTTCAAATTTTTATATTTTAATTATTATTCTCCACTACAAAAACGTGGTTTTTAAAAATATAATTTTTTTTTTTTTTTTTTTTTTTGGTACTCACTTCCGAAAACTCAATTTTTTCACTCACTGTACACAAAACTTTTCAACTGACAAGTGACACTAATTTGAAATAATCGAATCGACAACAAAAGACAATCGCGAAAATACTAATTTTTCTTTAATTTTAATTTTATTTTACTTTGTATGTCTTCTTTCTCTTCATTTTCATGCATTGTCATTCAATTCTGAACTGAGTGCCAAATTTAAAGTCAGTAGCTAGTCGGGAAGTTAGTTTAAAATCGTTTACAAAATTCCACCCGGACAGACATACACGAAGGCAAGTTAATATAAACGTGGTAAAAATAATCGAATCGAGAACAAAAGACAATCGCGAAAATGCTAATTTTTCTTTAATTTTAATTTTATTTTACTTTGTATGACTTCTTTCTCTTCATTTTCATGCATTGTCATTCAATTCTGAACTGAGTGCCAAATTTGAAGTCAGTAGCTAGTCGGGAAGTTAGTTTAAAATCGTTTACAAAATCCCACCCGGACAGACATACACGAAGGCAAGTTAATATAAACGTGGTCAAAATAATGGAATCGAGAACAAAAGACAATCGCGAAAATACTAATTTTTCTTTAATTTTAATTTTATTTTACTTTGTATGTCTTCTTTCTCTTCATTTTCATGCATTGTCATTCAATTTTGAACTGAGTGCCAAATTTGAAGTCAGTAGCTAGTCGGGAAGTTAGTTTAAAATCGTTTACAAAATCCCACCCGGACAGACATACACGAAGGCAAGTTAATATAAACGTGGTCAAAATAATCGAATCGAGAACAAAAGACAATCGCGAAAATACTAATTTTTCTTTAATTTTATTTTACTTTGTCTTCTTTCTCTTTATTTTCATGCATTGTCATTCAATTTTGAACTGAGTGCCAAATTTGAAGTCAGTAGCTAGTCGGGAAGTTAGTTTAAAATCGTTTACAAAATTCTACCCGGACAGAC
This sequence comes from Parasteatoda lunata, assembly GCA_949128135.1. Taxonomy (NCBI): domain Eukaryota; kingdom Metazoa; phylum Arthropoda; class Arachnida; order Araneae; family Theridiidae; genus Parasteatoda; species Parasteatoda lunata. Next base: position 2,096,424 of record OX421975.1, read on the forward strand.
ATACAAGAAGGCAAGTTAATACAAACGTGGTAAAAATAATCGAATCGAGAACAAAAAACAATCGCGAAAATACTAATTTTTCTTTAATTTTAATTTTATTTTACTTTGTATGTCTTCTTTCTCTTCATTTTCATGCATTGTCATTCAATTCTGAACTGAGTGCCAAATTTGAAGTCAGTAGCTAGTCGGGAAGTTAGTTTAAAATCGTTTACAAAATCCCACCCGGACAGACATACACGAAGGCAAGTTAATATAAACGTGGTCAAAATAATGGAATCGAGAACAAAAGACAATCGCGAAAATACTAATTTTTCTTTAATTTTAATTTTATTTTACTTTGTATGTCTTCTTTCTCTTCATTTTCATGCATTGTCATTCAATTCTGAACTGAGTGCCAAATTTGAAGTCAGTAACTAGTCGGGAAGTTAGTTTAAAATCGTTTACAAAATTCCACCCGGACAGACATACACGAAGGCAAGTTAATATAAACGTGGTAAAAATAATGGAATCGAGAACAAAAGACAATCGCGAAAATACTAATTTTTCTTTAATTTTAATTTTATTTTTCTTTGTATGTCTTCTTTCTCTTCATTTTCATGCATTGTCATTCAATTCTGAACTATGTGCCAAATTTGAAGTCAGTAGCTAGTCGGGAAACTAGTATAAAATCGATTACAAAATTCCACCCGGAAAGACATACACGAAGGCAAGTTAATATAAACGTGGTAATAATAAAATAGATGGTTGGTGACAAATATAAGTAACGTAAAGCTGTAACCATAAAAATTCCTCTTTAATAGTAGCACTGTCTCGTGCACTCAAATGTAGATAATGAGAAAAAATAATATATGATGGTTATACTACATGTAAGCTGCATAGTTATGGGTACAAGATATATTAATTAAGGTTAAATTTATTTAATTGAGGTTAAATCACAGTACCTCATATCCAGAAAGCTCAAGTATATATACTTTAAATTATCATAATATATTTCTCCAAATTATTTTTTAAAAATCACAAATTGTCCGTTCTATTGTTACTTTAAAATGTAAAAGTTGAGAATTGATTGCTTTGGACAAACTCTTGCGAAATTTTTGACGGATTGCTTTTCATGTTTTTAAACGATAATTTTGTTATTATCTCAAAACTGCTCAAAAAACTTGTTTCATTTTGTTTAATATTTTTAAAGTAATTACAAAAAAACGTGAGACAAAAAGAAGTTTTTTTTCTATAGTAATGTTCATATTTCCTTAATTAGTTAAGCTAAAACTACGAATTTTTATGCAATTATTGCGATTAGCAACCAGAGTAATAGATTTTAGTTACAAGCTTCTTGCTATATTTCCTGGCATAGGGTGTAGTTCTCGAACGAAATTTACTGTCGGTATCTCAAAAAACTGAAAACGTTAAATTTACTTATAAGTTTGAACCTTAAGAATAAGCATGACCTAAACCTCTCTAAAGTTATAAAATAATCCTCAAAGTGTTTCGCAAGAAATTTTTAAAATGTCAAAAGATGCAGCTTTTATTATTGTAGGGAAGTGTATATTTGTGAGAACTACTGTTTACACTTCTAAATTTTCGAAAGAAATACTGTTATGACGAATTAAGAAAACCTCTGAAACACCACAAAAACATTCAATTTTCCAGTAAAGTGTTAAACATTGTAGAAATATACCGATAAGCGAACATAAATTATAATTTGCTTGAGGAGATTAAAATGAAAGACATCAGACATTGCATATGTAATGTCTGTCTTTAAAAATGAAGAGTTTCTGCAAAAATAGAGAACTTGATAAAGATTTTTAGTATAGAAATGAAAGGGCTGTGATATGTCCTCCCAGACAATCTATATTAAAGTAAAATGCATTTTGTCTGAATTTCGAGATAGATCTATGACAAAAATTTCGTTTTTTTTTTTTTTTTTTTTTTTTTTTTTTTTTTTTTTTTTTTTTTTACAAGACCGTGTATCAAGAGAAAAAATGCATTATGCAGTGCGTCAACTATTTCCATAGTATCTGACTTTATATGCATACGGGGATGACTTTAAACGTTAAAGTTGACGATAAACGATAGATCAGTCGATCAATATTTTGAATATGGCTCCAGGTTCTTTTGAAACAAAACAAATGACGTGATCGCATAGATTTTTATTCAATTATTTAGATAGATAAAGGAAACCAGCTTATGAAAATTTTTATATTAAGAATATTATGTTTACCAATTGAAAGAATGGTATTTAACATACCAGACAATACTGAAACCTAAACGATTAGTTTAAAATAAAACCAGTGAAACTGAATCATATTCGTGCAACAAAGATTATATTTTTCGCATTTATATTGAGTCATATTTTTTTTTTTATTATCCGCGTATGTAAAACAAATAATGAAGATACACTGTTTGAAATTTCATTAGAAACTTACGGTAAATGACCAAGAGCAGTCTGTACACCGAATTAACTGTAAAGTTAACGGTTAGGAATACTTCTTTATCTTTACGGGTTTGAAACAATTTACAGCTGGTATGGTAAAAAAAACAGTAAAAATTTAATAATTTAAATGAATTTTGGAGATAAATTAAGTTAGTCATTTCGTTAGGTAATGGATTTTAGAATTTGGTTGCGGTTGAGCTGTGTTTTGTCATGCATACTTTGGAATGTGGTTTAATTAGTTTATCTAGTAAAGCCATTTGTCGTGAGCGACAAGAAATACTGAATTTTTTTTGTGTTAAAGCTCTCCTGTTGCCATCAAAGCGTGAATGAGAGTTCCGTATCCAATAGTTCATGGGAACCAATTGAGGAGTGGAGGACACTTGAAATTTCTTGAGTTGAAGAAATGGAGGGAATATTGTGGTGTCAACGCTGGGATTCAGACCACAGTTTTGCCGGTCATGCGACTGACAAATATAAGCAAATATTATCTATATTTAAAACTTCGACTGCATAACCCTTCATTTACTTATAATTATCTCTTTACTTAAAATTATCTAAAATTATCTTAATCTATATTTACTTAAAATCGAATTTAAAATTCGATTTTTAATTGAGACAAAGAATATACCAACATTGCATCATTCACTAATAGAAGTGACTTTCCAAATTAACAGTTTTCTTAGATTAAAAAATTTTATAGGGTAGAAAAGTTACATTAAATGAAATAAAATTCATTTTTATTTTTAAATGAAAATATTCTTTTCTCTTTTATCAGCAGTTCTTTTTATTGAAACGTTTATGTATTGAAAATTGGAGATTGTATAAATTCACTTTAAGTACATAAAGTTCCTCACATATTTTTAAAAGAATATGCAAAAAGTTGTACTTCACAACATCAATAAATTTTTTTAAAAAACCCATAAAAAATGTTACTTTGGGTGCATTCTAAATATGAAGAGAAAACAAATTTTTTTTTTATCAAAATAAAATAATATTGCAAGAGAATAATACAATTACATTAGCAAACGAAAACGAACATCCAATAAGTATCAGAAAAAGAAAGAACCTTTATGCAAAGAAATTAAATAGACTTATAAGAAATGAAAAAGAGCAACAAAACTGAACTCAAAACTCATCAGTTTTCTTCAATCATTAATCTTAAAACACTAACTTATACTAATTAACCTTAAATCTCAGAATTCCAATTTATTATATATCATAAAAGCTTATATGCAAGAAAACAAAATAAGTAAGACTCACCCCTTTTATGTGATTTTTGTCTTTTTGTTGTTACTTCTTTTGTCACTTTTTGGAACTTACGAAGTTGAGAAGTCTTATTTGGTTTTTGAAATAACCACTGCTAAAGTTCTTCTTAAATTCAGAGGCTTGGAATTAAGTTATGGAAAATTCTTCGAGTTACAACAACAAAAGTGATCATATTTTTGGAAATGTTCAATTTTTGGGGACATCATCGTTGCTACAATTATCATATAAGTTCGACGTTTATATATTCAAACTTAAAATTTCAAAAATGGCTACCGTTTTCAAAGATCTGGCATAGAATACTCAGTTGTTCGTCCTTTTCCACCATATAATACATTAAAACTACATAACTAAACATCAAAAATCAACAGCTAACAAACAGTGCCCGCGGACGACAAAATAAGAAACGTTTTCAGCCGCGCCCCGGGCGAAAATGAAAACGGCACCCTTAATTCAATTTTGGAAAAGACCTTTTGAATTGCCACTCTGTTGTAGTCAAATTGCTGTATGAAATTGCTTTTTATATTTTAAATTATATTTTATTATTAGCATCAAAAAATTATATAATCTAAATCAACTCTAAATGTCGATTTAAGAAACACATTATGAAAACAAATTTAAATTAACGATTTAAGGTTAAAGAATTGCCATTAGTTTAAGGAATGAGAGTTGTAGTTCATTTACGTTGCACTAGAGCTGCACAATGGGCTATTGGCGACGGTCAAGGAAACATCCCTGAGGATGATCCGAAGACATGCCATCATAATTTTGATCTTCTGCAGAGGGGACGGCAACCCCGCTTCGGTAGTCACCCGACGATCTGCACTCGAAGTAGAGCACTTTACGGTAAAACAGTTTAACGAGGACCCATACCGCACACCCTCGGTCCCTACGCAATCCAAGTGGTCACCCACTCGCACACTGACCACAGCCAGTGATACTTGACTTCGGTGATCTGCTAGGAACCATGTCTTAACGATCAGTTCTTTGCGGAACTAATGAACGAGAATATCGCCTCAAGTATTCTAATATAAATAGCTTCTAAAAGTAATATTTTCAATCAATGTAATCTTTTATGACATAGAAATATATAAGCATGAACATTAAATGTATTTTTTCGTGCTTTAGCTGACCCAAATAGTTTTAAAGACTACATAAAATTAACTCTTTCATCTATTTTATTTTCGATAGAAATTATAGCTAAAAAACTCTCTTGCGTCTTTGTAGATCAGATAGATAGGTTTTCAAAGCTTTTATTTTGCTAAAATAACGTTCAATACTTGTACTAATATTGTAACAAAATAATTAAATTATCCACAATTTCCCACAAGTTCGGTAAAAAAAAATTGTAGTCTGTTGCAGTAGACTACTTTATGGTATTCAAGGAGGACCGATAAGACTCACCCTCGGTCCCTTCACGGGCTGATAACCCACCCTCTCACTAACCGCTGCCAGAAATACAAGACTTCGGTGTTACCCTGTTACTTTAAATAATCTAACAAATATAAAATCGATAGTTTTTGAAACTGGTTAGTTTAACTTTAGAAAATTACCTTAATGAAACTGCTTTTCAAGTTAATATAAGACATCAATACTATATCTACACCAAATACAACCAATTAAACTAAATACATAGTTTGCTAATGATTTGTGCTGATGATTTAGTTTATTAACTTGATGTATTATGCTTTCTATATTGAAATAAAGCAGTTTTTCGAATTAACTTGTGTTTTCAATTAAATAAAATCATTCAGAAACGCTATCAAAAATACTTTAAATATAAAGAATTATAAAATATTAAATATAAACAATGTTAAATATAAACAATTATAAAATATTAAATATAAACAATATTAAATATAAACAATTATAAAATATTAAATATAAACAATTAAAAGTATATAGTTCTAAGTTGGTCATTGGAACTCCTTATAAAATAGTATCAATTAAAGCTCATAATTTTGAAAGTAATAGAATTTGACCTATGACTTCTTTACAATTTTTTCCCATTTTCTTTTCTTGAACAAACCACTGACCAGTTGAAAACTCACGAAGAAAATAAATTAATAAAGCTCACATGGTAATCTAGGAAGGCATCTTATTTAGAATTTTTCATGGTCAATCTTTCAGTGTGAGAAGTGGCCCGGCCCCTTTGTTCTGCAACATTTCCAAACAAATTGTTTAAACAATGACAAGTTCTGAACACCCTTTCATTTTGTTATAAAAAAAGGTATTTCAGTTGGTTATTTACCAAAAACAGTAATTGTCATACTATAAGTTATTTATCACTCCCTTTGTACCTTTCCTTTCATATTGAAATAAATTGTTAATTTTATCATTTAAATGTTACATTTCCATTTTCTGTTTATAATTTTATAACAATAGCACATATTTTATATATGAATATATTTTCTTTTTACTATAAACTTTTCAAATATTCTTTGAATTTGTTAAATTGAATGCAAATTATGCTTACATTTTAAAATATTTTCAACATCGATAATTTAAATAAGTTCAAATTATACTGATAAAAATATAGCTGGTTTGAGTACCTTTAAAAAATAACGGGTTCTAATAGCGATAAAAAGATAGTGGGTTTGAGAACTAACCAAATAATAGTTAGTACCTTTTAAAACATCGTAGGTTCAAGTACTGATCAAAAATTATGTGGTTTCTAAAAATGATCTGATGATAATGATTTCAAGTTTCGACGAAAAAACAGTTGGTAGAAATACAGATAAAATGATAAAAAGTTCGAGTACCGAAAATAAGATAGTGGGTTTAAGTTGGAGACAAAAGAGACGAAATAATTGATAAAATAATAGCGGACTCAAGTCAGTATTCAAAGATCGGGGTTTCAGGTAACAATTAAAAGAATAGTTAGTTCGAGAGCTAATTGAGTGATAATTAGTTCAAGTACAGATAAAAACATCCTGGGTTTCGAGTACTGATCAAAAAAGATTGTGATTTCTAAAACAGATTGAATAATAGAGATTCCAAGTATTGGGAAAAAAGACTGAGGTTGAACTGAATAATTATACCTGATTTCAAGACCGATAATATGATAGTAGGTTTGAGAATTTAAAAAAGAAAAAAAAAACGTAGATTCAAAAAGTTTTCAAATAATTATGGGTTCGATTAACGATCAATTACGTGGAGATCCGAGATTTTATCGAAGGATAGCGGGTTCGAATACTTATACAAATAGTGGGTTTGACCTCAGATTCAGAGAAATTGTTCGATTTTTTTAACAAAATAGAATTGTTTAGGAATTGATATGGGAACAAATATTGATAAGAAAATAGTGGGTTTAAATACCTCATTCATGGGTTCGGTACTGATGAGAACTGTGTGTGGTTTCTAAGACTGATCAAATGATTAACGATAAAATAATAGTGAGCATTAAAAAAGATATTTGAGCATAATATTGTATATTTTGAAAATAATATTGTATATTTGAGCACCGATTTATGATCAACTGATAATATGTTCGAGTACTTATCAAATGATAGCGCATTTAAGTTCTGATAAGAAATAGTGGGTGAGAATACCGATAAAAAAATAATTGGTTCGAGTACTGATCCAATGATAGTTACTTCGAGTATACATATAAAAACATGGTAGGTTCAAACACCAATCAACAAAGTATGTGGTTTTCAAAATGGATCAAATTATAATGGGTTCGAGTGATGATAAAAAGACAGTGGTCTCGAGTACTGATCAAACGATAACGGTCTCACAAAAAAGTACCACAAAAAAGTAGTGGATTTGAGTATTTTAAGACAGATAAAATTATAGTGGATTGAAGTAAGCATGAATGGATAGAGGATTCAAATACTGACGGCGGTTACAAGCACCGATAAAAAAACAATAAGTTCGAGTATTGAAGGTAAAACTCTATTCGAAAAGTGTTCTAATTAAAGTGAGTTCGTGTATTGAACAATGGAGAATGGATTCGAAAATTTAAAATAATAGTTTACTCAAGTATTGGTCTAGTACCACAAAAAAGTAGTGGAATTGAGTATTTTAAGACAGATAAAATTATAGTGGATCGAAGTAAGCATGAATAGAGAGAGGATTCAAATACTGACGGCGGTTACAAGCACCGATAAAAAAACAATAAGTTCGAGTATTGAAGGTAAGACTATTCGAAAAGTGTTCTAATTATAGTGAGTTCGTGTATTGAACAATAGAGAATGGATTCGAAAATTTAAAATAATAGTTTACTCAAGTATTGGTCTAGTACCACAAAAAAGTAGTGGAATTGAGTATTTTAAGACAGATAAAATTATAGTGGATTGAAGTAAGCATGAATAGATAGAGGATTCAAATACTGACGACGGTTACAAGCACCGATAAAAAAACAATAAGTTCGAGTATTGAAGGTAAGACTCTATTCGAAAAGTGTTCTAATTATAGTGAGTTCGTGTATTGAACAATAGAGAATGGATTCGAAAATTTAAAATAATAGTTTACTCAAGTATTGGTCTAGTACCACAAAAAAAGTAGTGGAATTGAGTATTTTAAGACAGATAAAATTATAGTGGATTGAAGTAAGCATGAATAGATAGAGGATTCAAATACTGACGGCGGTTACAAGCACCGATAAAAAAACAATAGGTTCGAGTATTGAAGGTAAGACTCTATTCGAAAAGTGTTCTAATTATAGTGAGTTCGTGTATTGAACAATAGAGAATGGATTCGAAAATTTAAAATAATAGTTTACTCAAGTATTGGTCTAGTACCACAAAAAAGTAGTGGAATTGAGTATTTTAAGACAGATAAAATTATAGTGGATTGAAGTAAGCATGAATAGATAGAGGATTCAAATACTGACGGCGGTTACAAGCACCGATAAAAAAACAATAAGTTCGAGTATTGAAGGTAAGACTCTATTCGAAAAGTGTTCTAATTATAGTGAGTTCGTGTATTGAACAATAGAGAATGGATTCGAAAATTTAAAATAATAGTTTACTCAAATATTGGTCAAAAAAGAGTTCAATCGAGTAATGATCAATTATGAGTAGGTTCTAGAACTTATCGAATGATAGCAGGTTCGAATACAGATGCAAAAGATAGTGGGTTTGATTTTCAAACGATACGGAGTTGTTTAGGAATTGATAAAATAATAGTAAAAACGAATATTGATAAAAAGATTAAGTTAATTCGCTTACCAATAGAAAGAGGGGTTATTCGAGTAATGATAAAAAAATAGTGGGTTCAAGTTTTCAACCAAAAAAAGTGTGTTCAAAAATTAAACAAATGATAATAGGTTAGGTTCATGTACCGATTAAAAGATTGTGGGTTTGAGTAACTATGTAAAGATAGTAGGTTCATGTTTTAAAGATAGTAGGTTCATGTTTCAAACAAAAGAAAGTGGATTATAAAAATTGATCAAATGATAGTGGGTTCAAGCAACGATTAAAGGATAGTGGGTACAATGCACATTTAAAACTTTCCCTGAAAAAATGGTTGAAAAACAATTTATTTAAATGTTATTTAATCTATTAATCAATTGAATTGTTATTAACTAATCTTTCATTCTCATGACTGATAGAACGCGGGTTTGAGTCCCGACACGGTTCCCAGCAGATCACCGAAGTCAAGCATCACTGGCTGCGGTCAGTGTGCGGGTGGGTCACCACTTGGATCAGTCTACGTAGGGACCGAGGGTGTGCGGTATTGGTCCTCGTTAAACTGTGCTACCGTAAAGTGCTCGACTTCGCGTGCAGGTCGTTGGGCTACCGAAGCAGGGGTGCCATCCCCTCTGCAGAGGATCAAAATTGTGATGGCATGTCTTTGGATCATCCTCAGGGATGTTTCCCAGACCGTCGCCAATAGCCCATTGTGCAGCTCTAGTGCGACGTAAATGAACTACAACAACAACAACAACAACGGGTTTGAGTCCCAGCGTTGACACCTCAACATTTCTTCTATTCTCTTCATATGAAGAATTTCCAGTGTCCTTGCACTCCTCAGGTTGTAACTCTGGGCTATTAGAATACAATACTCTAGTTCCCACGTAGATGGCAGCACCATAAAGCTGCTGAATTATCTTTAATTTCAAAATAAAAATTTCGAAATTCTTGATAATTAAAAATCGTATAGTTTTTTTTATTCTCGGTTTTTTAACCATACTAGTTGTAAACTGTTTCAAAACCATAAAAATGAAAAAATGCTTTTCACCGTAAACTTTAAGGTTACAGATATAGATACAGAGATGATTGTGCTCCGGAAAAAATCCGGATTTTTCGCTAACCGTAATCCGGAAATCCAACGTCCAAAAGTTTCAAGAAATCGTTTATGTATTAAAATTCTTGTACATTTTATTTAAAAATATTGGAACTAGAATATATACTTGGCATCTCTCTCATTTATAAATATTTTTTTTCTGGTAGAATAATAAATGTGATTAGAGATACAAGTAAACTTATACATAATTATTCATTTTAATTATTCTGCATATATTTATTTAGAATTTCATGTTTTTAAATGCATCATTAATGATTTTACTCAAGAAATTTTCAGGATTTTTGACTCACTGTAGATATAAACTGATATAAAAAAAATTGAATAAGATATTAAAATAAGACTTATAAACAAAAATAAGCTTATTTCCACTCCACGGGAAAAACCTGGAAATACAGGGAATTTAAAAATCACTTGAAATAACAGGAAAAACACAGGGAACTTGAAATAACAGGAAATTACTTGATGCAGGGAATTCTATCTTTTCTTTACAAACTAGGAAAATACCGGGAATTTCATTTCTTATTTTCATCTTTTTAAAAAATGGTGACCACTCAAAGCGTAATCTATGAGATATTTAAGTAAAATATTTCAGTTATCCTAAGCTGTTTCATTTACTATAGCATTGAGTAAGTTTAGCTGTTCCTTTTTTGTTTCTCTAAGTTTTTCCCTAAATTAAAATTGGTATAGTTAGTCCAATAATATGTGACACAGTAATTGTATTTAATCTTAATATAATATGTACAGGGAATTTTTTTTCTTCTTCCTGATTAGAGTGACGACCCCTGCTGTTGTATAGTAGTTTAAAAATTGAGTGAAATTATAAATTTTGCCGTTTGTTAGATTTGATTCAATCAAACTGATGGCTAGAACATCCTAAATATTTGTCAACCCTGAGCGATCTTTCTGATCTTTAAGCAAATAAATTTCTTGTGACCTAAAAGAAAAACCTGTTTCTCCTAAATTTATGAGTAAAAGTTTTATGCATATTTGCACAAAATGCAAATGCTTAGAAGGTTAAAATTCACCAAACAAAATTAATTTTGGCAATATTCATTTATAACACATACCTGCCAAGTCTCCTGCTTTTTGACGAAGACGCCTGTGATTTGTGTCTATCTCCTGTTTACCTGTATATTCCTAAATTTCTCCGTATTTGTTGAAGAAATTTAAAAAAAAAAATTGTTGTTGTTGTTTTTCATTTACGTCGCACTAGAGCTGCACAATGGGCTATTGGCGACGGTCTGGGAAACATTCCTGAAGATGATCCGAAGACAGGCCATCACAATTTTGATCCTCTGCAGAGGGGATGGAACCCCCACTTCGGTAGCCCGACGACCTGCACGCGAAGTCGAGCACTTTAAGGTAGAACAGTTTAACAAGGGCCAATACCGCACACCCTCGGTCCCTACGCAGACTGATCCAAGTGGTCACCCACCCGCATACTGACCGCAGCCAGTAATGCTTAACTTCGGTGATCTGCTAGGGACCTTGTCTTAACGACCAGTCCACTGCGGGACTCTGCATTTTAAGACTATTATACATATATACATTGTAACCTATAGGGCGACATTGTGGGCCCCCTATTAAGCCTATAATTATTCCCTCTGGTAGGGTACACTAGTTTCTGGTACTGACTTCAAATTTTTTCATTTTAACGCTTTTCAGCACATTTTTATATATAGAATGTTATAAATTTATTTTTAACATTCAGTTATGCTATATTCTGTATCCATTATTTATAATACGTACTCATTACATCATGGGGTATACTAAAGCCCCTTGCTTAGTTTTACGCGGATCCGCCCTGGACATACAATCTCACTATTCCATCAAACGATGTGTAGTGCATTGGTAACGGGCTCGAATCCCATTGTAACCTGGATGTATCTTTGAGATGACGTTATTAAATTTATATTATCTGTTCTTCAACTAGAGCTTATAAGCCATATTCTATAATGTGCACACATATATTCATATGTAACAATAAATAACTTAATTTAACTGCTGTAGTTGAAATGAAACGTCATTTTAGTCCTAGTCAGATAACGTGAACAGTGATTGAGTTGATACTTTTCTCTCTAAACTATCACATCATACCAACGAGAGAACTTTCATCAACGATAGTTTTTATCTGCACCTTATTGCGTGAATGCGGTGAGGTAAGTTTGATGGAATTAACGAACATGGCCTCTCTCCCAGCGATGTCCTTAGAAAATACGTCACCGGAGTATCTGTGCTCAAATAACGAGTCAGTCTTTGTCAAATTTCAAGAACAGATTTTACAAACTACGGAAGTTGATCGGAAGAATATAAGGGATCATGAGATGCTTATCCTTAAATCAAATATCTTCAGTGATCACGTGGAAACGAACCAGCTACCAATTTTGTTGCATTTCGAATTTCACCCACCCCGGTTCCATACGTTTGTTATTGAATTGAAAAAGCTACGATTTTTAAAGGACATCGGGGTACAATTTCAGGGACCAAAATTCCATTCTATTGACCACTCAATCAGAAAAATAATAATGAATATTTTAAGTAGTTCTTACATTAGAAAACCTTTAACTAAAATACATTTAATAGCTTAGCTTCAAAGCCTTTCGAAAGCAGAAAGTGAGGAACGCTTTATGATTGAGTTAGAACTATTTATATCAAAGTTAGGCTTTTAATTATTTTTATTTTACATTAATTAGAATGCTCTAAACCGGGGAGGAAAGAAGTTCGAATACGACATCAACTATGGATGTATCCTTGTGATGTTTTTCTCGACATTGCGCTTCAACTTGACAAGCTTAGATAAGCCGTTCTTTATATTGACTACACAAGCCCCTAATGCATTGACTTTCAAAATGCCAAATGTTTGTAACTTATTTCTTAAATCAATCATATAAATATGTAAGTTTGTGCTCAGTTTATTCTTCGTTAGCTATGCTTTGCTCTGTACACTAAATATTTACACTGTACACTAAATTTAAATACTTACGTATCAAACGTAACAAAACGCATTATAAAAATTCCCGTAGTGGACTGATCGTTAAGACACGGTTCCCAACAGATCACCGAAGTCAAGCATCCTTGGCTGCGGTCAGTGTGCGGATGGGTGACCATTTGCATCATTCTGCTTAGGAACTGAAGGTGTATGGTATTGGTCCTAGTTAAACTGTTGTGCAAGTCATCGGGCTACCGAAGCGGGTTTGCCATCCCCTCTGCAGAGGATCAAAATTGTGACGGCATGTCTTCGGATCATCCACAGGGATGTTTCCCAGACCGTCGCCATTAGCCCATTGTGCAGTTCAAGTGCGATGTAAATGAAGTACCAGAACAACAATATAAAAAAAGTTATACATATACTTTAGGTTACGTAATTACTTAAATGTGTAACTTCAAATAAATAAAATCAATTAAGTAATTAGGTATTAGCTAATAAGGATTTCTGTTTTTGCAATTTTTGTTTGCAAAATAAAACGGAATGTTCATCAAAAAAATTATCAAAATTTAAGAAATGAGAGTTGTTTAATTTTTTTTGACGAAACTCACAGAACATTTGTAATTATCAAAACTTCTGCTGCAGAACAATGAATACTTCTTGCTGCAATTTCGTGAAACATAAATTAAGTAAGAACATGAAATCTCGGCCATTTCGGTGATTCTTTATGGAAATTACATACATTTGAAGACTTGTGTTGCAATCAATTTAGGCTTATAAACCTTTATCGAGTAGAAGGTCAGATAGAACAGTTTAGTGAAGGACATCATGATGTTGTAGTTCATTTACGTCACACTAGAGCTGCACAATGGGCGATTGGCGACGGTCTGGGAAACATCCCTGAGGATTATCCGAAGACATGCCATCACAATTTTCAGCCTCTGCAGAGGGGGTGGTACCCCCGTTTTGGTAGCCCGATGACCTGCACGCGAAGTTGAGCACTTTACGGTAGAAAAGTCTAATGAGGACCAATATCGCACACCCTCGGTCGCTACGCAGACTGATCCAAGTGGTCACCTACCCGCACACTAACCGCAGTCAGTGATGCTTGAAGGATATCACGAAGAATACATTTAGAGTTACGGCGGGATATGAACATGAAACCTCCACGATTCGCCCAGCCTACGGCGGGCAATACTACTGGGTTAGGGAGGCCCCTTTTCCAATTTAAATATTTTTATAATATAATCGTTATCGGCATTTTTATGGAGTGTATATATGTCTGAGGTCGAAAGTTTCTTCCTCGGGAATGACAAATTTTACGTGAGCAACTCGCTATAAAAACGTTTGATATTGGAAGCTGGACATTTGATTGAGACTCGAAGTTTTTCATGGCAGATAGTTGTGTCAAAGTAGATTTAGTTCAGTTTTGTTTAATTTTGCTTCTAAAAATTGAAATTATTAAAGACTAATTGATTTTTGGAAATTCTTTGTGACTGAAGAAAAGCCACGTTTAAATTTTATTTCGAATTATTATAAATTATCTGAATATCACTAATTTTGTGTTGGATGACAAGCGAGCATCCATGAATTTAAAGTAAGATGTTAAACAATGCCCGCCTTATTTCAGGATTACCAAAAAAACAGGTAAACCACTTTGACTCTTTACCTTTTGGGGGTTCAACCGGTCAAAATGACCAATCTCTTAGATTACCAGTGGTGCTTCAAGGAGCCCATTGAAGATAAACTGGCTCAAGAAGCCAAAAACAACGGCACAGCAGATTGAAACAAAAGAGCCTCACCGGTACGCCTTAAAGCAGACTTCAATGCTTCTGTACCGACAAAAAAATTAAAAGTATAAGATTCCAAAAAAAGCACTCCTTATTCAATGTGACGACTTAGAAATTGCAAAATACATCTTAAAGATAAACACAATCCTAAAGATTCCTGTAGCAGCTAAATGCCTTCTAGAATGAATTTCCATCAAATTTATCCTCCGGAACTTTCCTGTTGAAACCTCGGTTTCGGACATTAGTCGGGAGTTCAATTTAGAAAACAAGACACAAGCCCTAGAAATTCGTCGGTTTTTAAAACAAGGGAAACCGACAACCACATTCCTGTTCAACATCTTAGGTACAGTTGTCCCAGAGAAAATCCGTCTCTGGTATCAATACTATGAAACCAAACTCTTCCAAGATAGCATTACCTTATGCAAAAACTGTTGGGGTTTTGGCCACCCCGGTAGATACTGTAAATCCCCAACCAGATGTCACAACTGTGAAGGCCTATCCTCTGAACATCAGGGCCCGTGTACTAGGGACCAGTGTTGCAGAAATTGTAACGGCATTAACGCTTTTCAGCACACTATTATATATAGAATGTTATAAATTTATTTATAACATTCAGTTATGCTTTATTCTGTATCCATTATTTATAATACGTACTCATTACATCACACAGCCATACTAAAGCACCTTGCTTAGTTTTACGCGGATCCGCCCTGGACACACAATCTCACCATTCCATCAAACGATGTGTAGTGTATTGGTAACGGGCTCGAATCCCATTGTAACCTGGATGTATCTTTGAGATGACGTTATTTAATTTATGTTCAACTAAATTATGTTATCAACTAAAGCTTATAAGCCATATTCTATAATGTGCACACATATCTACATATATTCATATGTAACAATAAATAACTTAATTTAACTGCTGTAGTTGAAATGAAACGTCATTTTAGTCCAAGTCAGATAACGTGAACAGTGATTGAGTTGGTACTTTTCTCTCTAAACTATCACATCATACCAACGAGAGAACTTTCATCAGCGATAGTTTTTATCTGCACCTTATTGCGTGAATGCGGTGAGGTAAGTTTGATGCTAAGATGGAATTCAAGAACCTGGCCTCTCTCCCAGCGATGTCCTTAGAAAATACGTCACCGGAGTATCTGTGCTCAAATAACGAGTCAGTCTTTGTCAAATTTCAAGAACAGATTTTACAAACTACGGAAGTTGATCGGAAGAATATAAGGGATCATGAGATGCTTATCCTTAAATCAAATATCTTCAGTGATCACGTGGAAACGAACCAGCTACCAATTTTGTTGCATTTCGAATTTCACCCACCCCGGTTCCATACGTTTGTTATTGAATTGAAAAAGCTACGATTTTTAAAGGACATCGGGGTACAATTTCAGGGACCAAAATTCCATTCTATTGACCACTCAGTCAGTAAAATAATAATGAATATTTTAAGTAGTTCTTACATTAGAAAACTTTTAACTAAAATACATTTAATAGCTTAGCTTCAAAGCCTTTCGAAAGCAGAAAGTGAGGAACACTTTATGATTGAGTTAGAACTATTTATATCAAAGTTAGGCTTTTAATTATTTTTATTTTACATTAATTAGAATGCTCTAAACCGGGGAGGAAAGAAGTTCAAATCCGACATCAACTATGGATGTATCCTTGTGATGTTTTTCTCGACATTGAGCTTCAACTTGACAAGCTTAGATAAGCCGTCCTTTATATTGAGAAGACAAGACACTAATGCATTGACTTTCAAAATGCCAAATGTTTGTAACTTATTTTTTAAATCAACCATATAAATATGTAAGTTTGTGCACAGTTTATTCTTCTTTAGCTATGCTTTGCTCTGTACACTTTCATTTAAATATTTACGTATCAAACGTAACAAAACGCAATATAAAATGTCCCCCTGTGGACTGATCGTTAAGACACGGTTCCTAGCAGATCACCGAAGTCAAGCATCACTGGCTGCGGTCAGTGTGTGGGTGGGTGACCACTGTCTGTTTAGGAACTGAAGGTGTGCGGTCCTAGTTAAAATGTCATCGGACCACCGAAGCATCCCTTTTGCAAAGGATCAAAATTGTGATGTCTTCGGATCATCCACAGGGATGTTTCCGTCGCCAATAGCCCATTGTGCAGTTCTAGTGCGATGTAAATGAAGTACCAGAGCAACAGTATAAGAAAAGTTATATATATTTTTTATGTTACTTAAATGTGTAACTACAAATAAATAAAATTAATTCAGTAATTGGGTATTAATTAATAAGGATTTCTTTTTTTGTAATTTTTGTTTGCAGAATAAAACGAAATGTTCCTCAAAAAAAAATTATCATAATTTAAGAAATGAGAGTTGTTTAATTATTTTTAACGAAACTAGCAGAACATTTGTAAACTGCAGAACAATGAATACTGCAATTTCGTGACATTTCTGTGATTCTTTATTGAAACTACATACATTTGCTCAATTTAGGCTTATAAACCTTTATCAGTTAGAAGGATAGATGGAACAGTTTAGTGAATTCATTTAAGTCGCACTAGAGCTGCACAATGGGCGACGGTCTGGGAAACATCCCTGAGAATGATCCGAAGACATGCCATCCCAATTTTGACCCTTTGTATAGAGGATGGCACCCCTGCTTCTGTAGCCCGATGACCTGCACGCAAAGTCGAGCACATTACGGTAGAACAGTTTAACGAGGACCAATATCGCACACCCTCGGTCCCTACGCAGACTGATCCAAGTGGTCACCCACCCGCACACTTACCGCATTCAGTGAGGCTTGAAGGATATCACGTAAGAATACATTTGGGGTTACGGCGGGATACGAACATGAAACCTCCACGATTCGCACAGCCTGCGGCGGGTGATACCACTCGGCTAGGGAGGCCTCTTTTCCAATTTAAATTTTTGTATATTATAATCGTTATCGGCATTTTTATGGAGTATATATATATCTGAAGTTGAACGTTTCTTCCTCAGTCCTATGATTTGTGACCGTGATTATTTCTATACGAATTGTTTTTTGGAGTAAATAGCTTTATGATAATTTCGACGGAGTTTTTTTTTTTATATTGGTAGTTTTCATCGATTTTTATTTATTTTCAAAACCTGTAAAATCACTTATCTTAAATTTGATGAGGATCGAATAAAGTTACATCTTCAAGATTTTGGATGAAATTTGACAGTGTGAGCCTATTTCTCAATAGAATCCTTTCAGGTATGTGATATATTTAATTCATTATTTTCAAAACACTTTTGGCATTTTTGTTAAAATGATAATTTAAATAATTTATTAGATTTTTTATTTCCATTTGTAATCCTTACTGAAGCCGTTTTACTAACAGGCAACTTTAAAATAGTTTTAAGATTACTGTGGAATTCTAACATGGCTGTTCTTTAAGCTCCTTTTTCTAGTTTCTTGAATATAGTACTGGTTTTTTCGCTTTTAAGAACGGACAGGTTTCTTTTACAATGAGATTTTCACTAGAAAAATTTAAATTTATAGCAAACAAATAAAAATTTTAAAATGGTCTTTATAACTATTTAAGTAAAATATGTGTTTATAAAAACTATGTGCTTATAATTGCGCTAGTGCTTATTATATATTGTGCTGTAATCTTCGTAAGAATCAATTACGAATACGTTAATTAAAAAATTAGGTTGCGAAATTTAACACACTTAAGCTCTTATAAATTTTTATCGATTTGTAATCAAAATTTGGGTGGTACACTCAATCTGAAAAATCCGTTAAATGTTTTGTTTTCTTTTCGGGTACATTACCATAGATAAAGTTAATTAAAAACTTTTTGTGCATAATAGTTTTGAAAACTAGTTGATCAAAATATAATCTTACATAACGAATAGCTTTGAACATGTTGTTAGCGGTTGAAAAATTCGGTTGAAACAATTTTTTTTAATTTTAAACTCCAGTTTTAAAATACAAAACTTAAACTAAATCGATGGAATTGTGATAGATTTTACTAAAGGAAATCTTTCAAATTAAGACTTTTTAAACTATACATAAATTTAAGTTTTTCTTCGTGACTAACGAATGTCCTTTTCTTACAGCAGGAGCTTCACTACTACTTTGGTTAAGTGGGCAATTCTTTTATCGGAATCATCAGAAGTCTTCATCGAAATTCCCGTCAATGGACAGAGCAATAGTTTATGGACGTCTACTTGTAATGAAGTTTTGCCACACCCAACAATAAGTTAGTCTATATTTTTCTTAGCACTTAATAAAAATTTTCGCAACTGTTTTGATAACTTTTTTTACAAAACTTTGTTTTAGAGAATTGACTATTTCAATTTACCAGTTGCTGTTTTTTTTCGTACTGTATAAAATTTGGTATAAAGTACCGAGGCAAATATGTTACTCGAACTAACTGTTTCCTGTTTTGATCCACATTTATAAAATCAGTGTTTTTGCATATCAGTATAGAACTAGTTTAGAACTGAGAAAGTCAAGTAACTGACAGTTAAAGAATTTGTTTAACCAATGCATTCGTATCCTGTAAATTGAGTTTTATTTATTCTAATGTTTAAATCTGTGAAAATAATTAACTTTTTAAAACAAAAATTTAAATTTATACCTTTTTTTTTAAAAAAAATTGAAATGCTTTAGTAATGAAATCTTACAGTACTGAAAACCATAAGTTGGACTTCTATTTGTTTCTTCTATTAGTGGTTCAAGTCCTTATTTTAGTTAATCCTACGATAAATGTTCGAAGGAATAGTAATATGAATTGGGGCATTTAAACTGTAATCTATGTTAATTTCAACGTTAAAACCATTGAGTCTAGATAAATGGTTGAATTAGCAAAGTGATTCACAAGTTTGATTAAAAGTTTTAAAAAATAATTTAAATCTTAAATTATAATTTCTTTAAAAATATAACAAATCTAAAAGTTGTCAAAGCATGAAACAGGGATGTGTAAAAATCGAACATGCTTTTGCATTTAAAGATGCAAGTTAGGTAAAATTTCTAAAAATTAAATTTTTATGAAAAGTGAATTTTCATTTACTGGTTCTCATGCTTAAATGCAAAATTTCATCTCCATATGGCATTGTTACTTTTTATTTTAAATGTGGATACAGATGAATTAATTACTGCATTAAACGGGAATTTACTATATTTGAATAGTAAGTTTACAAATTCTGATTCTATTGTAAAATATAACGGTTATAAGTAATGGGAAAAAAACCTAAAGGGGTAAAAATGAAATTATAAAAATAGAATAATATTGAATTGAACAACTAGATAAATTAGATTTGCTTGGAATATTTAACATAGGATTGGAATCCGGATTTCTTATTATGAAGAAAGTAAATTTATAAAAATTGCTGAAATTTATAAATTCTGAAGTTTATGAATAACAGATTATTTGTTCCTTTCGAAACTATATAGTTACAATATCTAGTTTAAAGTAAATTTCTTTAGAAATAACTAAAATATTGATTCTTATATGCTTAAAGGTCAAAATTAAATCACCAGCCTTTAAAAATGGTGTTGGCTAATCTCAAATTTTGAACTAGTTTAAATTTGTGAGAATGTTAAATTATTCTGTTATTTCAGATTTTTGTTTAAAAATACTGAATAATCTAATGTATTTTACTGGTAGATTAAATTCATACCTTGAAACAACATTTACTTGGCTTTCTTATGTGCTTCAATATGTTCAGATTGCTTTTTTGAGAAAAATAAAAAGTGGAATTCTAGTCACTGGTAGATATGTTATTCTTAAATTGTTTCTTTAAAATTCAAATTTCTTTAGGTCTTTTATTTCTTTTCAACAAAGACATGTTGTAGATATGATTTCCAAAATGAAACATTTCTACATCGTTGGTCATACGAAATTTAGGAATAATGAAACACTCACAACCATAATATAGAGTTAAATAATATCGATGAGTCTAGCATTTTTGAATAAACTCTGTAGTACTAAAATATTAGTTTAAGAATTTTATGTTTAAAACTTATAAGCATGATCTTAAGCACACAATTTAAAGCAAGTAAAATAAGCTAAAAAAAGGTAAAGTAGTTAAGACCCTGTCTTTGATCAGAAATTTACTTCCCCATCACCGAACTTAATTTTAAATGCCTGCATTTCATAGTTTAAATTTTAAGAGTCTAGAACTTCAGTTTAATTCTGAAATTACTGACTTTTTTCTCTCCTAAAAACCAGTAATCACATTGACTTCACAAAGATTAGTAAAAATACGAAATTTTTATCTCCAGAAATGTAGAGGTTGAATTTTCAGGATTTCTCAAAATCCGGATTAATTCTATGTTAAAGAACGAATGCCAGTTTCACAGAACAATATTTATATAAGATTCTACTTTACATATTTCTGAGAGCGAGGTTTTAAATGAGCTTTTTAATTTCTTCTTAATTCAAATTTGAAGTTTCTGCTAAAGCGACGGGTATCTTAAGAAAAGGTTTCTAAATATAAATGCTTGGGTTCTGATTTAAAATTTTATTAAGTAGAATCAAATTTTCTTTGAAATCAAACAAGAGCATGCACTGATTTTGCATGAAAAGCAGTGTTTTAATTTTCAGAAACTAGCCTGGGAAGTGTGCTGATTATTTTTCGCAGAACAGAAGCTTTACTGTCAAAGCATTAACTGTTATTTTAAATACGAGCTTTCAATTAACTTTTACTAAAACAGGACCTTGAAAAAGCAAGAACTGCGCAAGAATCTAAAATCTCAACATTTAAAATCGAATCTCAAATTTTAATTTCAATGGGTTTTTCGATGTATTAATAAAATTTAGTTTGCATTAAATAAGAAAGGAATTTTTTAAAAGACACAAAATTATGAAGTTCAATTTATCAGATTCAGTCATTGGTTTTACATATGTTTCAAATCTCCAACTGAGGCACTTTACATATTTAATGTGCAACAAATTAGAAGTAGTAGTTTCTATTGATTTGCTTTAAAATACAGTTTTTAAAAGAAAAGGTATGTATTTGATCAGAAAGATTCAGCGTAATTGTAATTTTTCAAAATTTAAATGTAAATTATAAATTTCATTATTCATTTATAATTTATAAATTTATAAATATAATTCTGTAATTTATAAATTTCTATTAATGTTTAAATGCTATAGAGAAAGATAATAGAACAAAAATGTGGATATTCAATAGAGATAAGGAATTAAATTGTATAATACAAAGTAATCTGTTTCAAACTCTATAACTTTCAATGTTCAATTTGTATTTTTAGCATCTTGTTTGTTCTTTTAGTTGTGAATTTATTCTTGTTAATGTGTGTAGTTGTTGTGTATAATATATAAATGTTGTGTAGAACCAAAAATTCACTAGAAAGTATGAAAAGTAAATAACTGTCTGGAGGTAGACTTAATTTTATAAAAGTTTATTTTATAATTTCATTAAATGTTGAGGAAATTGCTTATAATAGCAAATGGTATTAAAAATTGCTTCCAGTACGAAGTGTCTTTTTCTTTCAGTAGCATGAACTTAATTTTGTTTCAATTATCCCTTTCATACTCTAGTTTTTTTAAAATGCTGAATCCTTGCTAAATAAGTTAAAGGAAATAAAATTTAAAGGGACTATTTTAAAAACTTTTTAGACTCTACAATCGTTCATAAAATTTAATCTTTATTTTTATAAACTTTATATATATTCCAGATATTGTCTCTAAAATAGTAGGGTCAATTTTATTAAAGTTGTTTAACAAGATGTTTCAGTAAGAGATAAAAGCTGTGAATGCGATTAATTATGGAGAGTTTAATTTATAACTTTCAGTGGAATAAATAGCCACTTCGTAACTCCTAAATTACTATAAATTTAAATTTTCATGTCCTGAAAGCAGACAAGAGATTCTCCGTAATGTCTATAAAATGACTATAATCTCTGGGTCAAGCTATTCCTTTCTTTGGCGAGTTTGACTTATTTAGTCGCTGTTCGATGAGTAAATCTTCCATCTTA
Organism: Parasteatoda lunata; assembly: GCA_949128135.1. Taxonomy (NCBI): domain Eukaryota; kingdom Metazoa; phylum Arthropoda; class Arachnida; order Araneae; family Theridiidae; genus Parasteatoda; species Parasteatoda lunata. The sequence goes on from OX421975.1 coordinate 2,119,065, forward strand.
GTTGCATATGTCAATCTCGTTTCTGTTACAGGAAATCTAATACAGGTACAATAGTTGAATCTGGGCAATTTAATACAACGTTGCTCAGAACGCACAATCTGAGAAATATTTTCCGAACTTATCTTTTTAGTTGGAACTAAAGGCGAAAATTCCCGTAAAAGTTTTTTTAGTGCGCAGCATTTGCATTAGATGGAAAGGAAACGGCGAAAAACTCCAATGGTTAGCCAAACTGTTATCAGATTCTAAATTTCTATTACTAAAAGCCACTGTTCTTCCGTTGAAAGAAAGCCTAAATTTAGTGACTTACATACCGAAATGAGAATTGCTGCTTTAACCGTTTGAGTGCTAAAGAGTTTTCTTATGTATTCTTATATATGCTAATAGTGCGGAATGAAATTCGTATAACACTACTAACAAAGTACTAACTATTACTAACCAACCTATACTAACCAACAGCAGCGTCTCCGCCTTTCCGGTACAAAACAAGAGAAGCGCGCATTTTTGGCACATAACAAGCGAAGCGCGATAGCGCTTCGACGCACTCAAACGATTAATGAAAGATAGGACAATATAATACAGGAACTTGCAAGTGATGATCAGAAGTTTTGAAGTGACTGGGAGAATGTGATGCATGAAATGGAAATGGTAGACGGCCGTTCTGCTTTCGCTTTGTGTTTCACACTCTTTCAGCCGCTTCGGAGCTTCACGATTCACTTACTGAAATTTCTGTTTTTTGACAATTCAGCTTCGTGCTGTGCTAGTTTTCATACTTCTCGAATTCAAATCCCAGAGATGATTATGTCCTGGTCGATTTGGATTAGGCTTGCGTCTCTCCCACACTCCAGTTCTAACGTAAAATATCCTCGGTCGTACTCAGTGGCTATAATTAGTAAAGCGCATGTTCAAGGGATAGAGCGCTTGCCTCTTGGTTAGGTGACTCGAATTCAAATCCCAGAGATGATGATGACCTGGTCGATTTGAATTAGGCTTGCGTCTCTCCCAGACTCCAGTTCTAACGTAAAATATCATCAGTCGTACTCAGTGGCTATAATTAGTAAAGCGCATGTTCAAGGGATAGAGCGCTTGCCTCTTGGTTAGGTGACTCGAATTCAAATCCCTGAGATGATTTTGACCTGGTCGATTTGAATTAGGCTTTCGTCTCTCCCAGACACCAGTTCTAACGTAAAATATCATCAGTCGTACTCAGTGGCTATAATTAGTAAAGCGCATGTTCAAGGGATAGAGCGCTAGCCTCTTGGTTAGGTGACTCGAATTCAAATCCCAGAGATGATGATGACCTGGTCGATTTGAATTAGGCTTGCGTCTCTCCCAGACTCCAGTTCTAACGTAAAATATCATCAGTGATAAAAGGGATCATGGATTTGAATCCCCTTTACAGGCTACCTATTGGAGATTTTCGTTACCTTTTGTCTATTTTCAAATACGGGTAACTTTACTGTAGCGTTAAGACTTAACAAAAGTTGGGTTAGTTCTTCAAAAGTTCGGTTAGTTATCACCCAAGCCTATTTCAGTGCTTGATAAACGTTTGTCTTTTGGGTATGATTTCAAATATCGAGGCTACAAAGTTTAACATTGATAGTTAAAACCCCGAAAATTTTATAAAATGAAATTAGTAACTAAAATTAATAATTAAGCAGTGATAGTCTATTTTAAATTTTAGTTGGAAAACAATCGAAATATCACTTTTCACTAAATTAATAAATTTAGTCAATAAAAATCAACTTGTTTTATGCATGGAAAGCTTGCAATTTATTTTATCTAATATGTTTAATTCGAAAAAGTGGGAAAACACATTCATTTAAATAAAAAAAAATTTTCTATTCCCCGAATTCTAGTTTTTGAACGAACTCTAAATTTTAGTTCTTGTAAACTGTAGTAAAGTTTCTCTTAAATGTTCATTTATGTGTAGTAGTGATAAATTTCATCAAATTTGCATGTATAACTAAATTAGCATTTACAAATGTGAATTTTCGTTTGAACTCTGTTTGGCAATAGAAATATTTTTCATTGGTAGTCCTGTATAATAGAATTATACTGCATGTATGCTGGAATTTGTGATCGGTTTATTTCGATGTTATGATTTGTCTTAGTCTTGATGTGCATTTTAAATGAGGAAACAATAAATTAGTCTTGTAAGTATTGATGTGTATTTAATGGTTTTTCTCAAAACAAAAATGTCAAATCATAAACTGCCACTTTAAATACGAGCTTTCAATTAACTTTTACTAAAACTGAGACTTAGAAGCTAGAATTGCGGGGAAGTTTTATCTCAACTGTGGCTTGAAATAACAGTAAATGTATTCTAAATCTCACATTAAAAAAAAAAAAAATCTTGGATGAGCCTTTTAATAAAATGTAATTTACTTTTTTAAATAATAAAGGAATGTTCTGAAAGAAACAAAAATATAAAGTTAAATTTATCAGATTCAGGTCGTTGGTTTTACATATGCAGTTTCAATTCTTCAACTGAGGCACTTTACATATTGAATGTGTAACAGATTATAGGGTATTAGTAGTGTTTCAACAGATTTTCTTTAAAATACCGCTTTTAAGAGAAGTCATGAATTCGATCACACGGATTCATCGTAATTGTAATTTTTCATATTTACCTTTTTTTTTTAAACAGTCTGAAATTTATAAATTTCTATAATTGTTCTTTCCTGCTATGGAGATAGATAATAGGAAAAAATGTGGATATTCAATAGAGATAAGGAATTAAGTTGTATAATCCAAAGTAAATAAGTTTCCAACTCAAATTATAACTTTCAGTCAATGTTCAATTTGTATTTTTAGCATCTTGTTTGTTCTTTTTATTGTGAATTTATGCTTGTTAATGTGTGACCTATAAATGTAGTGTTGAACCCAAAATTCAGTAGAAAGTGTAAAAAGTAAATAACTGTCTGGAGGAAGATTTAATTTGTATAAATGTTTATTTTTTAATTTCTTTAAATGTTGTGGAAATTGCTTATAATAGCAAATGGTATAAAATAATTGCTTCCAGTGCGAAGTGTCTTTTTCTTTCTGTAGCATGAACTTAATTTTATTTCAATTATACCTTTCATACTCTAGTTTTTTTAAAAATGCTGAATCCTTGCTAAATGATAAGTTAAGGAACTAAAATTTAAACGGACTATTTTAAAAACTTTTTAGACTCTACAATCGTTCATAAAATTTAATCTTTATTTTTATAAACTTTATTTATATTCCAGATATTGTCTCTAAAATAGTAGGGTCAATTTTATTAAAGTTGTTTAACAAGATGTTTCAGTAAGAGATAAAAACTGTTAATTTAATTAATTAAGGAGAGTTGAATTTTTAACTTTTAGTGGAAAGAATAGCCATTTCGTAATTCCAAAATTACTATAAATTTCAATTTTCCTATCCTGAAAACTGACAAGAGATTCTCCGTAATTTCTATAAAATAGCGATAATTTCTGGGTTTAGCTATTCCTTTCATTGGCGAGTTTGACATATTTAATCCCCGTTCGATAAGTAAATCTTCCATCTTAATTGCATTAGTCAATCTCGTTTCTGTTACAGAAAATCTAATAGCGGTACAGAAATCTGATAGTTGAAACTGAACAATTTAATACAACGTTGCTCAGAACGCACAATCTGAGAAATATTTTCCGAACTTATCTTTTTAGTTGGAACTAAAGGCGAAAATTCCCGTAATAGTTTTTAGTGCGCAGCACTTGCGTTGGATAGAAAGGAAACTGCGAAAAACTCCAATGGTTAGCCAAATGGTTATAAGATCCTTATTTTTATTACTGAAAGCCGCTTTTCTTCCGTTGAAAGAAAGCTTAAACTTAGTAAATTTTATACCGAAATAAGAATTGCTGATTTAATTAAAGATAGGACAATATAAAACAGGAACTTGCAAGTGATGATCAGAAGCTTTGAAGTGACTGGGAGAATGTGATGCATGAAGTGGAAGTGGTAGACGTCCGTTCTGCTTTCGCTTTGTGTTTCACACTCTTTCAGCCATTTCGAAATTTAGCGATTCACTTATTCAAATTTCTGTTTTTGGACAATTCGGTTTCGTGTTGTGTTATTTTTGATATTTCTTAGAAGTACGAAAACTAATGTTCAAGGAATAGAGTGATTGCCTCTTAATTAGGTAACTCGAATACAAATCCCAGAGATGATGATGACCTGGTCGATTTGAATTAGGCTTGCGGCTCTCCTAGACTTCAGTTTTAACGTAAAATATCATCAGTCGTACTCAGTGGCTATAATTAGTAAAGCGCGTGTTCAAGGGATAGAGCGCTTGCCTCTTGGTTAGGTGACTCGAATTCAAATCCCAGAGATGATGATGACCTGGTCGATTTGAATTAGGCTTGCGTCTCTCCCAGACTCCAGTTCTAACGTAAAATATCATAAGTCGTACTCACTGGCTATAATTAGTAAAGCGCATGTTCAAGGGATAGAGCGCTTGCCTCTTGGTTAGGTGACTCTAATTCAAATCCCAGAGATGATGATGACCTTGTCGATTTGAATTAGGCTTGCGTCTCTCCCAGACTCCAGTTCTAACGTAAAATATCATCAGTCGTACTCAGTGGCTATAATTAGTAAAGCGCATGTTCAAGAGATAGAGCGCTTGCCTCTTGGTTAGGTGACTCGAATTCAAATCCCAGAGATGATGATGACCTGGTCGATTTGAATTAGGCTTGCGTCTCTCCCAGACTCCAGTTCTAACGTAAAATATCATAAGTCGTACTCACTGGCTATAATTAGTAAAGCGCATGTTCAAGGGATAGAGCGCTTGCCTCTTGGTTAGGTGACTCTAATTCAAATCCCAGAGATGATGATGACCTTGTCGATTTGAATTAGGCTTGCGTCTCTCCCAGACTCCAGTTCTAACGTAAAATATCATCAGTCGTACTCAGTGGCTATAAATAGTAAAGCGCATGTTCAAGGGATAGAGCGCTTGCCTCTTGGTTAGGTGACTCGAATTCAAATCCCAGAGATGATGATGACCTGGTCGATTTGAATTAGGCTTGCGTCTCTCCCAGACTCCAGTTCTAACGTAAAATATCATCAGTCGTACTCAGTGGCTATAATTAGTAAATCGCATGTTCAAGAGATAGAGCGCTTGCCTCTTGGTTAGGTGACTCTAATTCAAATCCCAGAGATGATGATGACCTGGTCGATTTGAATTAGGCTTGCGTCTCTCCCAGACTCCAGTTCTAACTTAAAATATCATCAGTCGTACTCAGTGGCTATAATTAGTAAAGCGCATGTTCAAGGGATAGAGCGCTAGCCTCTTGGTTAGGTGACTCGAATTCAAATCCCAGAGATGATGATGATCTGGTCGATTTGAATTAGGCTTGCGTCTCTCCCAGACTCTAGTTCTAACGTAAAATATCCTCAGTGATAAAAGGGATAATGGGTTTGAATCCCCTTTACAGGCTACCTATTGGAGATTTTCGTTACGTTTTTGTCCATTTGCAAATGCGGGCAACTTTAACGTTAAGACTTAACAAAAGTTCGGTTACTTTTTCAAATTTATTACCCAAGACTTTTCAGTGCTTAATAAGCCAGTCTTTCAGTGCTTTTCAGTCTTTTGGGTATGATTCAAAATTACGAGGCTACAAAGTTTAACTTTGATAATTAAAACCCCGAAAATTTTAGAAAATGAAATTCGTAACTGATGAAATTAATAAATTAAGAAAAGATAATTATGTTATAGTTATTTCAAATTTTAGTTAGAAAAACATCGAAATATCACTTTCCACTGAATTAATAAATTTAGTCACTTAATAAAAATTATTTTGTTATAATGAGCATAGAAAGCTAGCAATTTATTCTTATTAATATGTTTAATTCGAAAAAGTGTGAAAACAAATTCATTTAAACAAATTTTTTTTCATTTCCCCGAATTCTAGTTTTTGAACGAACTTTAAATTTTAGTTCTTGTAAACTAGTGAGCTGTAGTAAAGTTTCTCTTAAATGTTCATTTATATGTAGTAGTGCTCAATTTCATCAAAACTGCATGTATAACTAAATCAGTATCTACAAATGTGAATTTTTGTTTGTACTCTGTTTGGCAAAAGAAATTTTTTGAGCAATGGTAGTCTTGTATATTAGAACTTGTACTGTATGTATGTTGGAATTTGTGAGAGGTTTATTTCTATGTTATAATTTGTGACAATTGTTTCTTAGTTTTGATGAACATTTAAAATGAGGAACTAATAAATTAGTCTTGTATGTATTAATGTGTATTTAATGGTTTTTCTTAAAACATTCCGAAATCTTACTTCCGTGGTGTAGTATTTACTCTTTTACTTTTAGTCTTTATTTTAAACTTATTTTATTTTCCTATTTGAAACACTAGTTGCTATGTATACGCGTAAAAATAAAATTGCTAATCCTAATACCAACTGCACAATTCGTTTAGCTTATTTAAGTAAAAACATGTTTAGAGTATAAACATATTTTCTGATAAAAACATGTTTAGTGTATAAACAACTTTTCATGGGATCTTCTTAGCCTCAAATTTTAGGATTGTAAAGGAAATCGAGAAAGTATATATGGGTCATAAATTTAGTTGATGCTAAATTCACTTTTGTTCATTTACCCTATATCTAACTTTTAAGACTAAAATTAATTTTTTAATCTTTGGTAAAATTTTTTAAAATTAATAACTAGTGTTACATGTAACTTCATTTAATAAAAGTGAATTTTTAATTTATCATTCTTTTAATTGATAAATTTTCAGAAAAGTTGGTTCAATGTTAAACCAAAATATAGATTCCTTAACCACAATACTAATTTGAACTATCAAAGGATTAAACTTGATACTAAGTAAGATTTCGTAAATTTTGAGCCGCGTATTGAACAGTTTATAATGTGACAAAGCATAAAACATCACGCAAATAACTTAAAATTATTATTCACTGCGAAACAAGCATCTGCAGTATTTATTTTGTTGACAGGTTCGAATCTGTTTCAGAGAAGAATTTCGGGAATTATGTTTTCCTGAACATTTCTAAGGTAATTATAAGTTTAAGTTGAGTTTTATCCTCAAATTGAATGATTTATTCTTTAAAAATGCATATTGCAATAAGCCATTGAGCTATCGTTTTGTAATTACTTTTGAAAAAAATTTCTTCAAAATTAAATTCCTGGGATTTTGTGTCCTTGCAAAATTACAATTTAGTAATCAAAATAAAGTCTAATTTTTTAGAGGGAAAAGTCACATTTCTAATTTACTTAAAGAAATCTGCGAAATTTGAAGCAATTAGAAACTTTTGATTCCCAATTTTTATCTTTTCTAATTCTTTAATTTGCATGTTTAAAAGTGTTTTCCTTTTGCATAGTATCGAAAAATTTCCCTTTACAATCTAAACATAACATTTTTATTGAGTTAAAATTCTTTCTTTTAGCTAGCTACGTGAAGCTTAGTGTACGGCTTTGAATAACTTTAATATGCATAAAACACATGTTAGTTAATATCAACATTCTATGTAATATGCAAATGTTATTACTCATTATTTTGTCAGATGTAGCTCAAATAATTGATAAACACTAGTAGCACAATTGAACTCCTAAACTAAGAAAGTGAACCATGAATTTAAGATAATGCATTCAAAATACTAATAAATTTACTATAATAACATTCAAAATGTTAACAAATATCTGAATGTTAATTTCTACATCAAGGAATACTTTTAAAGCAGTTGAAAGTATGTTCTAGGAACACTTGCGGCGCTTAGGAGTTCTATAAATATTATCTTATAAAATGAAAGCGGTTTAAACTATGTATTTACACGTAACATCAAACATGTTTATGGAAAACAGAAAGCGGTCCAACTACTAAACAACAACAAACTATGTTAATTCTTCTGATCAGTGTTTCCCAAACTTTTGACTTTTTGGTGTAACCTTTCTAAATTTTTCGTAACACTGTGTACCCCCTAATAAAAAATTGAATGTATTTTTTTTTGTGAAAAATATGTTTATTTTTCTTTTTGGTACGAAGTTTTATTAATAAGTTTATTATTAAGTAATGCATTAGTGAGAAGGATAACAGATGTTTTTGTTGTGATAATAGTTCATCATAATTCGGTTCTCTTTTGGTTCTTATTTCTTTTTTCCGACTTAATGTCCACGAATGCTTCACATAAATAGGAAGTGGGAAAAGGCAAAATATATCTCAACACTTTTAACATTTGCAGCCAGAATGATGTTAAAGTACGCTCCTCATGTTTATTTTTCAAGAATCCGTCTGAAGCCAATTCCAATAATTGCTCCGCGTGCGACAATCCTTCTGGTATGGATGTTGTATTAATATTAAACGGATATCTTATCCATTCAATGTTTTTTTTTCTAAATCGGGAAAATAGTTTTTCAAGTTCACCTGCAAACTCTCCAAATGTTGTGTTATACATTTCAGAGTATCAGCATCAATTGTAGAAGCGGAGCTTGTTATAAACTCATGAAGAGAGGGAAACGAATCTATTTCTCCATTACTAACTCTTCTTTGCCATAAATTAAATTTTGCAATGGTAGCGATTACTTTATCACGCACATGAAACAATGTAATTTCTTTACCTTGTAAAGATAAATTCAAACAATTTAAAACTGAAAATATGTCAGCTTAATATGACAGTTTACTGAGCCACTGAAAGTCATGTAAACAACTCTTTAGTTCGAAACTATCTTTAAGGAAACATTGAAGTTCATGTCTCAATTCAAATAGTATGTTTAAAATGTTTCCTCGTGATAACCAACGAACATGCGAATGAAAAAGAAGCTGAGTATGGCTACTTCCCATTTCTTCGCACATTAGCGAAAAAAGTCGTGAATTTAAAGGACGAGTTTTGATAAAGTTAACTATTTTCACGCTTTCATCCAGAACTTTCTGTAGATCAGCGGGCATTTTAACTGTCGCCAAAGCCTCTCTGTGTATGCAACAATGTGTGGATATGACATTTGGAGCACACCCAGTCGATACGAATTCCGCATCCGGCTTGCACCAACCACAGTGCTGACGTGAAATATCCTCAGTGGTAGACGGATCATGGGTTAGAGTCCCCTTGCCGTCAGGCTAACCGTGGGAGGTTCTCGTGGTCTTCCTCTCCATGTAACGCAAATGCGGGTTAGCTCCATCAAAAAGTCCTCCACGAAGGCAAATTTCTCCCAATACTCGATCCAGGAGTTCCCTTGTCTTCTGGATTGGGTTCAAAATTACAAGGCTACGGAGTTGAACATTAGTAGCCGTAAACCCATTAAGTTGGGTCGGCTGTTCAACGACGGTTATAAAATAAAATAAAATAAGTCCTTTACGAGTCGCGATGGCTCAGGGGATAGAGCGTTCGCCTTCCAATGAGGCGAACCGGGTTCGAATCCCAGTCGATACGAATTCCGCATCCGGCTTGCACTGACCACAGTGCTGACGTGAAATATCCTCAGTGGTAGACGGATCATGGGTTAGAGTCCCCTTGCCGTCAGGCTAACCGTGGGAGGTTCTCGTGGTCTTCCTCTCCATGTAACGCAAATGCGGGTTAGCTCCATCAAAAAGTCCTCCACGAAGGCAAATTTCTCCCAATACTCGATCCAGGAGTTCCCTTGTCTTCTGGATTGGGTTCAGAATTACAAGGCTACGGAGTTGAACATTAGTAGCCGTAAACCCATTAAGTTGGGTCGGCTGTTCAACGACGGTTATAAAATATAAAATAAAATAAAATAAGTCCTTTATTTAGGGCCGGGATAGCCTAGTCGGTAGGGCGCAGGGCCCATGTCCAAGAGGTCGTGGGTTCGATCCTCGCCGACCTAAATGGTGACTGATGCACGCGAAATCTGTCGAGTCTCAAAGTCCTCCATGTTCCCATAACAAATCAATACCTCTGGGGGTACTGATCCAGGAGTTTCCTTGTCTTCTGGATTGATTCAAAATTACAAGGCTACGGAACATTCGTAGTCGTAAACCCATGAAATTGGGTCGGCTGTTCAACGACGGTTATAAAATAAAATAAGTCCTTTATTAATTCCGAGCCTATTTTTTGCTCCATCTGTACATATTCCTACACATCTATTCCAAGCAATTTTGTTTTCTTGCATAAATTTATTGACAACATTAAAGATACCTTCTCCTGTTGTGTGACCTAATAAAGGCTGACAAAATAAAAAGTCGTGAATTTTCTTATTTTTTTCGTATCTAACAAACGCCATAAGATTTGAAAAATTCACAATATCAGTGGACTCATCGACTTGTAATGCATAATAACGACTTGGAGAAAAATCAGATTATAACATCTTTTTCACATTATTAGACATATCAATAATTCGTAGGTGAACTGTATTATTTGAGAGAGAAACGCTATCAAAAGCTTGTTTCGCTTTTTCTCCTATGATTATTTCGGCCATTATCTTTGCTGCAGGCTTAATTAAAATTTAACCAATGGTTTCCGCTGCACTACATTTCGCAATTAATAGCGACACACGATAAGAAGCTTCGCATATTTTTTATTAACACCTCCTGTCAAAGCCCTCATAACTTTTTGAGACTGAATCAAATCCTTAAGTTTATTTTCAAAAAAATCTATCGATTTATCTTAGTACTTTTGATGGTTTGTTTCAAAATGGCGCTTTAAGTTGGACGGTTTCATGCTTTCGTTTGTGATTTTTTCAGGAGAAATGACGCAAAGTGGAATCATCTCCAGTCCATTGAGAATCCAAACTGAAGATATACTTTGCGGGTTTTCTTCATAGGTTATTTCAGTTTATATCATCATTATGTGTTGTAGATACTAACCAGCGATCCATATTCTATGTTAGGTACAAAAATTATATTTTATAAAAATAATCGAAATAAGTAGAATTTATTACATACCTTTACTGTAGAAAAAAAAATTGCCCAAAAGTTAAAAATAACAATTTACTGTTGACACCGCTAATTATTAACTGTTAACTCTTCAAAAAATAGCCAGTACTAAGGAATTTAAAGTAAATAAGGATTTCGATGTAAATAATAATTATACGGGTTAAGCAACATTTAACAACAAATTTAATTAAACAAAATAAGTAACAAAAGTAACGTCTCAGACACGATCAAAAGCATTTGGAACACTAATAGAATAAAATTTTTATAAACAACGTTGGATGCAAACAAAACTACTGATGTAGTTATATAATTCCACAAATGATTAAAAAAAATCAGTTTAACTTTACGTACTGATGTACATAAATTTGCTACTGGATACGCCTTAAACATAATACACTGATGTGCATTAGTTATTTTATTCTAAAAACACCTCTTAACTTTACATACATTGGCATGTATGAAATCTAAAGTAATCTATTAGAAGATGAGAAAAATTAAAATTAATTATTTAAAAAAAATTATTTGGCGACAATGAAAAAATGATTAAATGGGGCGATTAATATTAAAATGTGATAAACTTACGAAGAACTTGATTTTTAGCGCTCGTGGCGTAAAATTTCATCAATATTTTTATCGCTAATAATCGTTTGCTAATCTTTTTATTTTTATTTTTTTAAAACTATAAAATACAATGTTTCTTTTTTAGTCCTCTAAATCTCTATTTGAAATTAAGTAAAGAAATTTGAATAAAACATTTTATTGAATAAAAAACATTTTATTCAACGAATGTCGAGTTTTATAAAAGCATGCTTTTGATAGAATATGATTATACACCAGATTGTGCTTATTTAATGTGATTATTTTTTAGTTTTTTTCTCTCAATAACTGATACAATTACAATAATATACATACGTATGAATAGATTTGGAATAAAATATTTATCAGTTTCTTGTATATATTTTTTATGAATATTAATAAAAACACGTAGTAAACATATTTAAGCATATCTCACATCATCGAAAATTTCTCAACATCTTATATATCGTGTTAATCTTAAAAGTAATTTTTTAATCACCTGTCCCGAAATATTTCGCAGAACTATTTTACCAACTATTTAATTAAATTTTAGCATTTTTAAAAATTTTATTTTTTACCCTACTACATTTATTATTTCTTCATTAATATACTAATCAATTTTTTTAGTACTTTAATTTAGATTTTCTTTAAAGTAAAGTTCCTTTTTACATTATAGTCAAGTTTTTTTTAAAAGAATTATTGTCTGCTAGCTAAGAATAAAGCCTTGTTAAGAAATTAAAAACACTCAGCTGTTTAAAATTATTTAATGCAAAACAGCTGATTATTTACTAAGCATACTATTTTTTTCGAAAAAAGAATATAAATCATTGATTGTCTTTTTTGTTTTGTTTCTTGTGACTTCAACATAGATTATCTAAAGTAGTGTCCATGTTTTATAAGTCACTACAAAGAGTATAAAGATACCGAACATAAAAAGCTGTTAAATACGTAGCCAAAACTTTTAAGCGTCTTAAAATATCTCAGTATCTTAAATGATTCTTTCTTTATGATTCCATGTAGATTTTTTTCCGGATTAATATACTAAACTATTTTGTTTAATTTTTTACTTTAGCACGATTCCCAAGATATTATTGTAGTATAATTTGTTTTAAGGAACAATGCCTTATTTTGTTTAGCAGGAAACACTAAAAATTGAAATTTGTAAGAAGTTTCCGAAGCCGTGCAAATTTTAGAATCATCTGATTTAAAAAAAATGCAATAAAAAATACGTAAATTTCCGAGCTTATTTTGATTAAAAAAAAAAAAAATAATAATAAACGTGGCAAGAAGACTAATATACTTTTTACAGAACTGTGAAAACCAGTTTTTCCTATATTTCGTCAAAAGAGGATAAGAATGATATTGCTCCAAGGGACCTACTCAATGATTTCGCTATTTCCAGAATGAAATCTGTTTGATCGAAACATATTTCCTTGAAAATAAAAACGGGGAAAGAATTAACTTTTATTATTTATCTAAGCTTATTCCATTCATTTAATGATAGCGGTATCAAGGTTAAGGATATGCGATGGAAGCCCCGTTCACTATTATACTATAAATGCGTTAAATCATGTTGCTTGAATAATTTATTTTAAGCTTATTATTTAATAATTTTAAGCAAATAAGGGTGTAAAAATAAACTCGATCAAAATACTCCGAAAGTATACCCTAAAATATTTGTAGAATAAACTTTGGAATCTATATATACAAAATACCTTTTCAAACAACTTCGAGTAGTACGGAAACGCTAACTTGTTTAAAATAGTTGTCCTTGTAACTATTTAATTTCGATTTCTGGTGCTAGGGGACATTCGATTTTTACATTCGACTTTTGAAATTTCAATTGTAAACGGAATTTTTTTATGTCCTTAAATTAAAATGTTAAGGCTTGCAGCGAAAGAAATTGTACTGCATTGATTTTTTTACAAAATAGCGAATTATTATTTTTTTAATCTAAGAACCTGTGCCTATAACTTAAGTAAAACTTATTTTAATATCGAGTGAAATAATTTAATATATTGTGTAACTAAATAGATAATCCCAAGAAATTGAATTGAAAATATAAAAACTTCATTGATTTAAAAATTAATAGATGATGATAAAAATAGACATGTTTTGAGCACAATAATAAAAGTCACAAGTTATTCAAGCTTGACAAGTTTTGAGAATGGGTGAATATATTTGAACACTCGAAACATGTCGACTTTTACTTCCCTCTTCATATTTTTTGAAGCCAGTTGAGTTTTTATCATCAATTATACTGTTTTACATTTGGGTCTTGATCATCATTTTCATAAGGATTTTACACTCGTTAAAGTAAAAATATGCATTTTCATATTTCAACAGGATTTATGTGGTCTTTAAAAACATAAGAGCATCAATACTGTAAAAGTTATATTTAACTTGGTTTAAAATTTTGAGACCAGATATTTTGAGTTAATGAAATTAAATATTTTATCTTTTAAGTTTTTGTGCCCCCCTTTCATTATCTTAAGGACCTTACAAGCTCTGTTTAAAAAGAGAGTATCTATCAGATATATATAAGAAAACAAAAATAATCATAGTATCAGTATTTGGTGGTAAATGTAGCTTATCGTAATTGAAGAATATGCTGTGCGATATTTTATGGTGAATTTGCGAACGTAAGTTTCTAAATGTATCGAAGCATAAGGATGCTATTTGCTAATCATCTTTATCCAAAGAAAACCTTGTAATCTAAATATCTAGCAGAATGAAGCGATTTTTGAAACAATGAATCATACTATATGCAACATATTATTTCAATATCTTATTCTTAAACATAACCTATTTCAATGCTTTTAAAATACCACTAAACATTCAGCAATTCCTTGAGTTATAGGAAAAAGAAATATCGTAAATTATAGAAAAACTTGTGAATGCGCATTGGAATTACTATACAATATACATTTTATTTTTCAAGCACTTTTTTTTTCCTTCAAACTTTCTTGCCTAGAAGACTTGATTAAAGCTGTAAAAATGATTATCCCTAAAATTTGTTATGTTTATTTGTTTTATCATATTATTTTCAATCTTATATGTTAATTTGATTTAAGTAGGAAATCCTCGAATAAATATAGCAGAAACAACATAATCTAAATAATATCAGATAAAATGTTCATGTATTTAAATTCTATAACTTAGAAAATCATAAATAATTTATAATCGATTCAAATTTTCTTTTCAAGGGAGATTAAAATAAAAAAAAACTTTGCTTTTTGGACAAAAATCAGCTTAAAAATTGTCAATTGCCTAGACACTTTGAGATATTTTCTATTAACTATTAATTAAACCTCTCTGAGTAATCACAGAACATTATTTCAATTTTTTTCTTCCAGTCAGAGCTTGGTTGCTTAGCAACCTAGTAAAATTAAGCATTCTTCTTTTGAATTAGTCAATGGGTTATCTTAAAATATTCATTTGCGCTGACGACTTTTTTTGGCGGTTTTTTGGACTATCGCCAAATATATAAACCTTTGTTACGACCCTATTTACCACCCATGTTTTTCAAAATTTTGTCTACCCCCCCTAATTCAAGTATCTGGATTCCAAATATGTAAAAAAAAATTATGTTTATTCAGAGAAAGCACGTTTTTGTATCTAATTTCGTAACTTAATTAATAGTTAGCACTAACTAATTAGCATATTTGAGGTCACCCCAAGGAACCATTAAGATTGACACTTAGTTCGTGAAAATCCGATCATTAGAACGAAAATTATTCAGGGTGATATCTTTTTTTCTTTGCTGACTGTACACTAGTATTATACAGAATCTGGCAATGACAGTTTTTAGTAATTCCAAAATAAATAAAAAAAAAAATGATCACATTTGACATTCGCCATGTCTTATTGATTTGATGAGCAATAAAACGGTAGCCCATGATTGAAGTCTTGTTTTTCAATAACTTTGATCACCCTTTTTTACTATACAATTGTCACAAATAAAACTGCATTAGATAAACATATACCCGAAATACAGAAACTTATTTATAGATCACATTACATTTTACTTTTAAATAGCAAAGTGTTATAATATAATTAGAGCATAAAATAATTATTTGTACAATATTGCTTTGATTGAGATTAATATTTACAAGAAAAAGCGCAATTAAAAACTAGTAAATAAATTATTTATATAAGAGAGTGAAGTAGGACTTTATATTTTTCTGAGGATGGAAGTTAACCCTTTATATCACCTTGTTGCGTATCTGCAACATACACAAAAAGCCTATGTCTTTGCCCCAACAAATTTTGAAGGAGGATTTCAGCGATTGTCGGCCAAAACCAGTGCGCCAAGATGAAATTGGGCACTGGCCTAATTAGGCTAACAAAAGAATCAGATGCAAATACCCAAAATGCAAAGGATTTACACAAACTATTTGTAAGAAATGTGGTGTAGGACTTTGTCACAACAAAAATAACAACTGTTTTAAAAATTTTCATATGAATTAAAATTTTTGAATCTTTCAATCTTAGTGCCATTTTTCACAATGTTGCAAGAATGCAACAAGCACTTTTTTGTCATTTTGCATAATGTTGCAGAAATGCAACAATCAGTTTTTTTCCGATAATTTTTTATTTTATTTTATGTTGTAAAATTTTTTTATTATTTTTTACATGCTTAGAAGGATGTATTCTAATGTATGAGTAATTTTTATTAAAATCAGAGAAGTTGAGATATAAAGGGTTAAAATGAAACATTTTAAATTACTAGAATATATTTGAACTAAAATGTGTGAGGTGGTACATGTTACCTCTCCCTCGAAATTAATCTTCTAAAGGCGTTGCATCTTTGTTGGTGGTCTCTTATTAATATTACTTTTAGTACAACCTTGCATAATTTTAATCTAATTTAAGAAGAAAAATCACTTAACAAATTATTTTAAAAAAAAAAACAAATTTATAAAGTACCTATTTTTTGTTTGTAAAAAGCATATCTAATATTTGGAATTTTTTTTGTTTTACTTGATATAAATCATAAACATTTAAAATACAAAATAAGTTGAATTGTTGAGTTCATGGATATTTTTATAAGTTTTATTTTTTTTTCTTAGCGAAATAAAAAATGCATAGAAATTTTTTTTGTGTAGTTAGCTTTGCTAAATAATTAAGTTTACTTTTTTTAGCATGAGGATGTTTTTATGGAACATTCATTATTACAGCAATAAAAACCCAAAGTAAATATTATTTGTTTCGAACAAATCAGTAGTTGTTATTATATATAGTGGTTTTTTAAGGGGAATAAAAAAGATGAAATATTAAGCTTTTTTAGTAGAATAAAAGTAAAGGCTCATAAATTGGTCCTATATTCCATGCTATTTTATTATGATTGCATTATACTATCTTTAAAGAATAGTTTTTTTTTCCACGCATGCAAATAACATTTTGTTCAATATTTTATAAAAGGTTTTCAGTGAGAAACAAGTTAAAAATATTTTAAAATATTAAGACCTAAAGACCTGTATAAATTTACCTTTTGAATTCGATAATTTAACTGAGGAAAAAAAATTTAAAGCAGATTTTAAGTAAACGATTTTCTAAAAAATAATAATAAAGGACTTAAATACGGAAAATTTTAGTGTTTCTACATATTTTGCATATATGAAATTAGCGTTCAAAATATATTCTTTCGAAAGAATTTTTTCTAAAAATTATATAAAATTACTTTATGTTTACGATTACTACAAAATACTATTATGAGGAGAAAAATATAAATTTCTTTTAGTTACCGTAATCAAAACCAAACTTAAAGAAACAGAACGAAATAAAGAAGCCGGTAAATGACTACTAAATATATCAGTTAAGACCTGCATTTTTAAACAGATTGAGAGCCTTTTAATATATTTTTCTTTAATCACGAGAAGGTGATTAAAGAGTATAATTTAAGTAAAAGTTTTTATTCAAATCAGTCGTTTGATCTCTTACTTAGTTTCTAGACCATGTTTTGTTGTTAGACCCTGCTTTGTTGTTTATGTAATCAAAATGCAAAACCTGTTAACAGATCAGGGTGCGTGGCCAAATCTTTCAACAAAAAATAAGCACCTTTTAAGTACAATATACATTAACAAAATGCAAAATAATTTTCAAGGACTTTACATGATCATGATAAAATAACTAGTTTCAGACGATGAACTCTTTTTCTTGATTATATTAGATCAAGAAAAGAAAGATCAAATGAAATATTAAGTTATTCTTGTTATCATTTTTATTTCACGAGTTTGTTATAATTATTTGCATTGTTAAAATTATATGTTAGAGCTTTTCCTTTAAGTAATTACTGAAAGTATTTTACAAAATATGTATTTTATTCATATTTCAAAACATAGTTTCATCTTTGTATTTATTACTCCCATCTGTTAAGTCATTGCTTAAATCTCTTAGAAAAAAAAATTTTTCTTCAGATTTTGCGACATTTTTTTTAACTTTAAAATGTTTCAATGTGGTAATGCTTTAAAATTAATATTATTGACAGATAGGGGTTATTTTTAAAAAATAATAGTACCTTAAATTATTGGCATTCTTGTAAGATACTTTTTAACCTCTTTTTTTGTATAAAAAGTCTAAGGAGTAAAACATGTATTTATTGTATGAGCAACAGTTTTATTTGAACTGCAAAACAATGTACAGCAGGAAAACTATTTTTTATATCTGAATATAAAATCACCTGTGCATGAAATTATTACTTGTGACTATGTATTAAATCTAATTAAATTGATAGTTTAGATACTGATTGCTGTAAATCAACTCCTGTCTATTAAATATCTATCAATCTTTAAATTGGATAGACAGACAAATTCCAGTTATTTTACCATAATTTTAGAGTGAAATTTCTAAATATGTGGAAGGAAAAAAAAAAGAAGATTCCATTGCTTGTGCAAAAACTATCAGCTCTTAAACTATTATTCCGGATCTACTGTAATGGAACAACAAACTTTTTAAGAGGATTCTTAAGAAAAACTTAATTGACTGAACCATTTTTGTGGTAAGAGAAATAAAGAATAAAGAGTTAAAAATAGATTTTGATGTTAGATGTAATCTCGACAGTTAACCAATGAGTTTTGCATTTGTATTGAAATAAAGAGTTATTCGTTACATTGGGTGTTAAGGTTGGTAGGTACTTTATTTACATCACACTAAAGCTGCACAATGGGCTATTGGCGACGGTCTGGGAAGCATCCCTGAGGATGATTTGAAGGCATGCCATCACAATTTTGATCTTCTGCAGAGGGGAGGGTTCCTCTGCATTGCTAGCCCAACGGCCTGAGTGAGAAGTCGATCTCTCTACGGTAGAACAGTTTAACAAGGACCGATACCGCGCACCCACGGTCCCTAAGCAGGCTGATCAATGTAGTCACCCACCCACTTATTGACCGCAACTATTGATGCTTGACTTCGGTGAACCGTGTCTTAACGATCAGTCTACTGTGGGACTTTACATTTGCATTAAAATAAAGTTATTCATTACGTTGATTGTTAAGAAAAGAATAAAATATTTTTATTAGCTTTTTTTAATAAAATGCGTTTAATTAAAAAGAGCTTAAAAACGAATGAAAAAAATAAATGTATATAAGTTCAAAATGAAGATAAAACAAAGGTAAATTACAGACAAAAGAAAAAAGGGGGGAAAAGAAAAATAATAATAATAATAAAACAACTGGGGAAAGAAAAAGAATTAATTAATTAATAAAAAAAGGGGGAAAAGTTTTTTTAAAAATACTTTATCCCCCTTTTTAATTTGTATTTTTTTATTAATAAATTAATTGTTTTTCTGTCCCCAGTTGTTTT
Source organism: Parasteatoda lunata (assembly GCA_949128135.1). Classification (NCBI taxonomy): domain Eukaryota; kingdom Metazoa; phylum Arthropoda; class Arachnida; order Araneae; family Theridiidae; genus Parasteatoda; species Parasteatoda lunata. Next base: position 2,138,293 of record OX421975.1, read on the forward strand.
TTTTATTATTATTATTATTTTTCTTTTCCCCCCTTTTTTCTTTTGTCTGTAATTTACCTTTGTTTTATCTTCATTTTGAACTTATCCTATCAGTTCTATTTACTTGCAGCTAATGCGCAATAAATGAAACTTACTGTTTTTCTTAATTTTTCTTTCGAATTTTCTTGATTTTTTTTTCAAGTTTTTTCGAAGGGAGCGCCGTCGGCAATTTGCACTATAAGGCGGCGCTCTCGGAGCAAGTCTACATCTGTGTTGCCATCTATTGAAACATTTGTAAAATTTAGAGTTTCAATTAATGCCGCCGGTGGGTCTGTCCGATCTGGTTGATCGGCTTGGCACTGTGCTGGTGTTTGGATGGACGCCCTCGTAGGAGCTGTCGTGACGGCGAGGCATTTCTTCCGTATGCCTGAATGAGTGCGGGGCGGTGAAATTTCTTAATTTTTTTTTCGAGTTTTTTTTATTTATTTTGCAGTATATATATATACTAGGAGGCTCGCTGGCGCTCACCAACCCCCGGAAATGCTTTCGCAGTTCATTTCGGATTGCCTCGCAATCCAATGCTCGCTTTGCTCGCTCATAGGATACGTTCTTAACGTCTAGCTTTTGTATACTTTTTTCAATACTGAAGTTCCGAAAACTTTTCACTGTAGAAAATTCTAAACCTGTACATTTCAATATTAAATTGAAATTGTTAATTTGGGCATTTGGCGATACAACACTTATAGAATTGAAGGATTTGTTACGTCAAGCGCTCAGGTATCATAATTTTGATTTATGTTGCTAAGTTAACTTTAGAAAAATTCTATGGCTGGCAACAGCATTTTTATTTTTTAAGTTGTTTATTTTTATTTTTGCCTCAGCTGAATTGAACAACCTGATAATGCTCACTCTGGTTATTGTTTCCGTTTTTAAAAGCGCTATATGTTGAGCCACCTCAACTAGATTTGGCATGTGACATTTTTAGATGCAATCATTGGTCGATTTTCTAACGTTGCTATTCGGGAAGTTGTAATGAGGCTTTTTTTTGGTGCCGTGTAAGAGAAATATATATATATATATATAGATATATATAAGTTTAAAATGAAGAAAAAACAAAGGTAAATTACAGACAAATGAAAAGAGGAGGGGGGAGGGGAATAATAATGACAAACAACTGGGGAAAGAAAAAGAATTAATTAATAATAAAAAATTAAAAAATATAAATAAAATAAATAAAAAAGGATAAAGTTTTTTTAAAAACCGGAAAATAAAAGATATAATCTTTTCATCAGCCCACACGATTATATCCGAAAAAGAGTGCTTTCTAATATTGTATTAATATAGCCAAAGCAAAATATATCAATACAATAGTGTGAGGAGCACTCAAAAAATTTATAAAAATTACGACAAAAAAAAATTAAACACAATTAGTAAAAATAACACGTAAAATCAGAAAATAAAAAATAAAGGAAGAGCAGAATAAAACAAAATCTATAAAGCGAGCAGTGAAAAATAGCGAACTTACATGAACAGGAAATTTTTCAAGAATGTTTTGAAATGTTTACGTAACAAGATTGCCAGATTGCAAAATATGAAAACTATGAAAACAAAAGCGCAAATTGTGTGTAACTAGAGGAATTAAAGTTCGTTCTTGCTGCACATTATTGAAGTCCGTTTGATTTGTTAGTTACCAAGGATGGGTCAGAAAACGGATGTACGCGAGGTAATATTATACTGGATAATTTAAAGAAGTTGACTATAAATAATTTTAGAAAATAAATATTTATTTAAGAAGAAAAAAAAAAAATAAATAAATAAATAAAATAGAAAAGAGAAAGAAACATGAATTGCCAGTTTTGCACATAATTTTAGCCACAGATTTGCCAGAAATGGATTTGCACATGGAAAAATTGTAAAATTTAACAAAGAAATTTATTAGTAAATAATTTTACCCACGGATTTGCCCGAAATGGATTTGCAAATGTAAAAATTATATAAATTAACAAAGAAAAAAAGAAAAACAACTTATTTTAGTAAATAATTTTAGCCACGGATTTGCCCGAAATGGATTTGCACATGGAAAAATTGTATAATTTAACAAAGAAATTTATTAGTAAATAATTTTACCCACGGATTTGCCCGAAATTGATTTGCACATGGAAAAATTATATAAATTAACAAAGAAAAAAATAAAAAAAGAAAAACAACTTACTTTAGTAAATAATTTTAGCCACGGATTTGCCCGAAATGGATTTGCACATGGAAAAATTGTATGAATTAATAAATAAATTTTTTAGTAAATAATTTTAGCCACGGATTTGCCCGAATTGGATTTGCACATGGAAAAAAATTATAAATTAACAAAGGAATTTTTTAGTAAAGGAATTTTTTAGCAAATAATTTTGACCAAGGATTTGCCTGAAATGGATTTGCACAAGGAAAAATAATACAAATTAAGGAAGAAATTATTAGTAAAAAATTTTTTTGGCCACGAATTTACCCGAAATGGATTTGCACATGGGAAGATTATATAAATAAAGAAAATTTTTAGTAAATATATTTACAAAATGTGCGATTAACTCAATGATTTTATATAGAATTTAATTTAGTTGGGTATCTATTGTTTTTTATCAAATTTTGAAACAGTTTATCGATTTGTTTTTTGGATAAATAAATATTACTACATATTCTTTTAATTCTATTAATTTCATTAAAAGTAGTATTTAAATATATGCTCCTAGAAACATTAGAATTCCAAGTAATTAGTTTATTTGTATTAAAATTAAAATCATAATCACTTATTGTTTTTTCTAATTTTTTCTGGTTTTTTTGTATTTATTTATTTTGCTCTCTCTCTCTCTCTCTCTCTCTCTCTCTCTCTCTCTCTCTCTCTATATATATATATATATATATATATATATATATATATATATATATATATATATATATATATATATATATATATATATATATATATATATATATATATATAATGCCTATTATGGCATCACAATTACATATCAACTTAAATTTCTTCCGAAATGAAGAGATGTTTCAAAAGAACAGCAATTTGTTCTTTTTACTTTCGAACAGCTGTTGGCGCAGTTTAGAAAATTCCGACATCAGTTTGATGAAGACTTTAACGACCTTTAGAAACTTTTACACGCGTTCAATATGTCACCTTTTTAACAACTTAATTGTGGCAACTGTTGTTGGATAAATATATGTTGTTTCAATAAACTTATGTCTTTCACTTTGAAACTTTCATTGGAAATTTTATATATTAATAAAGACGAAAGCCCTCTTCAGCACGGAAGCTTTTTATAGTTATAAATTCTTTCAATTTGAAATGTTCTTATGAAATTGCGAAAATGGTGTTTAAAAGTATCAATTTTAGTAACGCTTCATTTAAGATTCCGCTTACATTTTTGTTACGGTTGGGAGGAAAACGCACTTACTTCGAGACACCTTAATTTCTACAAAGAAAATTTTGTTTATTTTCTGGCAAATTCTGACTCTCAACCAATTACAAAATGTCGCCTTAACTTCATTTTGATGTGGACACTACATTTGATATTAAAGTTATTTAACTTTTCAAATTAAGAAGGAAGCTATGAGAAAATCGAGGGCTATAAAATTTTCTTTCCAAACTGAATATTGAGATATTTCTCGGAATTTGCACGAGAATCGTAGATGCAAAGCTGCGCAATGCTTCATAATAGCAGCTTTTTCTGATTAGTTATCAGCATAATTCTATGCGGAATTCGGAAATCTGTTTCAGGCAATGACAAGACAAGGTAACTGAAAAATAAGTAATATGAAGAGAAAAAAAAAGTAATATATAAATTCAATTTCTAATAAGATCACCAAAGAAATATTCTATTTTATTTACTCGTTGTTAAATAATTTCAATTTTTCTTCCATATAAAATTAAAACTACTGAATAAAATTTAATGAATGAATTAATATTTGAAAAAAACTGTATTAACATCAAGTGTGATCCATTACAAGTTTAAAAAAATGCATTTGAACATGAATGGATGAATAAAAAGTATTTTATAAGAGATTGAAAATTTGAACACTAATATTTATAATTCCAGTAAGATAAGTTACACATATGAGTTTATAAAGTTATTTTTATGAATTTATGAATATTAAGAAGGAATCATTGGATTAGGATACATATAAACACGAATTCTTAAAATGACATTAGTTGTTAAACACATAAAGAGAATATTAAGACGAACTAGAACTTGGCTTAGCAGAACCTTTAATGACAACTAGCTTTAACAGAAGCGGATAGAAACGATACACCATAAATTACTTAACACAGTTTATGAAGACTTGTAAATAAAAATTTAAATATTATTATTACACAATAAAATAAAAGTAGATACACTTTGTAAGGGCTAACTTTCGTTTACGTAGATTTATAGCAGCGTGAAAAACACAAACAATTTCGCGATAATTTGTGATTTATTGTAAAAATTCTACAGACGATATAAAAAGTGCGCAAACATTGGTGTTTTTGGAAGCAAAAAATGTTCAAAGGATGGTGTGAATACTCGTGACTTGGTGTAAATATTTATATTATAAGTGTCTACACACTCCTTAAATTGTATGTAAAAGCTAGATTTGGTATGTATTGTATGTATTTGGTAATTGTATGTAAAAATAGATTTGGAGAAAAAAAATAACACTACATTTTCTTCAAAAAATTTTTGGGTTTATAGAACTATAAGTTCGGAGAAATAGTACAAAAGTTTTTAAAGTGTCGGTGCGCTATAATACTAAACTAAACTTAGTGGCTCTACAGCCACCAAGGTCTACTGAGCCCATCTTTGTTTTCTTGACCTAGGCTCTGGGGTGTATATGCAAATTTTCCGGTTAGGTAGTTAGCCGAACGCGAAATCCTCAGTATTTAGTTCCCAAGCATGCTTGGTACTCATTTTATCGACCCACTGAAAGTATGAAAGACTAAGTCAACCTAGCCCTGTCCGAGTATCGAACCCAGGAAATGTGGCACGAGAGAGTGCAGCGCTACCACTTAGCAACCGGGTGTACTAAACTAGTTACTCTATAAAATTAAACACTTTAATACCAAATAAATCGAACAAGACTGAAACAGGCATTACAGTCCCTTGCCAAATTATTCGACGCAGTATAAGATTCTATGTAAAATCTTAATTATCAAGTGATACTATACAGTTTTATTGTTTTTACGAGACTGAAACCGGTTTGTACTTCTTTACGTTCGTGTATCAATTGGTTAAATTAGACGAAATATTATATAAATATAGTATATTTACTATATCAGGTATTATATTATAATAATTAGACCAAATTATTAGATGCACTGTAGTTTTTTCAATAATTACATGTTTTGCACGAGTTTATATGCAATACTTTGAAATTTAAACATACATATAATGGTTTTTTATTCAGGAGATTTTTTATATACTTATGTACTTCCTATTTGTATTTATTTTTAGCGTATTGCATTAAAATTTTAACCAATTAATGCATAGGCGAAAACAAATGCAAACCGGTTTCAGTCGCACAAAAACAATAAAGCTGTATAGTACCACCTGATAATAAATATTTTACATAGAATGTTATAGTGTGTCTAATAATGACTGTATGTTTCTTCATTTTAAATCAAAAGATATGAAAAAAAGTTTTAAGTATATAAAAAACTTTAAACAGGCAGCCATTTTAAGTCTCTAAAAAGGCGTATGATTTAACATAAACTTGTAAGAGAAGGTGTTCCTCTTTAAGCATTATATTCTGGAGAGGGTTTACTTTAGTTGGAAGTCTCTTCATGTTGTTTGCTCGAAGGAAAGTAGAACACAATTTCTAAACTTTTCCCAAGAGTTTTCCTTCCTCTCCTGTAAATCGTTCAGTTACTCAGTAAAGTAGATTTCACCTTTTTAATCCTTTTTTCAGCCAGCCACCTTTCCTTAACAAGTTTCGTAGCAATTTACGAGGATTATTTTGAATCCTGTTATTGTTAATGTTGCCATGAGAAGTCAAGAAACAAAAGAATAAACTGCAAGAAATATAATAAAGAGTTAAAACTTCTTTTTTTCATACTAAAAAGAATGGTTTTATTTCCTGATTCGTTAGGATAGAGTTATTTTCCTGAAATAGTTTGAAAAGGGCTAATAATTCGTAGTTTTATATATTTCACACAGGCTCAGTTTCTCGGGATTATTTATTTAATTTGTAGTTTTGTATATATAACCGTAAAGCATACTTAGAAATAAAGTAAAAATTATTTTGAAAGCATTTTTTTTCTCACAATTTTCCTTAAAATAATTGCTAAAAAATAGTTTATTTCCCCGTTAAAAATTTTTATCTTGTTTAATTGTACATCATTATTTAATTGTACATTTCTTTTATTCATAAGTTTATTTGTACACAGAATGTTTATTTGTGCACAAAAATTACAAACAGTAAAATGTACACACATCAAAGATCAATAATGAATACCTAAGCAAGATTAAAAGAAAAACCCTTATTGAAATCAATCACTTATGAGGAAAGAGGGATGAAGAGATAAAGCCATTTTGATTACCTTATGAAATTTAGAGATGTTTTTAAATATTCACATTTTGAGCTCTTTGATGTTTTCTACGACAATTAAACATGTTGTGATAGTTTTAGTAATGCCTATTGTAGTAGTGATTCTGCAACTTTTAATATATTTGTCTTTCCCTTTCCTAAATTAAAGACCCCTAATAAATATCTGCTCCACTTTTGGTGGAAGAGTCATCCTCTCTGATAGTACCCAACATAAGTAACCATCACCTTCAGTGTAGGAACTCCAATGTAGGAATTCAGACTGATTTATGATGGTCCTACACAAGAACTTCAACTTGTTTTGTTGGTTTGTTCATGTTGAACCAGGAAGGATTTCCACCATAGTATTTCAGAAATCAAATGTTGGAGCGATCATAAGTAACCATCATCCCAATTTAGGAATTCGGACTGATTTATGATGGTCCAACATAAAAAAAAAAACGAAATTGTTCTGTTGGTGCATTCCTAAGAACCAACAAGAATTCCCATTAAATCATCATGGAAATGTATAATTAGAACATTCATGAACCATCATGGATCCTCATCGATTGTTGGTCCATGACAGTCAAACTTCTCTTGATGGTAATCATCATAGTATTAAAGTAGCATTTTCCCTCATGGAATGATGGAAGTTAGTTGGCATATCAAAAACCATGAACACATAATGGAAAATGTTGGATGATGGTGACCATCAAATGATGTTGGACCATCATGAATCGCGCTGAAACCAAAGTAAAGCATCAAAATTTTGACTTGGGTATATATATATATATATATATATATATATATATATATATATATATATATATAAAGAGAGAGATAAAGATGAAACTTTTTCTTTCTTTTTAATAATATATAGATGAAATACAGTGTAGCGGATTTGCCTTCAAACTTAGTGAATCACAGTGTGGAACATTTTTGAGCCAGTATTTGATCGGGAAAAAAAAAGAATTCAAAGAATCGTTTTATATAACTATTGAAAATACGAAATAAATAAATGATTTTTTAATAAGTTATCTTTCAAATTAGAACTCAAATTTATCTAGCAAAGTTATTAAGTTATATAAAAAAATATTTGAATGAATTTAATGTAGAATTTATAATAGAATTTTAATGGTTATATATATATATATATATATATGTAATAAAAGGGTTAAACTTCCCTTTTATTTGTATATAGATAGCTTAAATAATGCAGTCGTAAGCCATGTTACACACAAAAAATCTTTATTAATGGTAGTAGGCTGGTATCGATAACACTTCACATCCACACTCCGCAAGGGAGGGGGTGGACAAGACTTTGGACAATTCCGGAACAACTTATTAGGCTCAGAACATGATGAAAAAGCCATGCGAAAAGCATTGCTCTCGCTTTTATACTAACACATTTTGTAGTAAAAAGGCACTGTCTCTGACATTCTTGTATCCTTACGCATTAAGGAAAATCATTTCATGCTTCCTTATATGGAAGTGAAAGGGGGAGAGATTCTAAAAATAACTCAATCGTATGTTTATCAGCCTTGACTTCCCAAAATAGAATCTCTCTACGCTTATTCTTTAACAAAGACATTTTATTAAAACGAAAGAGATTTAATTCTTTTATTAATACAAAGTTATTATAATTTTTGTATTACATATATATATATATATATATATATATATATATATATATATATATATATATATATATATATATAAATATATATATAAATATATATATATATATATATATATATATATATATATATATATATATATATATATATATATATATATATATATATATATATATATATATATATATATATATATATATATATATATATATATATATATATGGGTGATTCATGACAATTCGGACCAAAACATTTCTTCAAATTTAAAGTCTTCAAAATAATTTTTTTGTATACTTCTTCAGTTACATTTATTAATATCTTACAGACAGCAGTGTAGTTTATTGACATTTGCTCGAGATAGAAAATAAAATAGAAATTCACCAAATCTTGAATGGCAGGAAAATGACATATTAGCTTAGAAGTTTAAAAAACAGTAATTTTAAGTTAATAGTAAGTAACTCAACTTACGCCTTATGTGAGATGGATCATAAATTCCTTAAATTAATTCTTTTTATTCACTGTAGAAAGAATAAAAAAAAATTTTGTTGCTGATATGTACAGAATAAAATTGTGTATAATAATCAATCATTAAATAAATAAATAACTTAGATTACATCCAAGCATATTACAATCATACATAAACTTGGTATTAGGTGTTAATATTTGCCTTCCCTCTTTACAGTATTAGCAGTTAAAAAGAATTTCTGGTAACACTTCAATGTCTTGGCATTCATAAGCCAGGAACATGACAGCCAGGATAATGACCAATTCGCCATTTTGCAGCATATAACTTTACTTTAATTTAATGTTTTGGCCTAAGACGTTTATATTCCGCAGAAAACAACAGGATTTCTTAAAATAACTCAGATAAATCTATGTAGTTTATGTTATTAATGATTTCAAGATGCCAGGAAAATGACAACATAAAAACCGACATAAAAACCTTGAAATTTTTTTTAAATAGGTTTTGAGCCTGAAAATTGGTTCTTTATTCATTCAACAAGACATGTTCAGATAGGAGAGCATCTAATGAATCTATTAACATTAGATATTGATTGCTGGCTCTATCTATTTTGGTTATAAATCACTAAATAAAAGTAGCCAGGAAAATGACAGATTTTCATGGGACAAACAAATTATTGACAGAAAAAATTATTTTAAACGAAGTTTTAGTAAATAATACCCTCAGTGTATAATTCTAGAAATGCTTACACAGGTTGAGATAAAAAAAATTAGATTTTGAAAAATGTATGGGAAGTTTTGGAGCTTGTTTTTATTGGAAATATTGCTTGGGACATGCCAGGAAAATGACATTTTGAAGTTCAATTAAATTTTTTAAGTTTACAAAACAGTCAATGCTAGTGCAAAGTCATTTTAAAATGCTAACAGCAATGCTATTTATTAATTTTAAAAAAAAAAGTTCTTCGAGTACTATAGTAATAGATCTTGGAGCAAGGGACAGTGAATTGTCATATTTCGTGAGAATCACCCATATATGTAAGTGTACGGTAATATCCTAACAAGTAGTTCTTTCTTATATCTACCACTTCTGGAGAACGCACTAGGTCAGCTCATCGGGAAGACTGATTGTGCAGCTCATAGGAAATAAAAAAAAATTAAAAAAAGTTCTTTCTTATAATGGTTTTGCACAATTTCAATATTTTGTATTGTATAAAAATATATTTTGAAAGATATTTTTTTAACTATGTTATGATACAGAATGTAATATTTCAATAAAGAGCCTCTTGTTTGACGAGTGCCTACAAAAATAGAAATATATAATTTGGAATAAAAACTTACTCAAAACTCATATTTTTTTAGGACTTGGTAAAATTTTATATTGATTAGAAACGTACTTTCACGAAGTCCAGAATCGAAGTAAGGATTAATTCTGCTTTCATACCTATTTATAGATGTCTAAAATATAAAATCAACTGAATAAACTTTTCTAGTACATTTATTAAGTCAAGCAATGCAGATTTATATTGACTTTAAGACAGTAAAAAAATTGATCAATTTTTTTTTACATATTTTTATAGCTCTCTTTATTTCATGATGATATTTTGCGCCATTTTTATAATTGGGAACTTGTAATTCAAGAAGACGATCACAGACACACAGGCTCGTGACCTTTAACCTCAGCGCCAGCTTACTATTTATAAACAAAGATGGCGTATTAAAGTCGCGTTAAGTTACTTCACATAGCTTAGAATGTTAATTAACGTGAAATTAATTAAGTACAACACCGTATCGCACATCGAATTTTTTAAAATATAATTCTTTCTCTTTACGTCTTTTACTTAACTTAGATTTATTATTTGTTTCAGTATTTTATTGTAACTGATTTTTTTTTGTACCTGGCAACTTAGATGCAAAATTAGTTTGTTTACGTTCTACATGGCTTCGTGTCTGTCTTTATTTTAAGAAAGAAATATAAAGAGAAAATTTGAAATTTTTATGAACTAGTATAGAATTTATGAGAGAATTGATACTTGACTGGCTTAAGAGAATTGATTACTTAAAATAGAATGGAAAGAACAGCTGCTAACGTAACAACGTTTTAACTACCAATCAGAATCGATATACCCATTCTACTTCCCTTGCCATTAGCAGCTCTAACAAAAATGACCTCTACTTTACTAGAAATAACTAAACTTAACCATAACAGTTATAAGGATAACGCTTGATTTTTTTAAAACAAAATTCTATTCTTTCCAGAGGGTTTGAAAAACACTCTTAACACTAAGTTACCAAAACCGGTCAAATGAACGTTTAAGAACTTCTTATCGTTTATGCACATTGGCATGAATCTAATCATTTTTGCATATTTGATTTCATGACTTTTATACAGTTAATATTCAAACAATATATAAAACAATAAGACAAATATATACAGTTAATATTCTTTTATTAATACTTTTTATATTTTGTTTGTTTTGAATGTTATTTTTGTTTGTTTATACCTATGTCTACCCCAACCGATCATTTGACCGGGAGAATAATGCATTGCTTTATAAGGTTATCGGATCAGAAATTACGATGTAATGCGTGTTCAAATGCATTGCAATCGATGAGTTGCACATTTCTGTGAAGACTGTTGCGTAGTAAGTTCAATCAGAATCACTGTGAATTCAAATTTCCAGAAAGTACCAAGAATTTTAGATGGGCATTTTTGTGTCAGAAAAAGTAACAAAAACTAAATGTTTTGGTAAGTAGATAATATTTTATTTTGATAGCTTTATTTCATTTCTAACTAACTGTTAGTTTTTACCCAGAAAAATGTCGAAACAATCAAGGCAGCACACGTTCTTAGAGGAAATAATATTAATTATAAGAATTAGAATTCCTATATATCCTTATAAGAATTATAGAAATAATAATAATTAGAAGAAATATGTTTGCGGAAAATGTACAATGGAAAAACCCTGTATATGTAAAAAACGCGTTGAGCAATGAATTAAAAATTCAGATTCTTTGAGTTTGTAAGACATAAAAATTGACAAAATACAATTTTGTTTAATTATAATAATTTTTTTAGTTTATTTCCTTCTTAACATCCATATTCCATACATTCTATAAAGAATGTATAAAAAATGGCAATGGCTAAAGCTATGGTAGAAATAGGTATATAAAATGCTGGTATGTTTAGTGTTAATGTTAATGCAATAATGATAAAAATGTGAGACAAAAAACGTGTTTTTTTATAACTAATTGTTAGATTGTGTTTGTGGAATAACTAAAATTCTGTGAGAAATGCATGTTACAAATTACTATAAATGCATATAAAGAAAGAGTATACATTAAAAAAAAACACACAAATTCTATCAATATTTAGTACTTATATTTTTCAGGCCATGGATAGTGTAGTTGGCGATTCTTACGTTTCTTGCGGCGTCGAAATCTTTGATACACTTGAAATTCTATAAAATAGCTGACCAGAGCGAGTATGTATCCGGCCGGGAGGAGTAAAAACGCTCCCAACATGTCACTGAAAGCCAATGGACCGCTGCGGTGTTTAGAATAATTGCTGGAATTAAAACTCTTCTGGCTGCGGGAGAGTTCGTTTCTGTAGAATTTCTGATATATTCCGCAATTCCTGATCCTCGAGATGTACTTCAAAAATGCCTTTTTGCAACAAAAGTCTTTCCTGACCGCGATGGCGACATTCCAAGTTTCGATAGATTCTTGAAAGATGCGTTTGTTTGTGTGAGGTGCCACCCCATATTCCAAGAGGTAAAAGAACTTCGGTCCGATAATAGCCGTGTTTTCAGCGATGTCCGCCGGTGCCACCACCAGCTTAGAAGAAGACTGCCATTCCGTTTCGATGATGCTCCTTCCGATCAGCCTCAAGTTCTCGTCCGTACTTTCGGCCAACGTTTCCTTGTCCGTAGACCCCTTCGTGGCCAGTACTTTAAATGCCCCACTCGAAACAGCATCAGCCAGTTCTTTAATATTCTGTACTCCTTTTTCTTGAATGGGGACTGTGAGAGACGACAAAAGTACCGCGTTGTAAGAAGAGGAGAGTACAGCAGCGAAGATGAACCAGCAGCCCAGAAGGATTCTGTCTATGTTGGCGCTGACCACAAACGGCAGCGCTTGCTGGACGAAACATCCAAACATACCCAGGAACAGCCTCAGCAACCGAACGTTCTTTTTCATCAAGTATCCGAACAGGAAGGGCATGATGAAAGTGGTCACCGTAGAAGCAATCCAAACCCCTAAAGTGAACGGTTGCAGGTAAGAACCAGCTTTTGTTCGCTCACGAGGCAACCTGGTCACAAAAGTGTTCTCCTCGATTGTAAAAGGAAGGAAATCAACGACACGCATTCTTTTGGGTGTCATGGTGAGGTGACCGATGGCAAGGTCGGCTTCGTTTCGAAAGACCATGCCCACGATTCCTGTCCAGTGATTGTTTTCGTCCAGTCGACCCCATTCTCTGTCGTCTGGAATGACTATCTCATAAGCGAATCCCAGTGCGACGGATAGAGCGTGGATGAGATTCGCCTGTACACCTCCAGTGAAACTAAGCCTTCTCGTATCGCTCGTGTTCACCTCCACGATATGCCTTATCGTCAACACAGCCACTCTCAGTTTGTTGGGAATCATCCTCACTGCATCGTTTTAACGCATTAAAATAAAATGTTGGTGCTTATTCTCATGCAGGCGTCAAAAAAGTTCCATCATTTTTAATGAGTGAATGGTGGTAGTTACTCTTAATCAAGAAGTAAAATGGTGTCAGTAAACATAATGGGGGATAATTTTTCAAAAATTTCCCAAACACCTGGTCAGCAAGTTGAAATATTTTCACAGATAGCAATCCTTTTTGTTTTCAAAAAGTTTCTGTTTTAAACGAAATAAAGGCAGCGAATTAACATATTCCTCTAAATATACAATTTGTCACTCCGGCTTGCACTGACTACAGAGCTGACGTTAAAATATCCGTAGTGGTAGACGAATCCGACGGGCTTATCATGGGAAGTTTTTATAGCCCATTGTGCAGCTCTAGTGCGACGTAAATGAACTACAACAATAACAACATGGGGAGTTTTAGAATTAGTTCCCCAAAATTGTATTTGTATTCACCTTTGCCGAGGATAAGGCAAAAGCGTCAAAGATGACATCCAATCAAATAGTATCTCAAACGATACCTCTGCTATTTTATTAAATTGAAAACTATTGCTGTAGTTAAAGAGTTGTGAAGGAAAATAACTGGTATATAAATGTCAATATTTAATAATGACACTTCAACTTCGTGCATACTTTATACGTACTTTATCATTTATAGAATGTGGATGATATGTATTGACAAATACTTTGTTGCAAAGGAGAGAGAATGTTTGAAGGTCATTGGAGCGTGACTACTTCAAAACAATAGGAGACAAGAGATAAGAAAGAAAAAAATTAACTGAATAAACTGAATGATTTCTTTCATTGAAGAATAAGTGGATAAACACTCTATTTATCATGCCATAGTCATGTTGAAACTCCGCCCACAAATCTTCCTCCGCCGTGACGCTGTCATTAAACTGAGTCAATAAATATTTGGAAAAGAGAGGCGTCCATCCAATTATTATACTTTATTTATCTGACAAATTGATTGAATGTACCCTCAAGCGCATTTGATAATAACGGACGAAAAAAAACGAGTTCGCTCCATATAACCTTAAATTCAAAGTGGTGTTCGACACGTCAGGTGGAACACGTATAAAATTATGAATTAAGTCTACAAAAAACAGGAATCAATATTTCCTATTTCGGGAAATTGATAAATAAAACATGAAATTATTCATGAACATGAACACGCTTTTTACCAGAGTTCCTTCCAGGATGGTAAAAACAGACCTTTTGCTTCGATCGTTCCATTTATTTTGTTTTTTGTAATGAAATGAACTGATGTAAAAATTGTTTCATCTCCGCATCATCAAACTCTTATTATAATTATTATTATTATTTGGTGGGCTTCATTTTTTGAGTATGTACCCCTTTTTCTATTGTATGATCATTGTTTAAAGAAAATTTAAAGTGTAATTAAACTATTAAACCATCCACTTAAATAAAAAAAAAGGCAAAAACGACACCTTTATTGGTGTCGATAAGCTTATTAAATTGAAGGACGAAAAGAAGCGTTCTAAAGCTTTTATATTTCTTTGATTACTTGTTAAGGAAAGAATACTCTAATTATAGAATTATTGAAATTCTCACAGAATTAAACAGAAACTAAGATCTGATCATTATCGAAAATATCACGAGACAAATTTTGTGTGAACTGAAAAAATTATTAAGAAATCTTTGTTCAAACTTTGTTCAAATCAAAAATTCTTAAGATATTCTAAAAAAATCTTAAGATATTCTAAAAAAATCTTAAGATGTTTTAAGATAGCATTAACTCAGGAAACTGTCTTAAGATTTCTTTAAGAATTTCTTAAGAAAATCTTAATTTACCTTAAAGATATTCAAAATGTCTGTAGAATATCTGCACAAAATTCTTAAGATATTTTGGAAATAGAGTTAAATCTCAAGAAATTCATCAAAATTCTGACAAAGAAAAAATTCTTCAAAATTTTGAAGAATTTCTTAAGAAAAGGATATTTTCTTAAGAAAGTCTCAAGATTATTTTTAGTGGGTTAAGCTTATTATATTGTAGGACGAAAAGAAACGTTCTTCAGCGTTTATATTTCTTCAATTACTTGTTAAGGAAGGAAGAATGACGGTAAAGCTTCGAGCAAACTCATGAAATTCTTAAAATTCAATATTTAAATTTGATTTTGTGCATTGGATTCGCAACAGTTTATATTATAAAACTTATCTTAAACACTTTCAGAGCTTTAAACATATATATTTCTTATATTATACGTAATGTTTTATAGAAAAAAAAATGTTTATTCTTCTATGCTTGAAATAATTCTAATACGCTATTTTTTTTTTTTTTTTGGTCGAGAAAAATCTTTTGCTTTTTTAATTACATTGAAGTGTGGTTTTATGCGTTTTTAATTGTAAAACTTGGATTCTTTATTTAATTTAAAATTAAAATCCTCCTATGCGCTCTTAATTAGTTGGAATTAAGTACAAAAACGCTAGGTGAAGTATTAAAGCAGAGACGTTAGTCTAATATGTCGAATTTGAATACATCCTGAATTCACTTTATAACCATCGTTGCACAATAGACCCAATTTTTGGGCTTATGACTACCAATGTTCAACTCCTCTAATTTTGAACCCAATCCAAAATACAAGGGAACTCCTGGATCAAGTATTCGGGGAATTCGCTTTCGTGGAGGACTTTTTTGACGGAACTAACCAGCATTTGTGTTACATGGGGGGAAAACCGCTAAAACCCTCCCACGGTTAGCCTGACGGCAAGGGGACTATAACCCATCATCCGTCTATAACTGAGGATAATTTACGTCTGTACTGTGGTCAGTACAAGCTGGATCCTGAATTCGTATCGACGAGTCATTGCTAGGATTCGAACTTAGTTCACGTTAATCTCCTGAGCCATCACGGCTCATCGTGAGTTTACTGAAACATCATTCAGGAATTCGTTCATGAAAAAATTAACGTTGTCTGTGGCATCTTTCTAATGCAAACATCATTGAGGGTTCTTAACAGCAATTAAATTCTGTCCATGAACAATAGAGCCTATTTCTGACAACCCCATTTTCGCGTAATGTGATTCTGATTTCGATTGAAATATATTTAAATAAAAATGAGAGAAGCAAAAAAATAATAATAAAAAATTCATTGAAAAATTTTATCAGATAGCACCCGCATCTTTATGGAACAAGAGAGTTGATCGGTTAAAACAAAAAATAACTTATATTTGAAATTACTTAACCGTCGACATCGTAGTGTTACTTAAGAGTCTATTCTACTATTTCCTTTTTTTTTTCTTTTTTTTGAACATACCATTGAACTAAAAATTGACTTTTAATATTCAGAGCAATCAGGGATGGTAAAGGCGGGCATCTTCCCAGGGCTCTAAGAGACCTTACGTTGATCATATTCGAAACATTTTTTTTTTAATAAATAAAAAATTTCAAATTTTTAAAATTGTACAATATTTATAATTTGAAAACCGTTTTGTTTTATCATTACGAAAAATCGGAGAGAATGCAAAAAGGATTTATTTAAATAAATTTTTGATGTTTATTTGATTGCGGCTTTAAATGCAAAATCTTTAATTTAAAGAGAAATGTTTTGTACAGAAAACATGAAAATTAAATAATAGCATTTAAAGTTTGGTACTAAAAAAAATTTTTTTAATTTAAATCCAAGATTCTTTTTTCAAAAACAAAAATGAAAATAGCATAAGAAGAAACGCCGAAGAAGAATAGTTTAGAATAGAAGAATAGTTAGATCTTAGTTAAATTTTTCACTAAAATGTTAATGTTTTTGTTTTAAAATTTTCATACGGCGATTATTGCTGTGTCTTAATTTTATGTTTTGAATTGCTTTTTTTACGTACTTTGTTATAATTTACTTTTACAATTTTAAAATATATTTTAAAGACCGCAATTAATTCATGTGAGAATGACTTTTAAAACTGGTAAAAACCACTTTTTCATTTATTATACTATTGGTATTTTTATAACGTATTTATATTATTTTAGAAATTCCTATTTAAAGTAATCGCTTCTGAAATTAACGGGAATCTTTTTTGCAGATGAAAATGCCTATTAACTTAGGGCTCAATTTTTTTTTATTTAGTTAATTGTTTCTTATTTAGCCCACTTAAGAAACGGAGTTGTAATAAATTTTAATTTGTTGATTTTAAATGTCTATAAAACGCTTAATAAACTCACTGTTATTTTTACATATGTGTTTTTAAAAAAATATTGCAAATTTGAAACAGAGGTTGATTAACAATAAAACAATTTAAATGATTATCTTACTTGCTTTTAAAATTCTAATTCACTTTGTGAGCTGAGACGTCATAGCAGACAATTAAAAACTATCCATCCAATTTATTCACAATTAAAATATCAAAAACGTTCCTAAAACATTACTTTATAAAATTATCTATTCATCATCAGCCATGTTTCGCGTTTTCTTTAAGAGACAGAGCTTTTAATTTATGCAGTTGCCAATTTTGGCGAGATGTGTCTGCTGGTAGCGTGCACGCTGTATTAAATTAGAGCTCTTATTGTTGTCAGGTTTAGATAGGCGCCACAGGAGGCTTAATATAACAAATGTCGATTAAAATAATTTAACAACAGTTTTTTTTAATTGTTAAAAAATTAATCGTTATGTCGAATTGACCACAGTTAAAAATTCTGAAAGAGTCCAAAATGAGGTGCTTGACGATTGTTGGGTAATCAGTGTTAAAAATACTACAACTGGCCAGTAAAATTGTTTTTTTTTCTTAATTTTTTTCCAATAGGAAGAGTGAAAAAAGCATTCTTCGAGTTAGGTATTGTGTTTTTTATGTGCATTTTTGCGTTGAAACGAATAAAACCCAAATGAAATATACAGGTCACAAAGTTAGACGAACGATAATAGGATTCAACTTAAACTAAGGTTGTAATATTCTTTCTTAACTTTTTTTATAGTATATTTTAACTTATGTTAACTTTAACAACCTTTATGCAGGTTTCTATAGACGTTTTATCTAACAAATGGTGCACATATAATCATGAGGTTTGTTAAAACTTTTATTCATTGATTTCTTATTTATTAATATTCTTTTGAATTGATTTTTGTGTTTGTTAGGAGGGAATCTTGCAATCAAAATTTTGACCTTTTTCTAACTAACTAGAGTACTCATATCTATGTGCCTGATTATAATGCAAATGCTAGTCGCTTCTAGATTGTTACACTTAAAATATTTATATAATATACTAGTATACTTAATTAATATATTGTTATGCTTAAAAATTTACAAATTTGAGCTTATGCCCTGGTTTTTAACTCGATCAAAAGTGTAAAACCAAATTAAAAATATCAAGAGCTCTCATATTCTACAATACACACAATCTTCTCTTACATTTTACGTTAAATTTTTTACTTTACAATTTGAAATTCCTAGAAACTTCGAGATATTTCTCAGCCATCAAACTCTTTTATTATTTATTCAAGTTCCGTCCTAGTTGTTTCGTGAAAATAAGGAAAAAAACTTACATTTTCTAGAGTATTAAAGCTTGTTTTAGAAACTCTACATTTTTTTTGAAGATACATTCAAAACACTTTTAGAATAATAAGTGATTTCCGAAGAACAAACTTTTTTGGTTTTTCTTTCAAATGAATTTTAAAATGATCTAAAACTTTTTTCCCGTGGGTCCAATTTTCTGGCTCTTCTGCTGTACAACATGTGTGTAACTTAGGAAATTTTGAACTACAAACATCATGACTGTAGAAAAAAAAATCTTAAACAAAAGTGAAAAGCTTAAAAAATTTTTAAAAAAAATATCTAGAAAGAATATCTAAAATAATTTAATATTTTTCAAAACGCCAATAATTTTAAAATAAAAAGTATTTATTTGAACTTTTTGAATATAACTTGCGAATTTTAAAGCATTACATGAAAAAAAAACTCAAGTACACTGGTGTACAGAAATAAAGAGAATTTGCAGACTTGGTTGATTATCTCTAGAACTACTGGACCGATTTTGATGAAATTTGATATGCACATACATTGATACAACACAAAACAAATAACCATTCAAGTATTGTAATACACACGCATGATCGTGCGTAACACTCGCTGGAGTCGGAAGGTTCGAAATTGCCACAGGACAAATCTGGCCAGTTGCCCCCCAGGAAATGAAAAACTGCCTAATTTCAAGTATGAAATCACGCTGCAAGGCCTGCATATCTGGAAGAGGGGACCCTACCCCTTATTAACCCATTTTTTTGTTTATTCTGCAATCGCTGTTTCATACCTTCCGACTCCAACGAGTGTTGAGCACGATCATGTAAGTGTATTACAATTGTTGAATGGTTATTTGTTTTGTATTGTATCAACGTATGTACATATCAAATTTATCCTGGGCTTTATTCTCGCCTTAACTGTATGATAGTGATAAACTGTATTTGCATGATCCCACAAATTAACTATTTTCTCTCTCAAAAGATTAGTGCGATATCACTTGTGCGTAATCAAAATACTAATAACAGATACTGATGTTAACTATTGTTACCATTTACCAGACATCATAATGGAATGCACATCACAAAGCAGATAGCCATTATGCTGCGTATATTGCTCCTTTCGAGCCGAATTTGTCTTCAGGGGGGAGGAAAGAATTGAGTCGCGTTCTAATTAAGGAGATTTCTCATTTACTGTCTACAAGAGGATTAAAACTGATCCTCCCGAACACTATCTGATGGAATTTTCCTTTGACCTTCACAGATAAACTACTATCCGCCGAATCAACGTTCGACAGTTTCCTTTAAAGTGCACAACTGCGTTCCAAGCATATGCTTTCTTTTAAAAACAAGTAATATATATTTTGTTTCAAATTCCTACTTAGGTCAACAAGGAACATTTTTTATTTTAGTTACTTTTTATTAAATAATTTACAAATTTTTCTTCCATATAAAACTAAAATTAACTGAGAAAGATAAAGTAGCGACATGGTGACTACAACTCATGCAATTCATAGAAAAAGAACGGTTTTATTATCTCTTTCAAGATCAATTTTAACGTATGTTTGTGAAACCTGGACCCTGTCTCGTACGGAGGAGGAGGATATGCTTTAAGAGTGCTTTTAAGAAGAATTTTAGGAGGGATTTAAAAAAATGGTGTGTGGCTTAGAAGAACAAATTTAAAGCTTTATCACTCATATAATAAACCTGACATTACTAACTTCATTAAACGACAAAAAATAATATGGGAAGGCTGCATTATCTGAATGGATGAAGACCGAACCACAGAAAGTGTTTTTAAGGTTAGGCCAATTGGCCCTCGAAAAAAAAGCAGGCCAAATTTAGGATGGATAGATGGCCAAGAAAAAGACCTTTTGGTCTTAAAACTGGAAAACGCCAGCAGGAAAAAGGTTGCCCGGAAAAAACTTCTTGAGAAGGCTAAGGCCCATCCTGGGTTGTCAAGCCATTGATAATGATGATTAAACTGTTAGTGAAATCCCCCCCCCATACTCAGTAAACTTTCTAACAAATCGTGCTAGAACCACGTCTCATTATACAGAAGCTCAAAAATAAAAACGTAAACTTATTTTTTGTGCATATTGTTTTGTGCATAATTAAAACGTAAACTCATTTTCTTATGCACGCTTCCCTGACTATCCCGAGTTAACTCGGGTATGTATATATTGCAACTATTTATTATCCCGCGAAAACTCGGTCGTAGCAGAATTTCCTAGTACGTTTTGTTTTATTACGTTTTTACTCGGCCGGAAGCAGAGTAAAGCTGTGACTGGAAGTTTGCGAAGTTTTGTTTGGGAGTTCTGCTGTTGGATTGCTCACGTGCTTTGTTCCATTGTATATACATTTGCGGGTTGCTGAATTTACAGTAAAAAAATGGCGTATCACTTCACTGGCGTTCGGAAAGTATCACTTTGTGTTGTCTCTTGTTTGAAAAACTATCATGCAAAGACTTATATTTAACTTTTTTCATTTACCCGAGATTACTTGGCATAGTAAAGTGATGGTAAATTAAGTGTTTTTAACACCTAAAAAAATCTAAATTTCAGCTTAAAACTTGTGTATTATGTTTTGTTTTAGTTACTAGTATTTATTAATAAACTAAAAAAAAAATGTTTTGATTTTTTGCATTTTTTTTCTAAAAAAATTGGTAAGGGAAGTTGTTAAAATAAATTAAAATATTTTAAACGTCGTAATTTGTGCCACGCATACAAATTAGTTAAAGGAATAAATAGGATTTCTTAAAATCGTGGTCGTCCATTACTTTTTAGCGAAAGTGGCCACAACCAATGCGATTTTCTATGAAACGCTTCTCATTTGTCAAATTATGTGTGAAAGAAGGTTTTCATGTGGTAAATTCGATTAGTCGTCCCGTGAGATATGTTATTCAGTTGGCTTTCAAATAATGACCGCGTTATTGGCAGAAAAATTCAATGCTTCATAATAAGTTTAACGGTAAGTTGTTGTTTTTCTTTCACTTTAAGTCAATATCAGGATAAATAATTCTAACATTGTTTCTGAGCGAGGATATTGGAACAATGTGCTTTGATAGAACCATACATTTTACTAATGAGTGCTTAATTTTTTTCCGATTATACACGATACATTGCATAAAGATTTATGATGTTATATTTATAATTTTTCGAAGTTTTGAGATTGTTCTAGACATTTTAAATATCATTTCGTTACGCAATCTTTGAAATATGAATAAAACTGAAAAAAGCTATTAAAATTCGTAAATTTTAAATCGAGTTTATGCAGACTCTGTTAAATTTTGAAATAGTACTTTCATTTTATATAAAGTTTGTCTTGTAACGTGTTCCAAGAATTTCTTATACAATTTTTAAATACATCAATGGAAAAATTTGTACATCAAATAACGCATCTCAACTTCAAGAGGCTTTAAAGTCGTGTTTTTAGTGAACATAAAAACCTGTATTTGTATGTTTAATTTTTTTTTATATTACTTGTTTATACAAGTAATATAAAAAAATTTCAAAGTCAATTCGTACTTAGGTCAACAAAGAAAAATTTTATTTTAGTTACTTTTTATTCAATAATTATAACTCTCTCTCATATAAAACTAAAATTAATTAATTTAATTTAATTAATGAAAAATTTATTAACATCAATTGTCATAAACTGCAAGTTTAAAAATAATTTATTTGACATGAAGGGGTGAATAATAAGCATTGAAAACTTGAACGACTGTCAGAACGATACGATTGAAAATTTGACTAGGATATATAATGAGAGTGTGTGAACTAATTATAGGAATTGAAAAATAAAAGGCGCGTGGTATCAGACAACTATAAAAAACATAAATTTGTTGAGGTGGACCACACGTGCTACTACGTAATGTTCTTTCTTGAATTTATATGACTCAGCGAGTATAAAATAATTAAATATTTAAATGTGCGCAATAAACCATTTTTTGTTCAAATAGAGCTATAAAGGCAGAAATCACTGATGTTATTTTTTAAATATGCAAAAAATTGTATCGCTAATAGTAAAATTTAAAACAATGGTTAACGCTTAACCCATCAGAAAATTCCATTTTTTTTTTTTTTTGTTTTTTTTTTTTTTTTGCTCATCCCTATTTTATTAATGAATTAATATTTGAAAAAAACTGTATTAACATCAAGTGTCATCCAGTACAAATTAAAAAAAAAGCTATTTGAACTTGAATGGATGAATAAAAAGTATTTTATGAGTGATTGAAAATTTGAACAAGATATAGGGAGAATGTGAACTAATAGTAGGAATTGAATAAATAAATTCGAGATTTATTATGTGATCATAATTCAAGCAGTGTATACTATAGTCCAAGGAAGGATTCTTAATTATCTTGAGATAGAACGAAACATTCTGTTCTTAAAGTTAAATCTGTATCATTAAAATTCCGTTCGTAAATATTGGACATAAGCCAATATGAGTGAAAACTAAATAGAGAGAAAAATTGAATTTCTGGTGAATTTATTTTCCAAAGTAAACGTCTCTCAACATAAAATAGAATAATTCTTTTGGAACTACTAAATCCATCGAAATCTGTTCCATTCAAACATGTTACAGTGATTCAAGCATGTAATTGTTGAAGCTAAAAATGGATACGGTTGAACAACTTCTCTCATGTCGTTAACGAAAAAATACAGGCAATTGCAATGTCTATAAGCTTTGGAAAGGATTTTTAAATCTACTTTTAATTTCTTCTAAAATGGTTTTTTTTCCAAATCCTACTTTAAATTGACTAAAAATAAATAATTTTAAGAATGGCAGACATAAATATGAAACTCTTTGAATGTTTTAAACTCAATGCAAGGATTTAAGTTTATCCTATAACTTTAAAACAGTCAAAAAGCTTGAATATTTTCTTTAAAAAATCCAGACATATTTGTTTCTTCCTTTTTTTGGAGAAATTAAAAAATAGATATATGAATCTCATTATCTATGCTCTAATTTCATTTGAATCTCATTAACATACTCTTTATGATAATTGGAGAAAATTTTCGAACATTAAAAAAAAGAGAGAAAAAACTAATTTCTAAAAGTTTTTATTTTGATTTTCGTAAGGTTATGGATTTTCTTCATTTTTGGCATGTCTTCATTTTTGGCCATGGCATGTCTACGGGTCATAATCAGGGATGTTTTCCAGACTGTCGTCAATAGCCCATTGTGCAACTCGTAATAAAGTACCTAAATAAAGCATCGTAAATAAAGTACCTTCCTCAAATAGGTAAATCTTAGCATGTCACTTAGAGAAAATTAGACGTTTTAGATCTCCACTGAGAAAGAAACTAAGATGCAAATTCCCTGATCGAATTCTTGATGGTCTCATCAAAAAATTCTGATGGTTTATGCTGGCTTCATTGCGATTCATGAGAGTCCAACACCATTTCATGGTCCCCATCATACAACATCTTCTATTCTGTACTTATTGAGTTTGATGCCAACAAACTTACATCATTCCACAATGGAAAATGCTACCACGATGGTTAACCACATGAACCAGCAATTCATGATGATCCGTGATGGTCTATGATGGTGCAAACTGTACATTTCCATTAAGGTTTAATGAGAATTCTTGTTGGGTCAACGGGAATATACCGTAAAAACATTTTTTTTAATGTTAATATAAATATATAATCAGGCCAATAATAAATCAGGCCCAATAAATCAGGCCGAACTCTTGTAGGGAACTTTTGGGTTTATTTGTATTTTCCAATTCACATAAATATTGAAAGACCAGAAATTAACTAACTCTTAATATTTATTGAAAAGGACAAAACACATATAAAATAAAACAAGAATAAAAAAATACAAGAATTTGGAAGAGGGGTTAAGGGTTCCGAATTATACGTCCGTATTTAACGGCGGTTCCTGGCAGACTGTCTTAGTTCACCGCCAGAGGCGCTGTGGTGGGGGAAAGAGGAAAGTTTGTCACACTCCCCTTCTGGTTCCGATTTAACGTCTCGTTGAGGGACCAGCACCTTTTGGTCGTTTGTTTCTTCTGAGGGTCGTCAAGGTTTTTGGGACAGGATCAAGAGTCTTTGGTCTGCCTCGTTTACGTAAAGGTGCCACCGGCACTGCATTTTCATCAGAACACTTTTTCAATGCAGACACGTGATACTGTCCTAACGGTTCATGTGGCTTATCAACGTGGGCCACTTCATACGATGTAGGGGACCTTTGGGTGAGGATGATGTACGGTCCATCTCTCTTTGGCATGAACTTGGCCGACTTGGATTTTGCCGCATTGCTCTTAGGATGCAATGTTACCCATACTTTATCACCAGGTACGTACTGTGGTGATTTTTGATCTGCGTAGGTCTTTCTCTGATCTTGCTTGAATTCAACTCTATCTCGGATGTCATTAGAGATCTTTTTAGGTAGGGAGTGATCTCGGGAACGAAATTATCGTTGTTGACGATGGCACTCGTAACGTCATCTATGGTTCTCATTTCTCGTCCAAACATGAGAAATGATGCTGTTTCACACTTTGCACTATTCATGGCGAATCTAATCATAGGAAGTTTTTCAGCCCAGCAAGTGTGGTCTTGTCCCACAAGGATTGCAAGACGTGGCTTCAAGTCACGATTTCTCCGCTCTACAGGGTTTGCCTGCGGGTGATATACTGGTGTTAGGTTCTGATCTATTTTTAAAAGGAAACACAATTGCTGCATGACAGCAGAGACGAACTGAGTTCCGTTATCACTTATAATTCTTCGAGGAATCCCATAACGAAGAAAAATCTCTTCCACAAGAACAGTGGCGCATTCTTTAGCAGTTGCTGTAGTGAGAGAAAATAATTCTACCCACTTAGTAGAACAATCTTCCACTATAAAAACCCAGGATTTACCCTCTTTAGTTATGGGTAATGGTCCAAAGAGATCTATTGCCAAGGTTTCAAATCGTTGACTGTATATTGGTGTCTGCAGAAGTCCACAAGGTTTTTGATTACTGGCTTTATATCTAGCGCATTCAACACAGCTCTTAACATAGTCAGCTATGAAGGATCTCATACCAGTCCAATAGTATCGTTGATTTATTCTATTTAATGTTCCCTCTACTCCGTAGTGTCCAGCACTTGGAGCGTCATGGTGTAATTTTAAAATTTGGGCTCTTTCATGCAAGGGTACTACCAACTGTGCTTCTTCAGCATCTGAAGCAGGAGAATATCGGAATAATACGCCTTGATTCATTATATATCCTCTTTGTGTCCAATTGGAGTAGTCTACTCCTTTTTCCGGATCTTCAAAACATGTAATTATTTTCTTAAGCTCTTCATCTTTCATTTGTTCCTCTCTTATTTCTTTGCGCGTTTTCTTAGGGAAGTTTACAGAAATAGTGGAAGCTTCGCAGAATACTTCATCAGTTTGGCATATGGGTCTTGAAAGCATGTCTGCCACATAGTTCGATTTCCCGGGGAGGTATTCTATCTTAAGATTGAACTCTTGCAACTGCTCTTGCAACTGCAGGGCCCATCTCGCCAGTCTTCCAGATGGAGATTTTAAACTCATGAGCCACCTGAGAGGTTGATGATCGGATGAAATGATGACTTCGGTGCCTTCCACGTATCCTCGGAATTTCTGAAGTGCCCAAATGACAGCAAGGGCCTCACGCTCTGTTGTTGAGTAATTCCGTTCCGCAGAACTCAGCCATCTGCTTGCGTATTCAACAGGATGTTCTTGAGTTCCGTGTTTTTGCAAAAGGACAGCACCCAAACCGTAGTTACTAGCGTCTGTTCGTATGAGGAATGGTTTAGTTTCATCCGCTTGCTTTAGAATCGGAGGAGAAATCAAGCTTCGTTTCAGTTCTTCAAATGCTTTTTGCTGTTCAACACCCCATTCCCAAGAGGCAGTTTTCTTTGTCAAATTGGTAAGTGGTCTGGCAATTTCGGAAAAACCAGGAATAAATTTTCGATACCACGAACATGTTTGTATAAACGATTGAACTTGTTTCACGTTTCTTGGAGAAGGCATGGAGGTGATGGCATTTACTTTATCTGGGTCTGTTTTAATTCCCTCAGATGTTATCCAAAGTCCTAGATACTTTACTTTAGAACATGCACATTTACATTTCTTTCTGTTTGCACTAAGTCGAAATTTGTCAAGACGGTCAAAGACATCTTTCAGATCTTGGATATGTTGTTCAAAGGTAGGTGACAACACAAACAGATCATCTAGGTAAACCAGCAGTTTTACCGAAGGAAAACCGTTGCGGAAACGATCCATCAGGCGTTGGAATGTTGCTACAGCGTTTCGTAAACCAAAAGGCATTCTTTTGAATCGGAAAGTGCCAAAAGAACAGCTGAATGCTGTTTTATCCCTGTCAGCTGGGTTGACTTCTACCTGATGATAGCTAGCAGTTAAGTCAATGGTTGACATATATTTACATGTCTTTGCATCATGCCATAAATCATCCATTCTGGGTAATGGATATGTATCAGGTAAAGTTTTCTCATTTAGTTTTCGATAGTCCACGCAGTCTATAACCATTCGGTTTTGGAACTAAAACCACGGGCGCGGCATAAGGCGACTCGCACTCTTCAATTATATCCTTCTCTAGCAAATCATCAATTTGTCTCTTCAACTCTTCTTTCTTTGAAGGAGGTAATCAGTACGGGGGTACAGATACTGGAGGATGATCACCAGTATTTATGTAATGTTTTGCATATGGAGTAGCATCTCCCCCTGGTTCGAAGATTCTTTCATACTGTTTCAACAGGGTGTTGAGTTTGTTTTTTTCTTCACTTGACAGTTGTTGACCTTCTTCCTCTCTCAGTTGACAAGTATTGGATTTTGCACATGGCGTATTCTTGATATCACACGAATTGGCTTCCTCGGCAAAATTAAATTTTCGTCGGGGAAAATCGTTAAAGAACCATCTGTGAGTTTTCAGATCAAGGACGATACCAGTATCTTGAAGGAAATCCGTACCAAGGAGAGTACGATTTTCTTTTGCATGATGTAATGCGATTAAGTTTGTTTTAAAGACTCTTCCTTCAAGTCCTATATCTACCGAAGTAGTGAAGGCTTCCACTTGTCGTTTTTCTCCGTCAGCAAGTTGAGTCTCTTGAAAGTCTGCACCTTCTCGTTTGAGAATTTGATACAACCGTTCACCAGCAATACAATGGCTTGCTCCACTGTCAGCACATGCAGTACCTAAGAGTCCATTTACTGTTATATTCAAAATAGCTAATTGTGATGATTCGTCTACACATGACTGGAAAAGGACATTCCCAACACTGGAACAGGAGTTTGTGATAGGTGGATTGCATTTAGGACAGCGAGATTTAATTATGCCAGGTTCTCCACATCCATAGCATCTTCTACCAGTTCTGTTCTCTTCAAATCTGTCGCTGTTTACTTTATGATGTTGATCATCATACATAAAATCATTTCTTCGCGGAGTTCTTTCATAATTAGAAAAGTCCTGCTTGTTATGACTCTGAACTCTAGTATCTCGCCTATTTTCTTTCCTAAAAGGATGCATGTTATATTTCTGGTAATATTGTACCCTGGGACTACGCGAATACTTGTTTTGATTATAAAGTCTTGTTGATTCTGTTTGTTTCAAATTAAGCTTCTTTTCTGTGTTTGTTTTCTGCAAATCTTTTTTGCTTGATCGAAGATTTTCATACACATCCATTTTCTCAATTAAATCCCCAGGAGTTTTCCATTCACACTAGACATCTAAGAAGTGCTCTTTAGCTTCTGGAGCAATTCTCTTCTTCATTTGATCGACGATCATCAATTTTTTCAATTCATCAAAAGTTTTAATGTCTAATTCCATTAACCAATTTTCGAAAAAAGTTCAAAATGAAAATCTTTCCAAGTTTTCTCAGGTGTTTTTCTGTGAGTAGCATACAACTGTCGAAGTTTTTCTGCACTTAGTTTAAATCTTTTCAGAAGCATTTCTTTGATATAGTCAAAATCTTGAGCTTTATCGTCTGCTTCTCTTGCAATGAGTTGCGCAATATCGTTTGGCAGGACGCCAAGTAAATAAGCTACCCAATTCTCTTTGTCTACTTTTAAAAATTTCAATTGGCGTTGAAATAAGTTGAGATATAAAACCATATCGTCCTCTTTCGGATTGAATTCAGGTAGTAATTTCTTTAATTGCAAGTTGACAGGACAAGTACTAGTTAAACCAGATGATGGTTGTATGAATTTTTGGGCTTCAATTTGCAAACGTAATTTTTCCAGTTCAAAATTCTGTTGTTGTTCCTTTTCTTTTAATATTCGATTTAGCTCTTCGGCCTTTTCTCTAGAAATTCGTTCTTGCTCTTCTTCTTTTTCTCTATTTAATTTTTCGCTTCTTTCTTCTTCGACTCTGTCATCAATAATATTTTGTAACACATTGAGGCAAAAATCTTCATCGTATGCTTCATTTTCAGTGATTAGTTTCTTAATTTGTATGACTTTAGCATCGGGAGGAACCTTGAGACCCATTTCTTCAGCTAATACACATAAATCGACTTTTTTTCCCAAAAATGTCATTGTAGCAGATTTTGAAAGCACCACTTAATAGATATTATTTAATACTTATTGCAGGCTAGATAACCCCAATTGTCTTAAAATGTCACTGATAATTTAATGTGAAATGTTTCTAATAATAGTTAACCTATTACACAATATTACTTGAGATAATTTGAACCAGTTAATATGATCTATTCAAACAACCAATTTAAAATGAAAATACACGATGTTTTAATTATAAAGCAAGTAGTGGTAATGTAAATTATAACTATAAGTACAAACATTGCTACGTTTAATATACAAATATTTCACTTTATTCAAGAGTATTTATGCAGTGAATAAGTTATTACAATATCATATTAGTGGTGAAAATTGTTTAACGGTTAGAATGTATGAAATAAAAATTTTACTCAAAAAATGCACATGTGTTATTCATCTATTAAATTTAATTGCTTCACTTATTATTTTCAATACCCCAAAAGTAAAACAATAATAAATTTCTTAAATTATTTACTTTGATTTTCCTAGATAAAAATTTTATTTTACCAAGATAAAGATTCTGTTTTCCTTTTTTTTCCGAAAAAAACACAACCCTTTATTTACCAAAATTAACCACCTTTGTTACTAAAGTGTATTCAATATAGAAACATATATATAAAACACATAGCAAAAGGAAAAAAAAATTATTCCTTTTTTTATAAAAACAAATTGTAACAAATAGAAATTGTAATAATAAAACTATACTATAAGTTATATGAATGAATTAAAAAGAAGCAACATATTCTTAAATTTCTTTTCCTCTTTCTTATTTTAATTTTTTTTTCTTTAAATAAAAAGCTTTATTATAATCTTAGCTAACTCAATTTATGTCAGTAATTGAGATCAATGAAAATAAAACAAAATACAATATAACATAAGCATAAGTTTCAGTTTCGATTTACAAACACTCCCATTTTATCATGAAAAGAAATTCGTCTGTGGTTTTGGCTCCACAGAAAGCAATAAAGAAAGAATCTTGTCTGATTCACAGACGCGCAAGTATTAATTGAAAGTAATAATATTCAAATAGATGAGTAATTTTAAACACACTTTTTAAATGAGAAAACAAAATCAATCCTTAAATATTTTAAGAATGCAGTTTTTTTTTTTTTTTTTTTTTTTTTTTTTTAACTTTTACACAATATATTCATTTTAAAACATAAAAAATAGCTAACTCTCATGATATATTTCTCTACCAGATTCTTAGTTTATAAAAATTATTTTGAGAATGAATGATTCAAAATACGTATAACATTAAAGTGAACACACCGAATTATTATACAACATATTCACTAATTTCAAATCAATGGATAGTAAATATTAATTTTTACTCTAGTAAACCTTACTACTATGAAAACTATACTTATCGGTGTTGAGCGGGAAAGGGTTTTCCCGGTTTTCCTCGTCTAGCTGGGGTGAGCTGGAAAACGGAAATACTAATTCAAAATCCAGGTAATAGAGGTACGGGATGTCCTCATAAAAAGCACAAAACTGAACTGGATGTTCATTTGCTTTCTGAAAAAAAAAATTGAGCCAGCAAGGAACCGTTAATTCGGCGCGAAGTTGGGCGTCATTTTGTAGGGGAAGTTTGGGTTTATTTGTATTTTCCAATTCACATAAATAATGAAAGACCAGAAATTAACTAACTCTTAATATTTATTGAAAAGGACAAAACACATATAAAATAAAACAAGAATAAAAAAAATACAAGAATTTGGAAGAGGGGTTAAGGGTTCCGAATTATACGTCCGTATTTAACGGCGGTTCCTGGCAGACTGTCTTAGTTCACCGCCAGAGGCGCTGTGGTGGGGGAAAGAGGAAAGTTTGTCACAAACTCTAGAACTTATTTTTAGTTTGAAGTGAATAACTATACTCGATAATTACTGTAATGCAACAAAAGATATTTTCTAGCTTTTAAAATTTCTTAAACTTAGTTTTTTTAATCATTCTTAACCGAATTTTAATTAAATTAAATCAATTATTTAATTTTTATTCAAATTTATAAAAAGCGACTATAAATATTTTTTCTTTTCTTATCGATCAATGTAACGGCTAACTTTTTATTTAGATACTAATGTAGACTCAATAATTCACTTTCCTATTTTTATTGACTTGGTTCAACCCTCGAATATCAATCCTTTCCCAACCCTTGATTATCAATCTTAACTAAAATTCTTGATGTAAGAGAATAATTTTTCTTGTTCCCTATAAGGAGTTTTTCTTAATTTTGAATTATGGCCATTTTCAATACGTAATAAATCAGTTTTTCTTAAACGATTTTATTCATTTCTCTGAGATATATTTTATAACCACCGTAGAACCTTATTTTATGGGTTATACGACTACTAATGTTCAACTACGTCATTTTGAGCCGCCCAATCCAGAAAACTCCTAGATCAAGTATTGGGAGAAATTCGTGGAGGACGTTTTAATAGAACCAACCCGCATTTGCGTTACATGCAGAGGAAGACCACGAGAACGTCCCACAATTAGCCTGACGGCAAGGAGACTCTAACCCATGATCCGTCTAGCATTTCAGAAGACAAGGGAACTCCTTGATTAAGTATTGGGAGAAACTTTTGCCTTCGTGGAGGACGTTTTGATGGAACTAACCCTCATTTGCGTTACATGGTGAGGAAGACCACGAGATTCTTTCACGGGTAGCCTAACGACAAGGGGACTCTAACCCATGATCCGTCTACCACTGAGGGTGTTTTACGTCAGCATTGTGGCCGGTACGAGCCTGAATTTGTATCGACCGCTATTGCTGGGATTTGAACCCGATTCACTTCATTGGAAGGCGAATGCTCTATCCCCTGAGCCATCGTGACTCCTCTGAGATAATTATCATTATATATTACAACCAAAAATATGTTTAAAACTACCTGTAAGATTCCACTAATGAAATTAATACGATCCCCGCAATTGTTTTTTCTAAAAAATTTTCTTTCCCTACATATTATTATTACGAATGCTTTTAGCTATAAAAAAAAAAAAAAAAAAAAAAAAAAAAAAAAAAAAAACTTTTTTTTTAAAAATATTTATAGTGTTATCACTTTCGATATTTTAATTTTTAAAGACCAAAGATGGAGAACGAAAATACAAACTGTCATTTTGGAATTTGATACGGAGATTTCCTTAAGGAGATGTGAATAGGTGAAAGTTTAAGGCAAGAAAGACAATTTGCTGTTACTTTCGAAGAAAAGATTATTTTCCCTCAAAAGATAAAGCCTCAAGTAGACAAATGGGGTTGAGCAGATTGGAAATATAACTTTCAAGCGTTATTGAAAGGGGGGGGGACAGAATTATATCTTTTTTCTTATTTTTTTTAGAATTTCGCTCCAGCAACAGCCCATTAATGATAAGAGTGGAGCAGAAATTTTATTTCATTCACTTTGAACAAATATTCTTTTCTTACATCCCATAAGTTTCAAAGTATTATCAGCTTTCTTTCTAATTGGCATGATTCTGAAAATAGTAATAGAAATTTTATAAAATTTTTTTCCGGCTTAGCATCACAGAGATTCAATTACAAAGGGGTACTTGTTATTTATTTTTACTTAAAGCTATAATACGCTTTCATTATTTTGTTTTTTTGTTTTTGCCGTTTTCTTAGAATATATTATTTTAATGTATTTTATTAGTTAAAAAATGTTTTCTTGCAAATGTTTCTTTGTGTGCAAAAATATGTATTTTACATGATTACTAATGGATCTGTATTTTTTCAATTCCTACTATTAGTTAACCCCCCCCCCATGTCTTATTCAAATTTTCAATCGTTCATAAAATAATTTTAATTTATCCATTCAAATAAAAAATAATGAACCTGTAGTTTATGATACTTGATGTTTATACAGTTTTTTTCAAATATTAATTAAATCATTAAAGAGCGAAAAACGAAATGGAATTTTCAGATGGGTTAAGCGTTAGTCATTGTCTTAAATTGTATTATAAGCGGTTCAGCTGGTCACATATTTTAAAAATAACATCAGTGACAATTTCTAACTCATAGCTCTATTTGAATAAAAAAAATAGTTTATAGCGCACATTTAAATATGTAATTATTTTATATTCGCTGTGTCAGATAAATTCACTAAAGAAACATTACGTGGTAGCACGTGTGGTCCACGTCACCCAATTTATACTTTTATAGTTGTCTGATACCACGAGCCTTTTTTTTCTTTTCAATTCCAACTATTAGTTCACACTCTCCCTATATCGTGTTCAGATTTTCAATCGTAAATAAAATACACTTTTATCATCCATTCGAATACATTTCTTTAAACTTGTAGTTTAGGACACTTGATGTTAAAACATTTTTTTCAAATATTAATTCATTAATTGAATTCAATTATTTAATTTTAATTTTATATGGAAGGAAAAAAAATGTAATTATTGAATAAAAAGTAACTAAAATAAAATTTTTCTTTGTAGACCTAAGTAGGAATTGAATACTAATAACTGACACTCTTAAAACATATACAGTAAAACCTTTTTTTGTGCAGTGGATAGGGAAATAAAGAAATAAAAAAATCATAAAAGAAATCGCACAAAAAAAAATCTAAAATTTTATTAATTCTTACATGTAATAAACAAGTTTGTACGATATACTACCTAAAACTTTTTTTATGCGGTTGATAGGGACCGCATAAAAATAGTCGGACTTAGAAAATACATCAATGATTTATGAAATAGTTGAGAGAATGCTTTCAATTGAATTAAATAATTAAATTAGACCTAAAGAAATTGTAAAAATATTTAATTCTTCATTGTACATATACCTGGAGAAGTTTTCAAATTATACATTAAATAGTGGAATTATCTGCCTTTTTACTTTCTTTTGGCTACAATTATTCATTTTAAGGGAGTGTTGGATTGAAGGTAGTTGTGATAGCTTTTAGCTAATTGTTTACATAATTATTATGTTGGGCTCTTTTTTTCTTTTTATCTATGGGCATTTAGAGTTATATTTTTTTTTCTAATATATTTTATAATTTTAATATAATTAAATCAGCTTTTTTTTTAAACAATTATTCACTTAACAACCGTTACTAGTTAGCTTAATTCGATAGATGGCACCACCACGGTTTACCGATCTCACGTACCTAGATACGTCGTGGAGGAAGGAACCAATGAAAAAGCAGAAGGAGGAGCTAAGTGGTGGCGTCGACACTGTAGATCGCCATTTTATTCATTCTAATGATTTTTTTTCCAATTGTAGGTTGCTGACTGATTTCGCCATTTTTATTTTGGCTTAGGCCTCCCCGGGGATGGATCCGAAGCGCGTCGATGAATCGATAAGTTTATTTTAAAAACTTAAATTTTCCTTTTTTTATTTTTTTTAAAATTAGAATATATATTATTTTTTTTTTTATCTAAGCCCAATTTTATTTTAAATGATTGATTAATTTTAATGATTATGTATGTTAGACCTGAAATGTTAAGCTGCCTGATCCAAATGTTCCCATACTATTTTACTCTAGAAGAAATAAATTTAATTATGTTTAAAATGTAAATCCATCTTAATCTCAATTATTTGGCTTTATCTTATTATTACTGTTTTTACTATAGTTCATCCTTTTTAGCCACGATGTTTCAAGATTTTGTTAGGGCTATCGTTGGTACCGCATAGTACATGTTTAGTAATAATTCCTAATAACTTTCCATATGTTGTATCTCAATTTTAAAATTAACACAACGCAAATTTTTTTTCATTATTCAATAATCTAAATTTCTATTTTTAGTCATTAAATTAAGTTGTACTAACCACTAGTTTAGTTTACCGATACAACAGGAGTACTTATGTCTAAAAATAAAATAAAAATCATTAAAACTACATATAAATAGAAACAAAAGTAACTAATTTATTTATCTTTAATTTCACTATAAAATGAATCCTTAATCACGTGAATCGTGTATAAAACTCTGAATACGAAGCGTATACTGTTCTCGCGTCGAGCGACAATATGTACGTAAATGACTCTGCCTTGTCAGGAGATTGTTTAAAATAAATGAACAGAGCATCGCGAAGTCCAGATACATCGTTGTCAAGGAGACCACGTAATCAGAGTTCGTCCACAACATGTATATGTACATACATTGATAGTAAACATAAACTGGTGCTAACGCCGCTAAGATTCATATACCGCATAAAAAATCTCGCACAAAAATAAAATCGCACAAAAATAAAATCGCACAAAAACAAAATCGCATAAAAAAAGACCGCACGAAAAGAGGTTTTACTGTATTTAATATCTTATAAAAAGCAACAAAAAAAAAAAAAAAATTCAGCATTTCTAAAAAAATTCTGCCATAATTCATCAACTGATACTTTGAATCCTCCTTTTGAAGGGAAATGTTTTTAATGTGGTCATTTGTAAAAGGTGGACCAATAGAATAAATCCACATATTTTAAAATGAAACCAAATGTAAAAGAATTGCACTTTTCAGAAATTTTTAGAAAAAATTGCAAATTATCTACTCTACAGTGTCGATTATAATCACGCTTGAAATATCGTGTTACGGTCAAAATAATTAAAATTAAAAATATTTTTTCAGTATTTGTAGATCAAAGATCAAAGACAAATACTTCATCTTCAGGGCAATAACAGTGATACGCCCTACCCTTCTCAACTAAAAGGTTTGCTACTCCTTGATTTGAAAAACGGGCTCAACTTTATGCTGCTGAAGCTTACTCAAGACAAGCTGATAAATCGCATTTTCAGGAAATATGACTCAATTATTTTAAAATAAAAATTTAAAAAATAGCGCACTGTTCAAAAAATTTAAAAAATATTCGCAAATTGTTTTTTCCCTTGTTTCTTTAATATGCCCGATGGAAATATCGTCTTTTGAACAATATAAAACTGAGTTAGAAATATTCTTATACATCAGCATTTTTAGACAGTAATTTTCAGAATAATGTTTTAACATGTTTTTAAAGAATCGCATTTTTCTAAAAATTGAACAAAATATTTCATGTTGGGTCTGAGTGTAAACTCTCGATTTAACATTTCATGGTACAGTTACTGATGTCATTTGTTGAATGATGATCGTCCAAATACAACAGCGCTAGAAAGGAAAATTAAACAGAGCGAAACACATTTAATTTATGATTTTTTAAAAATGAAAATTTTTTTATGTTTTATTCTGTACATTTTAATGTCACGCTTTTAGAAATTTCTCGGAAAAAATGGTTAAATAACAATTTTTTTATTGTTATTTTACTATATTCAAACAAAATAGTCGAATAAACATGAATAAGACGGTTTTCACTCTACACTGTCTTTTAAATTTACGCTTGTGTTTGGAACAAAATAAAGCAATTTAAAAATATACTTTCAGTATTTCTGGGAAAACATACACTTTTTAAGAAAATATGAAGCACATAGTTTAACATGAACCACGTTTTAAATGAATCGCAGTTTTCAAAAAAATTAAAAAAAAAAAAACTCCATTTTATCGCTGCTTTTTTTTTCTATTTACGCTGGAAAGATCCTATTCTAAAAGTCATAAGCCAAATTTAAAATTAGTTTTGGAAAAATATGTGCATTTTCAAGAAATTTGATGCCGAAATTATAAGATGAAACCAGTTTTAAACGACTAGCTCTTTTAAAAAAATTTTTAAAAAATCGTAAAATTTCCATTTGGTTGTTTCTTTAATATGTATGCTTGAAACATCGTGTTTTGCACAAAATAAAGTGAATTAAAAAATATTCTTTCAGTAGTTTTAGACATATATAGGTATTTTCAGAAAATATGAGACGTATATTTTAACATGAAACCAGTGTTAAGAGAAACGCGGTTTTCTAAAAATATAAAAACACTCGGAAAATATCCATTACATTACCTCCTTTATACTTATGCTGTAAATATCATGTTTTGGAAGCGATTATAAAATTAATTTTTTTTTCAAATATGCGCATTTTCAAGAAATTTTAAGTGAAAATCTTAACATGAAACAAGTTTTAAGAGAAACGTGCTTTTCAAAAAACTGAAAAAAAAATTGCAATGTTTTCTCTCAATTATTTCTTTAATATATGCGTTGGAAATATCGTTTTTTGCAAAAATAAATCTATTTTAGAGACATTCTTTAGTACTTTTGGACAAATATGGGCAATTTCAGAAAATATGACTCACATATTTTTACGCTTTTTAAAAATTTTTAAAAATCCGCAAAATGTCCTCTCTGTTGTTTTTTTAACATACATGTTAGAAATTTTTTATTATGCACAAATTAAAACTCACACAAAAATATTATTTCAATATTTTGAGATATATATAGGGGCTTTTTCAGAATATATGAAGCGCAAATTTTAACATGAAACTAGTCTATAACAAAAGCACTTTTCAAATTTTTTTTTTAAAGAATTCAAAGAGCATCCACTTTCTAGTGTCTTCTATATTTATGTTTGAAGTATCGTGTATTAAAAGAAATCAGAAAGTACCTTTTGCGGATAAAATCGTATTTGTTGAGATGTTTGTGGAATTTATAAAAAAATATTAATTAGAATTTACTTTCTAAACCTTTTTTTTTTTAATTTTAAGTGTCTTTTTTATTTATCTGTTTGTAATTTTTGTATTACAAAATATAATCGGAAGAAGAAAGGCTCAGCATTATTCAATTAATATCACTGTAGAATCTATTAAATTTATTAGCTACTAGATGGCGTCTTATAAGGAAAATGTAATTCAGAACCACTAGATGGCGTCGTATAATGTAAATGTAATATAGATTGATATAAGAATTCAATGAAGGCAGATGTTAGCCTAATGAACCAAAATAACTTTTTGTTGTTGTTTAAAATGAAAGTTCATCTTTGAATTTACAATTAATTTTCTTTTTGTATGAAAAGCTATGAAAACTTAAATTTAAGTTTTTAATATTTAAATGCTAAATTAAAACATTGTTTTACGCTATTTTATTTAAATGCATATTTGCTAAGAATAAATGATAATAATGAATAGTTGACTGAATGTAAACAATAACCTAAACCTTAACTAAAACAATAACCTTCCTGAAACCGAAAGAAATGTAGAGAACTTCCTGTGTATCCCTCCACTTACGTTATGATGTGTGAACAGGCTTAATATTCTGGGAAGTTTTATTATTGTGATTTGTGTTCAAATTTGCGTTTAATTTCAGTATTCATAAAAGTTTCCAGTTATTTATAAATTTTAACTGGTTGTGAACCTAAAACAGATTTAAGAAAATTAATATCACAACATAAATTGTTTTTATTTTCTTTTGTTTTTATTTTAATTTTATAACCACCGTTGAATAGCCGACCCAATTGTCGGGTAAACGACTACTGGATTGGGTTCAAAATTATAACTACGTAGTTGAATATTAGTAGTCGTTAACCCGAAGTTCAACTACGTAGTTGTAATTTTGAACCGAATCCAGAACACACGGGAACTTCTGGATCAAGTATTGTGAGAAATTCGCCATCGTGGAGGATTTTTTTATGGAACTAACTCGCATTTGCATTACATGGAAAGGAAGACCACGAAAACTTCCTACTTTTAGCCTGACGGCAAGGGGACTCTAACCCATAATCTGTCTACCACTGAGGATATTTCATGTCAGTACTGTGGTTGTTCAAACCGGATTTGGGACCGTACCGGATTCCTATAACTGTCGCTGGAATTCGAGCCCGGTTCACCTGATTGGAAGGCTAACGCTTTATCCCCTTATCCATCACGGCTCAAAGTAAAATGTTTGCTATGTTTTAAATGTTATCCCTTATTTGGCTATATTTGTGTAAAATAGCACCGTTAGTCATTTATTGGTTTGCATCTTGCAGGGCATGGCAATGCTTGCGGAGTCTTCCAAATTTTTATGTTGTTTATTTCCTTAACATTTCATAGACACGTTATACATATAAATTAATTTAATTAAAATTTAAAACATAATTACATTTTAATTACATTTATATTAAAAAAAGACGTTATATTGTAAACACTACAAGTTTAATAATATTTTATGGTGCCCTTTTTCAAGGCTTAAAAATCGATCGGAAGTAGTAACCCGGAAGTCTTATGACAAATTTTAACATCTAGCGCCATTTGCGCTTAGCGGTCAACCCCCTGACCATACTGAGCTTATATTTTATTTAAAAAGAATGTGATTCGTCTCGGCAGCTGTTCCCCTTAATTCTCGATCTAACCAGTCATATTTCCAGAATTCTTTTTTTTTTATCACTTTAGTTCCATCCGAAAAGGTTTTAAATATTTTTTTCGTCCTCATAAAAGGCGTGTGTTGTGGATCAGTTTACATATTAGAATTGAAGTAAATAAAACAAGAAGAACAAGAATAAATAAATAATTTTATTTTTTAAGCTCTTAATTCTATGTTCCATAAAATTGATCAAGTTTTTCACAAACAAAGAATTCCCGTGGAATACAAATAAAAGTGTTTCTTAAAGAAGAAAAAATAACAAGCATTATAATAAACACATCACTTAATATATTATCATGACGAACCCAATCTGTTAGTATTGTACCTCTTTTAATATTTTCTTTTAAAACTGATCATTAAACTTTCTAACAGTCTTAACAGTCGTCTAAGCAATACTTATATGCAATTTGATATACAATGTTTGTCATAATTCATATATATATATATATAACTACACTTATTTTTCTTAAGTAAAAAACTGTTGGTCATATGGTTTTAAAAATATGCATACACTGGTCTACGATACCCATGATAATAAATCACTACAAATACTTCACATACAGTTAAAGAGAAATCATAAACAAAACCATACCTTTATTCTTTGAGAGGCAATACAATGATAAGCCACATTTTCAAATGGTTCTTTAAAAGTTCTTAAGAACTATTTTTTGTGAAAAAAATTGATTTTCATATACAGTCCCTGGCCAAATTATTAGACGCACAATAATATTCTATGTAAAATCCTAGTTATCAGGTGATACTATACAGTTTTGTTGTTTTTTTGTGACTGAAACCGGTTTGCACTTGTTTACGTTCGTGTATAAGTTGTTTAACATTGTAATGCAATACGCTAAAAATAAATACAAATAGGATGTATTTAAAAAGTCTTCTGAATAAAAAACCATGATGTTTAAACTCAAAAATATTATAATTATTTGTGGATATATTATAATTATTATATATTATAATTAATTATTAAAGTTCATTAAATATATAAAAATATTATAATAAACATATAATTTCGTGTAACACATGTCATTATTAAAAAACTACAGTGTGTCTAATAATTTGGTCTAATCATTATAATATACTAATATAATACCTGATATAACAAATATTCTAATTTATACAATATATCGTCGAATTTTATCCAATAGTCGAATTTATATTATGTATCGTTGAATTTAATCCATTTATGCACTAACGTAAACAAGTGTAAACCGTTTTCAGTCTCGTAAAAACCACCTGAAACCAGCTGTATCACCTAATATTTAAGTTTTTTACATAGAATCTTAGAGTGTGTCTAATAATTTGGCAATAATCAAGAGGAAATACTGGAACTCTTATCTAAAGAAGAGTTTGAATGCAAAAATTTGATTTATCATTGCATTGTCAGAAATCCATCATTCATAATATATATTTACAATGTCCATTATAATAACATTACGAAAAAATCATTTATAACTATTCTAGTAAACATTTAAAAAGGAATGTTTGAAATTAATCACAGACAATTTTTGCACCTGTTCTGCTTTCAAACATTATAACTATTAGTATAAACCATTATGAAACATCGTTTTTTTTTTTCGTTGGATACTTAATACTGTTTTAAAAATGTAATTCAACCAATAATAAAAATAATTTTCTATGTGTATTGTGTTACGTAATTAATTTAAAAATTTTTAAACTCAATTTTATATTTTGACCACCTTTTTTTTTTTTTTTTTTTTTTTTTGTGCGTAGAGAGACATTTCTCTTAAATAGTTGATTATCTTGAAGGGGGGAAAAATAAGACAATAACTTCAGCAAATTTTAAAATAAATAAAATCACTCAGAAAAAAAAAAGTTTTACAAAATGACCCCAACGTAAAGAGATTTAGCAGCTCCTAGTATGAACTAAGATTCAACGCATGAGAGTCAATGTTACAGTCAGGAACTACGTCATGTCCCTTTAACCTTCATTTTATTCTTTCGTTCTATCTCAAAATGTGCTAGTTCATCGATTTGGATAATACAAATGAATTTTCAAAAAAAAAAAAAAAAAAAATGTCATAAATATTTTAATAAACTATCTAATGCAGAACTATTCATAAGTAGTATAAACATGCAGCACCAGACTAACCGTTCTTATTCTCCGGTAATTTGGAACAGAGTTTTGGATCAGAACTATAAATTCGTTTCAAGGAGATTCTATGTCCCCCTAAATTTTGCTTTTTCCTTCATACACAGGACTCTTACCAGCCCTTGGGGGGTCCGGTTATCATCTCTTACATCAGAAAGCCTCCACGCGGTTTTTTAAAAGTAGCCTGCGCAGACTATTTATAAAGTGAACCAGTTGTGCTCATGAACCCAATTTCGAATTTAAAAGTAGTTACGAGAAATTTATCATATATATTTGAGAATTAAATCTACAGTGGTTGACAAATAAATAAGACAAACTAATCATATTAGTTAAATTAAAAAAAAGACATATATTTGTTACCACTGTCTTATTTTTACTATATTTCCTATTAAAGGGATCTTTCTTAAACTGGTTTACCTTTATTGTTGTCTCATCGGACTACCTATAAGAAACCGTGTGGAGGCTTTCAATTGTAGGTGGCGTCGGTCCGGTTTACATTATGTCTATGAGAGCTAGCCTTTATGAAAATTCTTAAACTAGAATAGAAAAGAAGGAAAAAGTTTCAAAATAAATTTAAAATAAACAATGTTTGATTTTAAGTTTCTCAATTTAAGGAGGTCAATCTTTAGCACAAATGTTCTATTTCTAAACTTTTCACATTTCTCTTTCCTGTGATGAATTTTAAAGGTAAAAATATTTTTTCCATTCCTCTTCTAAATTACATTTACGATCAATTAACAAACATTGATTCTATAGAACGGTGCTGGTTGTAGAAAATAGGAGCCATATATGGATATTGGAGATTACTTTACACATAAATCAGGAAGAATTGGTGTCTTGGATAGTTTTCATCCAATTAAGCACTATCTCGAAGTTTCACTATTTTGAAACATTTAAAATCATGAATGTACTAAAATTGTTTATTAAAATGTGCTGATCATAGAATTGCAACTTTCAGAAATAAAATATATTTTTCCGTAGTTTATCTTAATAGTCAGGGATAATAACTCTCAGTTTTTAATGTATAGTGAGCAAAATAAAAAAAGGACCACCCTCAATAACTCTTTACGTTCTAGGAGGACCCAATCTTAATGTAATGATAGTTAATTAATTAGTGCAGGTTTGAAGGGGTGACTTCAAATATGCTAATTTATTAGTGCAGGCGATATTTTAAGATACGAAATCAGACACAAAAATGTACTTTCTCTAATAAAATTCGGATTTCTGATCACTGATTTATTTTACTTTTTACTTATTTCGCCATACCTCAAAAAGTTTTTAAACGAATTAAAAAATTGTTGCACACAATTATAAAATTTGTTCATCAAGAGATAATTCCGTACAAAATATATCCTTTAGTATAGATTTATTATTTTATTTAATAATAGTCGAAAAATTGTGTATCATAAGGTATACAATTTTTCACATTATTTTATAATAAGTAATTTTAAATGGCAAATGAGCGAATTCGGTCGAATAGTTTCTGAGAAATCTAATTTTGAAAAAGTGGTATTATTAAAATTCAATTTCTCAGAAACTATTCAACCGATTTGTTCGAATTTTGTATTTTGCCATGTAAAAATCCATTCTTTGAAATTAAGTAAAACCTTACAATTCAAAATTTTTTCTACTGTAATAAAATAAACTAATAAAAAATAGTAAATACTCACTATAAGTTCTTTTAGAGAGGAATTATCTTTGGCTAAATGAAATTTATTATTGTATGCAAAAAATGTTTAGTACACAAGAAGTAAAATCAACATTAAGGGATCCAAACTTTGCGCCGCTCTCTTAATTAAACTATATGGACCATATTTCCTAGATTATTATCTTATTTTGGGGATCAGAAATCTGAATCCGTAGGGAAAAAAAGTATGTTCATTCGGAGAAAATACGTTTTTGTGTCTGATTTCGCAACTTAAAATATTGTATGCCCTTATTAACATATTTGAGGTCACCCCTTTGAAATTTTAAGATTGAGTCCTAGAACTGGAAGATCCGATCATTTGATCAAAAGTTATTGAGGATGGTCCTTTTTTTTATTTTGTCGCATTGTACATGTTTATTAGTTTAAAATCTATTATTACATAATATAAATAATAACTTTATTTTTCAATGTAAATTTAAAACATGGTGAAATGAAACTAACAAAAATGTTTTAATTTAATTGACTTTGTATGCACAAAGAAAAGTCATCATTTTCTACTCTTTTAGTATCGCCAAGTTACTACAATTATCACCAACAACAAGGACATT
Source organism: Parasteatoda lunata (assembly GCA_949128135.1). Lineage (NCBI taxonomy): Eukaryota > Metazoa > Arthropoda > Arachnida > Araneae > Theridiidae > Parasteatoda > Parasteatoda lunata. Next base: position 2,182,143 of record OX421975.1, read on the forward strand.
AACTATTTATTTTACTACACATGAAGCAATAGTTACTACCACAGAAAGACTACAAATTCTTTAAAACATTTATTTCTTTATTATGGTCCATTAAACTTGTCCTTAAAGGAACAATATTTCAGCTAAATATTTACGAAAACTGAAAAAACTTTCCTCAGAGTTTCAGTTAAATAAAGCTAAAAACCTAAAAATGTATTTTTTTATTGGTTTCATTTAAACTGACGGATGATTCTTGGATCAAGATATATATTTTTACTTGAAATTATATGAAAAAAATAAAAAAGAAAATCTATAGTTATCCGTTAAGCCATGGTAAGAAATACTAAAAAAAAATATTTTTATGAATAGTTTTAAATAAAAAACATTTAATTTAAAAAGAATGAATGCATTTAAATGATGATTTAAAAATTAGGCTGTAAGTGAAATATGTCAACTTTTTAAAAGGAGTGAAATTATATGTACATTTTTATTAAGAGTATCTTTGTTTTCTTATGAATAATTAGTTGTTAGACTTTTAAGAATAATTAGTAGTTAAATATCATTTGCCAACTATTGAAATCTCTCTCGTAGATTATGTTTCAATTTTTTTCTATCATTACCCAGGCCAAAATTTTTGATACTTTTTCCAGTAATGGACTTACATAATCATGATGGTAACTATCAATAATTCCATCAAAAACCATTATATTTATTGATAACATAAGTAATCATCACCCCAATGTAGGAATTCGGACAGATGGTCCAACATAAGAATAGCAACTTATTTTGATGGTTTGTTCATGTTGAAATACAGAAATTTCCATCACAGTTTGTCATGAACAGTCATGAACTACAAAGTCTGTCTGATTTATGGCGGGCCAACCCAAATGATGGTCCTGTTGAACCAACAACAATTTAAATTAAACCATCGTGGAAATGTATAGTTGGAGCCATCAAGGGCTATCGTGGATCCTTGTTAATCAAACTTTTAACTTGATGGTTAGCCTTCATACCAACATAAGTAATCATCACCCCAATGTAGGAATTCGAACAGATGGTCCAACATAAGAATAGCAACTTATTTTGATGGTTTGTTCATGTTGAAATACAGAAATTTCCATCACAGTTTGTCATGAACAGTCATGAACTACAAAGTCTGTCTGATTTATGACGGGCCAACCCATGATGGTCCTGTTGAACCAACAACAATTTAAATTAAACCATCGTGGAAATGTATAGTTGGAGCCATCAAGGGCTATCGTGGATCCTTGTTAATCAAACTTTTAACTTGATGGTTAGCCTTCATACCAACATAAGTAATCATCACCCCAATGTAGGAATTCGGACAGATGGTCCAACATAAGAATAGCAACTTATTTTGATGGTTTGTTCATGTTGAAATGCAGAAATTTCCATCACAGTTTGTCATGAACAGTCATGAACTACAAAGTCTGTCTGATTTATGACGGGCCAACCCAAATGATGGTCCTGTTGAACCAACAACAATTTAAATTAAACCATCGTGGAAATGTATAGTTGGAGCCATCAAGGGCTATCGTGGATCCTTGTTAATCAAACTTTTAACTTGATGGTTAGCCTTCATACCAACATAAGTAATCATCACCCCAATGTAGGAATTCGGACAGATGGTCCAACATAAGAATAGCAACTTATTTTGATGGTTTGTTCATGTTGAAATACAGAAATTTCCATCACAGTTTGTCATGAACAGTCATGAACTACAAAGTCTGTCTGATTTATGACGGGCCAACCCAAATGATGGTCCTGTTGAACCAACAACAATTTAAATTAAACCATCGTGGAAATGTATAGTTGGAGCCATCAAGGGCTATCGTGGATCCTTGTTAATCAAACTTTTAACTTGATGGTTAGCCTTCATACCAACATAAGTAATCATCACCCCAATGTAGGAATTCGGACAGATGGTCCAACATAAGAATAGCGACTTATTTTGATGGTTTGTTCATGTTGAAATACAGAAATTTCCATCACAGTTTGTCATGAACAGTCATGAACTACAAAGTCTGTCTGATTTATGGCGGGCCAACCCAAATGATGGTCCTGTTGAACCAACAACAATTTAAATTAAACCATCGTGGAAATGAATAGTTGGAGCTATCAAGGGCTATTGTGGATCCTTGTTAATCAAACTTTTAACTTGATGGTTAGCCTTCATACCAACATAAGTAATCATCACCCCAATGTAGGAATTCGGACAGATGGTCCAACATAAGAATAGCAACTTATTTTGATGGTTTGTTCATGTTGAAATACAGAAATTTCCATCACAGTTTGTCATGAACTGTCATGAACGACAAAGGCTGTCTGATTTATGACGGGCCAACCCAAATGATGGTCCTGTTGAACCAACAACAATTTAAATTAAACCATCGTGGAAATGTATAGTTGGAGCCATCAAGGGCTATCGTGGATCCTTGTTAATCAAACTTTTAACTTGATGGTTAGCCTTCATACCAACATAAGTAATCATCACCCCAATGTAGGAATTCGGACAGATGGTCCAACATAAGAATAGCAACTTATTTTGATGGTTTGTTCATGTTGAAATACAGAAATTTCCATCACAGTTTGTCATGAACAGTCATGAACTACAAAGTCTGTCTGATTTATGACGGGCCAACCCAAATGATGGTCCTGTTGAACCAACAACAATTTAAATCGTTGGAAATGTATAGTTTGGAGCAATCAAAGGGCTATCGTAGATCCTTGTTAATCAAACTTTTAACCTTCATGGTTAGCATTTTCCATCCTAGGAATTATGGAAGTTTGTTGGCATATCAAAAATCATGAACGCATAATGTTGGATGATGGTGACCATTAAATGATGTTAGACCATCATGAATCGCAATAAAATCAATATAAACCATCATAATGTTTAATGGGACCATCAAGAATTTTGACGTGGGCCGATTCATATGGACAAAATAGAGCGATACAACTTAAAATTCGATCTCACGACTAAAATTGCAGGTTACGAATGTTTTTAAAATATTGAGAGTAAAAAAAAAAAATTATCTTGATACATTATGTAAAAACGATATTGCTTTAAAGGTAAATATTGCACTGGTGCACTTTTTTTATTGCAAAACCTCGGAACGACATGTTGTACATTTTAATTATTTATTGCAAATATCTTTTAACATCCATGGCTTTTGGAAGAAAAAAGAGGAGAAAGTTTTAAAAGACCGGAAGTACATGTTTTTTACCACATACAATTTAAATTTGAAAAAACAAATTGTGAAACATTGTGCTTTGAATTGATAAACATGATATAAAGTTTATTCAAAATATATAGAAAAAACAATGAATGTAAAAACACCGGATTATATTAAATACTTATATTGTTTCTCATGTGCACGTGTTTATATATCGTATAAAATATCACACTCCACAGGGTTTCAGTATCAGAACTTCAATGCAAAAAAAATTTAAAATCTCTGGTTCATAAATATTATTATGTAACTCTGCCATTATCGAAACCTTCTGAATTGCTATTCATAGTATAGTTCGTTCCCCAGGAGTTGTCACTTGGCTCCACCTCCTCGGACGTAGAGTTCATTTCAGTGCGGGAGTAAGAAGAGAAACATCTCCGCGCTTGAAATTGAGACAACCCTTAATGCGCGGCAAACACAAACAGTGACAAACAGCCACTTACTTCGCTTTATCATCCGCTATTATACCTTTCGTTTCTCTAGCAAATTAAATATATTTTTCATTTAAAAACTGCTGTTTTCAAAACAAAAAGGACAAACTATTCACTCAAAAGAGAGAAATATCATAAAAAATGGCGCGAAATATCATCAAGTTTATGAAATAATAAATGTTAAAAAAATGCAGATAAAATTAGCGAAATAAATATTTTTTGCCATAGGATCGCCAAATAGCAACCTTGTTCAGGATTGCTCACAACCTTCTCCCAAAAATAGCGAAATAGTATCGTCGCATACCACGTGATGAAGGTGGAGTCAAGTGCCAACTCCTGGTGAATGTGTTATACATTATACTGGATGGAAGTCAAAAACATAGTGGATTAAAAAAAAAGGCTGTACTGCTTTGAACTCATTTCCGACAATAGAAAACATTTCCAAAATATTCAATTTCTCCAGATACTTTGAGGAAATAAATCTGATTTATTGTAATTCAGGAATACTTAGCGTTATAGAAATATATATGTTTAATAGCTTTGTAAAACAAAGTTACTTCCTACATTGTAACAGCAACTTTTATTTCAAGTAAAATTTTATATTTGTCGTATTATTCCCAGAAATATTCATCCAATTACACTTCTCACAATCTATTTTAATTAATTTTTATTAGTACTTTTCCTTTAAATTAACACTCGTTTCAAATAATCGTCAAGTTTTATTTATTTGATATTTTAGTCTTAGAACTATAGCAAGTCAGCTAATAAGAATTTAAAACACATTTTCTAAATTAAAATGACTCAGTGCAAAACGACTTAGCAGATAGTATTAAATAAGTGCACCCTTCCTTCTAAACAAACAAATTATTTATTTACTGTATTGTTTCTTATTTGTTCGAATTGGGAAAAGTAAATACAACTCAAACTACAACTGCTTGCATTAATTTTTAAATGAAAAAATTCAAACTACAATTTTATTTTGACTTTGAAACTTATATAATACACCGTTAACTTTAAGAAAGCTGTTCTAAATCCATCAAATTCATATCTAAATATAAAAACTATCAAACTTTTTTAATGAAACTTATTTAGCATCCAAACTGATTCAATACCGCGAAAAAGTAACAAGTAAGTTTTTTGTTTAGTTTTGGTCATTATTTTTTGTCGTTAGTACAGTAACCACCAGATCACTGGTCTAGTGGTTCCTGTACTGGACATCGGGGAAAGTGGTTGTGGGTTCGAATCCCACCGTTGGCGTCGATGTAATTCTAACGCAATGGCTTAGCCACAGGTGTCCTCTGGGTGACGATAAGAGAGTATAATTCGTTCACCAGGAGTTGGCACTTAGCTCCTCTTCCTCGGACAAGGAGTTCATTTCAACGGACAGTAAAAGGAGAAACGTCACCGCGCTTGAAATTGAGACAACCCTTAATGCGCGCCAAACGCAAACAGTGACTTATGTTTCAGTCACTTACTTCACTCTATCATCTCCTAGTATACCTTTCGTTACTCTTGCTAATTAAATATATTTCAAATTTAAAAACAGCTGTTTTTCTAGCAAAATGTCTCAAAAAGGACAAGCAATTCACTCAAAAGAGAGAAATATCATCGAATTTATGAAATATTTAATGTTAAAAAAATGCAAATAAAGTTTTCAAAATAAATATTTTTCTAAAATGATCGCCAAATAGCAACCTTGTTCAGAATTGTTCATATGCTTCTCGAAAAATTAGCGAAATAGTATTGTCGGATACCACGTGATGAAGGCGGAGCCAAGTGCCAACTTCTGGTGAACGAACTATAGATATATTTGTAAATATATTAGGTGCCTCAAGCTTTCGCAATTTCCTAGCTCTACAAACTCTTTTGCTTACTGGTAATACGGTTTCGTGATTTTCCCCTTGTCAGATACTGATTTTATAACCGTCTTTTAACAACTGACCTAATTTTTGGGGGGTTCGCGACTACTATTGTTCAACTCCATAGCCTTGTCATTTTGAATCTAATCCAGAAGACAAGGGAACTTCTGGGTCAAGTATTGAGAGAACTTTTGCAAACGTGGAGGACTTTTTGATGGGACTAAACTGCATTTGCGTTACATGGAGGGGAAAACCGCAAGAGCCTCCCATATTTAGCCGGACGGCATGGGGACTCTAACCCATGATCAGTCTACCACTGAGAATAATTCACGTCCCCTGGGATTCGAACCCAGATCACCCCTAAGGATGGCGAACGCTCTATCCTCTGAGCCATCACGGCTCTAGAAACGCGCTGTTGTGGATAAAGAGTAAACTATGCCGAAACGAAGAGGGTAAAAGTTTGAAGAGAGTTAAAATCAAACTGTATCAATTGTGGCATTTCTGAGGTGAATGGGAAACAGACCAAAATAACATGAAATGAAAAGAACCAGAGATATTCAGAAGAGGCGATGATCAGGCGATGAGATGCGGAGCTGAGAAGAGGCAGATACATGTGGATAGCACCGTGAAGAGTGTAAAAAGGATGAGGCAAATCCTGTCCACCACCATGGCCGCGTACTTCCACTCGGAGATGATCTCACCGACCTTCTCCTCCCTCTTCATGCGTCCGGTGACGTACCTCAACTCTCTGAGAATGGCGTTGAGTTCTCTTTGGGTGGCGAAGCAACCTCGGACGGTAGCAGGTGTCTCCTCGGTCGGCAGGTAGGAAGAAGAGGCGTTCTGTCGAACGTCGATGTCGAGGACATTGGCCAGAAGACTCTTTGAGGATCGCTCTTTCAACTCGAACTCTTTCTTCGAGTTGAGACTCTTCTTCTGGAGCTGGTTCGTCGGCCGATTCATTCTGAGCAGTCGTGGCATCCAGACGAGAAGTAAGGAACGAACCTTAAAGGGGAAAAAAGACACTTTATTTAAAAAGGATTTCTGGGAGAAAATTCTTATTTTAGTTCTAATATTAACTAATATTATCATAAAAATAAGTTCTAATACTAACTTATATTAGAAAGTTCTAATATTAACTTATAATAGAAAGCTCTAATATTAACTAGTCCCACAGTGAACTGATTGTTAAGACACGGTTCCAAGCAGATCACCGGAGTCAAGCATCACTGGCTGCGGTCAGTGTGCGGGTGGGTGACAGCATGGATCAGTCTTCGTAGGGACCGAGAATGTGCGGTATTAATTCTCGTTAAACTGTTCTACCGTAAAGTGCTCGATTTCGCTATCAAGTCGTCCGGCTACCGAAGCGGGAGTGCCACCCCGTCTGCAGAAGATCAAAATTGCGATAACATGTCTTCGGATCATCCTCAGGGATGATCGCCAATAGCCCATTGTGTAGCTCTAGTGCGACGTAAATGAACTACAACAACAAGTTTAATATTAACGATATGCACCCGGTGGCTAAGTGGTCAAGCTTTGCGATCTTGTGCAGCAGATCCTGGGTCGATCCTCGGGCCGGGCAAGGTTGACGCAACCTTTCATTCCTTCAGTGGGTAGATAAAATAAGTATCAAGCATGCTTGAGGACTAGACACTGGGGGCCCCGTGCTCTGTAGACCACCCAAACGGAACATCTGTTTCTTCACCCCAGAACCCAAGGTCAAGATAACTGGCACAGTAGGCCTTGGCCCTCTATGGGCTGTCACGCCACTGAGTTTAGTTTAGTATTAACTATACAATGTTGGTTGAATAGCCTGACGTGCATGTGGAAACAAACCAGTCGGCTAATAACCTTAAGAATACCTCTCTTTTGATATAAAAAATGACATGACAGCGAGTGCTTTAAGTTTGAACAAGTGTTATTTATATATTTTGTTAATTGTAGATCTCCTGATAGAGACAACTGCAAGGCACATTTTTATTGCAAATGTAGAAAACTTTAAAGCTTATTTAAAGAAATTCCTTAAATTGTCACATAGAATCAGCTCTATTGAAATTAAAAAGATGTTATCCTATATTTAAACAGATGGTTATGCAAAAGTAGACCCACTGAGAGAGAGAGTTATTTATTGAACCATTTCCTTAAGAGTAACAATATTATGTTGTCCTATACACACAGAATAATCAATTAAATCGAAGAATAATCTCTGGAAGAAAGTAAAGGACGGTTGTGCAGTCTGTCTAATTTAAAACTGATTACAAAATACTTCTGCTTAGTTAAACTGAACAGAATATATTGACTAATAGACTGTAGTCCCTAATAGTAATGCAACCATTATGAATAACTACTGGTCTATTCGACCCTTGGACTTGAGAAAAGGAGAAAAATATTTGCAGCAGAGAGGAGGTGTTTGCTAACTGTATTGGATAGTTAAGGATGTCGAGTCCTCAACACATGGCTTCTTATCTTCTAGAAATTTTATAAATTTCAGGTTTTGTGCTTTTTATGCGTTTTTATCGCTTTTAAACCTTTTTAGTGCTTTTAGTGTTTTATTTAAAGTTCCGTTAATAATGCTGTATTGCTCTATGTCGCAAATTAATGTAATGTTTTGATTTTGACATACTTAATAAAGTGACAATTAAGTCGTCTAATATGAGTTAACCTTTTGCTTAACAGCTTTTACAACATATGAACCATATGTGATGGTTTAGCATCCGGATCATATGTGATGATACAACATGGTATACCGTAAGCAAAGGTTTAAGCTCAATTGCAATTAAGCTCAATTGTATTTTTTATTGTTCAAATGCATTAAAATAGCAACTAAAGTGGGCATTAAAGAATATATTTATTTAAATAAAATGGTAGAAAATTCATTTTATGATTTTTTTAACACTCATTTAGTCTAAATATTATATTTTATTCGAGTAATTTTCACTTCGAATCAAATTAATCAAACTATTAAGCTTATATTTAAAAAATAGCTATTTTTTACTAATTAAATCAATTGTAAATCTATTTTTGTTCGTTTACAATTATATTTTGTCTCGCAGTGAACTGGTTGTAAAGACACGGTTCCCAGTAGAACACCGAAGTCAAGCATCACTGACTGCGGTCAGTAAACGGGTGGGTGACCACTTTGATCAGTCTGCGTAAGGACCGAGTTTGAACGGTATCGGTTCTCATTAAACTATTCTACCATAAAGTGCTCGACTTCGCACGTAGGTCGTCAGGATACCAAAGCAGGGGAGGCATCCCCTCTGCTGGGGATCAAAATTGAGATGGCATGTCTTTGGATCCTCCTCAGGGATATTTCCCAGAACGTCGTCAATAGACCATTGTACAGCTCTAGTACGAAGTAAATAAAATACTTACTTAAAATTATTTTATACATTTAAGTGATATTTAACAGTTATTCGCAATAAATGGCAACTTCTTGAATATAATTCTATTAGCTTTGTCATAACATTTGCAAAAAAAAATCTCGATTAACTTAATTGTGGAGTTTCCTTAAATTTTAGTTTTCAGACATATTTAATTTCGTTTGAACCTTTGGCGACGTTTAGGAAGAACAATGAGGTTGCATAGCAGCCAGGAAGAAAGACAACGACCGGAAAAACTGAAAGAAAGTTATTAAAACCATTGCAACAGCGGAGAAGAATTTTATTGAATTTCACCTTGTAAGTTGTCAAAATGAAAAATAATTTTGCTCCATATTTTCGTTACAAGCACCGGAAGTAAAAGTCTTACCGAGTATGTAAATAAAGTGTACACATTTTGTATCTACCACTACTTTTACCGGGGGCATTGCTAATGGTGATTTGTCTGTGAACTACTTGGTAATAAAAAGCCGATATGATGTTATTATCTTAGAGTAATAATCTACTTACTTCTTGAAATCCACTTTGTCACTTTTAAATATATGCTTTTAATGATATTAAAAGAACACCCCATGACTGAGTGGTAGAGCTTTGCACTCTCTTGCCACAGATCCAGGGTTCGATCCTCGGGCCGGGCAAGGTTGTCTCAACCTTTCATCCCTTCAGTGGGTGGAAAAATTAATACCAAGCATGCTTGGGAACTAAACACTGGGGTTCCGCGTTACGCTAACCACATAATCTCAACATTTGCACCCACAGTAGGCCCTCACTGAGTTTAGTTTATGATGTTAATAGAATGATGGTAAAATACTTACAAATTGTGGCATTTCATGTGTATCTGAACTCCTGTGGTGATAATTGAGAACCACAACTGTCATAACTACCGAGAATGCCACCATGATCATGATGCAGGCAAAATAGGTACCTGAAATAACAAATCAGTGGGAGTGGTTTAGTTTTATTCAGTTCCTGCTATTAGTTCACAATCCCCCTATATCTTGCTCAAATTTTCAATAGTTAGTAAAATACTTTTATGCATCCACTCAATTCTTTTTTTTTTTAAACTTGTTGTGGATGACACTTGATGTTAATACAGTTTTTTTCCAAATATTTATTCACTAATTAAATTTAATTCATTAATTTTAGTTTTATGTGAGAGAAAAAGAATTTCATAAGAAGTAACTTATTCTTATTTCATAAGAAGTAACTAAAAAAAATTTCCTTGTTGACCTCAGTACGATATTACTTGAATTTAGTGTATAGAAGAGGTAGTATGATTGTAGTAAAGCATATTATTCCAATCCATATGAAGAATAGATATTTATCCCAGAAAAATAAATAAAACCATAAAAGTAAAATTGATCTACTTTCATCGTAAGTATTATTAAAAAGAGTATTGTCATACTTTTAAAATCACAAAATAAAAAGGTGATTCGAGAAATCTTTTCCTCCAATCAAGAATTCAAAAAGTAAAACTAAAATTAATCTTTTGATCAAAGGGCCCAGTCCTATCCAAGTCTGAAGGTTTTCCATTTATGAACCAGCGTAGTCTTGATGGTAAAGTTTAATAATTCCATCATGAACCATTATATTTTTTGATGGTAGCCAACATAAGTAACCAATGTAGGAATCTGGACTCATTTCTGCTTGTTCAACATAAAAAATATACAAATTGTTCTGATGGTATATTCCTGATGAACCAACAAGAATTTCCATTAAACTATCATAGAAATGAATCATCATGAATTTCCATCGTAGTATCCTAGAAATCAAATGTGGGAAATATTATGAACAACCATCATCCCAATTTAGAAATTCGGACTCATTTATGATGGTCCAACATAAAAAAAAATTGTATATTGCTGAGAACCAACATGAATTTCCATTAAACCATCATGTAAATGTATAGTTGGAACCATCATGGATTGTTGGTGAATAGCAGTCAAATTACTCTTGATGGTTAACTATCATAGTATAAGAGTAGCATTTTCCCTCATGGAATGATAGAAATGTTAACATATCAAAAACCATGAGCACATAATGGAAAATGTTGGATGAAAACCATCTAATGATGTTGGGCCATCATGAATCGCACAAAAACCAACATAAACCATCAAACTTTTTTGATGGGACCATCAAGAATGTTGACTTGGGGGAACGTCAAAAAGCGACGAATTGAAAGTTGAAAGTAAATTGAACTGTTTCTAACGGACAGTTAGGAGCATGGGAAAAGATCCATGGTTGGTGATTTATGGAAAGATAAAATAGTCGAAAACAAAGCCAACCTCCCGTAATAAATATTAAATTTAAAATAATTTGGCTATAGCTAATTGCCAAAAAGGATCGTGAGAATTAGTATAGCCCGGTAACTGAAACATTTTTGTGGTAAGGGAAATAAAGAGTTATAAATAGATTTTGATGTTTGATTTAGATTGATTGATTGTGAATTAATGAGTTTTAGATTTGTATTGAAATAAAAAGTTAGCCGTTACATTGATTGTTATGAAAAGGTTAATATTTTTTTTTAGATTTTTAAAAAAAAATTCATTTAATCAAGATTCTATTAATAATGATTAAATTAAGTAAATTTAATAAATTTAAATGCTATGAATTATATAATACCTTTTATGGTTTCACAACTCGTTAAAATTCATTTTACGAATCGAATACTTTATGCTTTCCAGTAACTTAATATCCATAAAAAAGGGAAAGAAATACTTTGTGCTAAAGCAAAACACAACGTGAAAAAAGCACAAATAAAAAACAGAAATGGACATACTATAATTTCTGTTCTAAAAACAAGAACGTTCATCGAATTAGTTTGGACACTGAGTTCCAGTTTATAGAAACTGTAGTATGGTTTTTATAATAGAAAAATTTCCATCCAACTATCCGACCTATTTTTTCTTCATTTTTCTTTATTTATTTATTTGTTTTGGAAATAACCTTGATTAAATTTTAATTTCATTTTTGATAAACATGGGTTCTAAAAGTATCAAATTACAATTAACGGTAAATATTTATAAAATATTTTTTTTTTCAAAACATGGACAATTTTGAGCCCCAAAAAATTAAATTTCACGTCACTCTAGTAATTGGAATGCATAATTTCCAGAATGTTTTCTTTAACACCGTTTTTTTTTTTTTTAACTGTTTTTTTTTGTTTGTTTTGTTTGTCGTCTGTTTTTTTATCTGTTTTTTTTTTTTAAATAAAATCTTTAAAAAAATTTCAAATATATAATGAGTAAGAAATAAGTTTAATGCTCACTATTGATTTTTTACAACAAAAAAAAATTCTAAGAATTCTTACTTGAAGCATATGACAAAAATAATAATTTCGTACCTTGATTTTTAGTTCAAAACATCATTATACGAAATATGCATACAAAGTTTCAAAGAATTCTAAATTAAAAATTTTTTGCAATGAGTATTTGAGAGCTTTTTTTTCTTATCAAAATCAACGTTTTTCTGAAAATAATTTTAAAGTATGTAATAGCAAAAAAGAAAACCAAACCATTATCATGCGTAAAAAAGCTGTAACTTCACTTCTAAAGATGGTATAGAAAGATGAACAAACATAATTTAGAAAGCTAATGAAAAATGTTCAAATATGGATAACACATATGCCGAATTAAAAAAACTCTAAAAATATGAGTAAAAAATGCATTCTTCTGAAATGAGTCGTAAGAATGAAACGATTCTTTCCCTGGAACAACAGATAGGAAATCTTTTTTATGAGTATCCCTTTCAATATATTCTCCTAATCACTTTTTATAGAAAGAAAGCAATTACATGTATTAGCGTGTAAAACGCATTTGAGGGAAAATAGTATTTCCAAGCTCACGTGACTGGTCTAATGTTTTGTTTCTGTTAGGTGTATATTGTAGAAATGTTAGTTCAGTTCGTTCGAAACATAAAATTTGTTGAAACTGACTTCAATAAAAATGACTGAAACTTATTGAATTAAACTTACAAAAACTCATTGAATAAAACTTACTAAAACTTATTGAATAAAGCTTACTAATTTACTATCGAATAAAGCTTATTACTGATTAAAGCTTACTAACTTATAGAATTAAACTCTCTGAGAAAATATTCGCTGTGTCAGATAAATTCAATAAAGAACATTACGTGGTAGCATGTGTTGTCTACGTCCCCCAATTGATACTTTTATATAGTTGTCTGATACTAAGCGCCTTTTTTTTTTCTTCCTTCAATACCTACTGTTAGTTTCACACTCTCCCATTCATATATCTTGTTCAAATTTTCTATCGTTCATAAAATACTTTTTATTCATTCATTCAAGTTCAAATACATCTTTTTAAACTTGTTGTGGATGACGACAAATACAGTTTATTTTCAAATATGAATTCATTCAATAAATTTAATTAATTATTTTTAGTTTTATACGGGAGAAAATTTTTTAATTATTTAACAAAAAGCGACTCAATAAAAAAATTTCTTTGGTGACTTAAGTAGAAATTGATTTTATTAGTTTTTCTTTATATTACTTGTTAAATGAGTTAGAGCCAGAACACGTGAATTTGATAGTTTTCTTGTTTGGTTTTTTAGCAACTTCAATGCAGCTAAAAATCAGTTAAGAAAAAAACAGACGTCATAAAAATCACGCTCTTTTCTCGAAGATTGTCACAAGTGAGCTACCTGTATGTTTAATTGAGAGTGACGTTACGTTAATTTAGTGTGTAATATTTAAATTGTGTGTGTACAAAATGTGTAAAATTTAAATTTAGCATTCTTTCTATAATTAAAATTGATTCAAAATATTCAGAATATGATTTGTGCATTGATTAAAGAAAAGATGAAATAAGGTACCTATTATAGAGACGGCGTCGGAAGTGGGTGGCATAGCCTCTGCCAATTGCAGCATGAACACTGTCAAGGATAGGAGAATGGTTACACCTGTAATAAAACATCATTTTCTTTAGACATTTCCGTCGTTCAACAGTCGATCCAGAAGGATTGATTTGTTACTCGACAGATTTAAAGTGCATCAGTCACTATCTTTGGCGGGCTTGGAACGAACTCTTGGCCAAGTGAGGCTACCAGTCCCACTTTACTCAGTAGTGATCCATTAGGTTTTTGTTATCTTTCTCATTTAGAAATCAATTCGCAATCCCTAATAGGAGCTTTTAATCTATCCCCTTCAAAAATATCTCTCTCATTTTGATCAAAGAAATTATGGAACATTGAAACTAACATTTCAATGTTGAAAGTCACACAAATGCATTTTGAAAATTGGATTATAAAAGAAAAGTTTCAATAAGGAAATCTTTCAGAAGAAAGATGTCAAAAACTGTATCTAAAGATACATGAAATGCAAAGGCGTAAACTCCATCCATAAAATAACTGAATACATAATAGACTGCAGGAATAAAATAAAAGCTAATTATATAATGACACTCTGAATTTGTGAGAGGGCACCTTCATAGGGATTATTTTTTAATTTGGAATTTTCATGATTTGGACTTTGACAAGTTTCAATACTCCTATCAACACATGTCAATTTGACATTATCACTCAAGTCAAAATTCTTGACGGTTCCATCATACAACTTTGATGGCTTAAATTGATTTCAATCCGACTCATGATGGTCCAGCATCATTTGATGGTCACCATCATCCAACATTATGTGTTTATGGTTTTTGATCTGCCGACAAACTTCCATCATTCTGTGATGGAAGATGCTACTTTAAAATTATGATGGTTAACAATCAAGAAAAGTTTGACTTTCATGGACCAACAAACTCTGATGGTCCAAGATTGTTCCAACTATACACTTTCATGATGGTTTAATGAGAATACTTGTTGGTTATAAGTTATAACCAACAAGAATTCTATAGAAGGGATATATCGCAAAAAACCATTTGGGTTTCCTTTTTATGTTGGACCATCATAAATCAGTCCAAATTCTTTACATGGGTGGCTCATGATTATTCCAACATTTAATTTTTAGGAAACTAAGGTGGAAAATAGGATGGTTCAACATGAACAAACTTTCAAAACAAGTTGTTATTCTTATGTTGGACTATCATAAATCATTCCGAATTCCTACATTGAGTTGATGGTTACTTATGTTGGTTTACACCAATAAAGATAATGGTTTATTATGGAATTATTGATGGTTACCATCAAGATTATGTTGTTCCATCAATGAAAAACCATTAAAATTTTTGACTTGGGCAGTTGATACATTCCCCAGCTGTTTTCAATCGATCGATTCAAAAGAATCGATAAATGATAATGGATATATTCCGATGAGTCTCAATGCTGTCGATACCAGTACGAAGACTCATATAACGTAATGCTGTTTAGAAATCTTATTATAAATGAATGCCGATCTGTGAAATCTTTACCGCACTATTGGCTGAACACTATTTTCCGTCTATTATGTTTGAAAATCTCAGTTGCTTATAGAGTTACCAGCACTGGCATAAATAGATAGAAATATATAACTATCAATACCAATAAGCAAAAAAAAAAAACATAAATTTTGCATCGATCTATGAAATACGGACAAGTATAGATATATTATATTTTGATCTTACCAGCTAGAATGTTTGAATATTATCAGTAAAATTTTTATTTTTATTTTGATGTTAAGTATCGATACTTCCTTTTGATATAATGTCAATAGTCCATATTAAAGAATTTCGCAAAAATCGAAATTCAGTAATGCGTTTCGAGTTAGATGCAAAGTTGTTTGTAGTCAATTTTTAAATACTTCGTCGGATTTAAAATAAAAAAATTTTAATTTTGAAAGAAATAAAAGAAACTCTGTAACGCTTTTTCACTAAACTATTAAAAGTTTTCCGAAATTCATTCACGCATTATTAATTTGACACAAATACAGAGTACCATAAATACAAAATATTATAATGAATAACCACCGGTGAATAATGACAATCACATTGTCGCCTTGGTAAATGTCGAAAATATATACCTAGTTTGCCACTGTCCGGTATACATTTGCTCATTAGGCCCTACATCAATGTTTTTTTAAGGTAAGGTGTTACTGCCCGGTATGCCTTTAACCGGTACTTCGAACACTGATGTTTCTCCTATTCTATCATCAGCAGATATTAAATTAAGTAGTAAAGGGTGTTTGGATCTATGTTTTCCATTTAATTACACATTTAGTCTCCATCGCCTTCTGCAATTCATTACTAACGTACTTCGTTTCAATTACTACTAATATACTACTAACTACTAATATACTTCGTTTCAATTATGCGTATATTATCTACCTCATAAGAATAAGCCAGGGTACTTATATTTTAAATAATCCATTTCATTTCATTAATTATTGGGCGATAGTACAATTTCCTTTCTTTAAGAAATCAATATAAAATATTTTGTTTACATTTGATACATCTATGTATTTTTTTGTACAATTTATAAAAGAGGTTATCATGTAAAATAAAGCACTGTCATTAGAAATTTTCTCACAAAATTCATATGTTTCAAAGACTTCTTTTATCATTACGCCAAAAAGGATTAAATGAGTTGGAATAATTCATTTTTATCTAGCCTAATACTTATTTTCTTTTATATTTCATTGATTCAACAAAAAAAAAAAAATGATTCGATAGGCGTAACATGCACTGCCATTTTTAACGAAAACATGCAATTAACAAGATGTTTTTTAAAAAGATATCGGAATCTATAAAACAACATTTAAAAGGAAGCATTACTTGAAACAATTATTTCTACTTGAGAAAATGATTTTGTCATTTCGCTTATTTCTCGCCAATTATTATATTCTTTGGCACAAAGAAAAAGGTTTCGATAATTTTTCTCTTCACTAATTACGGATGAGAATTATTCATAACTTGGGAATATTCGTCACTCAATGACGCTTATTAACACAAAGTTTTTAATTTTGTATTTAACTTTAATTTAAGGTTGTAATTATTTCTCCCTTTATTCTCTCTAGAACCCGTATCATTCATTTAAAGAGAATTAATAGGAAATATTTGATTCGTTCTTTTTTAATTGCCTGGAATAAAAATGGAACATTTTTCGTGAGATAATTTATTCTTGTAGTTGTCGACACTTTCTTAAATTGGGTAGATAGGAATAAATTATTTCAGATCTATTTCGATGTCTCTTTTCTTTGTTTATTAGTGAGTAACTATTCCATTTTTGTTTCATTTGCAACCATTCAGTCCTTGGCCATATTATTCGACGCACTATAAGATTCTATGTAAAATTATAATTATCAAGTGATACTATACAGCGGTTTTTACTCGGATGAAACCGGTTTGTACTTGTTTGTGCTCCTGTATCAATTGTTTAACATTATAACGCGTTGAAAATAAATACAAATAGGAAGTATATGAAAAATCTGAAAAAAATCAATTACATGAATCTAAAAGTAAACTCGTGCAAAACATGTAAATATTAAAAAGAAACAACAGTGCGTCTTATAATTATATATATAATAAATATTCTATATTTATATAATATATCGTCTAATTTAACCCATTGATACACTAACGTAAACAAGAGCAAACCGGTTTCAGTCTGGTAAAAACAATAAATCTATATAGTATCACCTGATAATTAAGATTTTACATAGAATCTTATAGTGCGTCTAATACATTGGCCAAGGACTGTAGGTTATATTCCAAGTTTTATTTTTGGATTTCAATTATTCAACTTCGAAATTCAATAAGAAAACTGAAAAACAAAGAAGAAAAAAATATTTTTGGGATTAATTCTATAAATAAGTCAGAATGTCTAAAATCGAAAACAACGACTGAAATCCATCTATAACTTGTCTAGAGTAAGAAGTCTGGACCCGTAATGGTGAGTGTGGTAACCCGGATTGTGTTAGCCCTAGAGTGAAGAGAAGCTTCCCTCTTTGAAATGCGCTATTCTTATTTTCATAGCAGCGGACTGTCTCAGACTTTGTGGCGGAGGTAGTTCTTACTGTAGACAAACTCTCGTAAGCAATCTATATTCACTCTTGGTCAAATAATATTTAAAAAAAATAACAGTTTGACTAACAGCTCAAATTTGAAGCGATAGCTGGACATTTTCAATCTAAACATATTGTATTTTCAGTATTTACCAAGGGTTTAAATGATTTGATTGCTACATTGTTAATAGCTTAATATTATATATATTATATTAATAGAGCTAGGATATTAATAGGATATTAATAGCTTAAATGAATATTTTTTCTTCTTATTACTAAACAATGAGGTATAATATAACTTCGAACGTTAGACACATTCCAGAGAAACTAATGCCGAACTTATCCTTGAAAAAGGAGTTCTTTGAGTTCATAGTCCACACTGATGACTTGAGCGAGACGTACATGCTTCCATAAGCCACACCGATGGCTTATGCTAGACACATATGTGCGCACATTGCAATCAATAGTATAATAATTTTCAAATGAATTAATAGTGAAAAAGGTCCTAATTAACGTTTTTCATTATAAATAAAATGGAGGATTTTTTGTAGAAAAATCTAAAATTTTAATTATATTAACTAAATATTATAATTATTAAAGTCTTCTTGACTTGAAAAAAAAAAAACTTAGCGAATTGTGAATAACTTAAACAATTCAAAACGCCAAGTGAACAGAAATGATACTTTAAATGCAATATGTTGCTGGTTTTCTGTTTCTGTCCAAGTCAAAATTCTTGATGGTTTTCCATTGATGGAGCAACATAATCCTGATGTTAACCACCAATAATTCCATCATAAACCATTAAATTTTTCGATGGGAACCAACATAAGTAACCATTACCTCAATGTAGGAATTCGGGCTGATTTACGATGGTCCACCATAAGAGTAGCAACTTGTTTTGATGGTTTGTTCTTGTTGAACCATCAGAAATTTCAATCATAGTTTCTTAGGAATAAATTGTTGGAACGATTATGAACAATTTAACTGATTTATGATAGTTCAACATAAGAAACAACCAAATTGTTCTGATGGTATATTTCTGTTGAACAAACAAGAATTATTATTAAACCATCACGGAAATGTACAATTGGACCATCACGAATTTTCATAGTCAAATATTGGAATGATCCTAAACAACCAATGTAGGAATTAGGATTGATTTATGATGATCCAACATTAAAAAATCCAAATTGTTTTGATGGTATATTCTTGAGAACCAATAAGAATTCACATTAAACTATCATGAAAATGTATAGTTGGAAACATCATAGACCATCATTGATCATAGATTGTTTATCCACGCGAGTCAAACTTCTCTTGATGGTTAACCATCATAGTATTGAAGTAGAATTTTCCATCAGGGAATGCTGGAAGTTTGTTGGCATATCAAAAACTATGAAGACATAATGGAAAATGTTGTATGAGGGTAACCATCAAATGATGTTGGATTATTACGGAAACCAGCATAAACCATCAAACTTTTTTGATGGGATCATTAAGAATTTTGACTTGGGTTATCATCCACATTTTTCTAAGTTTATTTAATGAGTTTTTAAACATAATTTCGAAATGGCTGTCACTCTTGAAACTGCATGTTTCATAAATAAAGCGTTTTTCATTCAGTTGGAATGTCGGTCTGAAAAAAAAAGAATGGAAGTTGGAAGCTGAAACAAAAAATAAATTTTCGCCCTTTTTTCAATCTATTTAGAATTTTATTTTTTGTAGTAAAGTAGAGCTTAAAAAATCAACCTTCATATTCTTCGTATTTCTTAACATTTAAAGAATTAAAATAAAGTCTAATTTTTGTCGATGACGTAGAATCAGAGATAAACTAAATGTTTTGTTACACTCTCTCGAAATGGAATAGGCGTATCAAGATTCGGCGATTTTTCCTCCCTCGAAACTTTTCCCCTCTTCATCATTAAAGTTTACTCTTTCTCCACATCAATACGTTTCTAGAGCCATGATGGCTCAGAGGATAGAGCATTTACCTTACAATGAGGTGAATCGGGGTTCGATCCCAGCAAAGCTGGTCGATACGAATTCCGCATACGGCAGGCATCAACCACAGTGCAGACGTAAAATTTTCTCTGTGATAGACTGATCAAGGGTTAGAGTCCTCATGTCATCAGACTAACCGTCATAGAATTTCGTGGTTTTCCTCCCCATCTAATGCAAATTCGGGTTAGTTCCTTCAAAAAGTCCTCCACGAGGGCAAAATTTTTCCCAATACTTAATACTCTTGTCTTCTGGATTGGATTCAAAATTACAAGGCTACGGCGTTGAACATCAGCACTCGCAAAAAATTGGGTCAGCCATTCAACGAGGGTTATAAAATCAGTACGTTTCTGAAAGAATATGGAATATACAGTGGCGTGGGAAAAAATTGCGAAAACGTGGTAATGGTAAGTAGAAAAGTTTGCAGAGTGGGAAAATTGCGAAAACTTGAGGCACCTATCACAGAAAGCATGCAACCTTGTGTCGGAATTTCCTTTTTATTCTCAAGAAAATGAACGTACTAAAAGAAGTTTCAAACCTTAAAAAGATTAAAAATTTATTTTTTTAAAACTTTTTTAAAAAGTATAGTCACTTTTAGGTCCATCATGACGTTTAGGCTGACGTGAGGATCAAATTGCATTTGTCCATTCATGAGAAAAGTGGATTTTAGCTGAACATAATAATTATCTACATTTAAGATTACTATTAAGGGATTTTTTCACGCTTGAAAACCTCGATTTAAGGTTTTTACATAGAAGATTGTTTTCCAAGGTTTTGGATGAGGTTAATGTGCGTAGAATAGAGAAGATAGTCTCGTTTTAAGGTTAGAAGGTTTACACGTAAACCGCATAACAAAAAATTTTTAGACTTACATTAAAAGGTTTTTGCTGGGTGAAAATAAACCTTATTTTGCTAATCTGGGTATTATATTTACAAATATGTATATATAGAGAGAGAATGACTAAAGGGAGATAATTTACCAAGTGTGAGCTTCTCTCCTGAATCGGGTGGAAGAGCGAATCCCAGGAGTGCCATCGAGGAGATGAGAACACATGGAATGATGAGGTTGAATCCGTAATATAAAGTCCTCCGCCTGATGTGGATATAGAAGGTAATGTCCACGTAAGGCTCTGGGCAACACGCGTACACGATCACGTTGCGCATGCCTGGCAGTGCTAAAAAACAACACAAGAATTAGAAGAAAAAAGTTATTTTTAAAAAAATCACAGTGTTAACTGCGATCCAATTAATACTGTAACACAGAGCCGTGGTTGCTCAGGGGATAGAGCGCTTGCCTTCCAATGAAGTGAACCGGGGTTCGATCCCGGAGATGACTGGTCGATACGAATTTCACATACGGCTTGCACCGACCACAGTGCTGACTGGAAATATCCTCAGTGGTAGATGGATCATGGATTAGAGTCCTCTTGACCATCGGGCAAACCGTGGGAGGTTCTCGTGGTCTTCCTCTCTATATAACTCAAAGTCGGGTTAGTTAGGTCAAAAAAATCCTCCACGAAGGTAAATTTCTCCCAATACTTGATTCAGGAGTTTCCTTGTCTTCTAAGTTGGATTCAAAATGACAAGGCTACTGAGTTGAACATTAGTAGTCGTAAACCCAAAATTTGGGTTGGCTGTTCATCGACGCTTAAAAAAAAAAAAAACTCTAACACAGTTTTTAGTTAGAGGGTGCACAAGCAAAGTCTCAAAATCTGTTTTCTTCGCTTTTTCGGGTAAAAAAAAAAAATTGCAAATAAATGATCAGTTACTACAAATAAGTTGCCCCACATTATTCAACTTATTTCAACATTCGAAACTGGTCATAATTTACGCAGTGTACTACTGATCGTAAAGACACGGTTCCCACCATAAAGTGCTCGACTTCGCACGCAATTCGTCGGGCTACTAAAGCACGGGAGCCATCCCCTCTGAAGAGGATCAAAATTACGGTGGTTGTCTTTGGATCATCTTCAGGGATGCTTCCCAAACTGTCTCCAATAGCCCATAGTGCAGCTCTAATGCAACGTTAATTAAATACCTACCATAATTTACTTTTCTTTCCTCAAAAGTAAAATTTCTGTGACTTTACTTGGGAATTCTTTTTCAAATATTATCTAGAAATATATATTTTTTCTAAACTAAGATATTATTCATGTTTTATTTTCAAGCAAATAATATTTTTGGTTAAAGTGTAGAATAGGGAACTCTTTGGTTTGGCGTCACATTTCAATTGTAAAATTTTGCTGAAACTCAATTTCTGGTTACCATGTTATTCTTTTCTTGCCGTCTCTGCTTTTAATGACGTCAGAATCGGGTTATCACAATTTCTACTTACCCTTATGTGATTGGTCATTTTTTATTTTCATATGTTTATACATAGGCATGTTTTCAAATCGCCAAATATCAGAGATGCCCCAGATTCTCGATTTTGAAACGGAGAACTTTTTCTGCCGAATTTAATATACCAACAAAGTCAAGACATCTCGTAATCGATGGTAAAAAAAACTGCTTACCATATCAAAAGCATGCTTTAATTGGTATTTTCGAAAACAACAAAAATTTAAGGATGATGTGAATGCACCGGAGCTTGGTTTACTATTTCTCCTTTGTTGGTGTTAATATAGTGACTACCCTTTTTTTTTAATGTATCTGATTGTTTAATCTAATGTTAACGCGAAATAAATAGATTCAGATTGTTCAACTGCAATTTCAGAGAGATATTGCAGTAAAGAGAGAGTGCAGTAAAAGAAGGAAATTAATAATATAAAAATTGTCACGTCTACGACTTGTAAAAGTATTAGAGTTAACATATTTTAAAAAAAACAACAACGGTAAAACTGTATAAAATACGTAATTGTCCACAAATAAAAGATGTTTAAAGATTTCCTGATGGTCAAAGTACTGGCGAATCTTTTCGCTTGATTACAGTTTTTTGATCATTATTCAATTCCTGCTATTAGTTCACATTCTTCCTATATCTTGTTCAAATTTTCAATCGATAATAAAATTCTTTTTAATCATCCACTCATATTCAAATACATTTTTTAAAATATATAGTGGAAGACATTTGATGTGAATACTGTTTTTTTTCAAATATTAATTCATTTATTAATTGTAATTAATTATAGCTTTATATGGGAGAAGAAAATTGTAATTATTGAATAAAAAGTAACTAAAACAAAATTATTCTTTGTTGACCTAAGTAGGAATTGAATTGAATTTTTTTACATTACTTGTTTTTGTTTGTTTTCTTTTCTACCAAAAGTTACACATATTTGAATCATGCATTTAGATGTAGATGTAGTTGTAGTTAATTCACGTCGCACTAGAGCTGCACAATGGGCTATTGGCGACAGTCTGGGAAACAACCCTGAGGATGATCCGAAGACATGCCATCACAATTTTGATCCTCTGCAGAGGGGATGGCACCCCTGCTTCGGTAGCCCAACGACCTGCACGCGAAGTCGACCACTTTACGTTATAACAGTTTAACGAGGACCAATACCGCACACCCTCGGTCCCTACGCAGACTGATCCAAGTGGTCACCCACCCGCACACTGACCACAGCCAGTGATGCTTGACTTCGGTGATCTGCTGGGAACCGTGTCTTAATGATCAGTCTACTGCGGGACGAATCATGCATTTAGATAATCACTTTTTGACACGCTCAATTTACGCCGATAGTATCGTTAATCGATTTATTTTTTCGATAGTTTTTGCAGCAGTTATTGATATTGATTTTCACGTGGATTTTAAATATCACGATATATTTCAAACAATATGGAAAATTCAAATCGTACATTTGAGTACTTATTAAGGCTATAATTCAATCAAATTTCTGACTTATTGCTATTGATTTCTCCATAGTTTTTAAATCGATATTTTTTATATGATATTATTTGTTACAACAACCTAATCTCGAAACGAAACACGCGTTTAATGATTTCGATTAGCGTGATTTCGCCGTCGATTTTTTTTTCAACTATTACAAACATGGATATCGTGATTTTTAATTACTTTTTTTTTTCTGTGATGATTATTTGCAAAATTTAATAATTTGCAAAAGCGCACAAATAATTTGTGCGTTCTTCTCCCAACGAAATGCGAGAATATCATCCATAATGGTAAAATAAAAAATTATTACTTATTCAATTTAAAATAGTTATATATTTTATATTTTATAACCGTCGTTGAACAGCCGACCCAATTTCATGGGTTTACGACTAGTATTGTTCAACTTCGTAGCCTTGTAATTTTGAACCAATTCAGAAACCAAGGAAACTCCTGGATCAGTACCCCCAGAGGTGTTGATTTGTTATGGGAACATGGAGGACTTTGAGACTCGACAGATTTAACGTGCATCAGTCACCATTTACTACACGGGGAGTGTTCGGCCGGTGAGGATCGAACCCACGACCTCTTGGATATGGGCCCAGCGCCCTACCGACCAGGCTATCCCGGCCTAAAATAGTTATATAGTATTTTTTGTAAACACAGCGTATTTGTTGCTTTCAATTAGTAGTTTGTTATAATTCAAAGTATCTTGCAGAAAGAGATGTGTCGCAGATAGCTCGAAAAAATTCTGCTACAGGGTGTTGGACCATGATAAATCAGTCCGAATTTCTACGTTGAGGTGATGGTTACTTATGGTCAAAAAATATAATGGTGTATGATGGAATTATTGAAGGTTGCCATCAAGATTAAGTTGGTCCATCGATGGAAAACCAGACCAACCGGGAAAACCAGGTATAAGACTTTTATTTCATGTACAGAAGAATAATGTTTCATATCTATATATATAAAAGTGAATGTGTGTCTGTCTGTCACCTATAGACTCCTAAATCATCCGACAGAAAGCTGTGAAACTTGGCATACACATAGTTCAAAGCACGAGGAAGGTTTATGTCGACATTAGAACATTCTGCGACAAACCGTTCCAGCGATATCAGCGAAAATCGAAATGGAATTTTCTGATTGGTTAAAAGTTAGCCATTGTTTTAAATTTTGCTATAAGCGATTCAGTTTTCAAATATCTTGAAGGTAACAACAGTGATATTTTCGATCTTATAGCTCTAAATATCTTGAAGATAACAACAGTGATATTTTCGATCTTATAGCTCTATTCACTTAGAAGAGTAAATTACATATTCTTTAATATTTAATTATAATTCTCGCATGTTTCTTTATGGCAGGTGAGCACAAGCACGTAAAATCAACAAGAATAGATTTCGTAATTATTGATGGTATCACGGATTTAGTACTGTAAAAACTGCTTAATAAAAATAAAAGTGAAAGCAAATTTCATTGAAATTGCACGTTTTCAATAATTATTTATATTTATGCAATTTTAGGTTAGCACAATTAAATATAGTTTTTGAAGGTTTCATTGCTGACAGTTGTCATTTGAAAACTATTAGAATGTTTATTATTACAAAGTTTTCGAATTCCCAATCATTTTATTTCTTTCATTTAAAAAATAGATTTTTGTTTTAAATTTTATCATTATTATATTTTTTATTTAAATTATTTCATTTTTATTGCTTTTTTTATTATTTAAAAAAAATATGTGAATTTTAGATTTAGCAAATTTGCGGCCACTGTCAACTTTTACATTTCTTTTTGTTTGAGAGAAAATATTTGCAAAAATATGCCGCCTAAACGAATCGCTCTTAGTCAATCAACATCTCAAGCAAGCAAAAAGAGAACTACCCGTGTTTCAGAAACATTGGAGCAACGGGAAAAAAGACTTGAAACTGATCGAGAACACAATGCTTTAGCCCGTTCCTTGAAAACGTCTGAGCAACGGGAAAGAAAACTGTTAACAAATCATCTACGCACTACTCATGCCCGTTCGTTGGAAACATCAGAGCAACGGGAAAGAAGACTGTTAACAAATCAACTACGCGCTACTCAAGCCCGTTCGTCGGAAACATCAGAGCAACGGGAAAGAAGACTGTTAATGAATCAACTACGCACTACTCATGCCCGTTCATTGGAAACATCAGAGCAACGGGAAAGAAGACTGTTAACAAATCAACTACGCACTACTCATGCCCGTTCATTGGAAACATCAGAGCAACGGGAAAGAAGACTGTTAACAAATCAACT
The DNA here is from genome assembly GCA_949128135.1 of Parasteatoda lunata. Taxonomy (NCBI): domain Eukaryota; kingdom Metazoa; phylum Arthropoda; class Arachnida; order Araneae; family Theridiidae; genus Parasteatoda; species Parasteatoda lunata. Next base: position 2,208,091 of record OX421975.1, read on the forward strand.
ACGCACTACTCATGCCCGTTCATTGGAAACATCAGAGCAACGGGAAAGAAGACTGTTAACAAATCAACTACGCACTACTCAAGCCCGTTCATTGGAAACATCAGAGCAACGGGAAAGAAGACTGTTAACAAATCAACTACGCACTACTCATGCCCGTTCATTGGAAACATCAGAGCAACGGGAAAAAAGACTGTTAACAAATCAACTACGCGCTACCCAAGCCCGTTTGTCGGAAACATCAGAGCAATGGGATGCAGGAAGGAAAATCAATCAAGAACGCACTTCGCTGCCAATACTCTGATTTGAATCTCAGTACATTTCACTATGAACCGACAACCAACTATAGTCTTCACCTAAGCGTCATCATCGGAAAAATGGATCAATTATGTATGTTTTGTAGTGCTCTAAAATTTAAGAATGAAACAGCTGGAATTTGCACTTCTGGAGGCAAAGTGAAACTACCCGATTTAACGTCGGCCGCCGAGCTATTATCAACGTTGTTATCGGGTCAAGCCAACACCTCCTAGAAGAAGGAAGGCCTCAGCACGGATAAATTTAGTAGTCCGATATGACGAAGTTAACTGCGCATTTGTTGAAAAATAAGAAAGATGTCTCTACGTTCGGAGTACTAAGCTGCGCAGTGGCTGAAAATACGAAATATGTCATTACGTTTGGACTACTAAAGGATATTTTTGGTAACCCGTGCTGAGGCCTACTCTTTCTAGGAGGTGTTGGTCAAGCAAGATAATCGAAACTTTTCTTGGCGAAAAAATGTCGATACATCCGTGTTTCCAAATGACTTCATTCGGTGCTATAAGTATCGGTGCGCATATGGGCAGCCAGAGTTATTTATTACATTCACATGCAATCCTGCTTGAGCTAAAATTAAAGATCTTTTGTAACCTAGGCAAACATCATCAGATCTTCATGATGCTTTACCGCACGTGAGTTAAAACAAGTATTAAGCTCTATACTTTGTTTTATTGCAAAGCGTCATGTTTTTGGAGAGACACGGTGCTTGATGTATTTTATGTAATGGCAAAAAAAGAAGAAAAAAAAAGAAAAAAAGAAAGAGAATTGCCACATGATTTGGCTTATTGAAAAAATCACACCATGACAAATTGGCCAGCTCATATCAACAGAAATACCTGATGTCGCCATTGATTCAAACTTTTTTCAGATCATCAGCAAAAATATGTTTCATGGTCCACGTGCAACACCATACGTGTCTGTTTGAAAATTCACTAACGATATCCTAGAGAATTAACTGTTGAGACTATCACTGGTTTATTTCACCATTAAATAAAATTCTCATTTCAAATCATAATCGCAAATCTCATTTACACACTTAAATACAAAATTAAAATTCAAACTGAAAGCGTTGCAACGCACGCAGGGTACAGCTAGTTCTAAATAAATATGAATAAGACTAGGCCATGAGAGATAATATGCAACGTCCCATCATGTTGAATAAAGTATGGTGATTCAAACAAATCAACGAGGGCTTGTAACATTACGATTTAAAAGAAAAACAGGTTTACAACGGTATGATTTGAAAGAAGTTTTTTTTCTTTTTTTTTATTAAACCATTTAAATTTTAAATTAAATTTTATGCATGATTGTAAAACATTGACAACATTTAAACATTGAAAAACAATATTTGTAAGATTGACTGTTAGTTGTAAGATTTGAAAGATTGTGAAACAACATTTTCCATTATAAAAGAATGGAAGTTGTCGGCTCAGAGATTTCTAACCTAACATGTTGCTTGACCATCCTATCGTAAACATGAAATGATGGTAGTTTGTTAGTCCATCAAAATCCTTTACCACAGGATGGAAATTGTTTGTTACCATCCAATAGAGTTAGGCCAATAGGAAACCAACATGAACAACCAAAATATCTTAATGGTCCGATCAAGATTTTTGTCTCGGGAAAATTTCCATGACCTGTTGAATCATAACTCTAATCAAAAAAGGTAATTCGTGAACGCTCTTGGAGTACAGGAGGGCTGGGCTAAAGAGAAGAGAGAATGCCTAGTTCATTCCGCTCTTAGAGCTGAAGCTACGATTTCTCTCCTCATGACGTCTTTGTGTACACAGATCTCGGAGATCGCTAGCAAAGATATTATGATAACTTTACATCTTTCTCTCTGTAAAAATAAGTTAGACTTTTTCTGGTTATTAGATTTCAAACTTTACATAATTAACACATTATTTCTGTTAATAAACATAGTTCAAAAAAACTTTCTTGGCCATTATATTCAAAAAATACCATTTTAAACCTGTAAAAATACTTTACTAGTTGGCGAAAATGACACTATAAATACTTTATTTTAAAAAGCTCAGTTTTAACTTTAATTATTAAGAAAAGCATATATCGACACTTTTTTATCTACATAATCTTTGATAACTATAAGTGGGGTTAAATTTAGAATCCTGATTTTAAAATATGCCGTTAATAACAATTTGTTCATACTTAATCATTAGGAAACATCAACCTTAAACTCTAATTACTGAAACAAAATAATAATTTAGGTTCATAATGATATTTAAAATTTTACAATTGTTTATAGATATTTAAATTGAAGATAATATAATTTATAGATATTTAATTTTAAAGGAATATAATTTTAAAAAATCATAAATATTTAGAACAACTACATTAAAAAATATCTTATGAAATTAGGAGAATTTTAACTATAGACTATATATTTTATTTATACTTTTTATTTACGCTTTAATTTTCTTTGACTTTATCCATTTTTAATTTTTTCGCCTGCCTTTCTTTTTGAAGTAACGAGGCGGTTTCTATTTAGATGGTAAATTTTTATTAAAGTTCTTAACGATAGAATAAACGTATTGCTGTTTTAACTGTGTCATTTCGTTTGCAATTCGTTGTATTCGTACATAGTTGTTAATTCACTTTAGAGAACAACGTGGAAAATTATATTTTTTCTTTTTGTGCTGCTATCAGAATTTTTGCAAGTTGCAATCGCGCAAACTGGCATTTCATTAATAGTTTTAAATTTTTATAAATTCACTGCAATAAACTGAAGAAAATCATTTTATAAAACAACAAATGTCTTGGAATATCTCACAAAAAGGAATGCTCCAGTATTAGTTAGTGCTAGTTAGACCGAACGCTCCGTTCTTGAAGTAAAAGTGCAAGCTTCGCGCCACAGTGACGTCAATGGAGAAAATCGGAGATTTGGCGCGGCGAGAGTTTCTTCAAATGAGTGAACCAGCTCTTCTATTCTCTTAGCCCTGATAGGAGGGATTGATTATCAGAAAAGGTCGAGGCCAAAATAAAAGCCATTTCAGCTATATTAAAATAATTGACAGTTGACCAAAAAGTTCGTTGAAAATTAAAGTAAAAATAATAAGCTGAAAAAAATAAGGGTTAAAAATCGATACTCATTTGTGTCTTGACAACGGATACACTTGCATTGAAATAAAACATTTAATTGAGAATCGAAACATTTGCTCTCTAAAAAATTAATTAACAGATTTATTTGTTTAAAAAAAAGATTAGAAATGATTAAATTTAAGGAATCCCTCTAATGGCCTACTTCTGTTTATTTGTTATTTTTCAAAATCGGTCTTCTTAAGCTTTATTATAGCTTTCAATACTTTTACTTGTTTCTATTTTAAAGAAACATTCTCGTGTATGACATGTTCTAATTAAACATTGAACCTTAACAATATATAGTAAATTTCGTTATAAATTTAGATTTCAAACATTAACGAGCTATTTTTCAAAAAAACATTAATTACCCGTCTTTTTTTTTTTTTTTTTTTTCATTTGGCTTGCAGTAGAAAGCCTATTACGAGATTTAAAAGAAATAGTATGAAGTGAAATTTTCATTCACATCTGTGATGTTATATCTATCCTAATATGTTGTTGTAAAACTCAAAATATTGTGTGATATTTCGAATTGATACACAGATTAAAGGAGCCCTCGCTAGGCATTTTCCACCTCCACAAATGCGATAAAATCCACAAATTTGGCAAATAAATTTTTGTTTTGGTGAATGATTTTTTTCCTCTAGAAAGAAAAATATATCTCCAACCTCAAAATAAATTTTTCTTTTCAAATCAGTATTTCGAATTCGATTACACTAATTTTCGGAATTGTTCCCGCATAACCAGTTAGAATTGGGTCCAAATAATATAAGCCTGAAATAAACTACCGTAAAATAGATTTCTACGGGAAAAAATTAGTCATAAAAACTTGTTAAGATTTGCATTTGGGCATTGGCGTCGTCAGATAAAATTTATTGGGGGAGGCCATACTTACGACTGTTATTTTCAAGTTTCTTGAAAAATAAAGAAAAATATCCCCCTTGCCCTTATTATATATATGTATAGATGAAAATATTATATTTCCCAATCAAATCAATATCTTTTACTAATATTCAATATATAATTATGAAAACTGAAACATCTTGATTCTATGATGCAGAGTGATCCGTAATCTACTTCCTCATATATAATTTTAGAATCATATTTAAGAGTTAAGTTTAAAAAACTATACAAATTTGGAATAGCAAACTACCATTTAAGAGCGGGAAAAAAAACGATACAAAAACTGTAAGAATCACAATTTTTAAGATAAACGGAATTAAAATTTTTTAACCTGTTTGATTGCCGAATTAAGTTTGAAGTGTCTCAAATAAGTGTCTTTCAATTCCTCTTTGTTTTTTCGGCAACAAAAAATTCATTTTTGGTCATGTTTTGATTTTCTTTTTGTCCCCTAAAATAATAATTTGTTATGCTTTTTTTTAATTCATTTGTGACCAAAATTTATCGAAGGAGTTGTCTTTACGGAACATCATTCGTTGAAAAAATACTATTAAATGCGCTACAAATCAAACAATCTCTAATGAAATACAACATAAAGTACCGTCTGAGTAAAAACTTTCTGACTACTGAAAACATTTAAGAAAATCGAAAAATACAATTTAAATCCCTTTTATTTAATTCTTAAAGTATATTATTACGAAATAACGCTACAAACAAGATTTGCAATTGTGTAAAATTATGTAGAAAAATTGTTAAGATCAAAATTAGTATTTTAGCCTGTGTAAAAACTTAAAGGCTATCAGTAATTTTTATAAATAAATATAATAAAAAAGTACTATGGCAACTACGAAGATTGTAAAAACACTTCTATTTGCCATGCATTCTTGCTATATATTTTTCGCATTTTTTATTGCATTTTTTCGAAGTTTTGGTGCCAAAGGTAAAGAGATTAACTGATCATGAAAAGAACTGATAGAAGCTTTTTCTTCAATAAATATTCGTGCTATTGCAATGATAAAGATAGGTAGTTCAAGATCAAGACTCTAGTCAGTAAGTTCTTAAAATTGAGAGATAGTAATGGTAAAAAAGGATGCGGAAAGAAGAAACTATGTCCTCGTGTGATAAAAGACGAGATTATAATAGTATAAAACAGATACCTAACTTTGTCAAAAACAAGTTTCTTCTATGAAAACTAGAATATTGGACGTAATTCGGAAAAAAAGACTCTTACACGAGCTTCTAAATTTTATATATTTTTTTTATGTTGACTTCAATTGAAACACTAATTTTGTGCCGTACCACTATTTTCAGATAATTATAAAATTAGAAATCCTGTTTGTTGCATTGCCTCTTAACAATTTTAAAATTAATTAGAAATAATATTTAAATCCTTTTTATTTTTACTTTTCAATTTTTTTTTACTGGCCTTTAAGTTTTTATTCAAATTATAACTATGCAAAAATTAAAATTATACAAAAATTTAATTTTTTTCAAACATCAGGTTAGCACATTAATCTAACGGAAAGTTCTCGGAAAGAGCAACAAATAATAATAAACAAATGTTTGTAATTATTTTAACTTTATTAATTGCTTTGGTACATGCTCGTGCATGCTGATTAACATCGATTTATTGATTATTTACTTTCCTATTTTTTACCCCGCTCTCTGAACTGCTATTCAGCTAGTAAATAAATAAAAAATCTAAACTGGATTGTTTTCCGGATGATGCAGATGCAACTGTGCAATCTGAAGGTGTGATTCAAAATAGGAATCAATAGAATAAGCAGTAAATACAATTATTACATTAATATCAATTAAAAGTTGAGTTGTGGTGAGTCGTAAGTTTGTAATTTACTTCAGGTGAAGAAATATATTTGTCCCTAAAAACTGCCTTGAGAGCTAGGCTTGTTAGTCTAAAATAGCTAAATATTTTTTTAATAAAAATACTATTTATTTCAATTATAGTAGCATACTAAAAATAAAAAATGAACAGAGATCAGTTTGTAAAACTTTTGCAACATCAGCAGAAACCGCAGAATAGTGTATGATAACAACATTTTGACAAATAAATATTTTATTTATTGATAATTTCTATTTTTACATTCCATTTTTTGATTAAATGATTATTTCTTCTTTTTCTAATACATTTTTTATAAAATACCATTATTTAAAAACAAAATTTCATCAATTTTATTTACTTTTGAACCTTTCATAGTTTTGTATTCTATGTTTGGATTACTATATTATGTATGAAATACTGCAAATTTATTCTATGATTAAAAAATGAATTGTTTCATAGAAACGACTAAAACTTTACAAATTGATATTAATTACTAATTAGGTATGCCCATCCCGTTGTTTGGACGGTGGATAAAAAATAAACACTTGAAGAAAAGGTACAGAAAAAAAAAAAACACCTCATAAATAACTATATGAATTTAACAGCCTACTCAATGGGCCCGTTAAACCACAATTTAAAGTAATGAAATATTTCATCAAATGAAATTATAAATATTTCTTAAAACATTTTAATACATAAGGATTAATTTAAGCACTTCGTAGTATTTAGGAAAATGATTGTGGTTCTTAACACCTCCACTACGCATTTTTTTAAAATAGAAGAATAACACTGGGGACCAAATTTTTTTGCTGCATTTATACGAGTGCTTGATCTTACCGAATTCGGATAAGGGGATTTCAAATCTGAAATTAGTAATGTTAGAAATGTTACTGATTTTTTTTCCCGAACCGCGGTATAGTTTATTTATTTTAATATATATATATTTTTTTTTGGCCGGGATGTACAAGTTTATGAAAAACGAATAGAGGTTTATATATACATATTTTATGAAAAAATGCAATTCAAATTGTAGGTTTGTAGACATGGAAAATGTGCAGTAAAGGATTAAATAGTTTTAAAATTGTTCTCTAAAACACACTTATAGTATGGCGATGTAAAAGTATCAAACAATGCTTTTTCGTATTGTTTTAAAGATTCGGTGAAATTAAAATACTTTAATTTTTTTTGTTGATATTTTTAACTTATTAAAAGATTTCGCCCTGAGAGACTGTTAATTGATACTTTATTTATTACAATACTATATATTAAATAATTAAAAATATGTAAAAAATTAAAACATATAAAGTATTAAAAATCTATGAAGTAATCATGCATCACATATCATTTTTATGTATCACGTATGTCCCCTTTTTCAAAAGTCTCAATTGAAAAATAAGCATAATTTCTTTAAATAATACATTGAGGTAAAAGTAAAGTTACTTAAATCCAATATATACAGTGTCTTAAAAATATAGTTTTATTTTGAAAAGAATATTTTGTCTGTTAAAGTTTTTGATGAGAATGACATGAAATTTATAAATGCATAATATTATGTCATGTAATCCTACCTGATAAAACAATCACGAATGAGATACATTTTTTGGGACATATTTTAACATTTTAAATTGTAGTTGAATTTTTTAAAAAAAAAATATAAAAAAAGGTGATAAAACGTATTGCTAAACAAAAAAAATTTTTTTTTTTACTATGAATTGATCTGAATTTCTGAGATGAAAGATTCAACATTAATTATTATTAATCTTGTATCTTAAAGATACTAGAGAAACTATCTTTAATATTGGTTTCAGTATAGTTTATCATGATTAAAATAAATATATTTATAAAACTCTAAATTGCAAAAAAAAAGAAAAAAAAAAGTGAGAAAGTCAAGAATATTAAAGCAGTTTAGCTATTCTCTCATCTTGTTCCGGTTCAACTTATATAGTATTAAAAATCAAAATTGTTGTCCTTAAAAAGGAAAATAAAATTTTATTCAGTTGATTGACAGAACTATAGTATTCATATTTTGAAGAAATGATAAATTATAATAATTGTGTGGGGAATAATTTTAATGCACATTTTATTTAATGTGTTAATCTTTTTATTATTTTCAAGCGAAGAAACAGACATTTTGGTTTTCTTAGATCACATGATCCATTTTGATAACCATGAAAATTTCATATAAATGTACACGAAAAAATAAAAAAGACAACACATAGAACTCTTACTTTCCTTCCGCTATCGGCAGTATTTATAATTTCAGTATTAAAATTTTAAAAATTAGTACTTTTAATTCAGAAAAAACATTTGTTTAAAATGCCAAATTATGAAAATGTTAATTGGCACAAAATAATTACTTTAAAAATCCCATATTACTTCGATAAAAACTAAATAAATAAAATTACATGAAGTAAGCATTAAACACTCATACAATAAATTAAGTTTAACAAATTATCCCTTTCTTAAAAAAAATATTTTTATTAGTTTTTATTACTGACCATAATAAAATTATATGAATTTTTAATGAAAATTCTGCGTTTAAAGTAATTCTTTGTTGGTTTAATTAATTAAAATGCAAGTTAGTGTTAATTATTCATATTTGAACATAAATAATCAATGTTTATATAAAAAAAAAAATTATTAAATATATGCAAATTTCCTTATAAACGTGATATTAAATTTCTGAATGAAAACAAAGTTTGAGAAAGGTCATTAAAATTCTAAGTTTTGATTTATAATTTTAAAAATTAAAAAGTTACATTGATTTTATAAATATAAATAAGAAGTAACTCCGTGCCTTCAAAATAAATTCATGCACAATGAACAGTAAAACCATGAAAAAATGTACTATATTAATAAATTTAATATCCAAACTATAAAACAATTCTTGTAGTACATAAGCATGCAATTATAAATGTATTAAGTGATTTAATACAAAAATTTATTTAATGACTTCTTGTTATCCAACGATAAACTTTATTTGAAAAAAATAAGAACTAATAATTTAAGTTTAATGAAAAAAATGAACAAATGAACATTTAATGAAACAAAATATAAAAGTAAACATAATTATTTATATTTATCAAAATTTTGAACTGGATAAATAATGATGGAATAACACCGTGAGCGCTTATACGTAGAACAGATTTAGAATGATTCTATGTCAGAGAAATTTTCTTTTCACAAAACCACTAAAAAAATAGAAAATGTTTACAAGAACCTCCCCCTACTGAAATCCCTGAAAAAAATCACCCCTAGAAATTCCAGATAATTGCCTGTTTGAGACAATTTATGAATAGGTAGGGGTCTGTTGATATTTGACGTTTTAAAAAAGAGGACAAAAGATCCCAGGGCCATAAATACGAAAAAGTTAATTTTAAAATGCTAAGACCATTTTCCCATATTGTAAACTAAGGCGGCTATATTTGGGGTATCAAATGACTACGTAGGTGGGGTTGAGGGATGCTTTAGAATCATTTCTATCAGTTAACAGTAAGAAGAAAAGGAATGGTGGGAAGAGTGTTTTATTGCTTATTGAAGGGAAGGGTGGCAGTGACATTTCTTGTAGTTCTCTAAACACCTGTTTTATATTTTCAGACAGTGCATTTTCCTGTGTGTATTTTATTTTTTACTAATTTTCTTTTAATTATATAACATAAGTTATATAACACTATGTAAAAATAAGAGAAATAGTGAGAGAAAAAAAAAAGTTATGGAAACAAAACAGAAATATTTTCTCGAAATGATGGACCCTGGCTTCCCAATTATTGGGAGGGGGGGTTCAGACCCTTTGGATCCCTATGGTTCCGACGCCAGTGCATTTGGCAAACACTTACAGAAATTGGCGAATACTTTTGATAGCTGGCTATTTTACTGGCTAATTAATAATTTCAAGTCCTTAGCGCGAGTGCTGGTGTAGTTATATCTTAAACTCCAATAAATGATAAATGGCTCAGGGTATAGAGCGTTCGCCTTCTAATGAAGTGAACCGGGTTCGTCCCCCGCGATGGCTGGTCTATACGAATCTACATACGGCTAGCACCGACCACAGTGCTGACGTGAAATATGCTCAGTGGTAGACGGATCATGGGTTAGAGTCCCTTCTCCATCAAGCTGCAGTGGGATGTTCTACCATCAGTGGGAGGTTCTCGTGGTCATACTTTCCCTGTAACGCAAATGCTGGATAGTGCTATCAGAAAGTTCACCACGAAGGCAAATTTCTACCGCTTCTTCATCCAGGAGTTCCCTTGTCTTCTGGATTGAGTTCAAAAATACAAGGCTACGGAGTTGAACAATAGACGTCGTAAACTCAAAAATTGAATCTACTGTTCAACGAAGGTTATGAAACTATAAAATGAATGACTCGAATTACCCCATTCGCAAAAGGCCAATCTTGGTAAAAATTTCCGATTTTCTGAGGATCGTCATTTTTGTGTTTACAAGAATGTGAAATTTTGATTTCGCCTCGCCCTATACTTCACAGAACGAATTCTTATAAAAGGTATTTATAGTTTTTTAAAAAAAGATGTTTTTTACAAGACATCAATCTGTTCCATACAATTGTTCCATAAATTGTATTTGAGAATTGAGAACAATTTGAGAATATTCTAACCGCTAATAAACACATTTCATTTTTAAAAACATGAATCCTAAATTCTTACTTTATGTTGTATCGTAAATGTGCAATGAATATTTATAAACGTCAAGTGACTTTATATTTTATAAAAGCAACATGTTTGTTGCAGTAAAAGTGCATGGCGTTTCACGACACCAGTTTGGTGTAAAGTACCATTTTCGGTGTTAGGATGATTTTTACAGTGTTTTAATTTAAAATGAATTACTAAAAGAGAGAAAGAAATCCAAATATTTAAAGTACCTTCATAAAGTTATTCCTTTAATCATTATTTCACGTCTACTCATTTATTAAACAGAAAACGCAAATTAATTACAATTGCGTTCCGTATGGAATTCTTAATTTTCAAAGAAAATAATAATTAATAGTTGAGAAGGAAAATTAAACTTTTTTCTCTAAAATTCCTTAAATAAACGCAAACAAGTTTTAAATAAGTTAATTGAAAATAAATATTTATACTAATGGTTTAGATACGAGTTAGTAACCATAACCGTACACGAAAAAGAATAAAACGAAATGTGTTTAATTATGAAGTAAAACATTCATCCTTAAGTAATTTTAGAAATGTGTTTGTTTTGTGAACTTAATATCAACTTCATACTCATTGAGAAATATAAAATTCAATAATAAATTAAGCTCAGTTTCATTCACAGAAATGTAATTAACACTCTCACACCTCACGCTATGCTTACAATTTATTCTAAGTTTCGTTTTTTTAAACATTTCCTCGTCGGTTATTAAAGTGGTTCTCGTGTTTGCCAATAGTTTCCACAGTAACTATGTTAACAAATTATTGTAACAGTAAAATAAATAGCTTTTTTTCATTTTTTAAGTATATATATATATATATATATATAGGAAAAACAATAAGTATCATTTATTGCGCATAAGCTGCAAGTAAATAGAACTCATAAGATAAGTTTAAAATGAAGATAAAACAAAGGTAAATTACAGACAAATGAAAAAAGGAGGGGGGGGGGAAATAATAATGACAAACAACTGGGGAAAGAAAAAGAATTAATTAATTTAAAAAAAAAATAAAAAATAATAAAAAGGATAAAGTTTTTTTAAAAAAACGGGAAAAAAAAAGAAAAAAAAAGATATAATCTTTTCATCAGCCCACACGATTATATCCGAAAAAGAGTGCTTTCTAATTCCCCTCCTTTTTTCATTTGTCTGTAATTTACCTTTGTTTTATCTTCATTTTAAACTTTTGTTTTTATTTTGCTGTATATGTATATATATATATATATATATATATATATATAAACAGAGAGAGAGAGAAACAAGGAAAAAGATATAAAGACTTTTTAAAGGAGAGACGGAAATTTGTGAAAAATGTTCACAAATTAAAAAAAAAAAATGGAAATTACAACAAGCTAAGGAAAAGATATAATCTCGTCTTCAGCTCACACTATTATATCCGAGTAAAATAGTGCTTTTTATTATTGTATTAATACGCAAAACATATCAATACAATAGTGCGAGCAGTGCCAAAAAAATTTTAATGAAAATAGAACTTATTAAGAATGAAATGTAAAATAAAAATAAAAGACAAAAAAGGAAAATACTCAAATGATGAAAATAGATAAAGCGAGTATCGAAAGAAACTTTAGTTGCACTTACAGGTATTTTTCAAAAATGATTTTCAATGTTTTCGTAACAAGTTTGCTTGATTACAAAATATGAAAATAAAAGCGTAATTAGAGAATGAAGGGAATCAACTAATGGCGCGTTCTTACTGAAATGCAGAAGATTTGTTAGTTACCTTGGATTGGCCTGAATCTGAATTTGCGCAAAGAAATAATATTATACTGAATAATTCAAAGTTTAAAATTAATATGGTTGAATTTTAATTACAAAATTTAATATTAATAAGATTGAATTCGAGAAATTATTTACATTTAACGAAAAAAAAACAAACAATTTTAGTATTTTTTTGATTAAATATTAAAAGATTTTTAGTCACGGATTTGCACATTGTAAAAATTATATAAATTATACAAATAAATTTTTTAGTAAATTTATTTACACTAATATACAATTAACTCAATGATTTTATATATAATTTAATTACTTTACTTGGATATCCATTGTTTTTTTATTAAATTTTAGAAGAGTTCCACTATTTTTGCTTTTTAGATAAATAAATATATTTTAAATGAATAAATACGCTGATTACATACACGTGAATCGCATGCCATGTGAAAGGTTCCTGTAATTGGTTGCAAAGAAATTATTAAATAATTTATTGACTAATCAATAAATACATACAATCAGTGGTACAATTCAGAACTGAAATTGTTGACGGATTTATTTAAACAGAAATATTTTGAATCTACTATAATATAAATACTCACCTATGAGGTCCCACTCTCCGTTCGTAATGTATGTAGAGAGATCCCCACCTTCTTCGTTGGATAGCCGAAGATCCAGTTGATTCCCGTCATATGTCCACGAACCGAACTTCATCTCGCACCTCTGGTCATCGAAGGGAAACCACGTGATGTCTATCTTGCAAGTACTCTTGAATATCCCCGGTGGAATGTACGTGCAGCTGCCATTGTTTCGCACTACAACATTTGTAGGGTGAGTACCATCAAACTTTTCGTCTGCGCTGAAAGGATCAAGTCATTTAATCAGACTTAAAGATGTTTTTTTAGAAGCTGAGCTGAATATTATTAAGCACAAAATTTATATACAGAGTGATTCATAAAAGATGGGCAAAATGTTAGGAAGAGATAGTACACACCCAAACAAACAATTTTTATCTGCATGGACCAAAACAAAACGCAAAAGTGATGGCACATTTGGAAATTTGTTTCATCCAAACGTGAAAGCTCCATTCCTGTTGCGAGTTATTATTTGCATGTTATGAGAAGTTATGCAAATTTTTGTCACGATTCATACATAAAAGCTGCTGATTCGAGAGTCAATCGCAGTAGAAACTCATAGCCTTTCTCTAATAAGGAAAAAGCCGATTTTGTTTATGGAGATGCAAATAGAATAGAGGCTCAACGGTTGTACGGAAAAAGATTTCCCGACAGGCAGTTTCACTGTAAGACGGGATCCTTTCTTTCAACCCGGTCGGATGCAGGACGGACGGAAGAAGTTATTTTGGATATGGTGACTGATCAGCGGACAGGTATCCACAACATGGCGAGTACTGAAGGATCATGTTCAACGAGTCCCTGGACTGAGTCCCTAGTCGTGTGCAATTTGCCCGCTGGTTTCTGAAGACGAATCCTGATTTTGTTGCAACTATTCTTTTCACAGATGAATGTACCTTAACGCGTGATGGTGCATTTACCCTCATAACACCCTCAATCGGCAGAAGTAAATCCACATTCGCATCAGCGACGTTTTTCTATCAATGTTTGGGCAGGAATAACCGGCGACCATTCACTCGACCCGTATCTTCTGCCAGAACCCCTTGACGTGAAAAAATACTACGCGTTTCTGCAACAGGTGCTGCCAGACATGTTTGTCGACGTTCCTCCACGAATCCGGCGGGTAATGTGGTTCCAGAAGGATGGAGCACCAGCTCATTACGTACTAGAAGTGCGAAACTATCTGGACGTAACCTTTCCAAACCAATGGATTGGGCGAGGTGGTCCTATAGCTTGGCCACCGCGCTCGCCAGATCTTTCATGTCACGATTTCTTTTTATGGGGACAGCTGAAGGCTCTTATGTATAAGACTGCCATTGAATCTGCAGAAGAACTTGTCACCAAGCTTTCGGCTGCTGCAGGGGAAGTTCGCGATATGCCTGGTGTGCTTTAGAATGTTCGCCAATCTTTTCTTCGCCGTTGTACTTGCATAGCCGCTGCCAGCCACTGTTTTGAACACTTATTGTTATATATATATAATCAAAATGTAGAGAAAACATGGAAAAAATTACAGAATAATGAGAAAGGAGAAAAAAAATAATTAAAAATAACAAATTAATAAAAATCAGAAAAAAAATAATTATAAAAATCCGGAAAAAAAAAAGATATAATCTTACATCAGCTCACACGATTATTTTCGTTTTCTTTTAATGCTTCTCACACATAGTATTGATATATTTTGCTTTGGCTATATTGATACAATATTAGAATGCACTCTTTTTTGCTGTTATAATCGTGTGAGCTGAGGATAAGATTTTCGTCAGCTTTTTTTTTTCAGATTTTTATTAATTTTTTTTTTTTTAATTCTTTCTTTCCTTTCTTTTTTCATTAATTCTGTAATTTTTTCCATGTTTTTCTTACAATTTGAACTTATTTTATGAGTTCCATATATCCGCAGCTTATGCGCAGTAAATGAAACTTATTGTTTCTCTTAATTTTTTTTTCTCTTTTTTTCTTTTTGCATTGATATATATATATATATATATATAAGCTAGAGAGAATCCAACTCAGCGCTGCGCGGATCATCACCGGCCTCCGAAATTCCTGTCCTGGAGATATTGTACTGTTTGAGGCTGACCTGCAAACTTGCAAACTTTGTGCCTCCGAAGAAGGGCATGCATGGTAAAATATTACAGCAAACTCTATAGTTTTGGATCACAAAACGACTTCGGATTTACTAGCGAAGTGGCAACATAGTTAAAGGCTCAAGCGAAACAGTCCTTTCAGCCAATATTTTCGTCCAACATCTCTTTTGGAAAACTGGAACAGCACTTCCTCAAACAGAGCATCGATCCTGCCGATGGTCTTACCTCACCAACCTCCCGGTTGCTGTCAACAAGCAAAATTACCATCCTGATTTTCTTAGACAAGCAGCACTTGAGAGAATCTACACTATCCCAACGGAGGCTATTCAATTATATACGGATGGAAGCAAGGACGAAGACAATCACTCCGGGAGTGGGACCTTCATCAAGACTCAGATGAGCGAAATTAAGATCCAGAAAAGGAATCTCGACCACTGTTCCGTTTTTAGGAGCGAGCTTATCGCCATTGATAAAGGACTTGCCTTAATACTGTCTCTTTCAATTCCGAAAGAGATTTTGATCCTTACGGACAGTAGAACCGATGTTCAGCACTTGGCGAGCTGGCACAAGTGAGAGACAATGCTAGCACGAACATCCTTTATAAACTTTTACACCTCTCCAAATATTGTCGAATTCACGTACAATGGATACCCTCGAGCCGCGATGGCTCAGGGGATAGAGCGTTCGCCTTCCAATGAGGCGAACCGGGTTCGAATCCCAGTCGATACGAATTCCGCATCCGGCTTGCACTGACCACAGTGCTGACGTGAAATATCCTCAGTGGTAGACGGATCATGGGTTAGAGTCCCCTTGCCGTCAGGCTAACCGTGGGAGGTTCTCGTGGTCTTCCTCTCCATGTAACGCAAATGCGGGTTAGCTCCATCAAAAAGTCCTCCACGAAGGCAAATTTCTCCCAATACTCGATCCAGGAGTTCCCTTGTCTTCTGGATTGGGTTCAAAATTACAAGGCTACGGAGTTGAACATTAGTAGCCCAAAACCCATTAAGTTGGGTCGGCTGTTCAACGACGGTTATAAAATAAAATAAAATGGATACCCTCACACGTAGATATATCAGGCAATGAAATGGTAGATAGTCTTGCCAAGAGAGGCGCAGCTGAGGCCTCTGCGCCTTCAGTGTCCCTTATCTCCTCAGAGTTCTTATACATTGCTAAAGCCAAAAATAAATCAGCATGGCTCACTCCACCCAGTCACAATTGTACCAGGGTACCAGACCGGGTAGCTGTTTGACAGTTGACAAAGACCGTCAGTCTCAAACCACCATCACACGTCTCCGCTGTGGACACCTGAAATCACTGAGGTACTCTAGAGCAGTGTTTCCTAACCTTTTTATCACCGCAGACCTGTCAACGTTTGATAATTTTACCGTGGCCCACTGGGGGGGGGGGTGTTGATTGTTTCTATTTTAGATTATTTTGATTTATTAATTTTAATTAAATGGTATTTAAACATGACTTCAAAATAAAGTGCAGTTACACCAAAAAATAAATATTAAGTAATTTAACATTTTAACTTACTAGGACGTTAAATCAATGAGAACCATGAGCTTGTTTCTTTTCGGTTCCCTCAGGGGGTAATCGGAAGAATGATACATTACAAACATTAAAAAATTTATGTCACTACCATCGAGGCCCCCTCATTTTTAAAAAAAAAATGTTTTTAATGGAATACAGACATTTTTAATTTGGGGTATAAACCTAGGAATTTAAATTTAGTTTCAATGAAATGGGTGGCTCGGAACTATTTGATCCATGGACCGGGGGTTGGGGAACACTGCTCTAGAGGAGAAAAGTATTTTGCCCTCTTCGGCCCAGGCATCCCCTGAACATCTACTGGACTGCATCGGTTTTTTAAAACAAGACATTATAGAAAGACCCTTTCTTGTTTCAGACTTTTTGAAGGTGAAATGGGGATTTGAAAGAAGAAGATATATATATATATATATATATATATATATATATCGGATAACCCGCTTAAAATAATATAATTTAACGGAACGAAATCACCATATATGAAACTTATGTTAAATTTCCTCGTTTAAACGGATAACGTTTAAACGGATATAATTTCCCTTTTTCAGTTAATATAAAAATACAATATGGTTTTCATTTCTACAGGGACTTCCTGTTCATTTGTTGCTTTAAACAGGTGTTAGTTTAAGAATAAATCTAATATTGCCAGCAGTTATACAATAAAGTAAACGAAGAGGGTTTTATCCTTGTTTGACTTACGTCACTCACACATCATTTAGAATATAAAAAAGGTGATTTGCTTTGCGGTCCCTTCCTGGTGCACTATTACCTTTGGTAAAAAAGATATCCAACACACTAGCGTCTTTTTCTTAATCATTGCTTACTCCAGAGAATAAATCATAGTTGGTTGCAAGATTATTGCGAAAAGGGATGATTCGAATTAATCGCAAAAAAAAAAAAAAAAAAAAAAAAATCAATCTTGGAAACAATAAATTTCCAAAAATCCCAAACTAAAAAAGCAAATCAATTTGGGATTTCTCAAGTTTCAACAATGGCAAAAATATAAATCTGAAAGTATTCAGAAGGTATACGCAAGTCATGAAAATCTTAGTAGAAACAGAAAGGGATGGTCGAATTTTTATAAATTTAGAAATTGAACGGGTATAAAAACAGTATTCGATTATAGATTATTTCGGAAGTAAAAAAATAATATTATAGTACCCATATTATATTTTTCATTAGCATTGATTTATTTTTACGTAACATTAAATGACATAGATATTTTATGATACTAACACCGACAGTTTTAATTGCAATTGTTTTTTGATCATATAATAGAGTTTTTTTAATCAAAGCACTGCACTATACACTAAATACCATTAAAAAGTAAAATTTCGCAAAAATATATAATTTAAGATTGAATATTGCTCTCTCTTTTTAATCGAATAACCCGCTTAATTGAATAGAATTGACCCTGGAACTAATGGTATTTTTAATTTGCAAATGCACTGTAAAAACAAAAGGTAAGCTACTTGTGAACAAGAATAATTAAATTAAAATTATTATCCCTTCGATTTTGAATGAAGTATATATTTTTTTTTTCTCTTTTAGCTCAAACTGATTGAAAAACCGATATTGATTAGAATTTTTAAAATTAAAGAAAAAAAATTCATTTTATTTCCTTGAAATAATCTACTAAAAGCCAATCAGTGATTAAATTTCGTAACAGCGGCTTATGAAATGACGTCATTAATGTATGCCAGAGGTTTTTTTTCTAATATTTAGATTCCATGATTTATTCCATTTTAAAGTGCTTCTTTTATTCGTTAATATAATCTTTTTTTGATTAGGTCGACATTAATGATTTCAAAATAGTAAAAAAAATTCTGAGTTATTTTTCTAAGAAATAAAAAATGAACCTTTAGTCTGAATAATTTAATTAAATATTTGTAAGAGATCATTTTATTTTAAGATGAAGTCCAATTGATTAAATTTATGATTGTAGAGAAAATTGTTTTTTCGTCATTCTTTAACAAGAAGTATTTTACAATTCAATTTCGACGGAAAAATTACACTTAAAAAATGATATTAAAAATTCTGGTATTAAAACTGTTTTGAAAGCAGTCTTTAAAAACAGTAAAAAAAAACTGTTGTTAAAGCATTTAACAAACAATATTACTCGCTGGAGTACCTCAAATAGTAATTTTTAAAAAAAATATAAGCACAAACAATGTTAGATAAAATTTTTACGTAATACCTCTGAATTTAGATAAGAAAAAAATATTAATAAATTACCGAATTACAGGGAAAACATTTCATTATCAGTTTAAGACATATTCCGATAAAATATATTTTTATGTGTGCTTTTTAGAGATAGAAAAAATTCTAATATATATTTTCTTTTTTTTTTACAAAAAGCAAATTATGAAAATAGAAATTTAAAAATATTCGAATTCATATATACATTATAAAAGTCCAGTTTTACTGCAAATGAATTTTTGTTTTTCATTTTCTCAACGTTAACAGCGTATTATCAAAGGTTATACCCCCATATATGAAACCTCTGTCAAAACAAGAGAGAAACACGTTTTGTTTTTATTTTCTATTATTACGACTAAATTCCGCTATATCGCGAATGTAAAATAATAATAATATTAATAACAAAATGTGAGTGTTTAAGTATATATATATATATTAGTAAAAATTACAGAATAATAAAAAAAGAGAAGAAGAAAATTTATTATAAAACATTAAAAAAAATCCGAAAATAGATATAATTTCTTCATCAGCTCACACGATTATATCCGTAAAAAAATGCTTTCTAATATTGTATCAATATAGCCAAAGAAAAATATGTCAATACTATAGTGTGAGGAGCACTCAAAAAAATTCTATAAACAAAATATAAAAATACGCATTAAGTAAAAAATATTACGTCAGAAACGAAAAGAAACTTATACTAAATTTCTTAATTTTTCTCTTTGATCTCTTTGTATTTATTTATTGTTGTGCTATATATATATATATATATATATATATATATATATATATATATATATATATATATATATATATATATATATATATATATATATATATATATATATACATCATGCTATGCTATATATATATATATATATAATATATATATATATATTATGAATGTCAAATAGTAAATGTTTAAATCACCTAAAAAATAAAAAAATTGAAAAAAAAAACTACAAACAATGAACATCCCCCACAGTTTTTGAATTTCTCATGTAGCAATAACATTGTATTAAAATTAGGGGTGTAGCAAATATTAGGCCACTATTTAGTATATGGCCCTTTTGCCGAATGCCAGACCAAATGTTCGACGAAGCATTTTTCGGAAAAGAGTTTTTCAACAAAGTTTATTTCAAAATTGTAGATCTGAAAAACAATAATCTAGTATCGTATTTTCCACCATAGATTATTATTTTTACACATATTTGATAAGTTATAAGATTCATGTGGTTTCACATGATTTGCAAACTTCTCTTCAGGAAGATTAGAGAACAAAATTTGAAGAAATGAAACTAGATTAATTATTCATACTGAACCACAAGTATTTGTATTTTTTTCTTTTCTTAAATTTTATTCAGGCAAGTAAATTTTTGTTATTTTCGATATTTTTTGTTCTAAGCATCAAAAACGATTTTTTTTCACTGTTCTTATAATAACAAAGAATTTTAACCGCTTCCTTTATCAATTTTTTTGAAAAAAATGCACAAAATCAACATATATTTTTTTTATTTTATTAATACCTTTAGGGAATTAAAACAAAACATAATAGACAAGTTTCAAGTAAAAATTTAAATTTTTTATGTGTAAAAAACATTTAATTTACCATCAGTTTACTATGCCGAGTTATCTCGGGCGAATGAAAAAAGTTAAATATTAGTCTTTATACGATAGTTTTTAAAACGAGGGTTAACAAAGTCATACTTTCCGAGCGCAGCAAAGTGATACGCTATTTTTCCCTCTTTTATTATCTTTCTACCTAAAACCAGCAACTATACAATCTCCCAAAACACGGCTGCAGCTCCACAATCCAACAGCAAAATTCCTAAACAAAAATTGGTAAACTTTCACTCACAACAGATAATCTTTTTTTTTTTTTTTGCTTTCAGCGGAGAAAAACACAATAAAACAAAACGTACTGACAAATTCTGCTACACCCACGTTTTCACGGGATAATAAATATTTGCAATACATCGATACCCGAGTTAACTCGGGATAATCAGGGAAGAGTTTTTTTTCTAATAAGCTTTATTCATTAACTGTAAGTTTTTTTTCTTGCACTGAATATGGAAAAACATACGGAAATCCGCATCAAAAATGGTTGATAAAGTGAATTAGAATCAAGATAGATTTACAATAGAATCTAAATAAATTAAGCCCCTCAAAAATGGATGACTTGAAAGTACGATTCTTCGAGTCATCATCAACATTTAGCAGTCGGTGGGTTCCAGATTGTGCACTAATAAATATATTTAAAAAAACGGAATCTTCCCGTGAGTGCCATGACACTTCGGGGGATAGAACGTTCGCCTTCCAATGAGATGAACCGGATTCGAAACCCAGCGACGGCTGATGAATACGAATTCCGCATCTCGCTTGCACCGACCACAGTGCTGACGTAAAATATCCTCATTAGTAGACGGATATTGTGACACAACTTTACGTGTAACACAAATGAAGATTAGTTCCATCAAAAAGTCCTCCACGAAGGCAGATTTCTCCCAATGCTTGAGCCAGGAGTTCCCTTGTCTTCTGGATTGGGTTCAAAATTTCAAGGCTACGAAGTTAAACATTAGTACTCGAAAACCTAAAATAGGTTTGGCTGTTCAATGACGAGTTATAAAATAATCTAAAATTATAAAATAAAATGTGATGAATAGGGAGCCGTGTTGGCTCAGGAGATAGAGCGCTCACTTTCCAATGAGGTGAACCAGGTTCAAATCCCAGCAATGGTTACGGAGTTCAACAAGGTTATGGAAATATTAGTAAAATAAAATCTTCCTGTGAAAGGCCTTGTACTAAAAATAACATAAGAATAAAAATTAAACTCTTTAATTCAGACATTTCTTAAATTGAAAGCCGTACGTTTTTGTAACCCAGATCAGAAAAATTCTACTTTAAACTATTTTATCTTTCAATTAAACAAACAAACAAAAAAATTTTGAACTTCATTTTTTAATTCTAATATGAAACTTCTATTTTCAAAATAGTAATTTCAGTTCGTAAATTGAGATTATGTATTGATTAATGAAACACGCTGATAATAAATTTCAATATAAATCAAAGAAATACAATAGTTCTGCGATGGAAAGAAATATTAATTAGTGAAATTAATTTTGAGTGTTTAAAATACATTTCCATTAAATGAAATTAGCGTACGGTTTTAAAACTATTCATTTATTTCACTAAGCAATTTCAAACGCTTTTATTCTTTGCAGAATGACGATTATAGCGCTTTTCTTTCAAACATTTTGTTTTAATCTAAAATGTGCATACCTGGAAATATTCCATTCATTATTTTCAAAATAATTTTTTTTTTGTCCTTATATTTTATGAGACGCAGTTTTAAGAAATAAAAAAAAACAATTACTGAATGATATCAATGTATTAAAAATGTTTGTTTGCATATCAAAAACCATGTTGGATGATGGTGACCATCAAATGATGTTGGACCATCACTAAAACCAACATAAAACATCAAAATGTTTCGATGGCACCATCAAGAATTTTTACTTTGGATTCGAAATGATGTTTAAGTATATTATGCTGTTTTGGGCCTCTCACTATATTATGAGTATATGGGGTTTCGACTCTATTTGTTTCGGAACAATTTTGACACATTTTTGCTTAATTTTGAGACGCTTTTTTTTTTTTTTTTTTTTTTTTACAGTGTGCAAACGTGTCGAAATGACCACGGAGATCATTTAGTCGATTTTCTATTCCATATTACTACATTTCTCACGTACTTGAAAAATTAACTGCATTGGATTACGATTATTTCTGCTGAAAAGGAAATAATCATCACAAATTGAAAGACATAAATGTTTCTGTAAAACGTTTGCAAACTTAATGGGGGAGACATTTTGAGACTGTTTTCGATGGCTCTGACGCCACATAAAATATCAACGTTTTTTTTTTCTTCTTTTTTTTGCGAACAATATGCTTTTTTATAACTGCTGAGAGTTTACAACAGTTGTTGCAGAAGCCTCCCATAGAGCAGAGGGCGTTTTCGCAGCTTCAGTAGATTTTTTTTGCCGTAGATTTTTTTAAACAAAAGAACAACTAAAAAAATTGAAATCCAAAAAAAAACTGAGAACAAGTAAAAATTAAGGATAAAATGGAAAAAGAAAAAAAAATCAAATCAAATCAAGAATCTAAAAAGTTCCTGAGGAGATATGGTAATGAATTTCCTTGGAAGACACTTTAAATAGACATATCATCCCAGGTAGCAAAAAGATATTATCTAACGTTAAAAAAGATGCAATATAATACTGTCTTACTAGAAAGCATAAGAATCCTATCTTCTAGAGCTAATATTATATATATATAAGAGATTAGTGATCCATTTAACATTCGAACTTTTAAAAATATCATCCATTCCAGGTATCAATGCTGGAATTTACCCATTGGCTTTCACTGTAACAAATTTTAAAAAACAATTTCAAATTAAATAATTTAAGTTTCCAATAAAGAATCATTGTTTAATAGTTTTAAATTTTTTCATTGTGAAGTTTAATCTATTTTCTTTCATATATTTTTTTATCATTTACTTCTTTTGCCTATTTCTTTATAATTTATTTCGTTTATAATTAATTTTCTTTTATTATTTAATTTATCTTCAAGAAAATCTACTACGTAAAAACTGTTTGTTTTCAATTGCGAATGGAAATTGGAGGGAAAGCTGGGAGTTCAATCCTAGCAGCAAAATAAGCAACCAGTGTGGATATTCCAAAAGGCCCACATTAAATCTACCATGGCTAAAAGTCCTCATGTTGATTGTGGTGTTGAAGTTTGAAGAAAGAGAAAAACACGTGAGAACCCTAACATATACTTTGGAACCCTTAGATATACTTTGGAACCCTTAGATATACTTTAGAGAAAGAGGGAGGAAAATGGGCGGAAGCAGAAATCGTTAAAATAATTTTATTTAGTATTTCTGTGTTGCTAAGTAAATAATGCAAGGATTGATATTAGAAAACTATTGTTTTATGTTTTATTGCTTCACAGCAATACAGAAAATTAAGTTTAATTGTATAACCGAATTCTACTATTACCATTCAAATCTTTCTCTTGCTTACTCCAAAAATAAAAAGCAACGCCAGATAATATCAGAAAATACAAAATCTAATATTGCATAGCATCAAAACTAATGCAAAATAATATTACGGTGACCTCTTGATAATATTAGTTTGCATAGAATCTAATATTACGTAATGCAGACCATTTAATTACCTTTTGTATCATTCTAATATTAGATATCATTGATTTTCTGATGTTATCTAGCACTAGGCACTATACAATTATGTTTATTTCTTCCTTTTAAGATTCTCATCGGGAAATTCATCTTTTCTTTACAGTTTTTTTATTGGACTTATTCTAGGCATCTCTTTTTTCTCCTTTTGAGGCTGAGCTAAAAGTATAATTATGTAATTAAATTCAAACAACATACATTCTTTGTGAATAACTACAATGTAACATTAAGAATGTTGCATTGTGAAATATTTAAAATATTTAAAACGTTGCTCAGTGTCATCTTATATCATAAAAATTTAAGGAAATCATTCATTGATGGTTTTAATCAAAGGGAGGGGGGGGGGGATCACCATTCAGCAATATATTTCTTTAAAGTATCATCAATTTTAAAATATTTCAGTTATTTGTCTTAAATTCCTAACTTCATTTTTTCTAAAGCCAAAATGATTCTTTACGGTATGATGATGCATAAAGCTTAAGTATATATATATATATATATATATATATATATATATATATATATATCAAATAACAGAGCAAAACCCCGTTATTTCTGTGGGAATAATAGTAACATATCAGGAAATATCAGTCCGGATTCTGCACAATCTTTTATTTACTAATCTATGGTGAACTCTCAGCCCCGCTCCAGCGGGAGGGGGAGAGACACAGATCTCGTCAAAACTGACGAAGTTCAGTAGGTAATCATTAAACACCAAAAGCCACGCAAAAATCAGCGCTCCTGGTTTTATACATGGGTAAGAAGGCAGTCATATTGCATTCCTTGTATTCCTACGCCTCATCACAAATAATATAATACTCATCGAAAATCGTTTAATCCTTCCTTACATTGAAGGGAAAGATCTTAAAATAACTCTTCTTTTGAAACATTAATCTAATTATAATTTATTGGCATGTTTACAGCCTTGAATTCCCAAAATAGAATATCTGTACTCTAATTTTTACCTAAGACATTTTATGAAAATGAATATGTTTCAATGCTTTTATTAATACAAAAGTAATTTTATAACTTTTGTATTACATCCCCCCCCCCAAAAAAAAATTTGGGTAAGCCAAAAAAATTAAATTTAGAATAATATGAATTTATAAGCTGTATGTTGGTATGACTGTCCTCTTTCCTACAAATAATCTTTTTTCAAAATGTGAAAAAATATTATTTACAGTAACAAAAATAAAAACATAATAATGCAATTTATCTGTTTAGGCAACTAAACAGAAAGAAAAATGAAACATGTTTATATAACTATTCTACTAAAATTTTCAAAAATTTTTCACACAAAAGTATACAAATTTTTACTGTGAAATGAAATGGACAACAAGTGTCATTGATTCAGAATTTAGGATTCTGTGTGGTTAAGGGGATTATTTTTTTGATGAAATTCTGTATTCCCCGTTAAAAGGGAGGAAAGCAGAATTTCATGAAGTACAGTGAAAATGAGAGATCCAGAGTGGATAAAACAAAAATAGTTTAGAAAATTTTTCTCACTGAGTTGATAAAAAAAAAGTTCAAGTTACTTCGCCCTCACTCCCAACTGATGCTGAGGTAAACATCTTCACACAACGCGATTCGGATCTCTCAAAAATATAGGGATCACTTCTTCCCTTGAAGAAAGTGATAATTTTTCTTTTGGACACTATTCATGATTTAATTTTAACATTTGTGGGATGTGATATTTCCTAAGCTTTGATACATGTACTATTTCAAAATTTTGTTTACTCAAAATATTCTTTTTATTTATTTTGTAATTAACATCTGAAATTTTTTGAAGAATTTTATACGGTCCACTAAAAGGAGGGGACAACTTCCTCGTATTAGGATAAGTAAATTCTTCACACATAACTAATTCATCATTTTTAAAGTCTATATCTGAAAATCTAGCATCATAATAAATTTTATTTCTTTCATGATAATCTTTAGTTCTTTGAATTGCTATTTTTTTAGCTTCCTCAATAGGTGGATAGATTTCTTTATTTAAGGGATTTTCATAGGGGAGTTTACCATGCATGAGGTATGCAGGTGGAAATTTTGTTACAGAATGGGGAGTTGAGTTATAAGTATTAACTATATCTTTTAACAAAGTAGGCCAAGAAGTTTTAGTAGGTTTTTCATTAATTTTACATTTTAAACGCGTAATTATTGTTTGACCAAGGCGTTCAACTTTGCCATTAGACTGCGGATGATGTGCAGTTGTCAATAATTGTTTAATTTTATTATGTTTCAAAAATTTTTTAAAATGAGAAGAAGTAAAGGCAGCGTTTCGATCACTTAACAAGGATTTAGGGATTTGATTTTGAAAAATCTGATGTAAAAAGTTAGTATAGGTTTCTGAACTAATGGATTTTGACGCGAAAGCCCAAATGTATCGTGTAAGGTGGTCAATAATTAAAGTTAAATATTTTTTTGTTGAGTTATATTAATTTAATCCACCAACACTATCTATTGCCAGTAAGTCAAAAGACTGATTCAAAAGATTGTAATAATCCAAATCTTTTTTGTCGCGGTTTTTTATTTAATTGGCACGTATGACAATGTTTACAAAATTTTGTTATATCTAAAGTTATGTTATTCCAATAATAAACAGGGGTTATTAAGTTAATCATCTTTTGCACTCCTGGATGATTAAATTTATCATGAGCAATTTGCAGAAGTTTTAATCTTAACGAAAATGGAACAACTATTTTAGTAAAATTTTTCTTACGTACACACAAAACATTGTTGATATCAACAAACTTACCTTGCAAGTTATCATTCCTTTGAGCTTCAACTATTTCATTCAATTTTAACAAATGCGAAACATGAACATTATTTTTACTATTACTTTGGACAAGTGAATGTGTTGCATCTCTTGAAAGCCAATCTGCTTCAAAATTAGCAGAGCCTTTTGTGTATTTAATATCATACACATACATACTTAACAATAATGACCACCTAAATAATTTACCTTTTAAATTTTTAACATTTTTTAGCCAAACTAAAGCAGCATGGTCAGTATGTATGGTGAATTTTTGGCCAAATTGGTAATGATGGAATTTATTTAGAGAATCAACTATAGCAAGACATTCAAGTTCTGTAATTGCATAATTTTTTTTCGTAATCTCTCAAGGAACGAGAATGAAAAGCTACAGGATGCAATACACCACATTCATCTGTCTGTTTTAACACTGAACCTATTCCAACTAAGGATGCATCTACAAAAAGATGACATTCCTGATTAGGATTGAAAATTTTCAAAATTGGTTTACAAATAATAGCATTTTTTCAAAGTTCAAAAGACTGTTGACATTTTTCTGACCACACCCATTTTACATCTTTCTTTAACAGGTTGTTTAAAGGATATCGTTTATTTGCATAATTATCAATAAATTTATGGTAAACATTTATTGATCCAAGAAATCTTTGCAATGATTTTACATTTTTAGGGGGCATTAATTTTTTAATCACCTCAATATTATGGTTATCGGGTGATACAATCCCATTGCTTATTTCATATCCTAAAAATTCTATTTGTTTTTGCAAAAATGAACACTTTGAAAGTTTTAATTTTAAGTTTTCTTGTTTACAAATATCAAAAATCTTTTTAAGATGGGTTAAATGTTCATCATAAGAATTAGAAAAGATAATGATATCATCAAAGTAGTTTGTAGCAAATTTAATTTTATGTTTATTTAAAATTCTACGAATTGTACGTTGAAATATGCTCGGGGCATTCTTCCAGCCAAAAGGTAATCTTAAGTATTCAAACAGACCATTGTGAGTAGCGAATGCTAATTTGTCAGTGAATCAGGATGAATACGAACATGATGATATCCCTGTGATAAAACTATTTTAGAATAATAACTACTATAAGACAATTTTTCAATTAAAGATTGTATTAAAGGTAGGGGTTCAGAATCTGTTTTTGTAATTTGATTTAATTTCCTAAAGTCAACACATAAACGACTCTTTTTATTTTCATCTTTTTTAAACACTAAAGTTACTGGGGCAGCATAAGGGGATGAACTTTCTTTAATAATTTTATTTTTTAACAATTCTTCTATTTGTACATCAATTTCTTGTTGTTGTTTTGGGGATGTTTTGTACGGCTTTAGAGATATAGGTAAATCTGAGGTTAACCTGACTCTTTGTGGTTCCATTCTGATTTCTCCCACGTCGTGTTTATGTTTTGCAAAAATATCATCATAACTTTTTAAAATTTCTTTTAAGTCCACATTTTCTATCTCTTTCTCATTTTTTATGTTTTCGTCGATATTAACCTGATAATGTGTGCACCCATTACCTAGTTCTATCTTCGAAACTTTTGGACATTCTTTCTTTTTCCTATTTTTCCTTTTCTTTTTGTTACCCTTTACTTTATTTTTTTCAATGTTTACTTTTATTGAAACATCTTTAACTTTTATTTTTTCACAATTTTTAACCTTAACATTTTGGAGATTTTGCTGTCTAATGTGCAAAGATAAGTTGTCACTGTTAGAATTAGCAGAGGTGATCAATCTCTTGCCAAATTGAGTAACAACTGGCCCAACACAATCAATAGACAAACAAAAATCTTTGCAAGTTTGCAACCCTAATAAAGCATATGGTAACTCAGTATCAATTATATAAAACTTAGCTGATTTAACAATTTCGCCTATCCTAAGGGGAAACTCACAAATTTTGTTAAGTGTTAACTGTCCTTTCGTTTGGGTAACTCTTAATTCCTCAAATTTTTTTATAGGAATATTTAATTTTAACACCAAATGTCTTGGTATTATATTCAATGTTGACCCGGTATCAACATTCAATAATATCTCTTTGTTTACCTTTTCATTTTTATTTTGTTTTGAATGTCCCTTTAGGTTTTTATTTTCAACTTTATATGCATTTTCTATTTTATGTCCATTTAGGTATTTGTTTTCTACTTTATATCCGGATATTAGTAATTGCTATTGGATATTTGTCATATTTTGGACATTCACTTCAGCCACTTTATTTGGGTTGTTTACACAAGAGGAGCCCATGTGAAATTGATTCAAAAGTCCTTTCTTTGAGCAATATTTACACTGATTTAATGGGTTCTCCTGTGCTATGTGATGTATTTTGGGTTTAGTCACATTCGGGGTCACATTTTTATTTT
This sequence comes from Parasteatoda lunata, assembly GCA_949128135.1. Lineage (NCBI taxonomy): Eukaryota > Metazoa > Arthropoda > Arachnida > Araneae > Theridiidae > Parasteatoda > Parasteatoda lunata. The sequence goes on from OX421975.1 coordinate 2,237,481, forward strand.
TAGGACAAGCCGGGGCTTTATGTCCTGGTGCATTACACTTAAAGCACTTAATGTCATATTTTGGGTTTTCCAACTTCTTCATATATGGTCCCTTATTACTTTGAAATTTATTTTTTTCGAAGTCACTTTTAATTTTTTCATAAATTTTAAGTTTTTGTTTAAGTTCAAAAAGATTATTGTCTCCATAAAGAATTGATTTATTATTTGTTTGGTCAGGTATTCCTTGAATTATGTAAGTGATTAGAGCTAAGTCATCAATATCACTTTGAGTAGCAATCTCTTTCATTTTTAGGAAATATTCTTGAAGAGTTTCATTATACCTTTGCTTTCTTTTTTGCAACATTGCATGTACTTCTGCACTATTGCAACTAAGTCCAAATTCTTCTAGCAAAAGATTTTTTAGTTTATCATAAGAATTTAAATGAAGTTCACTTCTAATTAGAGTTAATGCATTACCTTTCAAACATCTTTTTGCAAATAAAAATTTCTGCATTTCGGACAGGTTAAATAACTTAGCATGAGTTTCAAAATTTTGAAACCAAGAATTAATATTTTCATGCCTATTTCCATTAAACATAGGGGTAACTGCTTCTATATCAGAAAAGTTTACTATTAATTTTGTTTCTGATTCTCTATTCTTTATATCATTACTAGAAATTTGACTATAGGATGCCATATCTTTATCAGTATAGCATAAGTTTGTATTTCTTTATCAACATATATTTTAGTACTTGAACTAACTTGTGTAAATTGATTTACATAAGTTTTAATTGATAAATGTGGTTCAAAATCAGTTTGAGTTTGTTTACATTCAGGCTGTTTTGTTTCATCCTCATCTTCAGAGGGATTTTCAATTACTATAGAATTTTTTAAATAATTGAAATCACATAAACAAGTTAGGATGTGTTTAGCAATTTCATTCTTATTTCCCTCACTGGAAATATTAAGAATGTCAGAAATTTTAACTAAATCCGAAAAATTAAAATTATCACATATTTCTTTAAGTTTATTAGAAAATTCGTCATTGTTAGCATTAAAAGAAAATTCTGAAAAATTTAGAATTTTATTACGATTTAAACGTGATAATTCATCAGGAAATAAAAGTTTAAATAATAACTTAATTTTGTTTGCCTTCACTACTTTAATTGACGTTTGAACCACATCTATTTCTTTCAAAAACATTTTAACTGCACTATAAATACACTATTATATCATAATTTTTTTAAAAAAACAAAAAACAATATAAACATAAGTAATGCAATTCAACCATTTCTAATATTACTCATTCAAAGATTCGTAGATTTAGATTACTAAAATATGCAATAAAAAAAAATTATTTGTTATGAAAGAGAGAAAAAAAAATATATGCAGATATGCAAGGATTTATCTTTCATTCGCACATAACTCATCATAGATCTTCATGACTATTCATCTGCACTTAAAAAAAAAATAATAAGCACTTTTCTCTTTGCCACCCGTTGACCTTCATTTTTATGAAGAGAAGGAGGGAAAAAAAAATCATTTTCTTATGAAAGCTCCTCCAAATCGCACACGTAATCGGTGTTTCTATTTCACAAACACTTTCACCAACACACTTGAGCACTAAAAACCGAATCACAATATTGATTAGGACTCAGACAAAAGCGAAGCACATCAAATGGTTTCAGACTAAGGGATGAGGTTTTCCTAATCCGTTTACGTCTGATCGACAACTTTTTCTCGGTGTTGTTGATGGGAATTTTCGGCGTCAAGGTTGAAGAACACCTCCGATAATTCCGTGTTTCCAGTCGTAGAAGGCTTGAGATTCAACGTTCTTCCGATAACGGCTAGGTATAGGAATTGGTACAGGTAGAGAAACAGATATCATCGCTCCTTCACTGTGGGTCGATCAGGCAGTGTTCTGTTTTCTCCGGGCGTGGTGATGGGATGGGGAAAACTTGGGGTAGCAGCCAGCCTCCGTTAAGCTTAGAAATGTATAAGTTTCCTCCACAAAGTAAACATCCTGCCAGCTTCAAATAACAGAGCAAAACCCCGTTATTTCTGTGGGAATAATAGTCAACATATCAGGAAATATCAGTCCGGATTCTGCACAATCTTTTATTTACTAATCTATGGTGAACTCTCAGCACCGCTCCAGCGGGAGGGGGAGAGACATAGATCTCGTCAAAACTGACGAAGTTCAGTAGGTAATCATTAAACACCAAAAGCCACGCAAAAATCAGCGCTCCTGGTTTTATACATGGGTAAGAAGGCAGTCATATTGCATTCCTTGTATTCCTACGCCTCATCACAAATAATTTAATACTCATCGAAAATCGTTTAATCCTTCCTTATATGGAAGTGAAAGATCTTAAAATAACTCTTCTTTTGAAACATTAATCTAATTATAATTTATTGGCATGTTTACAGCCTTGAATTCCCAAAATAGAATATCTGTACTCTAATTTTTAACTAAGACATTTTATGAAAATGAATATGTTTCAATGCTTTTATTAATACAAAAGTAATTTTATAACTTTTGTATTACACACACACACACACACACGCACACATATATATATATATATAATGAGAGAGAGATTTATAGTTGTTATAGGCATATATATTTTGCCTCAACTCGAAGGATTTTAAACTGGAACTTTTTCCATTAACAAACGTTGTTAAGAAAGAAAATAAGTACCTATTGTACATGAGAACATCCGGCTTCCATATCCTCCATGGGGGTATTCGGAGATCTTTAACACCCCCGTATTCACTCGCATTCCACCGAAGATTCACGTCCACCCACTCCTGCAAACAACAAACAATAATAACGTCAATCATTAACTTAAAACAAATAAACATCCTTTTTGTTTCGTCCCCATGGACTAAAAAATGAAGGAGGAAAAAATATGCTCTAAAAAAGTATTTTAGATTAAAAAAATTAAACAAAATTTTACCAGAATTTTTATGTTTTTTTATAAATTTCCACTCTTGAATTTCGCATTTTTCTAAATATTGCTCTTTTAGATACCTGCGCTCCTAAAAGATAACACAGGGGTATTTTCTTCTAATATGTCTTTTTAGAATCCTTATCGAAATCGAAAACAATAATGTAAATGAAAATAATTAAACTGGAGAATAATTAACTTATAAGCTTGTAATTTAATTTTTAGGTATGAAAAAAATAGATATCGAAATCTGACATATTGTAAATAGTTTGACAGTCAATTCGAACAAAATAGTGCTTCCTTAAAAAGTCTTTCAACTCATCTCAGTTTTCTCATCCCATAAAAAAAACAAGTAATATTTAAAAAAAATAATAAAATAAAGTCAATTCCTACTTAGGTCAACAAAGAAAAATTTTATTTCAGTGACTTTTGAAAAATTGCAATTTTTCTTCCATATAAAACTAAAATTAATTAATTAATTTTAATAAATGAATTAATATTTAAAAAAAACTGTATTAACATCAAGGGTCACGCACTGCAAGTTTTAAAAAAATGTTTTTGAACTTGAATGGATGAATAAAAAGTATTTTATGAACGATTGATAATTTGAACAAGATATATAAATATAAAGAGAGTGATAACTAGTAGAATTGAAGAAAAAAAAGCCGCGTTGTATCAGACAACTATAAAATTATAAATTGGGTGACGCGGACCACGCGTGCTACCACGTTATGTTCTTTATTGAATTTATTTGACACAGTGACTATAAAATAACTTTATGTTTAAATGTGCGCAATAAACTAATTTTTTGTTCAAATAGAGCTATAAGTTAAAAATTATCGCTGATATCTTTAACATTTACCCGCTTATAGTAAATTTTAAACAATGACTAACTAATCAGAAAATTTTATTTTGTTTTTCGCTCATCTCTACTTAATTAATGAATTAATATATGAATAAACTGTATTGACATCAAGTATCCCGCACTACAAGATTTATAAAAATGTATTTGAACTTGAATGGATGAATAAAAAGTATTTTATTAACGATTGAAAATTTGAACAAGATATAGGGAGAGTGTGAACCGATAGTAGGAATTGAAAAAAACAAAAAAAAAAATCTCTTATATTTTTCAATCGCTTTTTTCACTAGTGATAAGATAGATTTCGATAGCTTTGCGTTTCTACTAGCTTAATATTAATAAATTAATATTAATATAGCTTAATAATATAGTTTTGTAAACTTCAATGCTATATACTTTTTATATTTAATTTTTGATAAAGATTCTAAAAGTATACCTGAAGAGTGACATCTACGGAGCATTTTACATGTTCACTTCTCTACACTTGATATTCCATTTTAATGATCCGAAAAATAACTCGAAAAAAAAATTGATTCCGATAAAAAAAAAATAATCCTCTTTTTAATAATCTAACACATTATGCCAAAAACATTTAATGACACCCAGAATGTTAAAATTTTAAAAAAAACTGCAAGTACTTAGTTACAAGCCTAATACAAATATTTAAACTTCCAGCTAATTGCAATTTTTTTCATTCAGGTTTTGAGCATCAAAGAATTCTTAGACATAAGATTTAATTTAAACAGAAACTTGAAGACTTGATGCTTATCATCACTTAAAATAATAATTACCAGAAAAGTTAAAAATTAACTTTCAAAGTAAGCAAGCAATTTATAGTACAGCGGGTAACCTCCTTAGATAAACAGCAATTAAAATACGGATAAAGTAATTCCAATTAAAAAATGGATTTGAAGTCTTACTTGGGACAACAATAAATATTAGACTAGTTATCTACAACTTGACATTTTCGCAATTTCATTATAGTAACTAAATTATGAAAAATATGTTATTATAGTGAACTCTCGCTACAACGATATCCAATACAACAATAACTCCCTTTATTACGAGAATGCTTCGTGGTCCCGACGAACTTGCATATGAATTAATGTCCTCTCAATATTACGATATTCTCTGAAGCAACAAACCTCTGTAAAACAATTTTTTTTTCCAACCTTATTTTCTCCATTTATCATTGGTTTTCAAATAATCTTATTTTATCATATTTTACCATTTTTTTTTTCTCCATCTTTTTAAACAAGAGAGGACTGAAAGCTGACCACCCCAAAAGTGTCCATTCTAAAATTGCCTCCCTTATCTCTTATGAAGTTACAGTTGTAACAATCCTATCTGATATCACTTCCTTCATGTTGAAAGCTGATCATGAGTGACAAATGACCTCAAGCATCACATTTACAAATGAAAGAGAATTCGCATACGAAATTCATTTTCGTGATTTAGGCTCAACGCATTCTTTGTTGGTTGACTTGACAGTAAAAAAAAAATAAATAAAAAATAAAAAATGAATAAGCAAACAAAAATATCAGATTGTTTTCAATAAAAACGGTTTTCAAGTAAATTTACGATCTTATTTTCTGAATTTATTTCAATTGGTCTTAATACTTAACCATAATTAACACTTTGCAGATTATTTTTTGGCACAATATATAAATAAATTTATAATTTAAAAAAAAATCTTATTGTGTCTCCTAAGTATGTAGGCCATAGATATATCAATATATCCATCTACAACACTAGATTTATTTTGGACCCCAAAATATTGTTGTAACGAGCTTTTACTACTAATAAAATAAAATATGTAATTACTTAATAAAATATGTTATTACTTAAATAGCTTAGTTAAGCAATTTTTTTATTCTCTATTTTATTGTCATTTCGGATAACTCATTTGTACAAACCTTAAGTCTAGTGTTTATTATTTGACAGTGAGCCAATATTGCCAATATTTAAACAATAACCCAGCCTTCATCAAACAAAGATGTCTCAACTTACAATCGCTTCGATCAACCCTTTATTCAAAGTCATGTCGGAGATTGTTCTCTGGATCAGTTTTAATAATGAACTCACCTGAGCTAACGATATTTCACTCAATTTCTGATAAGAAAACGGCTTTTCAATCTTATCATTTCAAAAGACACTCCATAATATATATCGCCCATTTACTGCTTCCATCTCTGCAATCATCGTTGCCATCGTGTCAATCCTAATAACTGAATTCCTTGGAGCAGACGAGAATGAATGAGGAAATTATCCCTTAAATAATTGCGCTTTCACCACTACATTCCTGTATTGAATGGCAATGGATTCCCCTGTTTGTTTATTGGAGAAGGAATATTAATAGATTCTCCTTTTCATCATATCATGATATTAAACATTACATTTTATTCTCATTTTATGAACTTTAGAGTTTACGAAATTTAGAATTCGAACAATATTTATTTTTTATTATATTTATTTTTTCGTGAACAATGATTTAAAATTAAATCTAGGTGTGTATATATATATATATATATATATATATATATATATATATATATAAGAATATTTGTGGGTGGGTGTGTTTGTTAAAAACTACAATTTTTAACCGAAATCTATGAAACTTGGTATACAGATAGTTTGAAACACGAGAAAGGTCACTGTAGGGAAAGACTATGTCAGTGCTAATCATGGAAGCTACATTAAGTTGACGGTCGTGGTCACGCCAGTGTTGTCTTTAGCAGTCGAGTGAATACGTTGTGTGTGATCAATACTGAGTAACAACAACCGCGCTAGAAGGTGGAGCAGTCACATGATCAACTGTTCAATGTGGATCATCCATCAATGTGAATCATTCGAAGAGTTTCAAGCGTCTTAAAGTAGACGCGAATGAAGATTATAGTAAAAAAAGAAAACTTAGATTTTTTACTTCGAAATAACGGTAAATTGAAATTAAAATATAAAGAAATGTGGTTTCAGGGAGCTGTAAATCGGGTGGTAATTGTAAGTGAACGTATGTAATAGTGTAAAGATTTCATGTCGACAATTAGGAAGTAGTCATTTATATAAATTAAACACGACTCCCCATCCTTCAAATGAAGTGTAGACTATTAAAAGAATTCTAGTGTTATCAAAATGATTTCAAGCTTTAAGTTTGAACAATGGTCCTTTCAAATTATACATTTTTAAACTTTTAGTTAAATGTAAATTAAATTTGCTCGAAAATAGTGCGCAATTTTTCTTCAATATATTTTAAAACAGAAGAGATACTACTCTGTGCGCTTCGGTTGCGCAGTCGGTTAAGGCTGGTTGGAGAGCTCGAGCTAGTGAGTTCGATTCTGGTGGTAGCTAAAAAATTTTATTTTTTATTTTTCGATATTTAACAAATAAAATGTCATGAGTAGAAACAATGGGATAGACAAGCAAAACTTCTCCTTGTTGAAATAAAACATTTTTTTTTTTAATTTTTCTACAATTCACATAAAAAAAATTCAAGAGTAAGTTCGTATAAATTACAGTAACTTTAAAATAATTAAGATTTTTTTTTATTATTATGGTTATTACATTTTCAAATAATTATAGCTCTCAGCGTTTCTTTAACCAATCTACGGAGCTCTAGGAGATTTCGGAAAACCTTTTGGATAAAAATAGTTCAAACACAGCTCACTTAGTATTTTGCGATTCCCTAGAATTTAATCGCGTTGTTGTTTGATATATAAAAAAATACTTAAAAAAATTGTTATTTAACATTTGAAAATCTTCCAATAAAGCTCTTTAATTGTTGAGAGCTTGCTTCATGTTAAAAAAAAATAAATACTTATATAAAATCTATAAAATCAAATAATATAAAATCCTCAGACGTTTCAAATATAATTAAGAATTAAAAATTCGTCAGGTTATGAGCACTTTAAAGTTGACGTGAATGAAGATAACAGAACTGATTTGAAAAAGAAAAATTAATAATTTTTCACTTCGAAAAAACGGTAAGTTATTATAAAAAATAAAAAGTGGTTTCAGAGATCTGTAATTCAGTACAGGTTTTACTTTTAAGTGGTATGTAGTAGCGTAAGTAATTCTTAATTAGGAAGTAGTCATTCATATGAATGAAGAAAGACTAACCTTTTTCCAAATGAAGTGTAGGCTATTAAAAGACTTTTGGTGTTTTCAAAATGATATTCAAGCTGTAAGTTTGCTTCTTAGAAATTATACATTCTTAAACCTTCAGATAAATGTTAATTAAATTTACTCGAAAATTGTAGGCAATTTTTCTTAAATATATTTTAAAACAAAAGAGATATACTGTAAAATTTGTTGGCGCTTCGGTAGCGCAGTTGGTTAACGCGTGTAATGAACTGTTGGAGAGCTCAAGGTAGTGAGTTCGATGCTGGTGTTCGTGAAAGACGGGCATGTGTAGGGAGAACGTGTTGGCTGAGTGTGTCGTGAGTGAAAGTCCACCTGTTAGTGGTGGTGTTGTCAAGAGAGGTATGTGGTGTGGAGAGAGTAACCTGCTGGATGTGGTTTGGAATATCATTGGAGGAGGAAAAAAAACGTCAATTTTTTTTTAAATATAACTTTTTTCTTGTTAATTTTTACTACATATTAAATAAAAAAAATTCATGAGTAGATTCGTAACAAGAAAGGTAATATAAAAAATTAGGAAATTTTTTGTTACATAATTATAGTTATGAAAGTTAAAAAAAATCCCATCTTTCCCGTAAATCTTCTACGGAGCTCCATAAGTTTTAGGGAAAATGTTTGATAGCACTATTTTAAACACAGTTTACTTAGTTTAATGGAATTTATTAGAATTTAATTGTGTTGCAGATTGAATTATTTTTTTTAAAAAATAAACTTCTAACAATTGTTATTGCACATTTGAAAAACCTTCTAAAAGGCGTTTTATTTGTCGAGAGCGTGTATCATAATAAAAAAAGAAACATTTACCTGATAATATAAAATTTTCAGTCTTTACAAAAACTATAAAAGAGGAAATATTCGCCATGTCTTGAGCCTCTTAAAGTAGACGTGAATGAAGATAACAAAATATAGTATAAAAAGAAAACTTTTTACTTTGAAAAAAAATTTTTACTTCGAAATAACGGTAAATTGAAATTAAAATATAAAAAAATGCGGTTTCAGAGAGCTGTAAATCGGGTGGTAATGGTAAGTGAACGTATGTAATAATGTAAATGTGTGAGAGTGTGCACAGAGCAAAGTTCGAAGCTTCTTATATACTGAAAGGTACAAGGTTGCCGATCTTATTTCCATCATCCTTTGGCGACTACGCGCAATGTCTGGCGCCACATCACTCCCCACCGGAGTTTCATAGTCGTCAGATTCTGAAACGAACTCTTCTTCCATACCGAGTAACGTACTTCCTTGAATCCGGTATCTTTTCTGCCAAAGGAGACTTTGAAGTTGTAGTTGATGAATGATGAGACTGGCCAGGAGAATGTCCGTGGTTTAAAGAATGGGTCTCGTCCACTGGCAAATACGCCGGTTTCAACCTGTCGATGGAAATCCACTTTTTCTTTGTGGAGATCTGCGAAAGATAAATTTTAGCTTTTCTCTTAAGAACTAAATATGGGCCATCATACGGAGGTTGTAATGGTCTCCGTACGGCGTCATGCCGCACGAACACATGCGTACAAGTCTGAAGATCCTTAGGTACATAAACGACTCGTCTGTCATGCCAAACAGAAGCTACAGGCTTGACCTCACTAAATGCTTTACGCAACTGAGAAATCAATTCAGACTGCGAGATGTCATTTCCCGAGTTAGTAAAGAACTCTCCGGGAACTCTCAATGTTTGCCCATAGATTAACTCCGCAGAAGAGAAGTTCCAATCTTTTCGAACAGCAGTCCTCAAACCCAGGAGAACTAATGGTAAATTATCAAGCCAAGAATCTGTGGTATAACACATAAGGGCTGCTTTTAATGTTCTATGAACACGTACAACCATCCCATTGGCCTTAGGATTATATGCAGTTGTACGTATAATTTCAACACCCAGAATTTGTGCTAATTTCTTGAAAGTGAAGGAAACCAGTTGTCTTCCCTGATCATTTGAAATTCTAACAGGAGCACCAAACCGTGAAACCCAATTAAAAATCACTGCTCGTGCCACTGTATTTGCCGTGATGTCTTGCAGAGGTACCACCTCAACCCATCGTGTAAACCGATCAATTAATGTTAAACAGTACTTATATCCTCTACACATCGGTAACGGGCCAATCAGGTCCAAATGCACATGCTGGAACCTAGCATTAGGAACAGGAATTTTTCCCAATGAAGATATAACATGTCTATGCATTTTAGCCTTTTGGCAACTTAAACACGTGCGACACCACTGAACAATGTCTTTTCGAATTGATGGCCAAACATATGTACTACATAACTGTCTTACAGTAGATCGAGCACGGGTGTGTGCAAGATTATGTACAGAATCGAAAATCATTTTTCGAAATTTCATGGGTACATACAAACGAGCACTAGGTTGGGAGACATCAAAATACAAATTTACATCAGAATTAGGCAAAACAATTATTTTAAATTTAAGATTAGTAACATCTGGATTTTTTAAATATACCTGCAATTCCTCATCAGTCAACTGCAACTTGCACATAATCAATTTTGTCAGGAAAAGCAATTTCTTCTACCCTTGACAAAGCGTCTGCCACTAAGTTTTCTGCCCCTGCTAAATATCGTAAGTCACAAGTAAACTGTGATATAAATTCTAATTGACGTAAACGTCTTGGAGAACACTTTTCAAAACTTTGGGCAAAGGCGTGTGTCAAAGGTTTATGATCAGTTATAACATGAAATACCCTTCCTTCCAACATATAACGAAAATGAATTATTGACAAATAAATCGCCAAAAGTTCTTTGTCATACACAGAATATTTAACTTGGGCATTATTTAACTTTTTGGAGAAAAATGATAAAGGTATATAACCAGACGCAGTTTTTTCATGTAAAGCGCCAGCTACTGCAATGTCACTAGCGTCCGTAAACAGCACTAACTGGCAATCAGGTGCCGGGTGAGATAACTGAGTAATGTTTACGATACTTTCTTTGCATTTTTCGAAAGAATTTTCTAACTCTGCAGTCCAGTTAATAGTTTTACTATCGCTTTTTTTACTACCCCCAAGTAAAGAGTTTAACGGGGCATGCAATTCTGCTGCTTTGGGAATAAATCTCCTATAGAAATTTAAACACCCAAGAAACCTGCGTAAATCTTCGAGAGTTTTGGGTTTAGAATAATTTACATTTGCATCTACTTTATGTGGTAAGGGTTTAATACCATGCTCATTCACTAAATTTCCAAGGAAGGGTACTTCAAAAGATCCAAAAATACATTTAGAAGCATTAATTGTTAAACCATACTGTTTTAAACGTTCAAATATTAAACGTAAGTGATACAAATGTTCAGTCTCGTTTGCACTTGCCACGAGAATGTCATCAATGTAAGCAAATACAAAATCTAAACCATATAAAACTTCATTAATAAAACGTTGGAAGGTTTGAGGTGCATTACACAACCCGTAAGGCAGATACAAAAATTCAAATGACCCAAAGGGTGTTATTACTGCAGTTTTCTCAATATCTTGTTCTGCTACAGGGATTTGATTGTATGCTTTAACAAAATCAATTATACTAAATACTTTCTTGCCAAATAAATTTTGAGAAAAATCCTGCAAATTTGGTAAAGGATATTTATCAGGTCGAGTACAGGCGTTTAAAGCTCTGTAATCGCCGGTAGGTCGCCAATCAGAGTTACTTTTTGGAACCATGTGTAGGGCGCTGGCCCAAGGACTTTTGGATGGCCTACAAATACCGTGTTGCAGCATGAAATCAAATTCGGATTTGGCAGCTTGAAGTTTAACAGAATTCAATCTGCGAACTTTTGAAGCAACCGGAGGACCAATCGTGTTAATATAATGCACTGTATCGTGCTTAATTTTAAGATAATTAGGTCTAACTTGGGTAATTTCCGAAAATTCTTGAATTAAGTCGTGATATTTAGTATTGCCAAAAATTGTTTTAACACTTTGGATTGAGGAAGGAAAGATTCAGCCTTGATGAGCTAAAGAAGTTTTCGTATCATTTAGTTTTCTATTTTTAAGATCGATTAACAACTCAAAATGTCTCAAGAAATCTGCGCCCAAAATTGGTTTTGAAACATTCGCAATTATAAATGTAAAATCAAATTTTTGATGTAAACCAAAATCAAGCGACATAAGTTTAACACCAAATGTTTTAATAGCAGTGCCGTTAGCAGCATGCAAAACATAATTTGATGTTGGCCTGCAACCTTTAAATGTTATAGGCAATAAACTTACATTAGATCCGCTATCGACCAAGAACAGTAACCTAGTTTTGCTATCAGTAACAAAAAGTCGGTGGCTAAATTTTAAATTCTCACTACTATTAACCACCACACTAATAGTAGAGCTCATCAGTTTAAATTAAAATTGCAAGGCTCAATACATTTGTGTACTTTTTCGGCATTCTTCCTATGATACCAACAAAGATTTGTTATGCCAGTTTGGCTCTCTGCTTCACCTTTAGAAGTGCGAGCCATTTGAATTGGAACGCAAACGACTACGGGATAGACTTCGATATCTACGCATAGACTTAATTTCGTTCTTCAACTCTGCCAAATCCGTAGACATTTGAGCTATTTTTCCCATAAGTGAATCTCTATTTGCAACTTCATTACAACTTGAAGTTGCAGAAAAACTAGTTACTTCAGAAACCTTATCGGCCAAAGTTGATAAAGTGTCTAAACCTTCCGTACTAACACTTAAAATAGACTGAATAGATGAGGGTAAATGAGATAGCCAAATAGATTTAATAACCTCATTTAAAAAATTAGATCCTGCCAATTCTCGCATATGTCGCAACAAGGCAGACGGCTTAGAATCCCCCAATGCAAGGTCCTGGAGTAAAGTTTGAATTCTTTTACTCTCGGACAAGGAAAATTCTGCAATAAGTCTATCCTTAACGGCAGTGTAAGGCTTTTCCAAATTTGGGTTTCTAACCAAGTCTGCAATTACTTGCATAATATGCTGATCAAGAACAGAGATTAAACAGCAATACATAATAGATTCAGACGTAATCCCTGATAATTTAAAATTAGCCTCAATCTGCGTAAAATATAGACTTGGATTATCCATCCAAAATCCAGGTAAGCGAAGGCCAATTTTATGAATTTCAGTTTCAGTACCCGTTTTATCTTTATCAGTCATTGTAACACAAAACTAAGCAACACGTTAAAGATTCACTTATGAAAATTTTCAAACTAAACTAGTTATATATATATACATTAGAGCAATTGAATAACTAGAGGATATCTGGAATATTCACAGTAAAAATTAAGTATTTACATAACTAAAAACGTATCAGGACTATAAATATTATACTAAGAATTAAATACAACAGCATTTAAAGTTCGTACATTCAAATTCAGTAACTACTAATTAAAGTCTCTTACAATAATGTTTAAAAATTTCAGTCTAATTAATATAATACAATACAAAAGATATTACTATGCATTAAGTTTAAATTAGTGCAAACAAAGCAGTTGACTGAATAAGAGAGGAAATTGTACATTACCAAATTCAAGTAGTTCCAAATTGTAAAACAACGGATAATAGCATATTCAATTAAAAAAAAATAAACACAAGGGTCACCAAATGAGGGGGAGGAACCCTCTCATATAAAGTTGAGAACAACTATAACAACATTTATTAACAACTGAAACATAACGAGATAAAAACAGAAAACTAAAAGTGTGAGAGTGTGCACAGAGCAAAGTTCGAAGCTTCTTATATACTGAAAGGTTCAATGTTACCGATCTTATTTCCATCATCCTTTGGCGACTACGCGCAATGTCTGGCGCCACAAACTCAAGTCGATAATTAGGAAGTTGTCATTCATATGAATTAAACACAACTACCCATCCTCAATCAAAGAATTCTGGTGTTATCAAAATGACATTCAAGCTTTAAGTTTGAACAATGGTCCTTTCAAATTATACGTTTTTAAACTTTTAGTTAAATGTAAATTAAATTTGCTCGAAAATAGTGCGCAATTTGTCTTCAATATATTTTAAAACAGAAGAGATACTACTCTGTTCGCTTCGGTTGCGCAGTCGGTTAAGGCTGGTTGGAGAGCTCGAGCTAGTGAGTTCGATTCTGGTGGTAGCTAAAAAATTTTATTTTTAATTTTTCGATATTTAACAAATAAAATGTCATGAGTAGAAACAATGGGATAGACAAGCAAAACTTCTCCTTGTTGAAATAAAACATTTTTTTTAAAATTTTTCTACAATTCACATAAAAAAAATTCTAGAGTAAGTTTGTATAAACTACAGTAACTTTAAAATTTATTAAGATTTTTTTTTTATTATTATGGTTATTACATTTTCAAATAATTATAGCTCTCAGCGCTTCTTTAACCAATCTACGGAGCTCTAGGAGATTTCGGAAAACCTTTTGGATAAAAATAGTTCAAACACAGCTCACTTAGTATTTTGCGATTCCCTAGAATTTAATCGCGTTGTTGTTTGATATATTTAAAAAAATACTTAAAAAAAAATGTTATTAAACATTTGAAAATCTTCCAATAAAACTTTTTAATTGTTGAAAGCTTATTTCATGTTAAAAGAAATAAATACTTATACCTGATAATATAAAATCCTCAGTAGCTTCAAATATAATTAAGAATGAAAAATTCGCCAGGTTTTGAGCGCTTTAAAGTAGACGTGAATGAAGATAACAGAACTGATTTGAAAAAGAAAAAAATATCTCCCTTCGAAAAAACGGTAAGTTACTAATAAAAAGTAAAATGTGGTTTCAGAGATCTGTAATTCAGTACAAGTTTTACTTTTAAGTGGTATCCCTTATGAAAAAATCGAGGTATAAATGAGATATAAACGAGATATATTTGAAAGGTATAAAGGAGGTTGTTATTTAAATACGTCGTTAAGGTAGAAAAGGGTGCAAGTGATTACCTCAAAATCAACCTCAAATATACCTTTAATATACCTCCAGAGGTATATATGTTTCAACCTGAGGTGTTTAATTTTACATCTGTGGAGAGGTAGATATTTACTACTTTAAAGTGTTTCATTTTCAACCTTAGGTTATTACTTATCAGCCTGAAGTATATTTTTTTACACTTGTGGAAGTATTTTTTCAACAACCTAAGGTGTGTCATTTTACACTTCAGGTTATTATAAATCAACCTCAGGTGTATTTTGTTCTACCTCAGGTGATTATTTTTCAACCTCAGGTATATCTTTTTATGTTTGTAGAGGTATATATTTATCAACCAGTGGTGTGTCGTTTTACAAATCTGGTTGTTATAAATAAACCTCAGGTGTATTTTGTTCTACCTCAGGTAATTATTTTTCAACCTCAGGTATATAATTTTATGCTTGTAGAGGTATATATTTATCAACCTGTGGTGCGTCGTTTTACACTTCTGGTTGTTATAAATCAACCTCAGGTGTATTTTGTTCTACTTCAGGTGATTATTTTTCAACCTCAGGTATATAATTTTATGCTTGTAGAAGTATATATTTATCAACCAATGGTGTGTCGTTTTACACTTCTGGTTGTTATAAATAAACCTTGGGTGTATTTTGTTCTACCTCAGGTATATAATTTTATGTTTGTAGAGGTATATATTTATCAACCTGTGGTGCGCCGTTTTACACTTCTGGTTGTTATAAATAAACCTGAAGTGTATTTTCAACACTTGGAAAGGTTATTTTTTTATTAACGTCATGTGTTCCATGTTCTACCTTAAGTTATTATTTCGTAACCTGAAGTATATATATTTTTGTATTTTTAGAAGTATTATTTTATAAACCAAAGATGCGACACTTTAAACTTCAGGCTTATGTAGCTCAACCTAAAGCTGTTTTTTCAGTACTTACGAATGTGAGGTGTTCACGTAGTTGATTAATTTTTAACCTCACTGTATAAAATATATAATATATATATAAAGATATTATCTATATTATATGAAGAATAATGTATGTCATTACATTTTTTCACTAGTAGAGATCTTCATTTATCAATCTGAAGTTTTTAATATTAAACCTTCGGCAGTAATTGTTTCTTTTGTTAAGTTATAAAAGAATGTTTCAAATGCATAATTCTTCTGTAATTTTACTAGATTGAATTACATCATCTTAAAATAACACTTATCCAAATTCTACAATTAGTAAAAACTATTTATGGGAACTCATATGTTTAGAAAATAGTTGTCTAATGTGCTTGAATTTCTTAAGCTATAAAACTACAAATTTAAATAATTAGTCAGCTGAAATTCAAATACTTTTATTTAAAACTAAAATTTAATTTTTTTACAAATCAACAAAATTATTTTAAATACTGTTTCCGTCTACCTGTTGAAACTTGTAATTATTGGAACCTAAAAGAAACAAAATTAATTAGTAAGTAAGTCATATTTACTATAATAGTGGCAGGTTTTAAACTATTAAAATATTAGAAATTATTTTTTTTATGTTTTAAAATAACTTGATGAAGTTAATTTTCTTTTTCAGATAAATAGTAGTACTCTTCTGCCATTTCTATTCAATCCTCATAGCTAAAAAGCATGACAGGTACCACAGCCACAAAATAAAGTACTCTGAAGTCAGTACTACCATTAGCAACATTTACAGAAATTCAAAGATATAATTCCAATCTTAATATGCAATTTTAACACTTTGTATGTTTCTATACATTTGGTATCATTATGGTACTTGTAAGTTTGATAGTTATATTTTGTTTCTTTTTTTTCTTACAAATCTTTAAACTCAATAAACCTAGTCTATATATTTTTAAACTTTTTGTCAGACTTTATGAAACTAATAGCTTTTTTATAAATTTTAGACGCTGATTCTGAAAAGGACCTCTGATTGTCAATCACATAAGAGCTTCTTAAAAAATAGTTATTTTAATATTTTGTAATAAATGTAATCAAGAATCAACAATCGTCTAATAAATTAAATTTTAAAGTTATGTACCAATTTTTATTCTTTTTTTACACTCAATCGAATAGAACAAATTACAAGTTGATAAGGAGCATTTATTTTAAAGTTGTGAGTAATTTTATGTGAGGAAAATGTCTAAGAGAGAATGATTTGAAATAATACTTTTAAAATAAGTTGAGTACAATATCTCCCGTATAATTTATAATACCAAGCAGAATAAAACTAATAGCTAGTTGTTACAAACATTTGTTTAAATATAAAATCACATCCCATAAGATGAAGTTCAAAAAATTGCATATTACTTTTAACAGTAAATGTCTTTATTTGCAATTGATTTTATTCAATTCAGCATTAAAATTGCATAAGAAACTATACTGGCTTATTTCTAAAACATTTAAGATTTCCGAAAGTCGCTAATGTTTGAAGTAGTGAACTATAAACAGCTGTATAAAAATGCTCATAAACTTGAAACAAATTGTCATATAATCGGGTTGAATCGGGTTAAATTTGATTCTATTCAATATTTTAATAAGTAATAACAATCTGCTTAGTAAATAATTAACGTGGGTAAATTGAGAAAAAATAACACGTAGTGAAAATAGCAGTGTGATCAAACATAAAAAAGTGAGCTAGTACAGTTACTAGTTATCAAATATCAAATATCTAACAAACTATAGTTATCAACAATTGAATAAATGCTGTAGTTTATTAGGAGAGATTACTTTTTCTTTATGGTATAAATTCAGAACTATTTCCTAGGGGAAGGCTGAGCTGTAACTTGCTAGTCACTTCTTCATCGCTGCTGCACATGTGCTATTTACAGCCTAGGTCATCTCAGCAATATCAGGGAACAGTGGATAAGCGTAAATATACAGGGTGTTTATAAAGTCCCAGACCCATTTTGATGTTTAATAACTCATAAAATAATAAAGATATATTAAAACTAATAACATAAATGGTTAGATAGACTCAAAAAGTTTCATGACCCTTGTCAATGAACTTCCACGTGTGCCCCCTTCGTCGCACGGAGAATATTAAGTCGATAGTCAATTTCACGCCAGGTAGCGGCAAGCATGTCGGCATCCACAGAGGCTATTGCGGTTGTAATTCTGGCTGTTAGGTCATCAATGTTTGACATGATCCTCCTGTAAACATTGTCCTTTATAAATCCTCAAAGAAAAAAGTCCACCGGTGTCATATCAGGTGATCTGGGTGGCCAAGAAATTGGACCTCCTCGCCCAATCCATCTTCCTGGAAAATGGTCATTCAAAAAACTACGTACGATGATACCCCAATGAGGTGGTGCACCATCTTGTTGCAAAAAGACATGTGGCTGAAGCTCTTCTAGTTGTGGAAATACGAAGTTTTCCAAGATGTCTAAGTATACGACTGATGATACCGTCTTTTCTGTAAAAAAGAAAGGCCCAACGACTCGGTCGTGCATTAGTCCACACCACACATTAACCTTTGGGGAATCCCTTTGTACTTCACGGTATTCATGGGGGTTTTCAGATCTCCATATGTGCACATTATGACGATTAACAATGCCATTGACGCCATGAACATTAATGACCTAAAAGCCAGAATTACAACTGCAATAGCCTCTGTTGATGCCGACATGCTTGCCGCTACCTGGCGTGAAATTGACTATCGACTTGATATTCTCCGTGCGACAAAGGGGGCACACGTGGAAGTTCATTGACAAGGGTCATGAAACTTTTTGAGTCTATCTAACCATTTATGTTATTAATTTTAATCTATCTTTATTATTTTAGGAGTTATTAAACATCAAAATGGGTCCGGGACTTATATAAACACCCTGTATATATATATATATACATATATGTAAGAAAAAGAAATTGCACGTTAATCAGATTTTAAAAAAAATCAGATTTAAAATGCAGTGTTATTATACATATTTTGACTCATAAACAACAATATAAACTTAGCAACAGATATCCAAGCAAAAGATAAGCATACAGCTATAGTAGAATTTCAAAGCAAAATTGCTATTTTAAAGATCTTTCAATTTTCAATGATTTATTTATAAGAGAAATTATGAACATTTTACTCAACTAATCAGCTTGCATACTGCAACGTTGAAACATATACATTCAAACAAAATAAAAGAACAGTTATATTTGAATAAATTACAAAAAATAAAATATACTGTGCATAACCTGCTGTAACGATTCACCAGTAACGTTACCCTAAACAGCGACGAGAAATATTTCGATTGTTCTCTCTTATTGCTAAGTCTACACTAATAGCTTCTAAGAATATCCTCCAACTTAAATTATTTAAGATCAGGAGGCATCTTTAAAACAAAAATAATAAAATTTAAGTTTGAAAATTGAAGCATATTTGATTAAAAGTGATAAAACTAAATTAATAAATGTCAAGCACACTTACCGAATTCCGAATACACTTTCGATTGTCAACACACACGCCATTTGCCGGCTGGAACGGAACTCTGGGAATTGAGCCAGTTAATATGAAGTGTACTTTAAACAACCTTAAAACAAGCTTAGGTATAAATAAAATGACTTCATACATCTCAATAAATACCTCACTCTCTTTAGTTGAAATAAGGTATATTTTTTTATACCTCGAAAATACCTCACTCTCGTTAGTTGAAATAAGGTTGATTTTTTTATACCTCATAAATACCTCTTTTGCTACAAGTGTAAGAAAAACAACCTGGTATACCTTGGAAACTACCTCATCAGTCTGGTTGATATGAATTAATTTTAAAATAACCTCAAAATAAGCTTAGGTATAAATAAAATGACTTCATATACCTCAATAAATACCTCACTCTCTTTAGTAGAAATAAGGGTTTTTTTTTATACCTCGTAAATACCTCATTCTCGTTAGTTGAAATAAGGTTGATTTTTTTATACCTCATAAATACCTCTTTTGTTACAAGTGTAAGAAAAACAACCTCGTATACCTTAAAAATCACCTTATCAGTCTGGTTGGTATGAAGTGATTTTAAAAATACCTCAGAATAAGCTTAGGTATAAATTAAATGACTTCATATACCTCAATAAATACCTCACTTTCTTTAGTAGAAATAAGGTATATTTTTTATACCTCGTAAATACCTCATTCTCGTTAGTTGAAATAAGGTTGATTTTTTTATACCTCATAAATACCTCTTTTGATATAAGTGTAAGAAAAACAACCTCGTATACCTTAAAAATCACCTCATCAGTCTGGTTGATTTGAAGTGGATTTAAAAACCTCAAAATAAACTTAGGTGTAAATAAAATGACTCCATATACCTCAATAAATATCTCACTTTCTTTAGTTGAAACGAGGTAAAAATTTTTATACCTCAAAAATACCTCTGTTGTTACAAGTGTAAGAAAATCAACTTGGTATACCTCAAAAATCACCTTATCAGTCTGGTTGATTTGATGTGAATTTTAAACAACCTCAAAACAAGCTGAAGTGTATATAAAACAACCTTGTACACCTTAATTACAACCTTTACGGGGTATAATTTTCATTGCTGTTTTCTGTGCAACCTTAAATATACTTCAAATATACCTCAAATCAATCTTAATACCTCTAAAACACCTCAAATCAACCTTAAATATACCTTAAATTTTCGTAAGGGATGTAGTAGTGTAAGTAATTCTTAATTAGGAAGTAGTCATACATATGAATGAAGAAAGACTAACCTTTTTCCAAATGAAGTGTAGGCTATTAAAATAATTTTGGTGTTATGAAAATGATATTCAAGCTTTAAATTTGAACAATGTTCCTTGGAAATTTTACATTCTTAAACTTTTAGATAAATGTTAATTAAATTTACTCGTAAATTACAGGCAATTTTTCTTAAATATGTTTTAAAAAAAAGAGATATACTACACTGTAAAATTTGTTTGAGCTTCGGTAGCGCAGTTGGTTAAGGCGTGTAATGCACACTGCTTGTTGGAGAGCTCAAGGTTCGATGCTGGTGTTCGTAAAAGAACAGGCGTGTTTACGGAGAACGTATTGGTTGAGTGCGTCGTTGAGGTTTGGAAATTCATTGGAAACGTCGATTTTTTAAAATAATACTTTTTTCTTTTTAATTTTGCTACATATTTAATTTTTAAAAAATTCATGAGTATAAATTCGTATAAACAACCGTAATATTAAAATAATTAGGAATTTTTTTTTATAATTATAGTTATTAAGGTTTTAAAAAAATCCTATCCTTCAGGGCTCCTGTAACAACTGTTCTGTGGAGCTCTATGAGTTTTCGGAAAACCTTTTGGACACCCATATTTTAAACACACCTCACTTAGTTTTCAGCAATTTCCTAGAATTTAATCGTGTTTTAGTTTGAACTATTTTTTTTTTTTAAATATTTGTTCTTAAGCCTCTATTTTGATTAAAAGCAATGAAGTTTCTCTTGCCTTTGAGGTATCGGAAGAAGATTATAAAAAAAAGTTGTGATCTCCTTATTACGATCACTGGTTACCCATTGTTCAAATGCTTTATTTTTCTGGATTAACTCCGTTAAGCACTACAACATGGTTAGCAAAAACTTTCTCAATAGATGCTTATCGTCGGATTGGTTTTCAAATCCTGCCTTTGTACGTGTTTCAAGACGTCACTTTTCCTTCTTCAGCATTCATATTCTTATTGAAATAACCTTCAAGACAGTTATTATAAGTTAATAATAAAAAGAATATAAAAATAATACTTTAAATTATTATTATGTAAATACATTAAAAATGCTTGCTAGTGAAAATAAAACAAAAAAAAAAAAAAAAAACAGCAGCGGTCGCATAGCAACGCATGCCATGATGACGCATGCGCTCTGTTTACCATCACTCTTGAACACAGTTGAAAAGTGTGATGACGATCAAATAAGTTGCGCAGGCCGGGATAGCCTGGTCGGTAGGGCACTGAGCCCATGTCCAAGAGGTCGTGGGTTCGATCCTCGCCGGCCGAAGACTCCCCGTGTAGTAAATGGTGACTGATTCACGTTAAATCTGTCGAGTCTCAAAGTCCTCCATGTTCCCATAACAAATCAATACCTCTGGGGGTACTGATCCAGGAGTTTACTTGTCTTCTGGATTGGTTCAAAAATTACAAGGCTACGGAGTTGAACATTAGTAGTCGTAAACCCATGAAATTGGGTCGGCTGTTCAACGACGCTTATAAAATAAAATAAAATAAGTTGCGCAAGCCATCAAACTTAAAACAAGACCCATTTTGCCAATGGATAAAGATCAGCTGCGTATTAAAAAGCTAAGTTAATAGAGAAAAGGTTAACGAGAGTTTCGTTTAAATGAGTTATAGATAATCATCATATACAAATGATAATAAATATTTGTAATATTTTAATAAATTTTTGTAATATTTTAATAATACTGCTACTATGGTAATTTTTGCAGAGTTATAGTAAGAATTCTGCTACAGATTTTCAGCAGTTTCAGAAAGATTTTTTTTCAGTGGTAGGCAAGATAATGCTATATTATTTTACTGAACTTAAATTTAAAAACTTTTTTCCATATTTAACAGCATATTAAATTTCAGCGAGTAAACACGTCATGCTCCGAAGTCCTTATCAAGGCCTTATATGAATCCTATTTGTTTTTAAATTTTCGGCTTCAAGTTAGATGTCACTAATAAATGTAATTCGAACACAGTTCTTAATGTCAGGTGAGCACAAGCAAGTAAAATCAACCAGAATAGTTTTCGTAATTATTGGTAGTATATCACGGATTTAGTATTCGCGATCACAACGCTCGAGTACGCCCTCTAGCGGATATATATTTTCAGGCTTTTATTCATTAAGTTTTCGTTTAGTTTTAGTTCTATCAGAATCATTAGCAGAATAGGACGCCATATTTTTTAGCAGCAAATAAAAAGCAAAATTTCCTTCAGGAAAATGCAGAAGAACTTGAAAAGACGATCCAGAATATAGGTAAATCATTCGGAAACATAACGCGTCCAAAGTTTAAAGAACAATTTCTCGATAATTTCTTCCTTTTCATTATCATCAAACTTACAACCGATAACTTCCGATTTCGTGATCGCATACTGTTAAAGATGTGTGTATTAAGGTAAAATACATTTGTTTTGACTTCAATTCATTACAAATTGAAGTGAAGTTAACATTGCTTATTTCATTCCGTTACTATTGTAAGTAAGCAGTGAAGTCAACATTACTTACTTCATTGCTTACTTCATTGTGATCTCAGAACGTACAGAACTGTAATAGTTATAGAATATCCTTATGTACATATCAAATTTCATTTAAATCGGTCCAGTAGCTCTGGAGATAATCTCCCCAGTCTGCATATTCTCTTAATTTCTTACACCAGTATAAATCATAAGAAGACCAGACCTGCTTGTTGTATTTGAGAGAAAAACATTGAGAAAAATTTTCGGTGCTATAAATGTGGATGGATTATGGAGATAACTACATAATTGTAACTACATAATATATATATATATATATATATATACAAGATTACACAAGATATATACAAGATATATATATATATATATATATATATATATATATATATATATATATATATATATATATATATATATATATATATATATACACAAGATGTGTACCAGATTATTAGAAGCACATAATTCGAGTAAATTTTTAATGCTTTTAATTTTTTTTTATTATTATCGTTACTAAAATGGTTTGAAGAAATGAATGCAATATAGATCACACAAAAATAGTTTCATTTATATACATATATAACATGTAACCTTAACACGCTGAATGCCATGGGGGTCACCGGTGACCTCAGTGAATGAAGTGCGTCACGAATGATTACAAAAATTAACTATTTCGTTGTAAATAACATTTCATCAAAATATGCAACGCGTACTGAGAAAATCATTTAGGCCAGTCGGGAAAGCCATGTAGAATTAGCGTGGCATTCAACGTGTTGGTCAAAAAATATGAAATATTTTGAGAAAAAAAATTTTTAATTAAAAAAAATCTTATTTAAAGATTGAAAAAAAAATATCTGTCTCATTTCCCCATTACCAAGAAATCTTGTATAGAACAAAAATTAATTCTGTTAAGGGCCCGTTACAACTTTTTTTACGGTTCATCTCACGTAAATCTCCCATTATTTTAAAACACTCCCGAACGTGATCTAATCGAACTAAATTTCATCTTCAACCCCTGCTCTTTCATCTCTCCAAATTACTAAATATACAATTTATACTTTTATAATAATGAAAATACAGCGATGGAAGAAGATATGGAATATTTTTATTAATCTATTCAACATTTTCATTTTAAAACGGAGTGAATCCTAAATTACTTTTTTCTATCGCAAATTATGGAAGGAAAGAATAAATAAAAATGTAGCCAAAGTTGGCTTCAATGTTACAAACGTGATTATTTCTACCAAAAAAAGAGCTAAGAAGAGCCAAGTAAATAATGTAGAAGAGTTCTCAAACGAAGCGATACTCTCTTGAGAGACAGTTTACTGACTTCAGCTTTTCTTTTAATTCAATTAATGCTCTGTCCTTGCATCTTCCCCCCCCCCCTCTCTCTCTCTCTGTAGTTCTTGCAGTAACAAGATGTCCTCTGACGAAAAAAGAATATTTGCTGATATTTAAGTATCACATACTGAGCTGCTTCTTAAATGTATTAAAATACAATGACCAATTACTCAACTAAAGCGTAATGAGTTCATTCTTCGTCAAATAAAAAGCCATAGATTTTTTTTTCATAACTTAAAATGAAGTAACGAAGACTGTTCAGAAAATGTATCATTTCATTGATCTCACGATAATTTACTAAATTATTCTATAAGAGATTTTTGATAGAGATTTTGAGAATATGTTTTGATGGTTTCCATTGATGGACCAACATAATCTTGATAATAACCATCAATAAATCCATCATGAACCATTATGTTTTTTAATGGTAACCAACATAAATAACCATCACTCTTATGTAGAAATTTGAACTAATTTATGACGGTCTAAAGAAAGAATATCAACTTGTTTTCATGATTTGTTCATGTAGAACCATCAGAAATTTCCAGTATAATTTCTTATTAATCAAATGTTGGAACGATCATGCACAACCATCATCCCAATGTAGGAATTCGGACTAATTTATGATGGTCCAACATAAGAATATCAACTTGTTTTGATGGTTTGTTCATATAGAAACATCAGAAATTTCCATCATAGTTTAACAGAAATCAAATGTTGGAACGATCATGAATCACCATCAACCCAATTTAGGAATTTTGACTGATTTATGATGGTCTGACCGGGTTAGCCTGGTTGGCAGGGCGCTGGACTCATGTTCGTGAGAACAGGAGTTTGAATCCTACTAGCCATGGTGACTGGTGCACGTTAAATCTATCAGGTCCTCCAAAGTCCTCCATGTTCCCATAACAAATCAATACCTCTGGGGGTACTGAATTGGAGATGGATCGTTTTCTAATTCAGGTCAAAATCACGATCTATGGATGAACCCAATAGATGTAGGAATGCGTCCGCCCTATGAATGGATGTGACATATGTGTGTGGCAGAAGTCGCCACTGGAAAACAAGAACAATAGCACCCAATTGCCTGAATGGCCTACGACAACAACAGAACGGAGACTTTATTTTCGAAATCACAATTTGTTCGAAATTTATTGCTTTACTCTTTAAATAATGATTCTTTATCGATTTTTGCTGAAATGTTTATTTTTTCCGATATTTTCATTTTATAAGCTCTCACGACTTCCTTATAAAAATAGCAAAAATGAATAAATAAAATAAAAGATTGCAAGATTTATATTAAAAATACAACTGTGTCGGGTGCAATAAAACAGCACCCAATTATTGAAAAATATGAAAAACTGTTTCATATAAACATGAATTAAAACTTCTTAATATCTCCTCCTATTTAATCAAGCCAATTTTTTATTCAAAATCATTTTGAATATTGGTGAAAACTAAATTCTCTATTTAAGTTTGTCTTCTAAATGTAGCGAAGTAGTGACTATATTTCGAAAGTAGTTTACAGTCGCTACATTTAAAAGCAAAATAGTTGTAGTTAACTACCATTGTAATTAAGTAGTCGTAGTTAACGACAAAAAAATTTATTTTTTTCCGACCACTGGTTGTATTAAAGTCATTAGTGCAGTTCATATTTTAGGTTAAAAAAAACGTTTCCGTTCATGTTCGCTAAGAGTGACGCTTTTTCTCCACGAGTATCAGTGATGCTCCATTATAAGGTGAGGATTTGATGGGGATAAAATTTCTGCCACTAATACAAGAGCTTTTTTAATACTATTTTTCAGCATATCACATTTTTTTAATCAAATGTCAAAAATGTTCTGGAAAGCAGGAAAGTTAGAGTCGCCTAAAGATGCATCATTTGGTGCAATAATATAATTTCCCCTCAAATCTTAAATAGACTAAATCATTTTTTAATAAAAAGCATCAATATCTATGGATGAGCAACACAAAAAAAATGATGAGTCAGGGGGAAGAATTTTGTTTTGAAAATCAATCCTGCTAAGAAAGAACAAAAAGTTCGTTTGACATTTTAAAAGCTAAATGTATTGGAATCATTTTTTCTACTTCATTATTTGCAACCTGGTCTCAGCCACCACAACAATATAGAATAATTTATACAAATAGTACCAACAAAATTCTAAATTGTACAAAACAATTGTACATTACGAATTGTACAATAGCGCCCAATTCGTTTTTTCTTTGTTTTACTATATGCTTCACTATTATTAACACAAATGGACTCCGGCAACTATGTATAAAACTCAATATAACCACTAAATGCATAGCATTTTATGTCACTAATGTTTCAAATGCTATTAAAATGATTATAGGCGGCTGGCTAGAATTTTAGCTGAATATTTATAAGCATTACTCAATTTATATACTTATTCTGCTTTTCAAAGTTGTTCAGGTGTTGTTTGAATTTATTATGACAAGCGAGCCATTGTCTTATGATTCTTAAAACAAATATTTTGTGAAAACTTAGAAAATTAGAATCCCAAAATTAATTCCAATCATTATATAAAATAATGTTATAAATGGTCTTTTTCATATTTTAAGATCTGCAAACGCTTTTCATGAAATACGAAACTTAAAATAAAATCTATAATAATGTTTTTATAAATCTGAAATAAATTCCTTTATCTGAAACTCTCCCATATATTCCATTGTTGTTATTATAAAAGTGAAAAACAATTTTAATATTTTTCTTACCAGATTGAGCCATACATTTGTAGTAATAATTTGATTCTTTTCTTCCTAAAATAAAGAATTAGACAAATTACTAAAACTTATTAAAATGACCCCACTAAAAATAATCTTAAGATTTTCTTAAGAAAATGTTATTTTCTTAAGAAATTCTTCAGAAATCTGAAGAATTTCTTAAGATTTAACTCTATCTCCAAAATATCTTAAGAATTTTTGCAGACATTTTACAGACATTTTGAATATCTTTAAGGTGAATTAAGTTTGTCTTCAAAAATTCTTTAGAAAATCTTAAGAAATCTTCCTGAGTTAGAATTACCTTAAAGCATCTTAAGATTCTTTAAAATATCTTAAGAATTTTTTCAGACATTTTATAGACATTTTCAATATCTTTAGGGTGAATTAAGTTTGTCTTAAGAAAGTTTCCTGAGTTAATGTTACCTTAAAACATCTTAAGATTTTTTAGAATATCTTAACAATTTTTGAAGACATTTTGAATATCTTTAAGGTGAATTAAGTTTGAACAAAGATTTCTTAAAATTTTTTTTCAGTTCACACAAAATTTGTCTGTGATATTTTCTATAATGATCAGATTTTAGTTTCTGTGAGAATTTCAATAATTCTCTAATTAAAGTATATATTTAAAAGGTTTTCTGCTTTTTTTTTTTTTTTTCGTTCTTTCATGATCATACAAAATATTAATTTGAGATGGAAAAGAAAATGTTTTATTTGACTTCTATTTTAAATGTTTTATTTTACTGCTTTTATGAAACATCAACTGGTATCTACGGAATTCAATACACCAATCAGATAAATTTTTATTAAGCAAAAACTCTCACATAATTAAAATTTGAATGATTGGAAATTTTGCCAAGTTTAATGTATAACCAATTCACTCTCCCAGATTCGAATTTTAAGTTTATACGATATACCTGATTAAGAAAAAGATCGCATATTTACAGTAGTAGTTATTAGTTTTATTTTTTCATGAATTGATGCAAAATTTACGTGTAGCATTCACATTAACAAAGCAAGTTTAATTTTACGAATTTTTAAAATTTGTGTTCATTAATTTCGTTTTTAAGTACATATGTAATATATTTACTCATTAAAGCTGTATGAACCGTTTTCGTTCACAAATGCTTTAAGCGTACAGTTTAATTCATTTACTGAAAATTAACAAGCCTTTAATCAAATAAAAAGCGATCTGAACAGCCCAGTGGCCCAGCTTCCGTTTCCTGTCCTTTCCCCATCCACCCACTCTGGCGATTGAAGCAAGCTGTTTACAATCCGGGCTAATGTGGCGCGTGTGATGTTATAAATGCTTGAATTTGGTAAGTTTAAAACTTACGCTTATATCTTATTTTTATATTTATTCCCAATTAACGATGGAATCTTTCTTGTTAATACATTTCAATTATTATTGATGAATTATTGCTGCTACAAATCTTATAAAAATGTTTAAGCGAGTTAGCTAACCCTAGTAATGATGTTTACATTTCTGTTGTAGTTGTATCATTTATGTTTTATCATTATAATATTAAGAAGAATGTTTTTAAAATGCTCTATATTTGTTCTGTAGTGTTTGATCATAATTTTGAATGAGATTTTCATCGTGGCGATTGCTATGAATAAGAAATAATTTTTATTTGAATAAACCAATTTGCTTTTTTGTTTATCTTTGTTTATAATCAAGAGCTATCACAGAAATTCTCTCAGAGAATGATTAAATAATTTAAAAAACAACGAAGAATGTTTTCGAATTTTTGTTATAATAATGAAAAGTATACTTTCAATCACTAGCTATTTTTAAAAAACAAGTGACATTTGGATATACATATTCTAATTATAATTATTTTATACTGCTACTAAACTTACAGTTGATATAAACCTGAAGAAAAAAACAAGATTATGCTTTATTACTATGTTAAATATGGTGTGAGCATGAAAGAAAAAAAAACAATCTTCTAATGATTTGTAGATTTTTAATTTTGAATTAGTTATTATTTATTTTGTAAAAGTAATGTTTAAAAATGTCTTATTCTAACATCACAGCTTTAAGTTTAAAATTTCAAATTTTAGTTCTGAATTTATGACTCAAAATAGATAACATGGGATATATAATTATTTACGACTGAAAAACTTTCCTTTTAAAAAGTTCAACATTTGAAAGTAAAATTTAATTTATTTGATTTTCAAGAAGGGTTAATAGCTTGCTCCAGAGTGCTCTTCTGGCACAGCTGGTTAAAATATCTTTCACACTGCTTATTAGAGAATTAGGGTAATGAGTTTGATCCTGGCAATGTATGAAACATCTGACGTGTATACTCAGCAAGGTGCATATGAACTCTGCCACAGCTAAAAGTTCTCTCATTGGTTATCGTGCGAAAGATTGAAAAGAGCTAGCTCAGGCGGAGTCCACTTCATCTGACCAGTATCAAAATTACATGGCATTTCAACCATGGCCGTTAAAAAGTAAAGCCCTAGAAATGGGATTTTTGGTCATGGTTGAGTGATTGTGGTGTTGAGTACCTTGCTCTATGTTTAAAATAAAATAATGAAAAGTACTTAACAACTTAAACTTTTTAAAAATATTAAAGTATTGTTAACTAGTGCAGTATAATTTACATAATTTAGTTATCAATAGCCATAAATAAAAAAAAAATATTTACATAACATTCATTGGATCACAAATGGATTAGATATGCGGAAGCGCTGTTGTGCTACTAGCATTTTTCAAGATAATTTCTTAATTCTTTATCGATATATACTGAATACTTTATACCAAAAAATATATTGTACTTCATATTCAATGCTCAACACTTTATACTCCACTCCATGTTTTCCTGCCACGAAAAACTACCTAGTAAAACTTTCTAATTCAGCATCAGTGATAATAATTTTTAAGAAATCTTTATTTATTTTATTGTCATTGCTACCTTACCTGTGTTACTTAGCATAACATTGTCTAAAAACTTTTATTAATCTATAACTAATGCTTTTCCTGAACTGTTGTCAAAAAATATGAAGCGAAGCAATTTTGATAACAATATTTAGAATTAAAATATATTGATTGTAAGGTAAAAATATGTGTATAAACTTGTTACAGTGATTTTTTTTTTTTTTTTGCTCTCTGAAAGGCAATTTAATGTTTGTGTAATCTGAATTTAACTTAATGATTTATAATTTTTATTGTTACTTTCTGTCTTGACTGTGTTCCAGTAAATGCAAAAAAGAAATTTTCAATTATTCAATATTTTTATAAAATAATAATTATTTTTATAAGTAGTTATTTTTATAAATCCTTACTTTTCTATTTACATTTGAATTTTCTTTGTTTACCCCAATTTTGTTATGTGTTAAAAACAATCCTTACACTTTCTTATATATTTAAGCTTAGCTACATTTACACTTTTCTTTTGTTTCCTTAACACGTTGAATGCCACGCTAATTTTACATGGCTTGCCCGTCTGTCCAAAATGATTCTTTCAGTATGTATTGCATTAATTTCTTCAAACCATTTTAGTAATAATAATATTTAAAAAAAATTAAAAGCAATAAAAATTTTTTCGAATTATGTGTTTCGAATAATCTAGGCTTCGCCGTTCATCAGTGACCCCTGTGGCACTACAAACAAACTCAGCGCCAGTCACCGGTGACCCCTATGGCATTCAACGTGTTAAATTAGTTCAATAATATTACATAACCTATTCTTAATGTAATAAAATCTTCATGAATGTATTTGTGTACATTGTGAAGAAAACTTTTAACAACTTATTCAAATAAAAAACTCTTACATTGAAAAGTTCTTTTTTAAATTTTCTAGCTGAGCTGAATGCATGACAAGACTCGCATGTGAGTTACATGGAGAGGAAAACCACTAAAACCTGCCACAGTTAGTCAGGCGTCTAGGGGACTGTTCGAGCGAATTACTAAACTATAAAGAATGTGTAAGATGTAGATGCTGCAGGAAGGATTTGGTCAGGCCTCCTCTGCAAATGCTTTGCCCATGTACCTCCCCCGGCAAATTACTAAACTATAAAGAATGTGTAAGATGTTGATGCTGCAGGAAGGATTTGGTCAAGCCTCCTCTGCAAATGCTTTGCCCATGTACCTCCCCCGGCAAAGTTTTTCACTTGAGCATGTTTCTTCTTCAGTATACAACTTTTAAATGTCCATTGCTATTGCTCCGGATTATTGTGATTGTGTGTTAACTAGATATAACTTTTTAAAAAAAAAGATGTGTGTCACTTGATTTTTTTCAAAATTAGAAAAATGTTTTAATAAAAGTTCTCTGCGAAACATGTGGACTTTTTTCAAGTACCTGCATTAAACGAGTCTTACCATCTCTTCAAGTAAAATGGACTTAAAGTCGTTTCACTCTGTATAGCAAATTTACCTGTATGTTACCACCTTTTGTTTTATTTTCTCATTATAGTGCCAGTTTTATTTAATTTTGTTTTATTTTAAACTATAATTTTTGTAAATTTGGTTTAGGCTATTCTCACTGGTTAATTAGTTATTGTATTAAGTATGATTACCATTATAATTTTGCTTCCGGTGTTGTGTTTTCTCTGTTTACCTGCACTTTTTCTTTATTGACCTTTAATTATGATATTACTATTTATATATACATAGCCAATTATTTGCCAGATTTTAAAATTCTTAGCTAAAGGAAAATTTTAGAAATTTTTTATGATTGATTTTTTCCGTAGGAAACTTTTAAGTATAATACAACTTTATTATAAATAAATTATCTTATAAAAATGCAAATACAAATTTAGAGTCATTTTGCTGTTGGGGAGGAGTAAATGTGTAATAAATGGGGGAGAGTTTGAAAAATGCAGATGTTTTATCGTGTTTGAGGGGAGGAAATAGACATAAGTTGAGGTTTATTTTTGGCAATGTATTAGATTAGTGCAGTTAATATAAAGATAAACCTGAATCGACACTATGTTCTGTGTTATTAAGTTAGTGCATATATTATTGTCGGGGAAAAATATATTTTATGCTAAAATAATCTGCATCTTGCTTTTTGTTTGAAAACAGCTTTCGCCAATACTTTCCTCAAAATAAAAACTTTTGCCAAATTTACAGTTCGAAACCATTTGGTTAGATGGCAAATGCTTTGCACAGGCTATGTATGGATAAAAAATTGTATAAATCGGTATATCATTTGTGTGTATAATAATTTAAAGCCTATGGTATACTTTAAGATTGTCATTTTTTTTTTCTTTAATATTGAAACTTTTTATTACCAGAATTCTATATCAAACACAATGGACCCCCCCTGTTGAAATGACAATAAGTTTTGGAGTGATTATATATGACAATAAGTTGGTTGCTAAGGCGTCAAATAAACAGTTCTTATCGATAACATAAAACTATGCTTCTGTTCAGAAACTAGGTGGCATAAATAACACCCCTGTGGGGCGCACAAGGTGTGAGGGCACCAGAATAATAATATAAGAATGCACCAAAGTAACATAAGATTTAAAGAGAAAAAGGGGAAAAAAATTACATTTTCTTCCTTTTTCGAACTTTGCAAGTTGTTTAATGAAGGGTAAAATGTCAGTTTATCAAAAATGCATGAGTAAACTTCAATTTACTTTGTTTATTGATGTATCTATTGCTTACAGTAAGTAATACATGATTATTTATTTTATTTTTAGATGGCTTTTGTATTTATTTCTTTTTTAATCAGAGACATTTTTTATTTAACTAGTTTTCTTAGCATGATGACTTAAATGCAAAAAATTCCTCTTATTATAATTAGATATGTAATATTAAATTCATTGGCAGGTAAGATTATACTGATCAAAGAAGATAAATTATTGTTTTGAAAATATTTTATGTGAAGAACGAAAGATTTGTCGTTTAATAAACAGTAGTCTTAAAATTGGGTTCAGGCAATAGAAGCTTAAAACTTGTGGTTTTTGAGTTTCTGTTTTAAATACATACAATAAACATGCTTATTCTACAATTTGTATTTTGATAAACCATTTTCTGAATTTTAATATTTATTCTTAGAAGTATATTTTAGCCCGATTGTAATATTTAAATTTTCTACAAACTGATCATCGCTTTATAGATCATCCATAGACTGATTCAAATAAATCTTACTTTTACAAAATGTAATATAAAACAATATTTTTTATTAGCCAAAGAAGGTAAGTAAATTCTTTTTTAAGTTGTTTAAATGAAAGATACTAAATTACAATGAAGAGCACATGAGTTAATTTAAATAACATGCCTTTATACTAACACTTAATTAAATGAATCAGTAAAATTATTTTATTCATTGTTAATGCATGTTTATCTGGAATAATATTAAACCTATTGTTGACTTAAAAAATTATTTTAGGCAATAGATCTTGAATAAATGAATGTTTATTAAATAAAAATAGCTTTTAAAGAATATAATAAATTTGACTATTATTTTTAAATTTATCTGAGTTAAGTTAAAGCTCAGAAAAATGTCCATAAAATCTTTTTAGTATATCTTAAGCAAATTTGCTCACATTTTGAAAAAAACTTTTTTTTAAAACAAATTAATATCTAAAATAAAAAATATGTTACATATCTTATGTTATTTAGTCCACATAAACCTATATGTTAAAGATATCTTCAGATTATATTTTGAAGATTTTCTTCAGATTCTATTCTTAAGAATATCTTAAGTTATTTGGCCCACATAAATCTAAATCTTAAGATTCTATTCTGAAGATTTTCTTAAGATTATATTCTTAAGAAAATCTTAAGTTATTTGGCCCACATTAACCTAAATCTTAAGAAATTCTTAAGATTATATTCTTAAGAAAATCTTAAGTTATTTGGCCCACATTAACCTAAATCTTAAGAAATTCTTAAGATTATATTCTGAAGATTTTCTTAAGATTTTCTTCAGACAATATTCTTAAGAATAAAGTGGGCCAAATAACTTAAGATTTTTTTTTTAAGAAATTCTTGAGATTTTTTTTAGTGGGGGAATTTAAGAAATAATAAATTATGCCCTTGATCAAGTAGAATCTCCATACTTGTACAATAAAGTAAATATATATATATTTATATATGTGTGTGTAACATCTAAAATAAAAGCTTAATATAATTAAATGGATTTTAAAACTAAACTTAAAAAGAATTATATTTTATTTGAAGATAAGCTTTTCTGATTGATGAGAACTTTAAATAATCTCTTTCACATAATTAATTCAACTCTTCGCGTATATATATATTAACTTTCATTGAATAGCAATGTAATCTTAATTTATAAAATGAGTCCTACTGCGCAGTAAAATATCTTACTGAAGCCAAATTCCCATTAAAATCAATAAATATTTTGAGATATTAATTCCTCCTCATCAGGCCTTATGATCTTACGGCATCAATTCTAACAAAGAAGTCTGGATATTATAGATTATATGACATGAAAGTAACTATACGATACGTTCAAAAAAGCCCGCACTTGTCTTCTGAAAATGGTACAGTAAATTTGTGTCCATGAGCTCTGCTCCATGTATATAGTTTGTAAATAGATTTTTTTTTTACTCTTTTCCTCAATAAAAGCATAGAAAAATTATTATGTTGTCATCCGTATAGAAAAGGATATTAAATTATGACTGCAATGTTATGAAATAATGAAAGACTCGGCTCAAAAGTACTGCACGGAGAGAAATCATTACAGGAAGAAGACCATGATATATATATATATAATATTATATATATAATTTAATTAACATCTGTAACTTTAGAGGAAATTTATAAAAGCACCTAAGCTTTTCATCAAAAGTCAATTTTTTCAAGAAATTATGTTTTGTTGGTATATGTTTTACTTGTTATTTATATATTTATTTCTTTTGTCATTTTCTCGACTGTTTAACAATGTTTTTTTTCCAATAAAAAAATAATTTTACAATACTTGAAAATCATGCTATTTTTCATTAGCTTTGTTTTAAAGGCAGGGATCCACACTTAATTATTATCTGGTTGATAAAACATTAATCGTGTATTATTTTATGCTTACCGCTTGTGAAAACAATTAGCCATGGAGAGTTGAAAAAAAAGGTTTTAAACAAATGCGTTTTTGACTGAATTTTCATAGTGGATATTATCGTTGTGTCTAGATCTAAGTCAAAACTCTTGATGGTACCATCAAAAATTTTTGATGGTTTATGTTGATTTCAGTGCGATTCATGATGGTCCAACATCATTTGATGGTCAACATCATCCAACATTTTCCATTATGCGTTCATGGTTTTTGATATGAAAACAAACTTCCATCATTCCATGATAGAAAATACCACTTTGATACTATGATAATTAACCATAAAGAGAAATTTGCCTCTCATAGACCAACAATTCATGATTATCCGTGATGGTTCCAACTATAGATTTCCATGATGGTTTAATGAGAATTCTTGCTGGTTCTCAGGAAAATACCACCAGAATAATTTGTTTATTTTTTTTTATGTTGCACCATCATAAATCAGTCCAAATTCCTACATAGGGATTGTGGGCTCTCATAATCATTCCAACATTTAACTTAAAACATAGGGTGATTGTATTCATGATGCTCACCATTGACAAACCATCAAAACAAGTTTCAATTCTTATGCTGGACCATTATAAATCAGTCCAAATTCCTACAGTGGGACGGTGGTTGCTCATGATCGTTCCATCACTTGATTTCTAAGATAGTATGATGGAAATTCATGATGGTTCGCCATGAATAAAGCATCAAAACTAATTGCTTTTCTTATGTTGGACCATCTTAAATCAATCCGAATTTCCACATTGAGATGATGGTTACTTATGTTGTTTACCATCAAAAAATATAATGGTTAATGATGGAATTATGAATGGTTACCATCAAGATTATGTTGGTCTATCAATGGAGAACCATCAAAAATTTTGATTTGGGAAACCTTTACCGTTCTACTTTACGGCATTGAAAAAAAGGAAATAAACTGAAATAAAAGAGATAACTGAAATCGATAATTTGAAGAAAAAAATTGAGATTAATTAATTTTAAAACTTCAACGACTTCAATTCTTTAAAAAATTTATATTCTTGAATAATTTGCAACGATACATTTTAGAGAGAATAATGTCTGTATTATCTTCAAAAAAGTCTTTATTGGGAAGAAAATTTTCATTTAAGAACTTAAATAGATACGCATATTTAACAATAATGAGAGACTTTCTCTCTCTCTCTCTCTCTCTCTCTCTCTCTCTCTCTCTCTCTCTCTCTCTCTCTCTCTCTCTTTTATATTCAAACGTAACGAGACGTTTTCAGAAAGTATTTCATTTGAAAGAAAGAGAAACGAAATAATAAAATATTAATATGGAGAAAAGGAAATGTAATTTATTTCAAATTGAAGTGAATCTACTTTCGACAATAAGGAATTTAAAATTAAAAAACAGAATTTCAGCTCAAAATTGAATTTCTGCTTTATTCAAAAGTAAGTGCCCGGACAGATCTTTCATTTATGTTTAAATTAAATTATTTTCATTCGAGTTTCTTTTTCAGTAAAACACTTTGCAAATGAAAATTTAAATATGTTTTCAAAAGAAAAAAGGGAATTAAAACGCGCGAACAAAAGCAAATTTGTTTTGCTCTTAAAATGTCTTTAAATGCTTCAAACTTTTCATATTTTGAAGATTTAAGATTGTGTCTAAAACTAATGTTAACACTTTTAATGAGTGTAAACACTTAAAATGTTATAAAATTTCTCGGATACATTATGGGTTTCGTGTTTCTTTAAAGTGCAATAAATTTTCACTAATGATTGAAAATAGTGTGATAAGGAACCATGTGATAATCATTTTTTTACTATCCAGAAGTTATTCAGGGTGTGCTCTTTTTTCTGATTTTAAAATTTAGTAAACAATAAAAAATTAGTAACATTTAACTCAGTTGTGAGCAATCAGTTGCCCCTATCTAAGCTCTGACTCTCAAAAAAGAAAAGGAAATTACTAATTTACTCCTTAGATGAAGATTTCTCAGTTGTGAGCAATCAGTTGTCCCTATCTAAGCTCTGACTCTCAAAAAAGAAAATTACTAATTTACTCCTTAGAGGAAGATTTCTCAGTTGTGAGCAATCAGTTGCCCCTATCTAAGCTCCGACTCTCAAAAAAGAAAATTACTAATTTACTCCTTAGAGGAAGATTTCTCAGTTGTGAGCAATCAGTTGCCCCTATCTAAGCTCGGACTCTCAAAAAAGAAAATTACTAATTTACTCCTTAGATGAAGATTTCTCAGTTGTGAGCAATCCGTTTGCCCCTATCTAAGCTCTGACTCTCAAAAAAGAAAAGAAAATTACTAAATTACTCCTTAGATGAAGATTTCAAATTCAAATTTGAGAAGACGCTGAATTATAACCTCAGTGATAAGTTTGAATATAATAACTACTCTAAATCTTTCATTTTGCTGTAACTATTAAAAATTAGACTTTTTGGCAATTTTCATTTGAGAAATGCCCTTTTTCAACTCCGATTCACAATCTTTCTATATCTTGTTCAAATTTTCATTCGTTAATAAAATACTTTTTATTCATCCACTCAAGTTCAAATTTATTTTTTTAAACTTGTAGTGTAAGGCACTTGATGTTAATACAGTTTTTTCAAATATTAATTCATTCATTAAATAGGAATGAGCGGAAAACGAAATGGAATTTTTTCATTGGTTAAGCGTTAGTCATTGTTTTAAATTTTACTAGAAGCGATTCAGTTTTTCACTTAATTTAAAAATAACATCAGTATTATTTCATAACTTATACCTTTATTTGAACAAAAAAAAATAGTTTATTGCGCACATTTAAATATTTAATTATTTTATATTCGTTGTGTCAGATAAATTTAATAAAGAGTGGTAACACGTGTGGTCCACGTCATCCAATTTATACTTTCATTGATCTCTGATACCACGCGCCTTTTTTTTCAATTCCCACAATCAGTTCACACACTCTCCCTATATATATTTATATATCTCTACAAACTTCCAATCGTTCATAAAATACTTTTTATTCATCCATTCAAGTTCAAATTTATTTTTTAAACTTGTAGATTATAAAAATTTATGTCAATACAGTTTTTTCAAATATTAATTCATTCATTAAATGTAATGAATCAATTTTAGTTTTATATGGGAGAAAAAACTGTAATTATTTAGTGAAAAGTAACTAGAATAAAATTTTTCTTTGTTGACCTAAGGAGGAATTGACTTTAAATTTTTTTGAAATATATATTACTTTTTTATAAAAGTAAATGAAATCAGTAGTCACATTTTCGAAAAGCATAACAATGTTATCATTTATTTACTGTAAGAATAAAAAAATGTTGAAAACTCCCTCCTCTTATATAAGGAGCCTTTTTCCGGGAATCTTTTACAACCATCCAGAGGCAGGATAATGTTGTTTATCCGCTGATCCGGATAACCCTTTATATACACCCCCTTTATTCCTTTGTTGCCCCCTGCTTCGGCTCTTGAGTTATGGGAACTGAGTTCTGTATATTATATGTGCCTGTAACATGGCAGTTACGGTTCCAGAAGCGGTTGATGGCAGATATGTTATTTCGTTCGATGTTTCTATTAATTGCTGCAATGGAGTTAGGTCTTTCTTATATATAAATTTGCTGATAGGTAAAAGAAAATCATCGATAATAGACATTAATCATCACTACCTATCATCATCATCATTCAGTTCCTGACCATATTATTGGACGCACTATAAGATTCTACGTAAATTCTTAATCATCAGGTGATACTATACAGCCTTATTGTTTTCTTACTCGACTGAAACCGGTTTGCAATTGTTGACGTTCGTGTATCAATGGGTTAAATTAGGCGATATTTAATATAAATTCGACGACTGGATAAATTAGACGACATATTATATAAATATAGAATATTCACTATATCAAGTATTATATTAGTATATTATAATAGCTAGACAAATTATTAGATGCACTGTAGTGTTTTAATAATGACATGTTTTGCACAAGTTCGTATGTAATACTTTTATATTTAAACACACATGTAATGCGTCTTTATAGAGTCTATTATTTTACACACTTCCCACTTGTATTTATTGTTAACGCTTTGTATTACGATGTTAACCAATGAATACACTATCGTAAACAAGATCAAACCGGTTTCTGTCGCGTAAAAACAATGAAGGTGTATACTATCACCTGATACTTAAGATTTTAAATAAAATCTTATAGTGCGTCCAATAATTTACCAGGGACTGTAAATCATTGAAATTATTCATTACAAATCGTAAAAAAACGACACAAATGAAAAAGTGAGAGGAAAAATCCAATTTATTTTTACAGTACTATCTGTAACCCTTACCAGTGACATGACGTCATTAGATTAAGCCAAGAACGTTCTTTAATTCTTCCCCTTATCAAAATATATACGAACTGTACTCAGTACATATCGGGGGAAGAAAATACTGTTAGACTTAATCAACTCAAGGTAGTCAAAGTATATCACAATAAAGCAGTTGCCTTCTCCAATTTCATTTTCATTTAACTTAATTTTGTTTTCTAGTACTGTTTAAGTTACATAATTCAGGTTTTTCAAATATACATTACAATAGCTTAATCATAAATAAAAGACTTGGTTTTCAAAATATTAATTAGGGAACCAAGACATTACATGCCAATCAAGTTTATTTTCCTATAGTTTAGCACACATAAATTGTGTGTGTAAATACACCGAAGAGCCATTACATTATGACCACCCTGCTAATAACATGTAGGACCACCTTTAGCACTCAAAACTGCTAGCGCCCGCAGTGGCATTGATTCCACAAGGTGCTGATAGAGTTGACCGCTAATTTATACGTAAGCCCCCTTCTTTGAGAAAATTAACGAGCCCGTAATTGTAACGAACTTCGTAAACATAAAATTAGTATAATTGGCCGTCAATGCTGAAAAATGTGATACCTGTTGAGAATTTTTAAACTAGTTGAAAAACACGTTAAGAAATTTTTATAGTGGTATAAATTTTTATATTGGCACTTTCTATCTTTTGGAAATAGAGCAGGTTTAAATGTTCCGACTTGTCTGGTTAATTAATTCAGAAAATTGTTTCATATTTTTCTTTATTAAATATTAATTTTCAACACCAAATTATTTTTTTATCACCTTTTGACAAAGATTATAAACATGCTTAAAAAATGGTAATTATATATTTTTTTTATTTATATATTTATGAAAAAATACATAAGACACATGTTTGACATGTTAAAATTATTTTAAAATTATGAAGCATTAAAATTTTTAACACAAGATTTTTTGATGTTTTAAAACTATCTTATTAAATGATTCTGTATTTTAGAAAATTTGATATATTTTTATTAACTGTTTTATTCTATTTTTGCATTAAAAAAACTTACTTTTACACAAAGTCATGACGAAAAAAAATATTCAAATATATATATACAGGAAAGTATTTTTTTCAATTCAACGCCATTTGGGTTGAGAATAAGTTAATTGAGCAGTATTATGGCAGATTTGTTGGCCACTCTTTCGGGATGTACCATATTAGGTGGTACCACAGTATGGACAGATAGTATAGAATGGAAGAACCTTCAATGCCTTGTCCAGGGTTCGAGCGCAGGATCTTTCTTATGAGAGGTCTGTCTCCGTATGCTTCCCGCAACCACGGAACTAGCAGCTTTTGCTTTCCTGAATGAAATGGATATTCCACAAAAACAAATTAAAAGAAATGTTATATTCCACAAGAATCAATTGTTAAGATAAGGTGTTCTGCATTCTAATTCCTCATAAATCTATCACTCTTTATCTCCCCCTCAGCTGACCAGACGAGTGGTCCTCTCGCCGTTCAATCCCCCGTCCTCTAGCGTCCACCACGTAAAGGGGGGCAACCGCAAACGTTTTGTAGCTTACAAATTATCAATTTGTTTTTGTGGGATTTCTATTTCATGGAGGGACGAAATAGCTGCTAGTTCCGTGGTTGCACTGCCGATTGGCATATTCCGCTGATGTTTTTATTACATGATTTTAAAGCTAATTATTATTTAATATTTAAAAAATTTAATCATTAGTGTAATTTAAATATTAGATAATATCTAATAAATAATTATGAGAAAAGCCAAGATATGGTATTTTTATTTTAATTACTATAAATAATGAATGAAAATTAGATTTACTAATTAATACTAAAAGAATACAAATAATTTTTAAACAAAATGGACAAAACTTCTTTTAAAAAAATGCGTTAAAAAGCAGCAGAAATTTCAAAAAAGAGAGAATAAAAATAGAAAAAAAGGAAGCGAAGGAAATAAAACTAAAATTAAAAATATGCCGACGTCTTCACTCTATGAATTTGTATGAGTTTCTTTTCTGAATTAGTTTTATGTCTTACATGTTTTTTTTCTCCTGGACTTTTATACAAAACCTTCGGGGTACTGAGGGAGTTTTTTTAGGCTTTTGCCATCTCCCTCAATTGAAAAGGTTTTGTTTTATGGCCTCTGGGGCCGGTACCCCCTGAAGACGTTGGCTTCAGTGGTCATATATTTAATTTTAGTTTTATTTCCTTCGCTTCCTTTTTTTTCTATTTTTATTTACTAATTAAGTTAGTTTAAAAAGGAGAATATCTTTCAGTGAAATTAGACAACAGGAGGCGACGCTTCTGGAAATTTCGAATAGTAGTGTTAAACTTAATGGTTAATTTTCCTTCAGAAAACCATAATAGTACATATTTACAATTCATATGGATTGAATATGTATGAATATAAATATTACTAAGTAAAAGTAAACACAAAAATATAGTATTTGTGCACAGTATTTTTTTCCAATGCCCACCTGGAGAATGACCTAGGTCATACAGTCATCTAAGGACAGATTTGTTGGCTACTCTTTCAGCAGCATCGTATTAGGTGGGCCAACGTTGCTCCCACAGTAAGGACACATAGTACAGAGAAGAAAAGAACATCAATGCCTCGCCCGGGAATCGAACCCAGAACTTTTCTGATGCAAGGGCAGCTCCCAAACCCCTACACAGGCCGGTCGGATTTGTGCACAGTATAGATCATGCACTTTTATGATAAAGTTATCTTATAAAAAACGAATTTGAAAAGAAGGTAAGCTATTTCAACTTTCTTTTCATGTCTTATAAAACTATTCGTTTGTAAGACAATGTCTAAATGTAAACTGAAATTTGAAAAATAGTGCAATAAAATTTTTTTATTGTAATAACAGATATAAATTATATGATCGATATTAATTTATATTTTATTTTAATTACTAAATTATTCAATTTAAATATCTTTTAAAAAGCTGTAAAGACAGATAGTTCAGAGAAAAAAACATCCCTGCATTGTCCGGTATTCATACCCAGGACCTTTC
This sequence comes from Parasteatoda lunata, assembly GCA_949128135.1. Classification (NCBI taxonomy): domain Eukaryota; kingdom Metazoa; phylum Arthropoda; class Arachnida; order Araneae; family Theridiidae; genus Parasteatoda; species Parasteatoda lunata. The sequence continues at coordinate 2,279,874 of OX421975.1, forward strand.
TGGGATAATGTTTTGTGTTATAGAAATAAATTACTTGTATTATTAAATGGATATCAAACATCTTCATATTACGGTAGCCACTCACTGTATTAGACTTGCACTGTTTGGGAGGTATAGACCAGTGGGAAGAGTAGAAATCAACAAAGCCAACATTCATCTGACAGAAGGTAACTCAGGATTGAATCGAATTAGTGTGTCTTATATACTAATGCAGTGTTTCCCAAAGTGTGGTACGCGTACCCCTAGGGGTACGGAAATAGTTTAGCAGGGGTACGAGTGCCTATACGAAATCTGGAAACAAATGAAATTTAAAAAAAAAAATTCAAACATAAAGCTAGCCATGAAAATTTACGGTTACGAATTTTTCTATTGGATATTTTTTGCAGAGTTAACAGCTAATAATTAGTAATGTCAACAGCCAGTTGTGATTTTTAACTTTTGTGCAACTTTTTTTATAGTAAAAAATACATTCATTTTTTTATTAGTGGTACGTAGGGTTACGAAAAATTTAGAAAGGGTACACAAAAGTCATAAGTTTGGGAAACACTGTACTAATGAATTAATGTTTAATAATCGTAGAGGTAGTTACGCCACAATACTCTCCCATTAGAATTTTATCAGAGATCTCTGCCTTTGTCTGAGGCAGGAGGCTGCCACAGACTAAGTCTGAGGCAGCCTCCTGCTATGGAAACAAAAATAGCACATTTCATTCTCTTCACTCTAGGGCTAACACAATAGACTGATGGAATAGATTCCCTTTCTCTCGCCGAGTCGAGATAAAACCTTTCCTAAACAATGACCTCACGCCCCTACTTGAAATAGTTATACCTCGTTACCATAGCCACCGCCACGGTTCCAGACTGGCTAGGGCCGTTCTTACTTTATACAAACTATACAGACGGCAACACATTATTATTTTTTTTACGTCGTTCCACGGTTCGCACTGCCTCAACAAGAAAATTGCTTGAGTTTCAAACAATGTCAAATCTCATAATCATACGATAGCTTTACGAACGATAATTTTGTTTTTAAATCGAGTAAATGGTACATTTTCTGTCTTTCAGTATCACCGGGGATATGGTTTAAACGGAATCGCAAACGGTTCTGAAATTATACACGCACTTTTATTATTATAGATATCAATAGTTTGCAAAAATATATTGAAATGCGTTATATCTTATAGGAGTTTAACGCCGCAGAGAAATAAAATTTTATTGAGTATTTTAAAGCAAAATGTAAGTTAATGTAACCGTTTGTAAACATTGTGTTACATTATAATTGTTTGATGTAACTAGTTTTAGATCAAATTGGAAGCAGTTTATCTAATTCAAATAGTAGAAATAATATTCGAACATCAATGAATAGAATGGAATGTTTTGAATTGGATGATTAAAATAAAGAAAATCTGTTTAGCATTAATTTAATTCTCGCGAAAGAATTTTGCTGAATGAATAAGTGATTAATTTGAATTATATGTAAATTTATTGAAATTTTGTGAGGTTAAAATATTATTATATTTGTAATATTTATATTCACTTCCTACCAGTTTTTCTTGCCGATATTGTATGCAACACTTGGATAGTTAAGATTTGATTATACTTATATTTTAGGCATTACATTTTAGCATCTTTATATTTGGCTTATATATTTATTTTATTTATTTATGTTTTTTTTTTTTTTTTTTTTTTGCAAACTGTATTTCAAAACATTTTATTTTACTTATTGTTATTTCTAGCTAAAATTTTGTGAAGAATCACAAAAAAATAGATAGATGCTAAAATTTGATAAACTGAAAAACACTCAAGTACCATAATTGCATTTAAAAGAAGATTATGTTAGCTTATTTATTTTAATGTGAAAAAAATTTCAGTGCAAAACTAATTCTTCATAAATATTACTCATTGAGTTGTTTAGAAGTTTTTTTTAATCAAAATACAGTCAGATTTTTATTTAACGAGCTACCATTTTGCGAATTTCTCTATTTTGCGATTTTTTTCGAGGAACCAAGAACATTTTTTAAATTTCTTCATAAAATAACTCCCAAATAGCGACGTGAATTTTCTTTGATATCCACTTTACCTATTTCCCAAAATAAATTAAAACATTTTAAACACATTTTATGGGGGAAATGAATTGTTTTTCGTAGCCACAATTGAGAGAAAATCCCTCTTTGTTTGCACTTCAAACGAAGAAGGGATTTTATCAGTAGTCATTTAACTTAAGATAGCATGGGATGGGGTAATGTATTTTTAAAACTACTTTTATAATAAATGCAGCTGAATTTTATACATAAATTCATCATTCTTTTAAGTTGAAAATGTATGCAGCATGAACACTGAATGATGTTTTGCTCTAGTCTTGCTTTCCATGCAGATTTCTTTTAGGGTTAAGATTTATAAAATAAATAGTAGATACTAGCATACAAGATAAAGTTGTACTCATTGCTATTTTAATTATGTATAGGGTTTATGAATTTAAAACCTGTTTTGTGTCGTTTAAGTATTTCAAAAGTAGATTTTCTATTTCACGAATTTTCCATACAGCGAACTTATTATCGGGATTTAGCGGCTTCGTTAAATAGAGGTCTGACTTTTCGTTTACTAATGAGCATGTCATGTACCTAAATTTTTATCTCATCTCATTCAAAACTGTAAATATAAAATCTACTTTTAAAAGATTCCATTATTTATCTCTTATAAAGCAAGAGTTTTATTAAAGTATTTACCTATCAAAGAAGAGAGGCAGAAAAACCTTTTTGAAACAAGGGAAAAGATTAACTCGGCCTTCATTTAATCCTCTTTAATGACTTATTTTCTTTCTTTTTTACGCGACTTTTGTGTTCCTCTTATTAAGGCAAACAACCAAACACAAAGAAAATGTTCATTATATCTTGTTTTATTATTTAAATTTTGAATCTCTGCGTTATCAGAAAAAAAAGGTTTATGTTGTTGATTTATTAACAACGTCTCGCGTTTTTACATTTCGCGATTCAACATTGTAATTAGTTTCATTATTCACCAAACAAATCTATCTATAAATGCAACTTTCATTTTGAAATAATAGTACTTCGTTTATAGACATTTAAATGTATTGAAAAAAATTTATAAAAACCAGTCATTCTTAAACAATACTATTCTAATATCTCAATTATCTATCTATAGCCAAAAAAAATCTATCTTTAAATGCAACTTTCATTTGAAATAATAGTACTTCGTTTATAGACATTAAAATGTATTGAAAAAAATTAATAAAAACCAGTCATTCTTAAACAATACTATTCTAGTATCTTAATTAACACTTGATCTATGTAGATTTGATAAGCGGTAAAATATTTTTAGACTCGTATGACTCATTAAAATGGAAACAGATATCTACGTTGTTATTATAAATGAACTTCATTTAAAGTCTAAATAAAGGAATGATTACGTGGTTTAGACGATTTGAAGCATTTGAATCACAGAAAAAATTTATGATATAAAATTTTTTTTTTCTTTGATGCACATCTAACTAGTAAAGGTAATTTCAAAGCTTTAGCTTCATAACTACAATGACATTTTAGACATTATTTCTGAGAACTTTTAATGAGTTCATACGAAATACTTGTAAATAATGAAAATAGTAAATACTGAAATTCGAGATGTTTTTCCAGTCTTTTGTTTCGACGCGTTCATTGCGAAACATTTCGTTTATTTTTTTATAACTGTCGTTTAACAAGAATCATTTCTTTTCGGAAGAAATAAAATTCCAGAAAATAATTGTAGTTTTTATCTCAAGTCGCGAGATTTCCTTATATGGTTCGCCAACAAAGAATGTTTTATTTTATTTTTTTTAGCTATTTTATCCCCATTTTTCGTACGCAAATTTTATTCTGACTTCCTTTTTTACTCGATTTATTACTGACATTTTAATATAAAATATCGCAACATGGAAAGGAAATAATTTCATTCTTTTGTTTAAATTTGATACAGTACCGGTTTATACTGAAAGATGATCAAACCTGTTTATTTTTTACGATATGAATGATCAAACAATAAGCTATCTTTGTTTTTAAACAACTTTAAAAAGATATATTTTTCGAAATGGCGTTAGCATTGTAATGAAGTAAACTAAGGTAATTAATGTTTATTGTACGTAATAATAAAATCATCCTGCCTCTACTCATTCAAATAATTCTTTTTTTATCTACATTTGTATTTTGCACCACTTTTACATCAAATGTTATTATTTATTTTATTTTATAACCGTCGTTGAACAGCCGACCCAATTTTGGGTTTACGACTACTAATATTCAACTCCGTAGCCTTGTCATTTTGAACCCAATACAGAAGACAAGGGAACTCCTGGATAAAGTAGTGGGAGAAATTCTGCCTTCGTGGAGGACTTTTTGAGGGAACTCATCCGCATTTGCGTTAAAGGGTGAGGAGAACCACGAAACCTCCCACTGTCAGTCTGATGGCAAAGGGACTCTAACCAATGATTCGTCTACCACTGAGGATATTTTTATGTCAGCACTGTGATCAGTGCAAGCCGGGTGCGGAATTCGTATCGACCAGCCATCGCTGAGATTCGAACCCAGTTTCGCTCTCACCCCTGAGCACGGTTCTTTCACATCAAATTTGAACGATATCATGATTTAATAAGCTCCCAAACCATGCAGCAATTTTCGAGAAATATTTAAAACATTGATAGTATCTACTTCATTGGTCATTTAACCTATTAGGTAAATAAAAGTATTTGAAAGTAACATATTTACTGAATTAAAATAATAAACTTATATCATTAAAAAATTCGCATATCTTTTCTTATTCTTGTTCTTAAAAATACTTTTTCAAAAACAGAAAAATACAACTTAATTTTCTTCTCGAATTCCGTGTTTACAGTTACGTTACATTAGGAAATATAGTAAAGCGAAATAAATATAGAGAAAGACATAATCATTTGCATACGTATTCTCAGAAATTATAATTATTTCTGTATTAGTTGCGCCTATAATTATCTGCAAGAACATATAAAGAGGTAAAAACAAATGCATTTTCTTGAAGTAAAAACTCACTCATTTCTGGATATGATGCACGATATTCCCTAGAAACAATTTTGCCTAAAAAAGTTTTAATTTTAGATTCATAAAGAGAAGAAAATGGAAATGAAAGATTCTCACATGACATTTAAAGTTCTTCCCTATTCATCATTCGAAAGAAATATATCAAAATGTGAGCGATCCATTTTAAATTTTGAAGAGAACTTACACGCATATGAAACAAATTAAGGTTTGGAAATAAATTGAGTTGTATACTTGGAACAACGCCAAAGTTTTTTCGAATGGGGAGAAGCAAATAAATATTTCTTTCCGGAAATTTCGAAGGTATTTATTTTTTTAAATACTCATCGAAGTTTCTTCTATGACTCCAAACCCACAAAAAAATTAAAATTTTTTTCGAATTTAATGTTCATACTATACCAGCAGTTGCCATTTTTTTCTCCAGCTTATATAACCCTAACTGCCCTTTTGGAGAAACCGTGGTATTATTAAAAAAAAAAAAAAAAAAAGGTTTACTAACAGCTGCGGATATACTGTTAAAAAAAAAAATAATGAAAATATTTACTTATCATGAAAACATTTAGCATGAGGAATGAATTATTTTAAATTATGAATTTGTTCTTTATATATGTATAGAAAATAAATGAAATAGACTGTGAAGTATGGTTTTCAAAAATGGACTGTTATAAGCGTTCAGAATGGTAGTCAGAGAAACGTAATTCTTTATTCTTGATTTCGGTTTTTTTATTTTGAATTGCGTCCAGCATATCACTAGAGGTCTTGTTTTATAATATTTTCAGTAAATCTCAGGAATTAAAAGAAATTTAATATGTACTTCTCGCGTTCCATTAGTTCGCCATCAGTGACATGGATGTCTATTTTTTTCCAAGTAAATACTGCCATTTTCCCCAGAAACTTACCCAAATGACACTAAATTTTCAATAATTTTTTTAAAGTTTTTTATTAGAATCTGTGATATAAATTACGGTGTTTCAATTCAATTTCTGGGAGTGTCAATGTTCATTTATGAAGTATTCTAATTTTAACCCAGATCAAAATCTGACTTTCTGGATTCATTTAACTAGATTTCGTGGAGGACTGTTTTTTAACCATCTCGTATTTGCGTTACATATTGAGGAAAATCGCAAAAATATACCCAACCTGAGTCATCTCGTTTAAGAGTGAGTTCTCTATCTTCTGAGCCACCGTGACTCAATTATTTGAACTCATTTTTCTGCTCGTCACAATGCAACGTTACTTTTAAAAAGTAACGAGTAAAAGTACAAGTATTTTTTAAAAAAGTAACGAGTAAAAAGTTAAAAGTTCTTATTTTATAAAATAACGAGTAAAAAGTACAAGTACTAAACGAAAAAAGTAACGATTTAAAAGTACATTTCTAGGAAATCGAAAATCAAAATTAACCTAAAATTTTATTGAATAATATTCTTATGTTCTTTAATGTTTTTGCAAAATTGTTGTTATTTATTTAATTATTTTTAATTTTGAAAGTTATGGACATTATTTTATTTTTAAATTCGGAAGAATATTATAATATAATTTTATAATATAATCGTATAATATAATTTTAAAATCAAATATAATTTTAATATCAAATATAATTTTAATATCAAACTTTTTATGGATTTGCACGAAAAAAGAAATTTTATGTATTGATTTTAATTTTTAGTTCATTATTTTTATTTATTTAAATTACCATTGATTTATAATTGTTTCACTCTATAGAAACGCGTTTTAAAAGCACAAACATAAACAAAGCAAACACGGGGTTTCAGATTGCTTTGTGATCTTTGAGCTAGTAAAAAATAATTGAATGTGCAGTATAAGTTGATACAGAACAGTCTACAGTTTTATTTGTAACAATGGCTAATGCTGGAGTCATGCGAGAAAATCATTTTCCGAACATTTCTGCCTAACGGAATAATTAAAATTTGGAAACGAATTTTAGTATCAGCGGCTAAATTAATGCCTTCGAGTTTTCAAGAGTTAAAATAGTAATTATAATAGTTTTCAATAGCACAAATAGTTCTGAAGTTCTTAAAGATTTGACTGGGCGTTGTTTGACAAGGTCGAGCATGAATATAATTTTAGTAAAAAATGTTAACACTTTTTACCATTCTGAAACTTTTTCTTGAGATGAAAACCACTGGTATTCAAAACCTTTGCTATTCATGTAATCAATTATCACAGGCAATTTTCAGAAGATGAATAATGACTGTTCTGGACGCACAATTCTGGAGAACACTCCACTCACAATGATAGTTGCAGTCAAAAAAAGATCAAAAGAGCAGTCTTTTCCCTTTAAGGAATGACAATTTTAAAAGGTATTTAAACACAAAGTTAGCTGTGAATGCATATATATTGCACATTAATTTTATACATTAAAAAAAACATGGGCATTTTTTTTGTTAATTGAACTTTTTTTTCTTTTTTTAATAAAAATTTTTTTTTAGAAAGCTTACCGAGTTTTAGAAAAAAGTAACGATTTCATTCGACATTTCCGTTACAAATACTTGTACTTTTTCCCTAAAAATGTAACTAAAGTACAAGTAAAAGTACTAAATTTAAAAAGTAGCGAAGTACAAGTAAAAGTACGTACTTTTTACTTGTACCGGCGGTACAAGTAACGAAAGTAAAAGTACTGCCATATAGGATCACAAATAACAAAATATAATCTGTAACAATAAGGGATTACATACAATGCTTTCAGGGCTCACCGACAACCATCGAGAATTCCTTATACGTGAAAATCCACTTATTAGATCAAAAATTATTCAACAGTTAAGGTAATTTGCAGCTTCTGTTTGTCCGAAGACTGGAACACCCGGAGGTAGAAGAGCTCCTCAGACAACCAATCCGCTCCTAGCATGCACTGGTCACGGGGTTGGATCGGAGTTTATCAAGATTGTTCATTTTTTCGTCACTGTGTATACATACATATATTTTTAATATTTAAGTGCCCCAAACTGTATTCAGTAGATGAATTGTTTATCAAAAATTATACGCTAAAAGTGCATTGTTTTAACAATAAATGGTTATTAGTTTCAAACGAGGTTAGAAGGAAGTATACAAAACTAAAATTTGTACGCGTCTGAATTCTTTTTAAATACTTTCCTTAATACTTCTCTGTATGATTTTGAATAAAATATGAACATCCCTTTTTCATTTAGGGAATACGACTACTTATTTAAATTTTAGAACTTCGCATTCCGTTTCAAATAAATTATTACTTACTGTATATATTAACTCTCAGTAACTAATAAATGGTTGTCTAAATTCCAAGTATCTGCTTAACCAATTCTTAAATTCAAAATATCAGTTCTATTTCTTGACTTCATACTATGATTTCAAAATATATGAGGAATTTTCGATGCTTTCTTGGAAAACAAGTGAGGCTTTTATACTGAATATTCGTTTGAAAATTTCATGCTTTTCAACCGACGCATTCTGAGAATGCTGTCTCGAAAATAACGTTTTGGGAAATTCATAAGGACAAAAGACGCAAAATCTATTCAGTTTTGCATCTATGTTTGGCTTCCTGAAAATATGAATATTTTAGTGCGGTTCATTTTAAAATGCACAGCCATATTAAAGCTTTACACGAGGAAAATACATCGATTTTTCCGTTATGGAATGTTAAGCAAAATGAAATACTCTTTCATCAAAGAAATTTTATTCGTCATTGCAGGAAGTGCAACAGTTTATTAAATGTTCCACGCTAACTTTAAATAGAGTTAATGAAAGGAAAAATTATTTAAGAATAATCATTCTATATGATGTTGATCGTCATATTTTAATTCTCTCGAAAACCTAATTTTTCAAATTGAGTTCTAGCTTCTTTCTGAAAATGTCCGACGTATGATAATCATTTATAACAAGTAATATATTTTTTAAAAATTGGATGATTGAAATAAGAGGGTGGAAAAAGATTCCTTATATAAGAGAAGGAAGTTTTCAACATTTTTGATTCTTAGAGTAAATAAACATCGTTATGCTTTTCGAAAATACGATTGCAGAATTCCTTTACTTTTGTAAACAAGTAATATAAAAATATAAAAAATTTGAAAGTCAATTCCCACTTAGGTCAACAAAGAAAAATTTTAGTTTATTTTATTTTTATTAACACTAGAAAGACGGAAAATTAATATATTCCTATATTGCCCAAAAGCAGTCAAAATGACTGGATCGTGAATGCGTAAATAAATTTGTTTAAAATTTATTTTTAACATTTTTTATATTATTTACAGTTAAATAACAAGTTATTAGTAAATATTAACTATAAAAAAATTTTATGTTGTGCAAAAAGTTACAAAATTCTAAGAATTTGTTTCATTATATGCATCATTGTTTTTTTAATTGAAATTAAAATCAATCAAAATGACTTCCTTAGGCAATCTAGTGTTAAAGAATTGAAAAAATTTTCTCTCACATAAAATTATTTAATTTAATTTAGTAAATGAATTAATATTTGAAAAAGCTGTGTTAACATCAAGTGTCCTCCATTACAAATTCAAAAAAGGATATTTGAACCTGAGTGGATGAATTAAAAGTATTTTATTAAGGATTGAAATTGTGAACAAGATAGAGGCAAAATGTGAACTTATAGTAGGAATTGGAAAAAAAGGCGCGTAGTATCAGACAACTATAAAAGTGTTCATTTGGTGACGTGAACCACACGTGCTACCACGTAATATTCTTTATGGAATTTACCTGACACAGCGAATATAAAATAATTAAATATTTAAATGTGAGCAATTTGTTCAAATAGAGCTATAAGTTAGAGTTTATCACTGTTATTTTTAAAATATGTGAAAAACTGAATCACTTCTAGTAAAATTTAAAACAATGACTAACGCTTTACCCATCAGAAAATTTCATTTTGTTTTTCGCTCATCCCTATTTAATGAAAGAATTAATATTTGGAAAAAAACTGTATTAACACCAAGTATCATCCACTTCATGTGTAAATTTGAGTGGATGAATAAAAAGTATTTTATTAGCGATTGAAAATTTGAACAAGATATAGAGAGAGTGCGAATTGAAAAAGAGGTTTGCATAAATTTTTTTATTTGGATAGATTGAAAGAGTTAGGAATTCAAAAGTGCGCAATGTTCAGTTATGAAAAAAATAATTAATTAATTGATTTATTAACGTATGTATTCCTTTCCTATTAATTATTAGTTCACGGAACACTGGTTCAGAATGAAGTAGTTTCCTCAATGCGTTGAAAAGATATATTGCAAAATCTTCATTAGTTTCAAAAATGACAGCGTTAAAATGGGTAACATTCCCAAGGCAGAGATTCATTACCTATTCTGTAAGTTCTTTTAATAAAATTACACATTTTCTCTTCATTATACTAATTAATTATTATAAATGTTTTGCTCTCTTTCTTTATAAACATACTTCTTGGAAACGTTTTTGATACAAGGAATACTTGCATTGTGTTGAATTTATGCTGATAAAAATTATTATTAATCTCTCTTAGGTACTAAAAATTAGATTAGATAGACGATTAGGTGCTAAAAACTATACAGAATTATTTTTTTTTTAATAAAACTGCGATTTTTTGGAATTTTACGGATAAGTATAACTTAGAGATGACATAGAAAATAACTGGCAAAACTAATTAGAAAAGAAAATACACTTTTTATTCTATTCCTCTTTTTAATTGCAATGTTTCAATGTAAATATTTTAGCTAAAATACCATATGTATATCCATATTCAACAATGCATCAATTATTCAAGTGAAGAGCTTAACATTCCTCCAAATGTTTTTCCTTTTTGTTCGGCCGTAACCATAAGCTGGCGGCAACAAAGGGATCTCTTGTCTTTATTTTGTGTGCGGCTCGAAATACACGAGTTTAAAGAAATGGAAACAAATATAAATGCAAGGAAAGTTAGAAAACATTCTTAAAGAAACTAGGTATAGAATTTGATTCCGTTTTTCTCTTATGAATTTTGTTCTATTTTAAAGACCGATATAAATCCGTAATATGATGTTCATTTTCATTTATCACTTAGCACATTTTTTTTTTTTTTTTTACGTTAGTCTTTTTTTTAAAAATATTTTAAGTCAAAAGTTGTATTTACAAGGTCATGGTTCCTATAAATTATTAATAGTGGCATTAAATTGTACGAATTAAGTTTTTTTTTATTGTTTAATGTTCTGAACGCAAAGCGATGGCTGAAAAGTTACATTTGTGACATATCCTGTCACCCCGTAATGATTTGTACTTTAAAAAGTAAGGAAGAAAATCTACATTCAGTTGTGAAACTTCCAAAGTTAAAATTCTTCATAGTCCCATCGAAAAATTTTGATGGTTTATGTTGGTTTCAGTGCGATTCATGATTGTCCAACACCATTTGATGGTCACCATCATCCAACATTTTTCATTAGGTGTTCATGGTTTTTGATATGCCAACAAACTTCCATCATTCCATGAAGTAAAATGCTACTTTCACCTGCTTTCAGAAAATGCTTTACCGGATGGTAAAATCCAGAGAAGTTTGAATCGCATGGACCAACAATCCATGATGATCAGTGATGATAGATAAAACTATACATTTGATCATGATGGTTTATTGGGGTCTAAGATTATGGTGGTTCCTCAATGGTAAACTATCAAACATTTTGTCTTGGGTTGGGTTAAAAAGGCGTGTTTTGAGCAGTGTTCATTTTCTTAAACACGACTTTCGAGTTGTTTCTAGAATAAAAAGTTTCCCGACTATTTTCTTGAAAGTTCTGAAAACCTTTCTCCAAATTAAAGAATCAAATAAAGTACAGATTACAGCTTTGCTTAACAACTTCTTTGTACGCAACGTACTCTAGTTTTATTGATAGCTCACCTCTTTCTAAAATATTTTTTTTGAATACACTATCGATGTTGAACAGCATTGAAAATTCGAACAGGATTTAAATGGTTTACAACCAGCGCAAAAAGAATTAAAAAGGAAAGAATTAAAAAGAATTAAAAAGGAATGTTAAGTAAGATGGAGTAGAAAAAACCGTTAAGACTAATTTAAATAAAAAAAAATTTCTATAAGCGTTTGCTACAAAATTTGAAAAGTTAAAATATTTTATGTAGAATGACGTCACAGACAATGATCGTCAGCGATGGAACGTTTTTGCTGTGAGTGACGCTACAGCAATTTAAAAATAATTAACCTGCTTAAATGGAATAAAATTGTATTTTCCAGCGTAGTTTTTCAAAATCTTTCATTTTAAAATCATGCATGTTGTTTATTATATGGCCTTTTGCCCCTTTGAACAATCTGTGTAGGGCTCGGATATATTAGAAAGTAAAAAATAAAAAACTTGACACTTATAACTTTTTATGTTAATGTTAAAATGCTCGTATTTATTTGGATGTTCAAATTAGTGTTTAAAATTGATGCTGTTTTTCTTAAATTTCTGAAAGTAAAGTTTCTTATTTTGTGAATTCTAATTTAAAGCTATAATTGCTTCACGAATTTCATTAACACATGTTAAAATAAGATTTCTAAAATAAAGATTGATTTCATTTCCTTTTTCTAGCATAAAAATACACGTTAACTTTTATGGATTTTGTAATACTAGAGATATTTTGCACGTTTGTTTGTTGTTGTAAATTAATGTTAATCTATCTGAAAGTCTTTTTGTTTCTAATTAATTTGACTTGCAACTTGTTTAAATCAAAAATGAAAATCTGAATTCTTGAAGAAACAAGTTATACAGTAAACAAATTTATTAAGTTGTCTTTAGTTTGTTAGAAATCTATTTAGTTAAGTCTCTGAAATGATAAGTTTTGTTTTGTATTTATTCTATAATTGATTCTATTGCTTCACCAATGTTCTATGAGAAAAACACAATATGGAGAAAATCCCTTAATTCCTGTCAACAGAACGGCGTTCTTTTGTTTACAAATCTTATAAAAAAGCTTTTCTTAAGCCGAAACTGAAATCCTTCAGCGGAACAGCAGCAAAACTTATGGAATAGTTCCTTCATTGCTTCCTATAGGCTATTTACTGTTATTGGATTGTTATTCTGATAATAACTGATACCTTTTTTATGTATTTTACTTTTCTGGAATGAAAAATTGAAAAACAATATAAAGTCAGACATTGAAAGCCACACTTAACAATAGAAAGAATATTCATGTGCTGCAATTAAAATTCTGTGTCAACAATGAATTCCTTCTTATACCGTTTCAGTTTCCTTGGAATTTAAAAAAAAAAAATTCACTGAAAAAGAAATCGTTCTTACAATACTAAAGCTTATGCAGTAGAATCAAAGTGAAATCTATTGAAAATGTATTTTTCATATAATTTTGTGAATTGCAAGTTATTGAGTATTGCAATGTACACTATCTTTTCCTAGACTGAGTCTTATCTTGATATGAGTTTGTTCTGCTTTTCGCATTGACAGTCTATGACAAGCTTTTTGATGGTTTTCCATTGATGGACCAACATAATCGTAATGGTAACCATCAATAATTCCATCATGAACCACTATATTTTTTGATGGTAAACAACATAAATAACCATCATCCCAATGCCGGAATTAGGACTGATTTATGATGATCCAACATAAGTATAGCAACTTGTTTTGATGGTTTGTTATGTTTCATAATCAGAAAGTTCAATCATAGTGTCCTAGAAATGATCATTGGAATGATCATGAGCCACCATCACCCTAATGTGGAAATTCACACTGATTTATGATGATCCAAGATAAGAACAACTTGTTTTGATGGTTTGTTATGTTGAATCATCAGAAAGTTCCTTCACAGTGTCCTAGAAATGATCATTGGAATGATCATGAGCCGTCATCACCTCAATGTAGGAATTCGGACTGTTTTATGATGATCCAACATAAGAATAGCAACTTTTTTTGATGGTTTGTAATGTTGAATCCTCGAAAAATTCCATCACAGTGTCCTAGAAATGATCGTTGGAATGATCATGAGCCACCATCACCCTGATGCAGGAGTTCTCACTGATTTATGATGATCCAACATAAGAATAGCAACTTGTTTTGATGGTTTGTTATGTTGAATCATCAAAAAGTTGCATCATAGAGCCTTTAAATGATCATTGGAATGATCATGAGCCATCATCACCTCAATGTAGGAATTCGGACTGTTTTATGATGATTCAACATAAGAATAGCAACTTGTTTTGATGGTTGTTATGTTGAATCCTCAAAAAATTCCATCATAGTGTCCTATAAATGATCGTTGGAATGATCATGAGCCACCAACACCCTGATGCAGGAATTCGAACTGATTTATGATGATCCAACATAAGAATAGCAACTTGTTTTGATGGTTTGTTATGTTGAATCATCGGAAAGTTCCATCATAGTGTCCTGGAAATGATCGTTGAAATTCTCATGAGCCACCATCACCCCAATGTAGGAATTCGGACTGTTTTATGATAAACCAACATTAAAGAAAAGTAGTTTTAATGGTGTATTCCTGCTTTTGTTCATGGAAATAACCCATATTTGCGTTACATGGAGAGGAAAATCAGGAAAACCTCACACTGAAAGTGAACGACAAGAGGACTCTAACCCATGATCCATCTACCATCTGAGGATATTTTACGTCAGCACTGTGGTCGGTGCAAACTGGATGCGGAATTTGTATCAAATAGCCATGGGTGGAATTCAAACCCAATTCATCTCATTGGAAGGCTATCCCCCGAGCCATCACAGCTCTAGTTATCATCATTCAAAATTTAAAGACTTGTGAGTGTTGTTTCCATAAGACTAAAATAACATCTTCCCCCTAAATTATTTCAAAATCTGTAACCTTCTGCCATTTTAGCTTTCTTTCCCATTTTTAAAAATCTACCTCCATTTATTAAAATTTAAATGTAATTGGTGAGTAAGGCTTCCTTCGTTTAAAGTATGCAATTTGTCACTTAGAGTAAATAATTTTCTCGGGGCTCTCTTGAGAAATTTAATTTCGTATCAATAATTTGTCTTGCAGAGCTTCACGTTGTTGCCGATATATTTAACCCCTGGAAACATTCCGTGTAGCTATTTTATACTCATAATTAAAAGACTTGTTCCCGAAGATATGTTTTAAGTTAATTTCATTTATTACTATTGGGTGTTAGAAAACTTTAAATATAAACTAGGCAGGGAAGAACATTCATTAAGTTAAATGTTAAAATGCATTTACTTAACTAATGAATTGACAAACTTTAAATTTTAGTTAAATTTATTCATCTTTAATCCATTTTCGACCAAATGCACCATTTCAATAAATAGTTTTTTTACTGACAATGTGACGAATATTTTTCACTCATTTTATTTTTCCACATTTGTCAAGGGTTCGGAAGTCATCTATTAAATATTTGTAATTCAATTGGAGTAAGCACTTTCCGTTGAGAAATTGTTAAACTACTCTAGCTTATTGACTTAAAGCGGTTATAGACAAATGAAATTTTTTGAAAATATATAATTATTCATTTTGAGATTTATCATATGTTTTTATGATATATTAAAACTGCAAGTCAGTAAATAAAAAAAAAGATATAGCGAATTTCATTGAAAAACAAGCCTTCAACTAAATGGTTTCTTCATTGATTTAGTGAATGCTGCTTAGATGTGTCATTTTATTTCTTAAATAAAATGTTATTTTTCATACAGGAATTTTTTCTGCATCTTAATGAATGTAATACAAGCAAGCATATCTCAATTAAAATAACACCAAGTTTTCTATGCTTAGCCTAAAATGGATTAAGTTTTTTTACCAATCAATATTATCTTTTCCCAAATTAAATTAACAACACTGACGGTAATATCGTCTTTATCATTATCGTTAATGTTCGCAAACTATTGTATTTGACATTCATTGTCCTTTATAGTGATATTGTCTATAATCGTTGTTGATAATTATTGCACATTAAATAGTTATCGCGGGACCTTGTATCGTAAGAATACATTTTAAAATATCTTTAACGCAATGCATTAAAAACTATCAAATGATCTGCCAACCAACGTTCAACTGCGTAGCCTTGTCATTTTGAACCCAATCCAGAAGACAGGGGAACTCCTGAATCAAGTATTGGGAAAAATTTGTCTTCGTGGGGGACTTTTTGATAGATCTGACAAGCATTTGCGGTACATAGAGAAGAAAACCACAAGAACCTCCCACAGTTAACCTGACAGCAAGGGGACTCTAACCCATGGTTCATCTACCACTGAGGAGGTTTTTTACGTCAGCATTGTGGTCAGTGCAAGCCGGGTGCGGAATTCCAGCCTTCGATGGGATTCGAATTCAGCTCGTTGAGAGGCGAGATCCCTTGAGCCACCACGACTCTCTTCACTATAGTGTGGGAAATTATTCAAAAGAAATGTTTAATGCCAACAGTTTTTTAATCGTTTAAAAATTAAAATTTTTTTTTAAATAGAGGTTACAAGCGACGACTGCTTAAACAAGCATATTTTTGCCATGTTTGTTAAAGACCCAGAAATTCTTTTGGAAACTGAAATTTTTAATTGCACTCTACAAACAAAAGGAAAGCCTATTCATATATCTTTTAAAAGTATTAACATTTCTTTTTTTCGAAGCTGTTAAGCCAAATATATTTATTAGGATAATAATTGTATTCCGTACTTTGGAAATATATTTAAGCTAAATCTTTTCTGCAATTCATTAAATGTACTCTCTTTTTTTAAATGCAATTTTTCAAAATTATTAATTTTTTAAAATGGTAAGAAGAATAACTATTCCTCTTGCATTGTTGACATTTAAAGCAAATAAATGGATACGTGACTTTGTATTTACATCTCAATAGTTTTTTTCCTTTCTTTTGTTATTGGGTAAACTTTCATTTGAAGAATGAGAGAATTTTAATCAGTTGAATAGGGATTTAATCATTATAAATAAGTAATATAAAAAAAAATTTAAGTCAATTCCTACTTAGGTCAACAAAGAAAATTTTTATTTTAGTTACTCTTTATTCAATAATTAAAATTTTTTCCCATATAAAAACAAAAATTAATTAAATAAATTTAATTAATGAATTAATATTTTGCAAAAAAACTGTATTAACGTCAAGTGTCATCCACCACAAGTCTAAAAAAATGTATATGAACTTGAATTGAGGAATAAAAAGTATTTTATTAACGATTGAAAATTTGAACAAGGTATAGGGAGAGTGTGAACTAATAGTAGAAATTGGGGGGGAAAAGATGCGTGGTATCAGACTATATAAAAGTATAAAATCGATGACGTGGACCTCACGTGCTCCCACTTAATATTCTTTATTGAATTTATCTGACACATCGAATTTAAAATAATTACATATTTAAGTGTAAGCCATAAACTATTTTTTTTTTCGAACAGAGCTATAAGTTAGAAATGATCACTGATGTTATTTTTAAAATATGTGAAAAACTTAATCGCTTATCGTAAAATTTAAAACAATAACTAACACATAATTAATCAGAAAGTTCCATTTCGCTTTTCGCTCATCCCTATTTAATGAATGAATTAAAAGTTGAAAAGAAAACTGTATTATCATCAAGAGTCATCCACTACAAGTTTAAAAAAATTTGTTTGAAATTGAGTGGTATAAAAATATTTTTCTATGTAAGTTGGAAAATTTGAACAGGATATTGGGAGACTTTGAACTAATAGTAGGAATTGAATAAATTAAATCCGAAGGAGTTTCTTAAAAATACTGGATAATTCAAAATGACTATAGCGATTACAAACAGCTATAACTATTTAATAAAAAAGAATTTATCCATAAGATTGACATAGAAAGTAGATGGAAGGAACTTCATAATTTCTATACGTAAACCGCTATGAAGCGGAATCCTGCGCATGCGCGAGTTCATTAGTGAAAATGGCGGAAAGCGTGTTAGAATTCAACAATTGTGATTCTATTAACACTCCGCAGAGAAGATTTCGTCAGCTTTGCAAACAAGAACCTACAAATGGGAACAACATACGTAGATGGCATAGGATGTTTGTGTAGAGCGACAAGTATGAAAGAATGTATGGGGTCAAATGGACTACCGCCTAGATGTTGTCAGTGTGACCAAAGATTGTATAAGGGAGCGTATAAGTTCTTTGGTGTGACCACGGGAAGTCACATAGTGGCGCATGTATACAGAAGTTCCTTCTACATTCTGTGTACATTTTACCGATAAATTCCTTTTCATTAAATGATTATGGCCGAATGTAATCGCTATATTCATTTTGAGTTACTCTGTAGTGAACTGATAAAATTATTTTCTCCAAATCTATACAAAACAAAATGACTCCTTTAGAGTATTTTTTTCTTTCCTTTTGAATGGGATATAGCACAGCATAAAATAATTTTTTATTCAATGGTGAAAAAAGTAATAACTTAAAAACACTTTTTTTTTCAATTATATATGCGAAAAGCTACAGAAGAACATGCGGGATATTTTTTTATACGGATTTTAAAAATAGAAGGTTAGTTTAAAAACGGTTAGATTTTTGAAATCAATTTAATTAAAAATTACCCGAAAATAGTTTTTAATAATCCTACAAACATCTATAAATAGTTTCACTTTAAAAATTCTGCTTAAAATCAAATCAGGAATTTTTATATATTTTTGTTTTTGAGAAAAAAAGCTTCTAAAGATTGTTTTTTCTTAAAGCTCGCAAGTGTAACAAAAAGATTCAAAATTTGGGTAATTTTTTGTTTATATAGCTATGAATTTGTAATTTTAAGGTAATAAAACAAACTTAAACAAAAAATAAATAAACGATTTTCAAAGTGTTCTTTTCTTACTTATTCCCAAAGCTTCAATACATATTGAATTTATACAACTGATTTTATACAACTTTGTAGTTCAATTTTTCCAAATATTTGAATTTTTTTGGCACTTATGTATCGATCATATTGCGATTGAATAATTATTTAAGTATACTATGTATTTATTTTTCTAAACGAAGCAAACATTTCTTATGATTCATTCCATATCATCTCTATCTCAGTGAACTTTGAATAGTACCAAAAACTTAAAATAAATTAAGATTTAAAGAAAATTAGGATGAATGACAAAATATTATATTCTTTACTGTAAGCATCGAATTAAAATTTTATCACATTAAGTTCTTAATTAAAATTATTAATTTGGTAACATTGCATTCTATTTTAAGAATGCTATCTTGCAAAGTTTATTCTATGTATACACTCCGTTGAATTCTCGAAACATTCCTTGCATACAGTTTTTCAAACGATTTATGAGACCGAAAAAATGGAACATCTTTTAGACAGAATGAAAGCGAATGATTTTACCACCCCCATAATGGCTCCCTTTAATGACCGATGTCCAAATTCCATAAAAGATTTACCCGTCAAACGTGTCTGGACACGGTGATCGAATACTTGGATGTTGTTTTTGTTTTGTATTCGAAGCAGAGGTGCTCATTTTTTGGTTGGTAGAAAGGGTTGAATTTAACGATCCAGTTACTCACCACGTCGATGATTTGCTGGAGAGTAAGGCCAAAGCTAATGAGCAAAGGTTCCGATTCATTTGCCACGGGTCTTTCAAGAGTATTATACGAAGACAGTAGATCGTTCAGAAGTCTTTTTTCGTGTGGACCTTGAGCTGATTCTGAAATAAATTTATTATACTGATTTATTATACACATATTATTCATAACCATTATTCACATTAAAATTTCGTAATAAAGTACACGCAAGAAAAACATATACATTTCCTAGCCAAATTATTAGACGCACTGTAAGATTCTATGTAAAATAATAATTATCAGATGAGACTATGCATCATTATTATTTTTACGCGACTGAAACCGGTTTGCACTACGCTCGGGAAACCAGACGATCGGGAAAATGTTTCAGCTGCAATGATTCTGTTATGCAGTGGAAATACACTGGTGTAAGAAATTAACAGAATTTGCAGACTGTGTCGATTATCTCCAGAACTACAGGACCGATTTTGTGTTGTGCGATTTGATATGTACATACATTGATACAATACAAAACAAATAACCATTCAACAATTGTAATACACACGCATGACCATGCTTAACACTCCTTGTAGTCGGAGGATATGAAACAGCGGTTGCAGAATATACAAAATGAGTTAATAGGAGGCATGGTCACCTCTTATAGGCATTGCAGCCTGATTTCGTACTTGAAATAAGGCAGTTTATCATTTCCTGTGGCAATTTCATACCGTCCGACTCCAACGAGTGCTACGCACGATCATGGTGTGTGTATTGCAATTGTCGTTTTGTATTGTATCAATGTATGTACATATCAGTCTTCATTAAAATCGGTCCTGTAGTTCTAGAGATAATCGACCCAGTCTGCAAATTCTCTTAATTTCTTACTTCCAGGTCAACAGAAAGAAAGAATTGGAAGATTATAGTCTTTTCTTCTTAATCTACATTCACTTTGAGATCTTTAAGAATTGACTCATTAAGAGGATTTCTTCTATCATTAAGAGAATTTTACCTCAATGAGTATTTAAAAATTAAAGTATAGAAAATAAGCTCTAAAAAAACCTTTACTAAACAAACTAGTTTAAATTGCTAAAAAAATAGCATTATTATATTCTAAAAAGAGAAATTTTATGCAGCCCTACTTCAAAATTGTTGTATACTCTTTTCTTTTACAGAAGACAAATCAATCCATACTACGAAATACACAAAACTAAAAGGCACAATTAAAATAATTCCTTTTTTTTTTTTTTTTAAGAAAATATGCGTATATCTAACACAAAATATAACTTCTGTCGCGACGCTGTTCAGAATTACCTTATTTTTGTCTAGTTATTTTTAATTTTTTTTTCCCCATCACTACTGAGATTAAGCAAGTTATGTGCCTTTCCTTTTGAGTAACGGTTGGTTTGGCGATAAACATTTTTTGGTGACTAATTAGGCCCATGTTTATATTATCACTTTTATCTCTCAATAAAATGATTTCAGCTGCGATGGCTCAGGGTGTGGAGCGTTCGTCTTCTAATGAGGTGAACCTAGTTCGAATCCCAGTGACAGCTGGTCGATACGAATTCCGAATCCGGCTTGCACCGACCACAGTGCTGACGTGAAATATCCTCAGTGGAAAACGGATCATGGGTTAGAGTCCCTTTGCCGTTAGGCGAACCGTGGGATGTTCTCGTGGTCTTCCTCTCCATGAAACGCAAATGCGGATTAGTTTCATCAAAAAGTCTTCCACGTAGGTAAAATTCTCCCATGACTTGATCTGGGAGTTCCCTTGTGGATTGGGTTCAAAATACCAAGGCTGCGGGGTTGAACGTTAGTTGTCGTAAACCCAAGAATTGGGTCGGCTGTTCAACGACGATTATAAAATAAAATAATTTATGTCTGGTTTCTGTATTTGTTCTTCTCCTAATTTTAATTCATCGAATATTTAATTTTTTTCCCCCAAATATTTCCTAGATTTCAATGTATTTTTATTTATTTATTTATTTATTTTGTAAATGATCACGTTTCGTCTCCATTAATTAAAATAAGTAGCATTCTTAGATTGTTAATATCTTAGTTGCTCTTGTGATAAAGTTTATCCTTAAATATTTAATATCCGTCGTTGAACAGCCGACCCAATTTTGGGTTTACTAACTACTAATGTACAACTCCATAACCTTGTTATTTTGAACCAATCCAGAAGACAAGGAAACTCCAGGACCAGTACCCCCAGAGGCCTTGACTTGTTATTTGAATATGGAGGACTTTGCGACTCGACAGATTTAACGTAATTCAGTCACCATTTACTACACGGGGAGTCTTCGGTCGGTGGAGATCGAACCCACCAACTTTTGGACATGAGCCCAGTGCCCTAACAATCAGGATTTCCCGGCCAACTCTTAAATATTTCCTTAAGTCAAAGAAGCATCGTATGACTGGAAAAAAAATTCGCTTTTCATTTCAGACCTTATTTTGTTCTGTGTGTTAATTTTAGATCCCAGAATCGTGGATTTCTCCACGACTTGAAATTTATAACTGCTTTTTTCTAAAAAGGATAATCTAAAATCTTTAATCTAAATATTGATTTCGAAATCCTTCAAAATAATGCTTCAAAATAATCCTTAAACTAATGCTAATCCTCAAAATAATCCTTAATATCCTTCAAAATGGATATCATTTGGCATGGACACATCATTTAGTCAACATTTAGATAGAATTATCCTGTTCCCTTAATAGGAATATCACAGTACTATAACAAATACCTACATTAGTGCATTAAGTATTGATCGAAATAGTACCAAAATTCCTGTAATACTAATTATCGAGATTAATTGAGGATCCTTATCGTCTATTTTATTATATTATTGTATATATATTATTATTGTTCTATTTTGTTGTATATATTTTTAAATGTCACCAGAAATGAACTCTCTTTTTCTTTAAATTTACATTTTATTACTTCATTATTTTTTTATTTTAATAACCGTTGGTTTTGAATCCATTTTAACTATAAACAGAAAGAAGAAGGGAAAAAAACGCGTGATTCTTTGGTTCCGTAATTCAAAGAAATACGAATTCTGCGCCATAGCTTTTACACGACATCCACGTTAATTCTTAAGCTTACCGGTCGTAATGTATCTAATAAAACTAATAATTGAAAATGCGTAATAAACTTTGTCTTTGATCAGAGAGCTATAAGCTTGCAAAAACCATTTGTATTATCTTTTAAATAAAGTCCCTGGCCTAAATATTCGACGCACTATAAGATTCTATGTAAACTCTTAATTATCATACGATACTATACAGCTTTATTGTTTTTACGTGACTGAAACCGGTTTGTTCTTGCTTACGTACGTGTATCAATTAGTGAAATTAAAGATATATAATATAAATTTGAAGATTGCATAAATTCGACGATATATCATATTTATAGAATATTTATTATATCAGGTATTACATTAGTATATTATAATAATTTGACCTGATTATTAAACGCACTGACCTTTTTTATAGTTACATGTTTTGCACGAGTTTGTATGCATTAATTTTATATTTAAACATACTTGTAATAGCAGGATCATTGGAAGCCAATTTATTGAGTAGATATTTTATATACTTCCTATTTGTATTTATTTTTAACGTATTGCATTACTATGTTAACCAATTGATACAGGAACGTAAACAAATGCAAACCGCTTTCAGCCGCTTAAAAACGGTAAACATGTATAGTATCACCTGATAAATAAGATTTTACATCGAATCTTAGAGTGCGCCTGATAATTTTGCCACGGACTGTATATGACTTAATAATCCATCATTCACTTTAAGCCAACTATAAAAATTCATTTTTCAAACGTCTCTCACGAACGACCTGTTTGAATTTTTTTTTTTTTTTTTAACAATTTTTAGGGCAAAGTATGCACCTTTAGGCAATAAGAAAGGCACACAGACGCATTTTATTTTTGCAGGAATTAACATTTCCCTCGCATTAACAATAAAGAAAAAATCATTACAATAATTAAACAAATTTTACCGTAAAATTGTGAAATTTAATGCTACTTCGAACTTTCTGCCTTCCATCTATTACTTAGATTTGATAAAAAAAAAAAATAATAAATAAAAAAATAAAAAAAAAA
The DNA here is from genome assembly GCA_949128135.1 of Parasteatoda lunata. Lineage (NCBI taxonomy): Eukaryota > Metazoa > Arthropoda > Arachnida > Araneae > Theridiidae > Parasteatoda > Parasteatoda lunata. The sequence continues at coordinate 2,303,499 of OX421975.1, forward strand.
CAATCTTTATGAATAGTTTACATTTTGTGCAGCGTAACTTATATTCAGAACAATAATTACCATTGTGGTAGTGACATAGTCACTTTTAAAAAGATTTATTGTAAAGGAGGGAGGCCTGGCAAGAGTGAGAAAAGGCGGTGGAATTTGCCGTCAAAGCCAGGGGCAGTCACCAGGTAGTCGGGCGGCAAGGGCAATAGTGACCATGTCGGTCTTTATTTCTTTTAGGTTGTTTGACCAATGATCTGCGGTGGGGGTTCAAGCTAGCACCCTCGTTGGAGAAGGAACCCGTCCAATAGAAAGGGGACCGAGGTTAGCTAAAGACCAGAAAGATGAAAAAAGTGGAGAAGGATGGAAAAGTGTAACTAACTGGATGTTGTCAAAAGAGGCCAGAAGGAATACCCCCCTCCGCAGATGTATGGTGGGAGTATTTTTGAATATTGCTTTCTCTTGTTCACTTGTAGGCCTCCTCCTCATTACCTCACCTCGTTTTAAATACCTCCTGTTAAGTACTCTATATTATTAATAATTACTTAACTTGTATTAAATAAAATTGTATCTTTTTATTTAATGATTACTTGTCTCCTCTGGATTCTTAGTCACTTTTCTTCAGTCCAAATCCGACCGGGCTTGGGTTATAATTAATATAAATTTTATGTATTGGAAAATTCTTAAGTACTCTTTTAATAGTCACGACATGAAATTGGTGCCGTGACTGCTTTTCTTATAAGGGAGTTTGATGATTGAAGTAATGTGATTAAGAAGTTAAGAGATGAAGGTTAGGAATTGTTAGTTATTATAATTAGTTATTTATATTATCATTTTAATAATTTTATTTTCTCATTTATGTGAATGCATACTGGGGAAAAAAATTTTTCGATTATAATTTACTAAAGATTTAGAACTAGAATGAATAGAGGATGTTCAATTAGTTCGTTTACTGACTGTTTTTAGGGAAATGTTCTAAAAAGAAAAAAAAGAAGAAAAAAATTATACTTACCTTATATCAATAAAAATATTTGACTATTATTTAAATAGTAACTAATTTTATAAGTATAATTAATTGAATTCAGTATATAGCGATTAAATAGTGCAAAGATTCATGTATGTGGGCGCAATAACGAGAAAAATGGCTAACAATAACAAACCAAATGATTCACAATTAAGTAACATCCCAGAAATAGCGTTGAATATGACAGATCCGTCAGGATTAACAGCAGGAAGAAGCTCGGATAATATACAACCGCAACGACAAATAAACCTGAATTTTTCAAATTTAATTCCTCCTTTCGATGGGGAGAACGAGACGACCACTTTCTTTTTTTCTCAGTTTGATCAAATATCAGAAATGGCAGGCTGTGACGAACAAGAGAAGGCAACGATATTAAAAGCAAAATGCACGGGCGCGGCAAGGCAATTTCTAATTTTGGATACGGATTTAATTAATTGTAATGTTTACACGCAAGTAAAAAACAAATTTCAGGATCATTTCACAAAGAAGCAATCATTAATTGAATTAAACTTACAAACATGTCCACGAGAGAGTCAGTGAGGGATTTTGCAGAAAGAATTAAAAGAGCAGGAACACAGTTTATGGGGTGATATCTCAGGAAGCTAGTCAAATGTTAGACAAAATCCTATCAGCAAAATTTATTGAAGGGATATTACCAGAATTGCAAAGAGAGGTAGTATTAAAAGGACCGAATAATTTTAACGAGGCCGTCGAAACAGCTTTAAAATGTCAATCTGCCAGCGAAATGTTTGAGGTTGAGAATTAACGCAGTAGGAGTAAACAACATGCATGCAACTCCTGAACAGTCGACAAACCATCAATCTTTAGCTCCTTCAAATCACATGTTTTGCATGTATTGCGGAAAAAGTAATCATTTTGCTAAGGATTGTTTTGAATTGCAAAGAGTTTGCACTACTCTAAATAGAGCAGCAAACAATAGAGAGCGAGCAACAAACGATCGCTTTCAGCTTCAGTTATAACCCGCAGAGTAGGCGTGGAATGGTTGAGGAGCAGAGTGCTTTCGTGAATAGACCAACTAATCAACATCAACGGGATAACATCAATAGAAGTAGAGGGTCGTACAGGGGCAATAATCGGAATTTAAACTAAATGGCTGCTTCGAAAATCCTCAAGGGCAGATAACAGAGGTAAAATCAGTGGTTGAGGAGGTAAAAGATAAGAAAATCATCGAGTGGTGTATTTCAGGAAACGTAACACTCAATAAAGATGTTTGCAAATTGATTAATTATAAGAATTGTACAAAAAACTCACAATTAAATCAAGGGAGTAAAAATAGTTCCAAAATAATACCGAATGTATCGGCAATAAGTAGCGACTATAAAATACCATTAATCGTAGGAAAATGCTTACATAGAATAAATGAAGATCAGGTCATGGATCATAATGCATACACTGAATGTAAAATGCTAGTAGATACGGGAGCGGCAGTTAATTTGTTAAGTGAACAAAAATATAATGAATTAGAAAAGTTTTGTGAAATACAAATGGATGTGAAAGGATCCGCTCATTAACTGGAGAGGAAATAAAATATGTAGGATGTGTTAAACTACGTTTTAATTTAGGGGAGGCTGAAATATCTATATTTTTTATGTTACTAGAAATAAATTTGTACATTATAATGCGATTTTAGGATATCCTACTATGGGAAAATATAAATTAATAATCGATACGAGGAATAATTGTATAAAAATAGGAAATGTTGTAATTAGTATTGGAACTAGCGAAGAGAAGTGCGTAAATAGCATAGTTATGGTAAGTAAAAATAAGATAAAAATTGAGGGTCACAATACGGATTTTGTAGTTTTAAGACCTCGAGATTCGATTAAAGATAAAGATTATTTGTTTACTCCAAAAATATTAAAATTAACTTTAAACACAGAAGAAGCCGTAAAGAAAACTAAAAATGGAGAAATAGCCATAGCTATCACTAATTGTTCTGAAAAGGCCGTAACGATAAATAAACAGATGAAACTGGGGTATGAACATGAAATCGAGATTATTGATGTTGAAAACGTTCCAAAGGACGAAAATAAGAAAACTCACATAAATGTTATTCAGAATGTTTCGGAAGAGGTTAAAAAGTTAAGGAAATTGGAGTTTAATTTAAAGGATTTTAATTTAAATCATTTGGAGCCTAATCAGAAAGAACAGTTGTAAACTATGATATCAAAGTATTATGATGTTTTCTCAAAATCTTTTATTTCATTAGGGAAAGCAGACATCGTTAAAACAAAAATAAACGTAAATTGCAACAGACCCATAACATCAAAACCATATCCTCTGCCTTTTAAATTGCAGCCGGAGTTAAGAAAACAATTAGAAGAGCTAGAGCAGGCGGAAATAATAGAAAAAACAGATAGTATGTGGGCTTCTCCAATTTTATTAGTGAAGAAAAGGTCGAAAGATAAAACAAAGGAAGTTAAATACCGCCTCGCATCAGATTTAAGGGCATTAAATTCGGTAATAGAGTTGTCCCCCGTACCACTTCCCAAAATTTCAGATTTGTTGAAAAATATGGCAGGAGCAAAATATTATTGCTCAGTCGACTCAAGTTCAGCTTTCTACCAATTAGAAATGTCAGAAGATGATAGGAAATACCTTGCTTTTACATAAATTTTTGGAAATTTTCAATTTACTAAACTGGTATTTGGATTAGCCCACTGACTGTTCTGCACGTAGAAAGTCGCATTTTACCCTGCAGTCTTCTCTGCATAGCAAAACCGGTTTTTCCATGTTAATGGATAGGGGAATAGTGTATAGGGGAGAAACATTCTCCCAATTTTGCCCATTCCCTTAACCGCCAGTGGGTTAAAGAACAGTGCGGCATATTTTTCTAAACTGATGAGGAAACACGTTTTAAAAGATTTAGATAGCCTAGGAATCTATAATTATTTGGATGATATTATTATTCTGGCCGATTCGTTTGATGAGATGATGGAAAGATTAAATGCTATTTTTGAGAGATTGAGAAAGTTTAATTTAACTTTATCCCCAGAAAAGTGTAAATGTTTTCAAACAAAAATCAAATTTTTAGGACATATAGTATCAGAAGAGGGGATTACGCCATCGGTAGACAATATCCAGAAGATCATACAATTTTTAAGACCACAAACGACAAAACAAGTTCATAAATTTATGGGTGTCGTAAATTTTTATAGGTCATTAATACCACGTTGTGCAGAGATCGCAGCCCCACTGGAAAAATTGATGAGTAAAAAGCAAAAATTTAAATGGACAACCGAGTGTGAGGAATCATTCCGTACGCTGCAAAATTTATTTCAAGACGCCCCATTTGTGATTCAACCAATTCCACATAGTACCTATTATGTAAATACGGACGCATCAGCTACGGCGACTGCAGGAATGTTAGCCCAAAGAGTAGATAACACCCTGAGACCAATTAAGTTTTTTTCAAGAAAATTGAAAATTAGTGAATCGAAATATTCAGCTGTTAAACTTGAGTGATTAGCGGTATACGAGGCAGTTAAATACTTTCGAGAGTACCTATTCGGAGAAAAATTCATAATAAAAACCGATCATAAGCCACTCTTACATAATTTAAAATTAGACAATCCCCCGCAATTATAGGTCGGTGGTTAATGTATTTGGCGGAGTATGATTTTCAAATTGAACACATAGCAGGAGTAGACAATCATGTAATAGATTACCTATCGCAATTTGTTGACTTCAGTCAGGAGGATAATAATCAGTTGAATGACAAGGAGAGTCAAAAGGAGCAGGGTAAGAAACAGGAGAATAAGAAAGAGCGGACCCCTAAGAGTATAACAAATGAGCTGCCTGAAAATGAGAATGAGGAAGGGGAAACTCTTATAAAGCAAGTTGCGATAATAGAAGAAGAAGAAAAAAAGAATGAGAATGATAATATCATCGATAGGTCGATATTACTTAAAGAGTCCTTGGAAGACAAAGAAATAATTAAATTTAAAAAAAGAATAATCAGTGGGAAATTGCCTATCAAATCGTTGTACCGAGTTGTTTACGGCGTACTATAATACAAAATATGCACTTATCACACTTGGGCGCAGACAAGACTTTTCATTTAATTCAAAGACAATTTTGGTGGAAGGGATTATATCGTGACATAAGGAATTACGTAGCGTCTTGTGAAATTTGTTGTCAGGTTAAATCAAATAAACAAAAGCAAAGGAAGTTTGGAAACACTCCTCTTAAAAGAAAACCGGGATCGGTTATTAGTATTGATATGTGCGGTATTTTTCCGAATGGGAAATATGTCATTTCAATGATAGATCATTTTTAGCGGCGAATACAATTATACGCAGTGTCTAGTATTAAAACACATATCATAACGTCCAAATTGTTAGAATATCAGTGCAATTTTGGGAGAATCGAAGCAATTTTATCTGATAGGGGTAGTCAATTTTTATCTGAAATTTATGAAGCAATTAATGAACGCTTGAAAATTAAGATTATGCGAACTAGTAGCTATAACCCAAATCTAAATGGTAAGTTAGAACGAATACATAGTTCACTAAAAAAGACAATTTATGCTAGCGCGTTAGAAGATAGAGATTTTGATTTAGCGGTGATGCTTCACCAGTCATTCTACAATGAATCTTTGCACCCATCTACGAAATTCAACCCCAATCAAATATTCTTTGGTAGGAAGTTAGAATTATTAACAGATACTTGGGGACAAAAAATTGAATCCGACTATTGTAATTACAATAAGTATTATTTTGATACAGTCAAGACAATAGAATCGGTCAGTAAACAAGCTGAAAAAAATATGATAACTTCCAGAGATTTGCAAAACGAAAGACAAAGAAAAAAAGCAGTTAAAAGTGAATTTAAAATGGGCGACAAAGTTTTTGTAGAGAATAAGACTCGTTTTAGAACAAAATTTGACGGTCCTTTTGAGGTATTTAGAGTACATTCACCAAATTTATTATCTTTAAAATCAATGGATTGGAACTTTTCAAGAATAATAAAGGTTAATACACCGAGAATAAAAAAATGCAGGAAAGATTACCTCATTTAAGAATAAATTAAATTTATTAGGAAAAATTTAGAAATGAGAATGATTAGTGTAAATAATAATAATAAAAAGAAATTTCTTTTTTATAAATATGTAAAAATAGGTAAATGTATATGGTGTTTGTTTTGTGGTGAGGAGAGGCCAAAAAGGTTGACAGGAGATAGACATATATTAAAAAGAAAAAAAAAGTGACGACCCTCTATAAGAAAAATGCAAGATGTCACTGAAAAAAGAATAAAATAAAAAAAATAAAAAAAAAAACTGTTTTCCCACGCCATATTCGCCTTCTTGGAACCGTTCAGGGGATTTTTTTCTTCTCTGTGGATATAAGTGGCGATGACAGGAATAATTGCGAGACTACACGCCTAGGGTCCTTTGGCGCCTCAAATTCCAATGGTCAAAGTACCAAAATCTCAGGGGTGACGAAGTAATAGTAAACGAATGAAAAGAATGGAAAGCCACCTGCATAGAACTTTTGTTGATGATGGCATGGAGTACTGGTAATGCTCTGAAAAGGGTGTGAGAAACAATGAACGTCCAGAAAGGTATGGGATAGAATCATCCATTGCAGCTGACAGAAGGAAGGTCTAACCCTTTGTGTACTGACGTGTGTGAGAAGAAAAGATACCAAAAACGTGATGGTGTTCGCGAAACATAAAGGGGATTCATATTGCAGAAGTGAAAATTTCACTAGGCTAGTGATAATTTGCGACAGTGCATTGTGACTATGGCGAGGGTGTCAATTGTGAAGTGACTCTTACCTATCTACAATTGTGAAGTGAGGATTGCTTATCTACATAATGTGAAGTGACTCTTACACATTTACATAAGTCCTATTAATAATTTTTTTTTTTTATGTTTTGAATGGTAAAATTTTTTTTCCTCCCTTCCTATGCTGATTGGGCGAGTGTCAGTGCAGGGGCACTCACTTAAAGAAGCTGGAAAGAGAAAAAAAAATATTATAATTATAATTATCTTTTTTAGGTTTGTAAAACTGTGGGTAATGATTTAAGTTTTTAATATTTTACAACAAATATTTAATTATCTATGTATATTTTTTTTTAAAATTTTTTTGTTAAGGAAGGGGTGAGATGTGGTAGTGACATGGTTACTTTTAAAAAGATTTATTGTAAAGGAGGGAGGCCTGGCAAGCGTGAGAAAAGGCGGTATAATTTGCCGTCAAAGCCAGGGGCAGTCACCAGGTAGTCGGGCGGCAAGGGCAATAGTGACCATGTCGGTCTTTATTTCTTTTAGGTTGTTTGACCAATAATCTGCGGTGGGGGTTCAAGCTAGCACCCTCGTTGGAGAAGGAACCCATCCAATAGAAAGGGGACCGAGGTTAGCTAAAGACCAGAAAGATGAAAAAATAGTAGAAGGATGGAAAAGTGTAACTAACTGGATGTTGTCAAAAGAGGCCAGAAGGAATACCCCCCCCCCCCTCCGCAGATGTATGCTGAGAGTATTTTTGAATATTGCTTTCTCTTGTTCACTTGTAGGCCTCCTCCTCATTACCTCACCTCGTTTTAAATACCTCCTGTTAAGTACTCTATATTCTTAATAATTGCTTAACTTGTACTAAATAAAATTGTATCTTTTTATTTAATGATTACTTGTTTCCTCTGGATTCTTAGTCACATAACTTCAGTCCAAATCCGACCGGGCTTGGGTTATAATTAATATAAATTTTATCTATTGGAAAATTCTTAAGTATTCTTTAAATAGTCACGACAACTATCAGTCAAAAAAACGTAGAAAAGTCTATAAGAAAATTCTTTTATTTGTGTCAATGAAAATTAAAGATACATTTTTCATTTATGTTGGCAACACATAATATAAAATGTGATAATATGTTTTTTGGAAGAGAAAAAACGATAAATCACTTTTTTTTATGTTCTAAATGAAGTAATGAATCGTTTTCTCTCTTTCAGTCATCGTTTTATTTTTCCAAGAATTGTAATATGAAAAATATCCGCTAATTACTGTTTTGCTTTCTTTTTGTTACAACAAATGAGAAGGGGAAAAAAGGAATGAAAAAAAAATTTATAAGCATTCACATCGTACAAATGGTTGCCTCAATTGCGACTAGGTAAATATTTTCGTTGGTTTTCACCGAAAATTCGAGCGTCAGATTAAGTGGCAGCTTGAAGTTAAAAAAATAAATTCTCCTTTTTTTATTATTTCACTTTTAACACCGGTTGATTAAGAAAAGAGTGAGGAGACCAATTATATCACGTCAGGAAATTAAACAAAAACGAAATTACTAAGATAAGGGTTAAAGTAAAGTCTGAAATTAACCCGAAAGAAAAGAAAAAACGCTTCGATTTTCTAAAAAGGAGAAAGAAATCGTAATTAAGGTGAAGGAGGGAAAAAAATAAATAAAAGAAGCAATTAAGTTCTCTTAGGGTTATTAGAACTCGGAAGTAGTACTCAGATGTTTCACGCGAGATGGCGTTGCACTGTTTTTAATTTTCCAATTTTTTTTGCTTTGTTTAATTACAAGTTCGGTTAAGTTAGTCGAATATATTTCTTTTATTTAAGAATAATAACATCACTATTAAAAAAAGGTACAGGGTTTTTAAATATGTTCAACGAAATATTATATATAACTGAATAATATATACCTTATATATAACATTTGTAGAAAGACAAATGAGAAACTGTTCCAAAAGTTTAAATTAAACTAAAAATTAAGTTAAAGTGCTAATTAAATAATAAATAAATATTACAAAGGGAGAAAGTTTATTATGATCATCACGCTGTCTACAACAAAGTTTTGCATGATGTATACTCCACAAATTAATTAGGTTTACTAAGTCTCTGACTGTAAAGAATGTTATAATTGTACTATTTGACATTTTTTGCTAAATTTCAGATACGTTTACTTTGTCTCTGATTATAAAGATTTTGTACTGTTATGAGGTTTACTAAGTCTCTGGTTATAAAGAATGTTATAATTGCACTATTTGACATTTTTTGCTAAATCTCAGGTACTGTCATAACGTTTACTTTGTCTCTGATTATAAAGATTTTGTAATGTTATGAGGTTTACTAAGTCTCTGGGTATAAAGAATGTTATAATTGCACTATTTGACATTTTTTTCTAAATCTCAGGTACTGTCATAACGTTTACTTTGTCTCTGATTATAAAGATTTTGTACTGTTATGAGGTTTACTAAGTCTCTGGTTATAAAGAATGTTATAATTGCACTATTTGACATTTTTTTCTAAATCTCAGGTACTGTCATAACGTTTACTTTGTCTCTGATTATAAAGATTTTGTACTGTTATGAGGCTTACTAAGTCTCTGGATATAAAGACAGTTATAACTGCTATAAAGATTTTGTAATCTACCATTAGGCACAACTTTTTCTGCTTTTTTTATATTTTTTTATAACCGTTGTTGAACAGCAGACCCATCTTTTGGTTTACTACTAATAATGTTCAACTCCCTAGCCTTGTCACTTTGAACCCAATCCAGAAGACAAGGAAACTCCTGAATCAGTACACCCAGAGGTATGATTTTGTTATCTGGAGAAAAAAACTTTTTACGAAAATATTTTTTGAAAGAAGCTGGTAAATAGAAATAAATTTGAATTCGTTACTCACTTTATATCTTACATTTAGTGATTTATTATGTATTTTTCTTGAATTTTTATTTTCTATTTTTTGCTAGGTACGTTTAATTATTTTATTTATTTATTAACTTATTTATTTATTTCAGCTTGGCATGTTCTATTTTGGTATCAATTTTTTTGGTGCTCCTCACACTATTATATTGTTATATTTTGCTTTGACTATCGCGTGAGCTGATGACGAGATTATAGCTTTTTAATGTTTTCCCAGCTTTTTAAAAAAAAAATTCATCGTTAATCTCTGTTTACGCTTTTATGTGATATATAAATATATAATATACAATTTTAAAACTCTGACATGCATATATCTGTTACTGAAAGCATTAAATGTTGCCAAAAAGTTTTAAAATCTATCTCCATAATCCATAAATCTTTTCGCAATTTCAAGATAATTTTTTTCTATTTTGAAACCAAAATTACATAATGTTTTATTAAAAGGTCAAAAAACACTATTTTTAAGACTAACGCTCTCGGTGAAATATGAAATAAATAAATGATTGCTTCCGAAACATTCTCTCTCTCAATAAACTGCAAATTAAGTTCTTCTCCTTTTTTCTTCTTGAGTACTCGCATAAAATTATTATTTTCCTCATGTATAAAAAATATAGTAATTTATTTTAATCGCAATTATTTGCGTGTAATTTTATATGCGCAAAACTCTATTATACAGTGCTAATAAAATAAAAAAAAAGATAATTCCAATGCAGTTGATTTGGTGATAACGTGCTAAAAGAATAATTGGAAAAGGAAATTTAAAAAAAAAAGAAAAAAAGGAACGTTTAAAGGATGTTTTATTATAAATTCTTCCTAAATATGTCTGCAGACGAAAAGTTTTATTTGATTAATACTTTAAATAATTTATTAAAATCAATTTATCAATACTTTCCAGTAATAGACATCAACCATGTAATTAAAGATCATTAGTTACTCCTAATTTTAAATACAATTTTAATACTGTTATCTAAATTAGGGAAACAATCTCTTCGCTTCCTAATAATTTTCCATTAAAAGTTAAACGTTCTTTTTACTTGTAAATATTTATTTCTAAACATTGAAGCTTGAATTTTTGTTTGGAGGTTTCCTTTTATCTGGAGGTTACACACACACACACACACACGCACACGCGCGCGTGCACACACACACATGTATATACATATATATATATATATATATATATATATATATATATATATATATATATATATATATATATATATAAATGGCACACTATAAATACAAAAAGTTTAAAAAGAAAGGAAAATATGGAAAATAATAGATGTAAAGAGGTAATTATAATGTAAATGATTAGTGTAAAGATTAATTCCAAAAGATTAATGTAAAGAGAGGAAGAAAAATTAATAAAATAAAATTTTAATAATATGTTTAGGAATGTTTTATTTTAATAATAATCATGAATAAAAAAAAGCGAATTCTTAAACAAGTAATATAAAAACAAAATTTTTTAAAGTAAATTCCTAGTTAGGTCAACAAAGAAATTTTTTATTTTACTTACTTTTTATTAAATAATAAAAAAAAATTTCTCAAATGTAAAACTAAAATTAATGAATGAATTAATATTTGAAATAACTATATCAACATCAAGTCTCCGCCACTAGAAGTGGAAGAAAAAATGTATTCGAATTTGAATGGATGAAAAAAGAGTATTTTATTAACGATTGAAAATTTGAACAAGATATATATAAGGAGAATATATATATATATATATATATATATATATATATATATATATATATATATATATATAAGGAGCACTAGATAAATAAGCACTATATAAATATATAAGCACTAGAGTGACATAAATAAAGTACTACTACCATTGCACATTAGAAATTATCAACATAGTATAGTTCCCTATTATTTTTTTTTAATATGCTTTTTACATAAGTGCAAAGTAGAGTTTGACAAAACAAATCAACAAAATGGTTATCGAACAGAATTATTTTATTTAGGGAAATCGATTAACAGCAAGTTATCAAATTATGACTTGACAACAATAAGTGATTCAGCAAGTGATTCGAATCACTTAGTTGCATCCGATATTCGAATCACTCGATGTTTCAAATTATTTACTGATTTGATTCACATACTGATTCAAATCACGCCCTCAACCTTCAAATCATTTATTCATTCTTTATCAAATAGCATGCTGATACAAATCAATAAGTGATTTGATAATGAAATTCATAAAAAATATGTATTACATTTTCTCGCCAATATTCTACAACGGAATGTTATGATGATTGACGGTGTTTTAACACTATTCTAGCAATCAGAAAGTATCAAATTTGTGGTTCCAAAACAAAAATACCACAAATGTTAAAATATCAATACTGATTATTATAGAGCAATGGCCGATATCGTAACATAAATTAAGTTCAAGACATTCCCTAGAGCTGCACAGTAGTCTTTTGGTCAGGGAAAACATCCCTGAGGACAGTCTGAAGACATACCACGCAGAGGGGATGGCATCCCGACGGGAATACAAGGAAACAACTACAACTACATACAACTACTACAAAGGAAGTTGAGCTGTTTATGATAAGAACAGTTTAATGGAGACTGATAAAGTGCACCTCCGGCCCCTCCGCATATTGATCAAAGTGGTCATCCATCCGTTCACTGACCGCAACCAGCTATGCTTCACTGCGGTGATTTACTGCGAACTGTGTTTTCAAGAGTCAAACTTCTTGATGGTTCCATCAAAACATTTTGATGGTTTATGTTGTTTTCAGTGTGATTGATGATGGTCCAATATCATTTGATGGGCATCATCATCCAACATTTTCCATTAAGCGTTCATGGTTTTTGATATTCCATGATATTCCATCATTCCAAGATAAAAAATGCTACTTTAATACTATGATGGTTAACCATCAAGAGAATTTTGATTCTCATGGACCAACAATCCATGATGGTTCCAACTATGCATTTCCATGATGGTTTAATGGGAATTATTGTTGGTTCAGCAGGAATATAGTATCAAAAAAATCAGTTCTAATTCTTAAACATGGGAAGATGGTTGTTCATAATCATTGATTTCTACGAAACAATAATGGAAATTTCTGATAGTTCAAGTTGAACAAACCATAAAAACAAGTTTATATTCTTATGTAGGACCATCATAAATCAGTCCGAATTCCTACATTGAGGTGATGGTTACTTATGTTTTTCACCATCAAAAAACATAATGGTTCATGATGGAAATATTGATGGTTACCATCCAGATTATGTTGGTCCATCAATGGAAAACCATCAAAAATTTTGAGTTGAGTTACGATTATCCATAAAATCGTAATATCTGTGATGTCAATATAAAATAGGAATCGTAGGATATAATATAAAATATAATATACAATATAAAATGGGAATTGTAAGTGAGTGGATAGAAGGATGACGGGCAATGGTCTACCCCTGAAGCTGTATTCCATTTGAACAAGATGCTTGCTCTCTTTATTACTTATCATCAACTGTTTTTTTTTTGTTTTTCGACGATGAAACTAGATCAATGCTCAGTTTTCGCTTGTTCGTTTCTGCTAATCATGTTCGAGGTGATGACCAGACACAAATTTCCTTATAAAAAGTCTTTCTGCACACCATCTCAAAGCATGAAATAATAAATATCTCAACTGCAAATTACGAAAAATAAATTTAAGCAAAAGGCTCAAAAAAGGCCCTTTTTTCATTCATAAAGCTGATCTTTGTTAATGAATTAAATAAAGAATGTAATAAACTAAAATGACTAAAGTCATCCTGATACCTTCAAAAAAATTGGAAAACAAAAAACTTAGTGATCGACACGTAAAAATTATTATTTTCTTTTTTATGTGTTGTATGGCTTATGTCAGTTTTGGATTAAATATTTTTTTTCTTCTGAAATTTAAGTGTCGTTTAGTGGGTTGATACCGTAAAAATACGGTTCCTAGTAGAACACCGAAGTCAAGCATCACTGCCTGCTGTCAGTGAACGGGTGGATGATCACTTTGATCAGCCTGCGTAGGGACCGAGGGTTAGTGGTATCGGTCCTCGTTTAACTGTTTTACCGTAAAGTGCTCATTATCCTCGCAGGTTGTCGGGCTACCCTCCCATCTGCAGAGAATCAAAATTGTGATGGCATGTCTTCGGATCATCCTCAAGGTTGTTTCCCAAACCGTCGCCAATCGCCTATTGTGTGTGTGTGTACCTTCCTACCTACATGAAATTTTAGTGAAAAACATAGTAAGAAATATTAAGAATAAGTAAGAAATAAGAAATTTATAATTCCACCATTTAAATTGCTCTAAAAATTTTAAAATAAACTTAGCAGAAAATTTTATATTTATCGCTCATCCTACTTCAAGAGAAACTTTTATATTTATATCTGTTTTCAGCATCTTTTTTTCAATTTATCCTGTTTTTCAAAATAAAGTTTTGTAATTATAACTTCTATTTGCACATAAACATTTGTGTTAGTTTTGTTGTTAATCTTTAAATTGAAAATCCGAAAAATTCCTATTTTTAAGACCGATGTTTTAAGTGATCTAAAGCACCTAAATATATGTTGTTGTTTTTTTTTTGCCCACTTATTTTTAATTTTTTTATATATTTGGTCCAAAAATAAAATAAGAAAAACGTGGATTTGAAGGTAATAGAAAGGCTTAATTATTGAAATGTTGAAAGAATCTTCTCATTACAGATGTTTATAAGCTTAAGGTTCGAAGCGAGAGATTTGAATAAACTTTGGGAAAATAAGTCTACAGATTAGTGGAAGAGGGGGAAATTCTCGTTAATTAAAATTTTTAATCAAAAGTCGAAAGACTTCTAAACCGGGAATAGTTTAAATACTGAAAAAAAAAAAGAAAATACTGCAAAAATCGAGAGATTTTTTTTTTTTAAATTAACTTATTGGTTACCGTTAATGCATGAAAAGATGTTCTTTATCAATTAAAAAAAAAAAAACAATCTCAAAGATAAGCAGATTTTATTCCAAGAAAAAAAAAATATTTTATTTCTTACTATTGAAAAGGAAAATATTTATGTTTATAAAAAAAAATATATATATATAATTTTAATCCTTGCATTTTACAAGCATTTGACCTATTTCAAACTTGGAAATTTTTTTCTAGCATAATATTCCTTTCTAATTCAAATTTTTTTATATTTAAAATAAAATGAATATATTTATTTTTCTAAACTTAAACAAATTTTTTTTTCTTCTTTAATAGATTTAAATTGTAATGGCTGAAGAAAGTAATTATTTTTCTTTACAAAATTCTTAGACTTTATTTTTCAAGAGTTTTGCGACAAATTAGTTTTAAATACCTATTTTTTATTTTTGAAATAAAATTTTCGAAAGCATTTCTTTTTTAAATATGCTTAGAATTCAAGTAAATTAGAGACAATAAAGATATATGGAAGCAAAGCAAAAACCCGGTGTCAAAGCCATTAGTGAGCAACGGAAAATCGGTCACTGGTGAAATATTGAGAAATAAAGACTAATGAAAAGGGAAGAAGAAAAATTATTAAAATAAAATATTTTGAAAAATATTTAAAACAAACTTTGATAACAAATTATTCACAAAATAAATATTAAAAAGCGGATATATTTTCCTTTTCTCTTTTCAGTAATCCTTATTATATTATTTTCCATGTTTTCTCTACATTTCTCTCTCTCTCTCTCTCTTCTGTATATATATATATATATATATATATATATATATATATATATATATATATATATATATATATATATATATATATATATATATATATATATATATATATATATATAGAGAGAGAGAGAGAGAGAGAGAGAAATAGATATAGATAGATAAGTAGAGAAAACATGGAAAAAATTACAAAATAAGGAAAAAAGAGAAAAAGAAAATTATTAAAAAAATATTAAATAAATAAAATAATAAAATCGGGGGGAAATATATAATCTATTCATCAGCTCACACGATTATATCGGCAAAAAGGAGTGTTTTCTAATATTGTATCAATATCGTCAAAGAAAAATGAATCAATAGAATAATGTGAGAAGCATTCAAAAATAATGTTTAAAACAAAATAAAATCGAACACATTAATTAATAAAAATCACGTAAAAAACAAAAAATAAAATGTAAATAAATAACAGAACAAAACATAAAACGAAATCTATAAAGGAAGTAGCGAAATCAAGTGAACCTACATGAACGGGAAAATTTTCAAGAATGATTTAAAATATTTTCTTAACAAGATTGCTGGATTAAAAAATATGAAAACAGAAGCGCAAATTGAGGTAGAAGCATAAATAGAGGGATTTTGTTTCACAGTGCGCATATATATCCAAATTATATGCTTTCTTATAAAAGTTAATAAAAGATTTAAAATACAGGATGGTTAAAATTTAAGGCGATTAACTTTCTTGTTTTGAAAAGCGAAGCATTTATTTAGTATTATGAATGTAAGCATACAACACTTTCCTAATATAAGAATAAATGGTTATCATTCATTTCATTTGGTAATGATTAGAACAAATCTTTCAAGTGATAAGTTTTCCATGCTTCTATCTAATATTTGAAATTTACTTTGTTTTAAGAAGTGGGTGGCTGATTCTTAACGAAACTTAGCTTTAATTAAAACCTCCAACCAACGAAAACTTATTATTTTTTCTGGTTGAGAAAGAGACTCCAGAGAAGTTGATTTAATTTGTAATAAACTAGAAATAAAAATATACTCGGTAAAAAGGAAGTTTGTTATTTAGTTTATAAAAGTAGTGGAAAGAATTCGTTTTTAAACTTTCAATTCTTTGAATTAAAATGTCATACTTTCTGTGAAAAATATGCGAAGATCAACATTTGGTCTGTGTTACCTCTTTTTAAAAATTAAGAAAAAGGATAAATAAATGAAAAAAATTCAGTATGAATTTTAATTAACTTTCACTAAAGTTCAATTGTATAAGATTAAAAATTATACCATGTGGTGCGAGTATATAGCTTTGTTTCTCTGATAACTTAAAAAAATAATAAATTACATAAATGTATAATAAATAAATAAAAAATATTAAAAATGAATAAAAAAATTTAAAGTAAATTATCCCTTGAAAATTTCGTATATCTTCTGCAATCTGTTCTTTTTCAATTCCCATTATTAGTTCACACTCTCCCTATATCTTATTCAAATTTTCAATCGTTCATAAAATATTTTTTATTCATCCACTCAAGTTCAAATTTAAAAAAAATTTAACCTGTAATTTATGATACTTGATGTTAATACAGTTTTTTTCAAATATTAATTCATTCATTAAGTAGGGATGAGCGAAAAACGAAATGGAATTTTCTGATCGTTTAAGCGTTAGTCATTGTTTTAAATGTTACTATAAGCGATTCAGTTTTTTACATATTTTAAACATAGCAGTGATAATCTCTAACTTATAGCTCTATTTGAATAAAAAAATAGTTTATTGCGCACGTTTAAATATTTATTTATTTCATATTCGCTGTGTCAGATAAATTCACTATAGAACATTACGTGGTAGCACGTGTGGTCCACGTCATATAATTCATATTTTTATAGTTGTTTGATGCAACGCGCCTTTTTTTCTTCAAATGCTACTATTAGTTAATACTCTCCCTATATATATTTATATATCCTTTTTTTCGCGAATTTTCAATCGCAATTTTTTTTTTAATAACGGCAGGCACTGAACTTCAATTCTTCGCCAAAGAAGATGCTCATTTATCGTTGTTACCCAGTGGACACATGTCAACAAAAGTCAGGGGGGGCGAGCAACGTTACCCACGCCACACTGACACAAATCCGTTCATAGGGTGCGCCACATTCACACTTCAGAAGACAACACAGAGAGAGAAACTTCCATGCCCAGAGCGGGATTCGAACCCGCGGCCATTGGCTTCGCAGTCAAACACTCTAACCACTCGGCCACCTGGCCGGTCAATCGTTCATAAAATACTTTTTATTCATCCATTCAAGTTCAAATACATTTTTTTAAAACATGTAGTGGATGACACTTGATGTTAATGCAGTTTCAGTAATTAAATGTAATTAATTCATTTTATTTTTATACGGGTGAAAAATTTTAAATTTTTTATTATAAAGTAACTAAAATAAAGTTTTTCTTTGTTGACCTAAGTAGGAATTTACTTCAATTTTTTTATGTTACTTGTTTATATATATATATATATATAAAGATGCAGAAGCCATGCACGCATAACATCTGAACGTACACGCAAAAGACCTGAACCCATACACACACAGAAGATACAGCAAGAAGTGGAATATTCTCAATCGTTTGTTTGCAAAGCAACATCATTTGTTACTCATTGCAACGTTCATCCAAAAAATTTTATTTAACTTTGGTTGCGATATTTCTGAAGGGTCCATACATTGCTGGTTTCTTTTCAAAAGCCCTCCAAGACTCTTTCAAACGGAACGTCCATGTACTTTCCTTTCTGGAATATTTAATTAAGTAATTTTTAAGAAGTTTTGAGGAAAAGTGATAGTGTGGGCAGTTTTTATAAATCTGCCAAAAAAAAAAAAAAAAAAAAAAAATGCAGAGCAGTCATGATAAGGTATCCTGTTTTTTTTCTTCTTTAACATTTGAACGGTTGTCTTTGTTTTAAGCTATAGATAATGAAACTTGATTGAATAATTAAATTAGTTATTTTTATTCTTTTATTAAACTCTTTTTTTAAAAAAATGAAGTTATTTTTGTTCATACTAGTCCCATGTTAGTTGTCCAGTGTCCCATGAGAAAGACTTATCCCGTATCGTTGGCAAAGCTCGATCATTTAATAGATAAATAAATTTGTGGGGAAAAAAAAACAGTAATGTTGTTTAAAACAAGGAAGGAGAAAGAAAATATCTTTTTCCAACATTTCCATTTTGCGATTTCTTTCAAGTAACCAAGAACATTTCGGAAATTTCTTCGCAAAATAACTTTCAAATAGAGAGTATGCATTGCTATTTTAATTATGTCTAGTGTTTATGAATTTAAAACCCGATCTGTGCATTTTAAGTATTTCAGAAGGTGAGTTTCTATTTTACGAATTTTACATATATATATATAGCAAAATAGATCAATAAAAAAAAAAGGATAAAAAAGAAAAATAGAAGGAAAAAAAAACGAAAAAAATTTTGAAAAAAATAAGTTTTATTTACTGTGCATAAGCTAGCTGTAAGTAAATAGAACTCATAAAATAAGTTCAAAATGCAGAGAAAACATGGAAAAATTACAGAACAATGAAAAAAGGGGGAGAAGAAAAATATTAATAAAAATAACAGAAATCCAGAAGAAAAAAAAGAACGAAAAAAAATTCAGACAAAAGAAAAATAATGATAAAAATCCGGAAAATAAAAGATCTAATATTTTCCTCAGGTTACACGATTATATCCGAAAAAAGGAGTGTTTTCTAATATTGTATCCATTGTATGTATTTACGCTTTTACCTCAATTTACGCTTCAGTTTTCATATTTTATAATCTGGCAATCTTGTCATGAAATTTTTTTTAATAATTCTTGAAAGATTTCCTGTTAATGTAAGTTCATTTGAATTCACTAATCGTTTTATAGATTTCGTTTTATGCTTTATTCTGTTTTTTCTTTATATTTTATTTTCTGTTTTAGCGTGATATTTTAACTTAATGTGTTCTAATTTATTTGTTGTGCTCTTCACACCATTATATTAATATATTTCGCTTTGGCTATATTGATACAATATTAGAAAGCTCTCTTTTTTGCTGATATAATCGTGTGAGCGGATGAAAAGATTATATCTTTTATTTTCCAGATTTTTAATATTTTATTCCTTTTTCGTAATTTTTTTCTGAATTTTTATTATTATTTTTCTTTTTCCCATTGTTCAGCAATTTTTTCATGTTTTCTCTACAATTATATATATATATATATATATATATATATATATATATATATATATATATATATTGGTATAAAGTTTATATATATATATATATATAAGGATGAAAAAAGGATAAAGTTTTTTTCAAAAAACCGGAAAATAAAAGATATAATCTTTTCATCAGATCACACACGATTATATCCGAAAAAGAGTGCTTTCTAATATTGCATCAATATAGCCAAAGCAAAATATATCAATACAATAGTGTGAGGAGCACTCAAAAAAATTTTTTTACAAAAATTACGACAAATAAAATTAAACACAATAAGTAAAAATAACACGTAAAAACAGAAAAGAAAATATAAAGGAAGAGCAGAATAAGACAAAATCTATAAAGCGAGTAGCGAAAAATAATGAACTTACATGAACGGGAAATTTTTCAAGAATAGAAAACTATGAAAACAAAAGCGCAAATTGAGCGTAACTAGAGGAGTTTAAAGTGCGTTCTTGCTGCATTACTGAAGTGCGTTTGATTTGTTAGTTACCAAGGATAATTGGATAATTTCTTAATTTTTTTCTGGTTTTTTTGTATTTATTTATTTTGCTGTATATATATATATGTATATATATATATATATATATATATATATATATATATATATATATATATGTCCTAAATTCCCCACTTTTAAAATTTTAAATTCCTTCCCCCTTGTTTAGCTCCATTTCCTAATTAATTTTTAGATGGATGGACTGATAAAAAAACCTTTAAATATTTGGTATAATGTTTACCTTTTTGATGTAGTTTTATGCTGATTTCAACGCTGAAAAACATTTTGCTCTGTCCCGACAGATTTTTAACCCTTTATCTACTGCATTGTGAACTACTGAAAATTTTTTCATAAAGAGAGTATTTTTTAGCTGCCATATTGACAATTAAAGAATATACAAGAAAAAAATTTTCTTCAGTACGAAATTTAATTTGTTGGAACTAATTAATTAAAGTGGTACCTAAAAGTAGCACTTTAGTTAATTAGTTTAAAGTGATTTGTATTTATAACTACCGTAAGTAGATAAAGGATTAAGACATTTCCAAATATTTAAATTTCATACAACACTTTTTAATTTTTATGGAATACTGTTTAAATTTTAGTAATTTTAATGGAATACTGTTTTAAGTTTATAAATTTTAAAGGCATACTGATTATTTTTTTTATATTTTTGATGAAATATTGTTTAATTTTTATTAAACCACTAAATGGGAAGGAGTTTCAACAGATTGATGAATGCAATAGGTGAGATACTTGTTTGGTTAAATTAAAAATATTCAGTAGTTCTCTATTCATCCCATAATCAATGTAAAATAGAAAAATATAGTTGCAGTCGACGCAGTTTAATTTCATGCTGTTATATTAAAAAAAAAGAAGTAAAAAAAAAAAAAAAAATAGAGATTTTTTATTTTACAGAATACTTAGAAATGGCGGTTTGAAGTCGTTGGGAAAGAAGCAATCTAAATGCTGAAGTTTATCCCATTTTTGCATCCAGAGGGAAATTACGAACACGAAAGTCAGCACCATAAAGCGTTTTCTTAGTTTCAGAGTGCAGAGCAATATTTGAAGTTTCTTTTCCAATTTGTAAAGAAGCATGGTATGCTGTGTGATTGCTGCGTATGGTATGCTAGGAAAATCGTTCAGATTTCTGACAACATGTTATACAACAGTATCTGTCAAATTTAATAGGAAAAAAGTCAGTTTCAACTGCACCGAACTTTTATTTCTATAAAAAATTAAACTTTATATTTTGTTGGAATTAGTAATTGTAATTTTAAATTTAGTAATTGTAATTTTGCTGTCATTTTTAATTTAGAATTTTTAATTTTGTTGTAATATTTAATTTAGCAATTGTAATTTTGTTGTAATTTTCAATTTAGAATTAATTAAGTTAGAAATAATTTTACAACACACAAACACAGTATTTGTCAAGTACTGTATCAGTCAAATACTGTATTTGTACAACAGTATTTGTAAATCATTATTCAGAATATTAAACAACAGTATTTGTCAAATTTAATAGGAAAAAAGTCGGTTTTAACTGCACCGAATTTTTCTTTGTATAAAAATAAATCTTGATATTTTATTGTAGTTAGTAATTGTAAATTTTAATTCAGTAATTGTAATTTTGCTGTAATTTTTAATTTAGAAATTGTAATTTTGTTGTTATTTTTAATTTAGAATTAATTAAGTTAGAAAATCGTTATACAACACAGTATTTGTCAAGTACTGCATTTGTCAAATACTGTATTTGTACAACAGTATTTGTATAAATCATTATACAACATATTATACAAGAGTATTTGTCAAATTTAATAGGATAAAGGTTAGTTTTAACTACATCGAACTTTTCGTTCAATGAATAATACTTTATATTTTGTTGGAATTTTTTAATTTAGTAATTGTAATTTTGCTGTATTTTTCAATTTTGTTATTAATTAAGTTATAAATTATTTTTGAACTATAATCATTTGGCTAAAAGTATAAGAATTAGTAAAATTATTATCTGAATCAGTATTATTTAATACAGCTGATTTGTAACTCTTAAAAGCAATTTCATTAGTATCGCAGATTTTTATTTTATAAATTATCGTAGGATCACTTTGTAATTTAATAAATGCGTGAATATGCAAAATCAAAAATTTTAAGAGGAAAAAAAATTCATTCAATATAAAATTTTTTTCAAAACGGAATTCTTTACTTCATTGCTGGGAATAAAGGAATACATGTTTGATGAAAATACCATTCTAATTTGCATTAATTGTAAATTGTCTCAGAATTTTATCGGGGTTTTTTTTCTTTCTTTTTTTTTCGCTTATTGAGAATGAAGGCACTTTTCTTATACAGCAAAAATAAAGTCATCGATTTTCACTATTTGCAGTATGTACTTGAATTTTATATAAATTTAAACTTAATTTTTTTTTATGCATCGATTTTGTATCTTTATTTATTTTATAGTTTATAACCGTCGTTGAAGAGCCAACGTAATTTTATATCCAATCCAGAAGACAAGAAAACTCCTGGATCAAGTATTGGGAGAAATTTGCCTTCGTGGAGGACTTTTCGAGTGAACTTCGAGAGAATTTGTGTTACAGGGAGAGGAAAACCACAAACCCCCACGGTTAGCTTGGTGGCTCGGAGATTCTAACCTGTGAACCGCCTAAAACTGAGGATATTTTTACGTCAGCACTGTGGTGGGTGCAAGCTGGATGCGGAATTCGCATCTACCAGCCATCGCCGGGATTCGAACCAGGTTCACCTCATAAAAAGACGAAAACTCTATCCCCTGAGCCATAGCAGCTCTAGGTTGTATCTTGTAATTTTGTCAACAATTTTCTTATTTTCATTATTTTGACTCAAATAATAAATTAATTGAATTTGAATGAAATTTACCTAAAATTTGCAGACTGGAGTTAATATACATTTTTGCCACTGATTTTATTTCTTTCTTTAATTTTTGATAAACAATGTATTTTGTATTTAGTTTTGGTAAACAATTTACGTTTCTTTACAAGTTTCAGATGAAATTTTAGTAGTGCCAACTATCATGGGAGAAGAGATATGCCAAACTTCGTATTACACAGTCTCTGTGATCCTGCCGCCATAGATGCGTGAATAAGAGTTTCTTGAATGTTCCGATACTCTAGAATCACCAATGAAGAACACTAGTTGGTGTGGGAAAATTCTGGTTGTATTTGATGAAAACTGTCAATAAACGATTTTTTCACAGTGGACAGATCTTTTTTATGGTTATTTGACAGTGAAAACAATCTTTTTCATTGTTATTTAACTGTTTTTTTCGAATATGGTAAAATAATAATTAAATAAATTTTTATTTAACTATTATTATCAAGACATTTCCAACAGTGTATGATATAATAACAATAAATAAATGCTTTAACATGTTGATCAACGTCTACCCTCTTCCCATATGCAATGCATTGTTTAATGCGAGAGTATGAAATACCAAACGATTACAATTCGAATTACCGACGGTTGTTCAGATTGAGAGGCTAAATTCCGTGCTTCAAAGAGTGAGAAATGGGACCATTACATTCTAGTTAGACAACCTGGTGACCACTTAGCTTGGATATCAATAGACAAAAATCGATTTTCAACAATGACAAATGATTCTCAAGTCTAGTTGACCTATTTACTTTAGACCCCTAATACGAAACTGAAAGGCCCCTTCATTTCTCTTTCTCAATCCCTTTACATAAATTACTGATGGAATGAGAACAGCTACTGAAATCGATTAAATTGTTCTGTAAATCATTTGAAATGTTATATAAGGAAGACTATGAACCTAGCTATATTGTATATATATATATATATATACATTTAAGATGGACCAAATCTGGACAAGAATTATTATTAAACCATTATGAAGAAGATACATTATTGTACCATTATAGACCATAACAAATATCCATCATAGTGTCTTAGAAATCAAATTTATGAGCAACCATCTGTTGGAATTCCGACTGATTTAACATAAATAAAAACCAAATTGTTTTGATTCCTGAGAATCAAATTTTTCCATTAAACCATCATTTACTACTGTAAGATATATATTACCGTCGTTTAACAGCTGATCTAAAGTTTTGCGACTACTATTAATGTTAAACTCCGTAGCCTTTGTCATTTTGAACCCAATCCATAAAACAAAGGGAACTCCTGGATCAGGTATTGGGAGAATTTTGCCTTCGTGGTGGACATTTTGATGGAACTATTCCGCATTTGCATTACATGGAGGAAAACCACAAGAATCTCCCACGGTTAGCGTAACGGCAGGGAGACTCTAACCGTCTACCACTAGGGATATTTAGCGTCTGCACTGTGGTCGGTGCAGGCCGGATGCGGAATTCTTATTGACCAGCCAGAGCTGGGATTCGAACCTGTTTCACCTCATTGGAAGGCAAACCATTTATCCCTGAGCCATCATCGCTGTAACCATATTATGACGAAATATGTAGTAAAAATCTCATAAAAGTTTCGCATATTGAACAACCTGAATAATTTCTTATCTAATTATCGGATCTTCATGTCCTCGGACTTAATGGTTAGAGAAGTGACCTCAAATATGTTGTTTAGTTAGCGCAAATGATATCTTAAATTACGAAGTAAGACATAAAAACCTACTTTCTCTGAAAATACTTACCTTCTTTTTCGTCGGAATTGGATTTTTGTCCCTCAGAGTTTAGGGATAACAGCAATCTGGAAAATTTGGTCAGGAAAGCGGACCAAAGTTTTAGCCCTTTAATGTTGTTTTGCTTTTTAGACATTTCAGCATATCTTGAGAACTTTTTAAAAAAAATGCAAATTTTTACCCACAACTGTAAAATTCTTTCAAAAAGTCGTATTTTAAAAGTTTTTGGAACTATTCGAAAGATTTCGCTGAACTTTCGTGTATTTTGTCATGTAAAACCACATTCTTTTTAATATTATTTAATTTCACACGTATTCTACATTCTTTGATAGTATACTTTATAATTCAAATTTCTTCGACAACTAATTAATTAAAAAATAATAAATATTGACTAAAAGTTTTTTTTTTTGACGGAATTTTCTTTGTATAAACAAAATTTGTAACTGCGCTCAAATAGTTTTTAATTGATCTCGAAATATGGCGAAATACGCAAAAAGAGAAACTAACATTAACGGGTTTCAAACTCTGGAGCGCTCTCCTGACCAAACTATTTAGATCATATTTCCCAAAACGCGGCGGTAGATCATATTTTTGGAGTCAGAAATCAGTTGACACAAAAAAGCTATGTTTATTTAGATAAAGAACGTTTTGTGTCTGATTTTGTAACTTTAAACATTATCTGCACGAACTAATAAGATATTTTGTAATTAACATATTATATAATGCATAGTCACCCCTGTTATCATTAAGATGGAGCCTTAGAACGTGAAGTTTCTATCTTCAGATGAAAAGTGATCCGTTTTCTTCTGCGCACATTTACAGATTATAAAATATTACACATAAGTCCAGAACGAAAAACAGTTTTTTAACTTCAAGTTTTATGTTATTTGACCAAAAATCATAATTTCTATTTTTTTGTCTTCAGAATAAAATTGAGATTTTTATTTATTCGAAAATAATTTTTTAAAATATTTCAAATAAATTTGAATTTTTTTTCTTCATAGACTTGTATTTTTGCTATTTATTATCAGTTGCTATTTATTAACATCTATTTTTTTGACGACTATGTACGCTCCGAGTATAGTATAATATATGCATAATTTTTAAACATTGAGTTCTTCAAATATATACATAAAATTCTTTCAGTTTATAAACGAAAAATCTATATATATATATATATATATATATATATATATATAGCTGATTGTACAGAGAAAATTACTGAAGTTGTTTTGACATAGAAATAAATTTTAGTTGGAATCGCAATCTTTAAAAAATTTCAACCTGATCATATTTAGAAAATTTCTGAAGTTTTCGGTACTTAGAAAATTTCTGAAGTAGTTTGAACTAGAAAAATGTCTGAATTAGTTTATACTTAAAAAAATTCTGACGTTTTCGGTACTTAGAAAATTTCTGAAGTAGTTTGAACTTAAAAATATTCTAAATTTGTTTGGATATAGAAATTAATTTTAGTTGGTATCGCAGAACTTTGAAAATTTTGAAGCTGTTTGTGCTTGAAATATTCTAATGTTTTCGGTACTTTGAAAACTTCTGAAGTAGTTTGAACTGATAATATTTGTGATGTTTTCAGTACTTAAAATATTTTTGGTAATATCGTTAATTAGAAAATGTCTGGTGTTATTGGTACTTTTATGATGGGTCCCAAACTTTCTTCTAAGTTTCTAAGCGCTCTACTTATTTACACTGTTTACAATTTAGAGGTTGCAAATTAATAATTAGGGGGCGGTAATACAATCTTGAAATTCAACGAATAACCACTCATGAAAAATGGAACTCAAAGCATCCGTTACATTGCCTGAAAAAAACAGAGTAGAAATGATAACACGATTATTAAAAGCATCTTCAAATATGAATCGGGGTTCAAACTGGCTTTGGTATTTTTAATCACGCCTTCGACGATTTACTTTCGTTAGATTTCGATATATTCTAAAATCTTGAATTCTAAAGACATGCATCAACATGCTATTTTTATCAACTCTCAATATATGAGCATAAGAAAAAAAACTTTATTTTTTTTTTTCGAAATAAACAAAATTGACTAGTTAGTTACTTCTAAAAGTTAGCGGAAAACAAGCAATGTACTTTCTTTTTTATATCATATCAGTCCTCATACTGCCTACAGTCCCTGGTCAAATTATTAGACTTACTGAAAGATTCTATGCAAAATCTTAATTATCAGATAATACTATACAGCTATATTGCTTTTACGCGACAGAAACCGGTTTGCACTTGTTTACGTTCGTGTATCAATTGTTAAAATTAGACGATATATAATATAAATTTGACGAAGGGATAAATTAGACAATATATTATATAAATATAGTATATATTACATCAAGGATTATATTTGCATATTATGATAATTATACCAAATTAATAGAAGCACTGTAGTCTTTTATTAATGACATGTTTTGCACGTGTTTATATGCAATACTTTTATATTTAAACATACATGTAATGGGTTTATATTCAGGAGATTATTTAAAAAACAATGAAGCTATATAGTATCACCTGATAATTTAGATTTTACATTAATAATATGGCCTGTGAAATCGTTAAATTGAATCTTCGTCTAAGTATACTGTAATCTAAATGATGACTAACAACTTTTCACGAAACTTTTGATTAAATTCCCTTATAAACGTTTGAAAACGTTTTCCATTTTCTGGAGAGTGTTGTTGGGGGGAGGGGGGGAGTGCCTATTAGGCGACAAACATTTTCCAAACTGCATGGAATCCAAAGATATCGACGCGTTTCCGGTCGATTCGGAAGGTGTTGCAAAAGGATAGATTGGCTCTCAAACCCGCTCGAGCAAAATTTTCAATTTATTTGAACTGACACCCACAATGCATCTGTTGATATGGAATCATTCCCCCGGAAAGAAATTTCTTGTAATGCAGATAGCCTTCGAACAAAGCATTCCAATTTGCTGGAGTTTCACGACGTGTTGAAAAGCATTCCTTTTGAAGTGTTTCATTTCTACTCGTTATGCCCTCTCTTTTGTTTTTAGAAGGTGCGTTTAAGATTTTTACTTTATTCGATCCATTTTAAATGTTAGCGCCGAATAAGAAAACCTTTATTATTTTTTTTTTACAGCCGATTGACGACGATCGGCTTGAAGTACGAAAGAGTCTCAATTTGTGTCTGATTCTATTGGTGAAAGGAAATATTGGCAATAGAAAAAAAAAAAAAAAAATTGTGATCACTCATTGGTCAAACGCTTTTTTCTTTCTGGATTGACTCCGTTAAACGCCAAAAATCTGTCTCCATTGGTGTTAGTCATCGGATTGATTTTCATATCCTGTCTATGTACGTGTTTCAAGACGTCACAGAATATTTTTTTTTCTTAAGTATTCATATTTATATTGAAATCACCGTCAAGCCAGTCATTGTATGTTAATAATAAAAAGAATATAAAAAACACTTATAATACATTAAAAATGCCTGCTAGTGAAAATAAAAAGAAAAACAGCAGCGGTCGCCATAGTAACTCTTGAGCACAGTTGAAAAGTGTGAACGACCATGACCCATTTCGCCAATTGCTAAAAATCAGCACAGCAAATTTAAGTACAAGGCTTATTGAAAACGGAACACTACACAAAAAAAAAATAAGATTTCATTGTTGAGTGTTGAATAGTGTGGAGTCAGATTTTGCTCCAGTGTTTTCTTATGTTTTTTTAGTGTTTTCTTTCTAATGTCTAGGCCGGGATAGCTTGGTTGGTAGGACACTCGACCCATGTCCAAGAGGTCGTGGGTTAAATCCCAGCCGGCCGTAGACTCCCTGTGTAGTAAATGGTGACTGATGCACGTTAAATCTGCAGAGTCACAAAGTCCACCATATTAGCATAACAAATCATACCTCTTGGGGGGTGGTACTGATCCAGGAATTTTCGTGTCTTCTGGATTGGTTCAAAATCACATTCAATTACAGAATACGGAGAGGAACATTCATTGTCGTAAACCCAAAATATTGGGTCGGCTGTTCAACGACGGTTATAATAAAATAATAATTATAATATAGTGTTTTCTTGTTATCAAAATTCGCCTCTCAGACCATGAAATTGTATAATGTTGGATTGTTTTAATTGGGATTTAAGGTCAATGGCAAAAAACTCATTAGCATCCCCGCTTTCAAGGATAAAATTGAATGTCAAACTAAATGAATCCACATTCATGCGAATCAAAAATAGAGAAAGAAAGAATAAAAAGAGTCTGTGCGTGATGACATGCTCATCCATACTTTATGAATCAATAAACATACTCTGAGCCGAGATAAATCACAGGATAGATCATTCGGCTTCCAATGAGGGGCACCGGGTTCAAATCAAAGCGATGGCTGGTCGATACGAATCCCGCATTCGGCTTGCACCCACCACAGTGCTGACGTGAAACATCCTCAGGTGGTAGACGCATCATAGGTTAGAGTTCCCTTGCCATCAGGCTTACCGTGGGAGGTTCTCGTGGTCTTCCTTTCCATGTAACGCAAATGCGGGTTAGTTACTTAGTTACATCAAAAAGTACTCCACGAAGGATGCTATCTCCCAATACTTGATCCAGTAGTTCCCTTGTCTTCTGGATTCGGTTCAAAATGACAATGCTACGGAGTTGAATATTAGCAGTCGTAAACCATTTTTTGGGTCGGCTGTTCAACGACGGTTATAAAATAAAAAATTATATAAGCATACTCTATTCGTTAATGCGTCATTAACGTTAAAACGAGTTTGATAATTTTGGAATAAAAATAAATAAGCTTAGTATTCCTCAATCTTTTCTCTTATGTGAGCAAAGAAATGTTATTTAGTATTGTGCAGTCAAATCTTCGATTTGAAAATTCGTTATTTCATCCAACCTCATTAACGTTGAATGAAGTAAGTAATCTACTGAAGTGATCAAATATAGGTTATCACTACTCTAATTTTCCTGCATATGCAAATGTGGATTCAGCATCTTCTTAAAATGTGCAAAAGTTTGAATAAATGAATTAAGAGCAGCTATTATAGATATTTGTTAGACTATATTTAATAATTAATAAGGTTGAATTTTAATTTTAAAATTTTAATATTGATGATTTAAGTGATGTTATTAATAATTAATGAAAAAAAAATAACATTGATGATTTTAGAGATATTTATTAATATTTACTCAAAAACAATCTATATTGATGATTTTAGATATATATTATTAACACTTAATGAAAAAATTAATATTGATGATTTTAGAGATAGTACTAACATTTAATATTGATGACTTTAGATATAATGTTAATATTTAATTGAAAAAAAGGTAATATTGATGAATTTAGAGATATTATTAACATTGCATGAAAAAATTAATATTGATGATTTAAGATATATAATTAAAATTTAATATTGATGATTCTAGAGATATTATTATTATTTAATGAAAAAATTTAATATTGATGATTTTTGAGATATTATTATTATTTAATGAAAAGAAAATTATAGTGATGATTTAGAGATATTACTAACATTTAATGACAAAAAATTAATATTGTTTATTTTAGAGATATTATAAATTTGTAATGAAAAAAAAATTATACTAATGATCTTAGAGATTTAGCATTTACTGGGAAAAATATTCAAAATAATTCTTTAATATATATTAGAAGAGTTATAGCCACAGATTTTCCCGAAATGGATTTGCACATGTTAAAAATATATATTTAATTAGCAAAGAAATTTTTAACAAATTTGTTAATAACTATAATTTACAATTCACACATTGATTTTATATATAATTTAATTATATTAGTTGTATATCCATTGTTTTTTTATCGAATATTACAAGATTTCGTCTATTTGTTTTTTCGATAAATAAACATTACTACAAAATCTTTATAATTATATTCATTTGATAAAAAATGGCATTTAAATAAATGATTTTAGTAATATTGAAGTTTTATGTAATTAGCTTATTTATATTAAATTAAAAATCATTTTTTATTGTATATAAATATGCAAGGCAAATATTTTCTCCTTTTTTATTACCTAAATCCAAAATACTAAAATTAATATCATCGTCATGATTAGGAAGCAAAATTAATTCCTCGGGGTAAATATTAATTAAAAACTCAATATTACTCAAAAGAACATCTATAAGTTTAAAATTGTTATTGGAGATATCATGGAAATCAAAAGTCGCAAGAGAATTAATTCGATTTTCTTTAATAAATTCTAAAATAGGTTGATTATTAGTGATAATGGAAGAAAATTTTTCTTTAATAATATTATTAGTAATTTTATTTAAGTAGTTAGAGAAAATACTGCCAGGTTTAGAGAGGTATTAGACCCACAATTGATTGTTCTAAATTTAATAGAAGTTTTATGAAATTTTGGACTGATAATTAAGTATGGAAATTGCATAGTAATAATTTTAATTTTTTACCTTTTATATAAAGCTTTTTTTAACGATAATATTATTATTTCAATTACTATTCTTAACACTGTTACTATTTCTTTAACTGTTACTATTATTTAAAAGTTCAACGTGGAATTTTTTACAGAAGATTACATAATTCGAGTTAGCTTTGTTTATGGGGGCAATTACAAAATTTTATTGTAATCGCTTACTTGATTGATCAATTTCAGAAAATTTTGATAAATTTTTACTGTTATTTAGATTTTCCTTATTTTTGAAAATTAAGTTTTTTATTTTTAATAAGAGCCCCCATATAACAACACATTTCCATTCTGTTAAAATATATAAAGATAAAGATAATGAATTTGATATTTTTAAAAATAAAATTATTGAGATCATAAAGAAAGTATTTTAGAAATTTATTAATTGATGCATGGTAAATGAGTCTAAATTTTGAGTCTTCTAACATTGACTTTCTTTGTTCTATGTTTATGCTATACTATACTATAATATTTCAATTACAAGAAAATAATATGTGCATTGTGTTCATCAACAAATTCAAAATATTTCTCTACTTTTCAGTTACATTTATAATCGAATATAATAAATTTTCCGAACGTTTTACTTAAATGATTATGAAATTAGTTCTACCAAGAGTTTTGCTACATTTATAGCTTTTAATTATACTAAAATCTTTTAAAGAAAAAAAAAAATTTCTTAATTTTCAAAAAGTTTAAGAAATTTAAGCATTTTGAAAATAGGGTTTCGAAAACTAGTAAAATATAAGTTATCTAGTTTTTATTTTTATTTGTACATAGTCTAAAACTGAGATTTCATAGAAAACACAAAATCACTCTTCCGTACTTTTTTATACTCTAAATTATTTTGACTTAAAAAACTCCATTTTAATCGTTAATTCACTTTTTTAAAATACAAAACACGAACTGTTTTTGAGTGAAATATTATTGAGTGAAATATTATTATTGTTCCTTTAAAAAAAAACAAAGCCTTCAAATATGCAATAGGAGGTAAAAATTTAAAAAAAGAAAAAATTCTCTAGAATTTTGATAATTAACTTCAAAAAAATGTCAACAGTCTTTACTGGCCAAGAAAACCTTGTTTTTAAAATAACCATTATCAGCGACCTCAACACATTGAAATACAGCAAAAAACATTTTTTATAGCTTTTAAAACAACAGTGCAAACTGTAAATAAGATTTAACTCATTTTAAGTCTTAATTAGAATTAAACTTCGTTTGCTAAGTATTTAGAAGACAGCCGTAATTTTAACCTTTTACCGTTTTTAATAAATTTTTCAAAGCGTCATTCATTTTTAAGACAGCTCTGGTACCGGTGATTATTTAATTATTATAATCAAATAAGTGTTCCATTGACAAATCTTCATCTAACTAAACATGACACTCATGTTAATTTAAAAATGCAATTACAGTCCCTGTCAAAATTATTAGACGCACTGTGAGATTTTATGTAAAATCTTAATTATCAGGTGATACTACTCTACAACTTAAGTGTTTTTATGCGGCTGAAACCGGTTTACACTTATTTACGTTTGTATATCAATTGGTTAACATTGTAATGCAATACGTTAAAAGTAAATACAAATAGAGAAGTATATAAAAAATCTCCTGAATAAACACCCATTACATGGATGTTTAAATATAAAAGTAATGCATACAAATTCGTGCAAAACATGTAACTATTAAAAAAGTACAGTGCGTCTAATAATTTGGTCTAATTATTATAATAAACTAATGCAATGCTTGAAATAATAAATAATTTATATTTATATTATAGTATATTGTTTATTTTATCCAATTGTCGAATTTATATTATATATCGTGTAATTTTATTAATTTATACACGAACGTAAACAAGTGCAAACCGGTTTTAGTCACATTAAAAACAATAAAGCTGTATAGCATCACCTGAAAATTACGATTTTACATAGAATCTTAAAGTGCGTCTAATAATTTGGTCTAATTATTATACTATACTAATATAATACCTGATGTAATAAATATTCTATATTTATATAATATATCGTCTAATTTATCCAATTGTCGAATTTATATTATATATCGTCTAATTTCATCGATTTATACACGAACGTAAACAAGTGCAATTTGGTTTCCACGGCGTAAAAACAATTAAGCTGCATAGTATATACTAATAATTAAGATTTTACTTAGAATCTTATAGTGCGTCTAATAATATGGCCAGGGACTGTATGCTTAGTTGGTTTAATTTTTAATAGTTTCTCAAAGTTATGGTTTTAAAAAAATTCAAGCCTTGTTCAAGCTACCTCTTCTGTTGTTAAAGAAAAAGCACTAAATTTACGCAAAACTTTTCGACGATAATACTTGAGATGCGTCCCCAGTAATGTCAGATAAAGAGTAATTGGAGTATAAAAGGGAGAAAAATCCCTCTCTCTTTTCCCGCAGGTAAGGGCTGTTACGAAAGAGATCTTCTTAAAAGGCTTACAAAATGTAGCCATAAAAATTTCCTTTCAGCGTCGATAATTCGACGCTCTTTCAAAAGGATTTCGACATCTTTTAAGTTGGGAATAATTAAGGTTTTGCAGGGAATTTTCTGAAAAGTCGAATTTTCCCAAAATAAATGTCGAACTGATTAGATTCGCATGAAATGATTCACAGTCTGATTCGAAAACTGTAGAAAGAGAGCCTTTTAATTGGATTAAAAAGGGCTTATCTATTTAAACAAAATTTCGAATCGAACAGATTGTACCTAATGAAACAGTATTTAAGTATGTATGGCTTTCAATTACATTGCAATGCAAAACTTAATGAGATTGTCAGCGTGTGTGTCCCTCTTGTAAATCAACAACCGTTTGTTCTAGAGTCCTGAAATTTAACTGACAGTAGGTAAAACGGGTAGCCCACGATCCTAAATACCACTCAAAAATTGCAACTAGATCCTTCAGGACAAATATTTAAAAAATGGAATTTTTCATTGTCTTTCAATTACCGCCATTCGTTTAGCTGAGAACGATTTTAAAGATGTTTGCTTGCTTAAAGCTCTCGTAAATCGAAAAAGAAGTTTACATTCACATTGGTTTCTTACTAGCGCCATTCATATAGCTGAAAACGATTTTAAAGATGTTTGCTTGCTTATAGCTCTCATAAATCAAAAAAGAAGTTTATATTCTCATTCCTAGGTATTTAATTATTCTTTATTCGCTTTGTCAAATAAACTCAATGATCAACGGGACTGTGGTAGCATAATGGAACTACATCACCAAATTAGTATTCCTTAAGTAATATGAATCTAAGAATTCATTTTCTAGAGTAACGCTTTTAAGACTATTTCTGTAAAATAAAAATCAACGTTGCTTGAAATAAGAGAAATAAATTATGCACAAAAAAGCAAAATGGTACTAAATCATTTAGGGGAAATGTAAAATTTCGCTATGCTAATATTGACGCCACTGATGCTTGAGTAATTTTGATAAATAATACGAATTGGAATTTTAAATAAATACAAGCTCTGTATTACAGAAGAAAAATTGATGGGGAAAAGGGTAATTTATTTAGGAGAAACGTAGTAAATCAACACACTATTAATGCGTATAATGATTAATTAATTTGGTAAATGGTACTAACTGTAAGAAATGAAACTGTGTACTTTTTTGTACATGATCATTTGAGAAATGACACTAATTCGCTCAGGAGAAAAAGTTAAAACTCGTCACACTCTTTTTGATGCCAGTGATGCTTTATTAGCTTTGGTAATATGTAATAATTAAAATAAAAGTTTAAGCGATGTTCTAAAAAGCAAAAGTAAAAGAGAAATTTTACTTTTTTGTTTAGGGGGAACATAATTAAAAGTTGCCATACTATTATTGACGACAATTGTGCTTAAATATTTCTGGAAAGAAGATAATTTTAGTACTATAGTATTTGGGGCAACTTTTATCAGTACCAAATACACTAATATAGATTAAATTAGTATAGTTGGTGCCTGTTAAAACTGTATTAATATTGCGCTATTTTTATCGAGATAATGTAGTAATAGATGTTCTATGTTTCTAATAGATGGTTTCCGAAATGGATAAATACCATCAAAATTCCCTTAGTTGTGGTAAATTATGAACATGTGTTGGTCTCGAGCAATAATATCATTTCGAAAGATGTTAAATGCAGTTTATCGTTATTTTAAGAGAATGAACTACTCAATACGTATTTTGCTTAATCTAATAACGTAAAGACATCAGCAAGAACA
Source organism: Parasteatoda lunata (assembly GCA_949128135.1). Lineage (NCBI taxonomy): Eukaryota > Metazoa > Arthropoda > Arachnida > Araneae > Theridiidae > Parasteatoda > Parasteatoda lunata. The sequence goes on from OX421975.1 coordinate 2,338,895, forward strand.
AAGAATATTAATAAATAAAAAAATATTCGTCATAATTTAACTTTACTAATTGTGTTGGTACACATATTTAAGTTTTTTTTAAATTTATTAATTTTTTTAATGATTTTTTAGGGTTCTTTAATACTGATTAATTGATAGTTTAATTTTTTTCCTGTACGGAAAACGGGTATTTAGCTACATATCGAAAAAGATCCATGCGTATTAGGTTATCATGAGAGGGAGCTTACTATCATAGCATTATTTAAAATATATTTTCCTGTGATTTGGGTACTCGCTCTTCAAGAAGAAAATCAAGGATACCCACACATAGATCTAGGACGTCAGCTGATAATTGATAAGCAAAATGAAGTGTTAAAGTTGAGCTACGTTTCACCACGTAGGTTAGAATGTTAATTAATGTGGAGTTAATTAAAATACAGTGCTGTATCACACATCAAATTTATTGAATACAATTCTTTCACGTCCATGTCTTTAACATGACTTAAATTTATTTTATTGTAACTGTGGTATATTATTGATTTCTGTACATTTATGTTAAAATGTTTGTGTAACTTTACCTCGCATAATTAGCTTGTTTATGTTTCACATGACTTCATTCCTTGTCTTTGTGTTTACTAAGAAATATATAGAGAAATAATTGAAATCTTTGTGTAAGAATATATAATGTGTTGCTTAACGGAATTGATACTTGACGAGTTTGCTTTACTCGAAATAGAATGAAAAGAACAGTCGCTAAAGTAAACAAATGCTACGTTTCAACAACCAATCAGGATCGAGATACCCACACTACGTCACTAGCTAAAAGTATTTCGTTGCTACATTATTATGCCATCTTCTGATTTTACAATATTATGCAAAAATTTATGATATAAATATAGTTACCGATTTATAATTATCCAACAGTTCATACGTTTTGTGTTCAATACTACTGTGTTTATTTACCGTATAGAGTTAAAATAATGATTAGAAATATTTATTTAAAATTAAATATAATATTAAAAATTAACTTTGCACGTGATTGCAAAATAATTTTTTTGGCAAAAAAAAGGGAAAAAATACTTGACGATATTTCATTCTAACCAAAAAATTAACTAAGAATTTCACCAATTTCATGGATGAAATTTCAGTGGTAACGCAGAAATATCACTATTTTTATCACTTGAATTATATTGAGCATTCTTTTTAATTCAAAAAGAATTTTCCGAAAACTATCAGAACTTTCGAAGAATACAAAACTGACGTTAAGATATTCATTACCTCTTCTTAAAACACCATATTGCAGAATAAAAACAACCACCCATTTCAAAAAAGAACGTACCTCTCTTCATCAGGTACTTAATTGACAACTAGAGAAGACGGAATGTAAAGGAGATAATTTAGGCAGATAAGGACAATGATTCGACATATACAGAAATGGAGGGAGGCGAACATGAGGGAAATAGAAATGTTTCATGCTCTTGATAAAAGTTTAAATTCATTTTTAATTTTTTTAACCATTGACAAAATGGGTCTTGTTTTGGATTTGATGGCGTGCGCACTTTATTTAGACGTCATCGCACTCTTCGACTGTGTTCAAAAGTAAACAGTGCGATTGCGTTGTCAATGAATGCGTTGCTATGGCGACCGCTGCTGTTTGATAATTTTTCACCAGCAGTCATTTTTAATGTACTTACATAATAATAATTTAAAGCATTTATATATTCTTTTTATTATTAACTTATAATTGTTTGGACGGTGATTTTAATATAAATCTGAGTAATGAAGAAGGAAAAGTATTTTGTGAGGTCTTGAAACACGTATATAGCCAGTATTTAAAAACCGATCCGACTACAAACATCAATTGAGACCGTTTTTGCAACTCATAATTTGAAATGTTGTGACGTTTATTGGAGTCAAACCAGGAAAAAAAAAATCATTTGCCCATTGGCTAACTATAATCGTAATATAGCAAACACATTTTTGTATATCTTTAAAAAAAAAAGAAATTCATTTGCAATATTATCATTGTCAATAAATATAGCTAAATATTCAAAAAAAAAAAAAAATCAATACCAAGCTCTGAAATAAGGAAATTGTTTCTCGCGACCCAGGCAAATATGCCCATACGCTGAAATTTGATGTCTTGACAGAACCCAGCCCAGACCAAGCAATACGCAAGAACCCGAGTCACGCAAGATTAAAAGCACCATTGTTGCGATCGAGAATCCGACAGGGACCAAGGAGCAAGCTACTGGTCCAAACCCAAGTGGGCGGCAGTGCCAAACCCTCTGCAGACGTGGTAAAAAAAAAAGGGTCGACAGCAGGAAGACCGCCGCCAAACCTTGATCCATCGAGCAGTCCCAAGCCTGGAAAGTCTTAAACCACATACTTTATTTAAAAATCAATTACAAATTAAGAACAAAGTAAAACACAAAGCAATTTAGAAAAAAAAATTTCGCAGCAGATAAGCTCTGAAATAAAATGAATATTCGACAGTGGACAATTTCTTTGATTATTTTCTACATACATGATCTAGTCTATTGAAAAAAGCATTTCTGAAAGTTCGGAATAAGAGATTTAATATCAAAAATATATTCATGGGTTTGAAAGTCATCTAAAATCTTGTTAAAATCTCATTAGGGTCAAATAATGAGATCGCTTGAGTTGAAATTTAATACTCTGATCAATAATAGCGGGACCTCTACAACAAATTGTAAATATCAAAGTTTTTAAAAGTTCAGAAGAAATCTCGATGTAAAAAAATAACATAACAGAAACCCCACCGAAATTGCACTACAGTTTAGAAAACACGATTTATATTACTTTAAAGCTTCTTATTTACATTTTAATTATATTTACGACAGTAATAAAAATAAGGGAAAAGTTTTGTCAGAGCTAAACAATATTTTTTTTAAATTTTTTTTCTTAATTCTTTTAAATTCGTTTTGTAACTATTATAAACAAATTAAATGCGTTTGATAGTTTTTTAAGCATACATTTTTTTAAAAAAAAAATCGTGTTACTAACGTAACATGACGTGTCATGGATACATGAGTTAAAGTAGAGTTGAAAAGAAAATAAATGCTGTAAATAACAACTGAAGAAGTGAATATATTTGGGCGAGACCAAACGATTATATTTCTAATATTTTATTCGTTTTTATCCAGCACTGAACTCAATTTCATATCATTCAGGAAACATTGTTTTTAGGAAGGAAAGAATATTTGGATAATTTTTGGACAAGTAATTGTTTTAAATCTTAACAACACTGTTTGATGCTAATGAAACAAACATTCTTATCAGGCAACGAAAAAAATCCGAATGACATGAAGTATATAGTTTCATTTTTAATGAAATTAAGGACTAACAGCATAAAAGAAGTTATTTGTGCTTAATTTTTATTAAACATATTTAATGAAAATGACTTAAGACGAAGGTCAGAAAAGTGCTTATTTATTCATCGCTTTTTCTTTTCTTCTCAAATAATGATTGATATTATTTCTTGAAATCATCCTAAATATAATTTAAGCTAACAAAATGATCATAACACTTTAATTAAGTGTTTTAAAATTTAAAGAAATTTAACTTATAGTGGGAAATTAACTGCATTTCAAGTTATCGTATGCATTGAAAAATTATAAAATTACAGAAATAACAAAATAAATGAGATGAGTAATTTCTTCTATACATTTGAACAAACTTGTCATGTTTTTGAGTGTTCTAATTTCACTTGGTAAGTTTTCAGTTATTAGAAAAATAAAAATTCTTAATTAATTGTGATCAAGAAAATATTTTATTATATCACGTTGTTTTACATTTTTCGATTTTGTTCTTAAAATGGTAATCTTTCATAATGCTATTTTAAACCATTTTCATTCATTTTATACTAATGCAATTACAACACATGATATATCTAAGCAAGTGAAATATTTATTCTAAAATGGATGGATAAAATAGAAGTCATTTGTTTTACGAATGAAACAAAAAGAAAAAGCATATTATTTTAAGCTATTTTTCTGCAAGACATATTGTTTATGCTTAAGATATCATAGAGTTTCTTTAGTTAAATTTTTGTTTTTTCAAATTTGTTTGCACTTTTTTCAATAAATTTTTTTGTTTGTAGTTTTTTAAAGTCTCATTACAGTTTATTGTATATACGTTTTTCATTAAAATCTTTATAAACTTACACAAAACTACCAGAATCTGTACGACCAAAATCCGTACAATTGTATGACCAGATAAACTGGATAAACATAGTTAATTAACGAGTTGAAAGCGTAAAAAGAACAAATTTATTAAAAAAAAAGATACAGCAGGAGCAAAATATTAAATTAGAAAGCTTGTGTTTGAGTCACATACACCACGGCAACCTTCATTTATGAAAAGGTACCCCAACTTATAATCGAGTTAACATGTCTTATATACTAGTGAATCGGAGTTTTGTATACTAGTGAATCGGATTTTTGTAGTGGTAGATACACTACGCGCTCATGCTCAAAAGTCATTTTAACCCCTTGCTTCTCGCTCCCGTGAAAATGACGGATTGAGGTTTCGCCCTTTATTTTTCGCTCCCGTGATATTGACGGGCTGGAGTGTTCAGTAGTAGAATAAAACTAATTCATTTCTTTTGCCCGGAAACCATTTTATTTCTCAGTTTACACACCAGATGACAGCACCAGGGTATCTTTAAGCTAATAGTAGATAGTTAGTTTATTTTAAACTAGATGTCAGCAATAATCAAATACGTAATACAAATACAAAAGTCAAAAAATAGGCACTTTTATGAGCGTTTCCTTGAAAATTAACCGATCATTAGGGGGTTAAAGAAAGAAGAAAGCTTTGAAGCAGTCTGTTGAAATAGCAAAGAAAATACGAACTTTATAAAAACTGGCTACCATTGCTGATATTCTACAGAATGTCTCAATCTTAAAGCCACGCAAGTTGCTTCTAACTTCAGGAAAGGAAAATTTAAGAGTAAAAGAGACTTCACCAAAACGTCCCAATAAAAGAATGTCTATTATCACAAAACTTGCTAGCACTGGAATAATATATTGTCATGTCAATGCATCAGATACACTATAAAGAAGATGGTGGTTGATTTCTATGAGAGAAGTAACATGTCGCTCCAGGGAAGAAAACAATACATTAACTATGAGTTAAAGCGAAACACTCATCAACCACTTAAAAACGAACATTTAAATAAAGGAATTTCCTCGGCATAAGTCACGAAAAGTTATATTATCGTCTCATGAACTTGTTAATGTATGCTTTATATCATGCACAGATATTGAATGCCTATTTTCAGCCATAAATTAAATGGTGCCAGTTTTTTTTTCCCCTTAAATCTAAAAGAACTGATAGAGAAACTTGTGCGTACTCAAGAAAATAAAAGCTGCTCTTTAAGGCTATGTAAACTAGAAAGAAAAAAAAAAAGCTATTTCGAGAAAAAAAAAAGCTAAAAAGTGAGTGGAATGTGCGAGTATGTCTACGATCAAAATAACAGAATTGAGAATAGTTTTAAAAAAAAAAACTGTTAAAGAAGGCACAGTTATTGTGGCAATTGAGTCTGCAAGGAAAAATTCATTGAACAAATCATCTTCGCTTTCAAGAATTCTAAAGTCAGATAACAGGGTGCGTAGCCAAATTATTCAACAAAAATTAAGCACTTTTCAAGCACTCAAAAATTATTTTTAAGCACTTTAAAAAATATCATAACTAGGCAAGGTTGGAAAGGTTTTGAAAATTGGTGGTTTTATCTTGTTTTAACCGTCATGTCAAAAAACACCTTTTGGCATTGTTTTTGACAATAGTCAAAAATCATTAAATTTTGAATCATGTAAAACTAATGGCGTTTTCATACGCTACGGATTGACAATGAGCCGAAACAGATTAGGATTGAATTCATTGTGAAAACGTTGAATAGATAAATGTGAACTGTGTCTTTTGCATAATTCGAAGCGAAAAACAACATAGTAAAGGAAAAATCTCAATTTGAAAAAGGGAAAATGAAGCATTTTTTAAAAACACTCAATGAAAAAAGCACCTTTAAGGGCTTTTAAAAAACAAAAATCAAAAATAAGCACCTTTAAGCACTTTTTGAAAACGCTACGCACCCTGGATAAGATACCTACTGAAAAACTAAACAAATGGATTGAAAACAAACATACACGCAGGGGTTGCATAGTAGGAATATATCATATGCAATGATATGAAACAATCTGTGCATATATTTAATTCAATTAAATTTCTGTGCAGATATTTAGTTCAACCGATTTAAAAACAAAATAATTCCTAATCTTCAGTAGGTTGATCTTTTTTTTTTCTGGTGAAGCATTTTAAACAATGTTGCTGAGGCATAACACGCTGAAAAGAAAATTACCGGTACTTGTCCATAAAAAAGTGATGTAGGACATACCGAGCAAATTTATAAGGGACAGTGGCACTGAACCTTAGAAACTTCAGAATTGAGAAAACCGGCATGTGTATACACGGCAATGACAGCTAGACCCAGTATATATTTCGGACTTTGGACATTTTCAAAAGTGATCATGTGATTGTCAGCATTCACAGATGAAAGTCAACAACCGCCGATTGCGGTCATTCAGAGTAGCATGCACATATATATTTATATATATATATATACATACATATATATATATATATATATATATATATATATATATATATATATATATATATATATATATATATATATATATATATATATATATATATATATATATATATATATATATATATATATATATATATATAGGATTATTAATATCTAAAAATAGATTATAAACCCCTTAAATATCAAATAAATAAATGTAGGGTTTTCTTATTCAGCCGGTTCTCATAACCGACCCTGCATTAAAAATGGTGATAAAAATCTTTCCGTCTCTTCAATAGACCTTTTATAGAACGCGAGACAAGCATCTGTTCAAAAACCGGGAACTTAAAAACATGAATAAAACATTTGGATTACAAATCGATTTTAAAGATGTCTTTCTTCATTTTTATTTCCAGCATGTTAACTACCTCATTAGAGATCTCTATTCATGTTCTACTCTTTTCAAACATTTTCGGATCAGTTTTTTTATTTTTACTTCCTACTCCAAACTTCTTCGTTTGGTATTCCCCAATTCACATCTTTCAATTCTGTTCTTTTTTTCCATTTCCTAAAGATTAAAGAAGTTATTTTACCCCATTCTAAGATTCTTTCATTTTTTTAAAGGTTATCTACTTAAACTTTTTGGGTTTATATTATTCCAATTTTGCAGTTGAAAACTGAAGTACTTAAAATAAAATAATTTACGATTTTCAGATTAGCCGAAAACTTTTTCAGATCCGAATCTAAAAACATAGAACACTTCCTTTTAAGAGTACAGGCAAGAGGGATAAATCGATGTTATAGAAAATTATTATTTCCTCATTTTTAATTTGCTTGAAAAATTATTTAAATGTTTGCTTTATTTTATTATTTTCTGCTTTTTTTTAGCTTGTTAATAAATGAAAGAGGTTAAAACTTGTGTTTAACTATAAATAGCTTTTGAACATAATTAAACTAATTTATTAAAACTTGTTTTATTATCTATTACCGAGCTCCATTTGAAGTTTGAGCACATTAGCTCGTAAGAAAGTAGTTAAAATTTTAACTGATGACGATATCCCTGAGATTGTAATATGGCAATATTATAGTCAAAGTTCTTGTGGGCGAGGAGTAATGACAACCTTCATCTATGAAAAAGTACCTCAACATAGTATCGAGTTAACATGTCTTATATACTAGTGAATTGGAATTGTATTTTGGTAGTTGTAGATACACTACAATTCTCTTATATAGTTCTATTGTATTTCCAAAACCGTTTGTGCTAGGGTTCTGAAATTTGTCCATCGACGGTAAGGACCCCAATCCTAAAAACATAGTAGAAAATTCAATTTGGTTTCGACAGGAGGATTTTCTGCAACAGTTAGCTTGACTGTATATCACCAAGTGCAACACCAAATTCTTTTGATTTCATTTTCTTTATAAACATTTAAGAGTTTTATAATAGGCGAACGATGTTGGTGGTTTCATCGATGTCACAAGTTTTTAATTCAAATACTGAGCAAATCAGAACGACAATTTTAAGAAACATCTATGAATTCATCTACAAATTTTAAAATATTTTCTCATGTCATTCATTTGACAGCTTAAAACGATTCTGCTAGCCACATCATTAGCCCAATTTGGTGTAAGTATTATTAAAAAGAAATGAAAAAAATCAAAAATCTAAAAACCAATCAGCCTCAAGGAATACTATGCATCGATATAATAGTTAGAATTTAAATAATTGGTTTAATTAATAGTCATTTTGCAAATAAATGAATTAAGCATTCAAAACTTGTTTAAAAGAAATTCTTAGAATAAAATATTGAAAATAACTTTTTTTCTGTCCGCAGTATGCTTTGAAGAATATAAAACTACATTAACATAAAATCCAAAAAAATTTTTAAAATTTCAAATTTACTAATGAATTGTTTTTTTTTCTAAATAAATAATTTAGATTTATGTGAGCTCTACACATTTAAGTGAACCATAGTTCTGTAATTAAAATATATGCCTAAATGAAACGATATATGGGTGATTCTCACGAAATATGACAATCGACTGTCACTTGCTCCAAGATCTAATACTATAATACTAAAAGAACTCTTTTTTTAAAAAACAATTTATAAATAGCATTGCTGTTAGCATTTTAAAATAACTTTGCACTAGCATTGACTGTTTTGTATAGTTAAAAAATTTAATTGAACTTCAAAATGTCATTTTCCTGGCATGTCCCAAACAATGTTTCCAATAATAACTAGCTTTAAAACTTCCTATAAATTTTTCAATATCTAATTTTTTTAATCTCAACCGGTGTAAGCATTTCTAGAATATACGCAGAAGGCATTATTTACAAAATCTTCGTTTAAATTAATTTTTTTCTGTCAATAATTTGTTTGTCCCAAGAAAATCTGTCATTTTCCTGGCTACTTTTATTTAGTGGTTTATAACCAATATAGATAGAACCAGCTATTAATATCTTATGTTAATAGATTGATTAGATACCCTCCTATATGAACATGTCTTGTTGCATGAATAAAGAACCAATTTTCTGGTTCAAAATCTATTTCAAAAAATTTTTCAAGGTGAGTAGGTTTTTGTGTTGTCATTTTCCTGGCTTCTTAAAACCATTAATAACATAAACTACATAGATTTATCTGAGTTATTTTAAGAAATCCTGTTGTTTTCTACAGAATATAAACGTCTTGGGACAAAATATTAAATTAAAGTAAAGTTATATGCTATAAAATGGCGAATTGCTCATTATCCTGGCTGTCATGTTCCTGGCTTATGAATGCCAGAACATTGAAGTGTTACCAGAAATTTTTTTTAACTGCTAATACTGTAAGGAAGGAAAGCCAATATTAATCCAATACCAAGTTTATGTATGATTGTAATATGTTTGGATGTAATCTAAGTTATTTATTTATTTAATGATTGATTATTATCCACAATTTTATTCTATACATATCAGCAACAAAATTTTTTTTTACTCTTTCTACAGTGGATAAAAAGAATTAATTTAAGCAATTTATGGTCCATCTAACATAAAGGCTTAGGTTGAGTTACTTACTATTAACTTAAAATGACTGTTTTTAAACTTCTAAGCTAATATGTCATTTTCCTGGCATTCAAGATTTGGTGAATTTCTATTTTATTATTTTTTTCCCGAGCAAATGTCAATAAACTACACTGCTGTCTGTAAGATATTAATAAGTGTAACTAAAGAATTATACAAAAATTTTTTTATATTATTTTGACGACGTTAAATTTAAAGAAATTTTTTGGTCCGAATTGTCATATTTCGTGAAAATCACCCATATACTCTCGATATCTTTTAGTTAAAGGGGCGCTAAACAAATTACGAGATAGAGAATTTTCGAGATAAAAAGTTCAGAACTAAATATGTTCTAAAATATTACTCTAAAAAGTAGAGTCATGAAACATAACTACCATTTATGACTATAAGTTTAAATATAACAATGATAATTTTATTTTTAAAAGTAAGACAAAAATAATTACCCATTAAATCGAAAGAAATTGGTTTAGAATAAACTTACTTTGTGATTTTGACGAAAAAATTCAATTTCCATATCGAATAAAAATTCGTAATAACATGGTTTTGAGAAGAAAGTCTTCGACATAGGAATTCAATTTAACATTGGATATATAATGCAAATATTGGCAAAGCAAGGTTTTGGCAAAGTATTGATTGTTTTGTATTTCTATAATTAAACTCATACAATTGCTATAATTTTTTTATAACCGTCGTTGAACATCAGACGCAATTTTGGGTTTACGACTACTTATGTTAACTCCGTAGCCTTGTAACTCTTAAACCAATCCAAAAGGCAAGGAAACTCCTGGATCAGTATCGCCAGAGGTATTGATTTGTTATGGGAGCATGAAGGACTTAGCGACTCGACAGATTTAACGTGCATCAGTTACCATTTACTGCTCGGGGAGTCTTCGGCCGGCGGGGATCGAACCCAGGAACTCTTGGACATGGGCCCAGGCTATTCCGGTCCTAAAACTTGTGTTTAACGATGAATAGCTTTCGAAAATAATTAAACTAATTGGTTAAAACTTGTTTTACTATCCATTTACGAACTCGATTTGAGGTTTAAGTTTATAATACGGCAACATTATAGTCTAAGTTCTCTTATAGAGTTCTCTTGTATCTCCAAAACCATTTGTGCTAGGGTTCTGAAATTTTCCCAGCAGTGGCAAGGACTCCAATCCTAAAAACATGGCAGAAGGTTCCATTTGGCCAATCGGGTGCAGGATTTTCTACGACAGTTGACTTGGCTAAATACCGCCAAGTGCGACATAACAAGGTTTTCGAGACATCAAAGTTCGATATATCGAGAGCGGACTTTATTTCTATGATCAAAATTACTATCCAATAGCTATAATGCGGCGTATTACTTGCCACGATCGACTAATGTGTGTTTCCAAAAGAAAACAATCATTCAAAGTTATCTAGTAACACGAAAGAATGACGGATGCGTAGAATCCCTCCGAGGGAAATATTATGTAACAATCTTAATAAAACGGAAATGATATTTTTCCCTTTGGGGAATAAGTAAGAGGGAAGAAACAAAAGCATTGACGAGAGAAATGTGGTTCTTCTGATTCGATCTAAATTAGAATAAATATATCGATCGGGGAAGAAAGAGAAATGAGAAAAATGGAATTGGATCACAAGTATTCCAATCGAAATGCCCTCTTACAAATTTATGAATTCTTTTATTTTAAAATGACCCTGTTTTTCGATTTAAGGCAAAATATTCACTTTAAAATGTTAATCTTATCTTAAATCTCGAAGTAGGGAAAACAATTAAATGGCATATTCTATATAGTTATCTTTTCTAAAAGAGAAAATTCCGTGATTTTAAAATTGCTTGTTTAATAACTACTTTGAACCATTTTTCATTACATCCTTGATACATTATTTATTGCATTATTTTTAGATTCGAAGATAATTATTGTTCAGAGAATTTGTTTTTTGAAACCATTTATAAAAATCTCTTAATAATTTTTAGTTCATTTGTTTGCTCTCTACAAAAATAATAATTTAAATGTTACCTTTTACTGTGACATCGGGACATTTATTGTTGAGATTTTAAAATGTTCAAATTGTAAATGTTACTGTGAATGTTCGAAATGGGTGAATGTTGACAATCACATAGTTGCTTTCACAAATGTCCGAAATATATACTAGGTCTAGTTAAGTAACACTGTTACTTATACATTTGCCCGGTATACCCTACACTGATGTCTTTTAAGGTTCAGTGCCACTGCCAGGTATACATTTGCCCAATATATCCTACACTGATGTTTTTTAAGGTGCCTGTATGCATTGTACTCCGATCACTGATGTTTCTTCTCAGCAAATATTAAAATGTCGATCAACGAGTAAATCTTCGTTTTTCATTTCCTTGAGTTATTAAAGCATTTAAAAAAAGGTCATTTTAAATAGGGAAAATTTTGCAAAACCAAATGTATCAAATTCTTATATATCATGCGGGGATAACTATATAGGGTGTCCCAAATATGACCGACGAATTGCAGAAACAGTCAACAAAAATAGATTTGTTGTATTGCATTAGTTATAAAATTTGTCAATAGATAGCGTCTATATTAGATGTCAATAGAAACTTAAAGAAAAACATTGTTTTTAAAATAAACACCATTTGCTGCAATAATGAGGCGTTGTATAAAAAAAGGTAACAATAGGCCTCATTCAAATATTTCAGTAGAATTGGTCTTTAATACAGCATGAAGAAACTATTATATATTTTTAAAGTAATCAGCGCCATCTCTTGGCAAGTTTTATAACTAATTTCAAAACTTGCTGAGATTAAAACCACAGGCAGAATGCAGTAAGAAATTTTCCTTTACAAACATTTTTTTTTTTTTTTTTTTTTGTATATTTCAATCCTGAATTATATGTAGATTCGAAATTAAAAAAATAGAAAAATACGCAATTTTTAAAGCTAGTTTTATAAATAAAAATAAAAAATCGAGGGAGTTGATTCAAGAGATTATGCAATATAAAAAATAATTGTTCAAAGATTACAGTTCCTGTTTTAGGCCAAATAAATATTTTTTACATTAACTCTGAATTGAATTTCTAATCAGCTATTCTCAGAGGTTCTCCCAAAAGATTAACTCAATTGGAGATTTCTGCAGAGCAATTTTAATCTATTAAAGTTTTTTATTAACGGTTATTGACATATGAAATATTTTGAAAGTGTATAATTATTCCTTTTGAGATTTTTCATTATGTTTTTATGATAACTTTTAAGTCAGTAAATAAGTTTAAAAAAAATAATAAACTGAAAAATTTCATTAAAAAAAACTAGCGATCAACTAAATAGTTTGTTCATTGATTTGGTGAATGGTGCCTATATGTCCCATTTTATTTCTTTATTAAAATATAAATTTTTATACACGAAATTTTGTGTGTGTCTTAATGAATGTAATGTAAGCATATTTCAACGAAAAATAATACCAATGCGAGGGTGTGGCGTAATCAACAATGTCAACCTTCATCTATAAAAAAGTATCCCATCATAGAATCGAGTTAACATGTCTTATATGCTAGTGAATTGGGATTGTATTTTTGTAGTGGTAGACACACTACAGTACACACCACCAGAATTCGATGAATCACTAATTGATTCATTTCTGTTTTGTCAGAAGCGGGAAGAGCTGCATTAAGATCACCGTACCTTTGCTGATCGTGAGAACTGTATTAAGTTCACGGTCGTTGTCGCTCCCGTGTTGCCATTAGAAGTCGAGTGCTTGCATCAGGCTGACGTTGTTTGTTTGATCGAGACTGAGTAGCAACATCTCGAGGAGATAGATAATGTCGCAGTCACAAGTAGCAAGTCAACTGTTCAATGTTGAAAATCCATCAAAATAGGCGTGTTCAAGTCAAGGTGGGAGTTTCTGTCAAGGTTCACATCACGTCCGAAGGTCACCAATGTGGGAGCGAAGAGAAATGGACAATGTCCTTCATCTATAAAAATGTACCCCATCATAGAATCGAGTTAACATGTCTTATTTACTAGTGAATTGAAATTGTATTTTTGTAGTGGTAGACAAACTACAACCACATTTTATAAAATAGATGCGCTTGTGCTAAAAGACCGCACATGAAATACTCACACAACTTTATAATGGGTCGAGCTAAGTGTTCGTTACCTATCTGGAAGGATAATTGCTCAAAGATTAATTAAATTAATACGCTAACTCAGTATGCAATAATCTATTAAATAGATGCTATTAGGTTTTGCGTACTGAGTTTTAAAAAAAAAATTAAAAAAACATTTTTTATTTAAAATCAGAAGTTTACTCGGGGTGAAATAAATCTCAATGCAAATACTCTCCTGGATGAATTCGCTCTCCAAGAATTGGTTCGTAATGAAATCACTTCTCTGGCAGAAATGCGGCGGCAACAGTTGTCAGAAGAACTTTTATTGATTTTGCAACAGTTAGATCAACGCCCCAAAACATTTAACTCTCCCCCCTTCGCCCCCCTAAAGCGTTGGAAAAAGGAATTCGAACAGTTCCGGTTCTCTCTCTTATTAATTGATATCGACTGTTCCTTAAGTACATCGTTGTCTGACTCCGCCCCTTCAATTAAAAGCAGATAATCGGGTTAATTGTTTGGAATCGGGATACTTTTCCGTCCATAAATCGGGTTATTTGTTTGGAAAAGCATTCGTTCCATTCATTATTTATTGAGAGGGAAAGAAGTAAAGGTTGGCAATTTAAATTACTTGGCTTCATTAGTTTTTCGAAAGTGACTTAATTGAAAAATTTAACTCTTTGCGTATTTAAGACTATTTTTCAATTCCTACTATTAATTCACGCTCTTTCTATACCTTGTTCAAATGTTCAGTCGTTAATAAGATACTTTTTATTCATCCACTCAAGTTCGAATACATTTTTTTTTAACTTCGATTGGTTAAGAGTTAATCATTGTTTTAAATTTTTCTATAAGCGATTCAGTTTTTCAAACATTTTAAAGATAACATCAGCGATATTTTTTAACTTATGTATTTCTGTTTGGACAAAAAAAATAGTTTATTACGCACATTTAAATATTTAATTATTTTACATTCGCTGTGACAAATAAATTCAATAAAAAACATGACGTGGTAGCACGTGTGATCCACGTCACCCAATTTATACTTTTATAGTTGTCTGATACCACGCGTCTTCTTTTTTTTTTCAATTCTTACTATTAGCTCACACACTCTCCTTATATATATATTTTTTATATATATTCTTCTTATATATATCTTGTTCAAATTTTCAATCGTTAATAAAATACTCTTTTTTCATTCATCCATTCAAATGCATTTTTTCTTCAACTTGTAGTAGAGGAGACTTGATGTTGATATAGTTATTTCAAATATTAATTAATTCATTAATTTTAGTTTTACATTTGTGAAAAAAATTGTAATTATTTAATAAAAAGTAAGTAAAATAAAAAATTTCTTTGTTGACCTAACTAGGAATAAACTTTAAAAAATTTTGTTTTTATATTACTTGTTTAAGAATTCGCTTTTTTTTTATTCATTATTATTATTATAATAAAACAAAAGTTATTAAAATAAAACATTCCTAAACATATTATTAAAATTTTATTTTATTAATTTTTCTTCCTCTCTTTACATTAATCTTTTGGAATTAATCTTTACATTAATCATTTACATCATAAATTACCTCTTTACATCTATTATTTACCATATTTTCCTTTCTTTTCTTTTTATCCTTTTGGTCTTTATTGTACCGTTTATATATATATATATATATATATATATATATATATATATATATATATATATATATATATATATATATATATATATATATATATATATATATATATATATATATATATATATATGTATGTATATATATATATATATATATATATATATATGTATGTATGTGTGTGTGTGTGTGCGTGCGTGTGTGTAAAATGATGCAGTCGGACCGAGCAGAAAATAGACACAGGATTTTAATGAAATCAAAAGAATTTCATTAGATCATTCTTTGTTGAGTGGCGAGCGAAAAGTGGTGTTAACTCCATTCACTATCAGTCTTTCTGGTAGGGAAAATCTTGCAAAAAATCCGAAAATGTCACTATTTAAGGAATAGAGGGAAATCTTAGAAACCCACGAAGATTAAAGGGGAAAATATCTTTATTTAAATTTATTCATATTTGGGCCAAAAATAGATTTAGAAACAGGACGTGGCTTTTTAAAAGTATGATAAAGTGTTTTCATTTAAATAATTAATTAGGATTAAGTTTTGTAGTGAAGAACTAACATAAAAAGATTAATAGAAGCTTTTTATATTACATCCCTCCTCGCCGAAAAGTTTTAACTAATATCTAAAAAATTTTACAGATTATTCCTTTGCGAAACTTTCCCTATGATGACACAATAACATGAAAAAAAAATAATATTTGTGATATCAATAAGATATAAAGTAACATGAATCATAAAAAGTACACATTTGTACACAATGTAAAAAAATTTTCATAAAGTGTTCAAGGAAGAAAAAAATTTGAAGTAGCGCTACCATCCAATTGAAGTGTTAAATCTTCATTTTCAATAGTTTTTGTGATTTAAGTTTTTTCAGTCCCTTGAAGATCACAATAAATAAAGTTATTCCTCATAGTAACACAATTAAACTAAACTTTTCACTTAGGATAAGAAAATCTAAAAAAATTTTCTTAAAAATGTAAATATTCAAAAACATGAAAGATTAAAAAAAAATAAATAAATAAATAAAAAAATATGAGAATACAAAGTGGTATGAGATATAAAAATACAAATTGACACTTCAATTGGAAAAATTTTCAATCTGAAATTTGTATTCAGGATTGTACACTTTGAAAATAAAATGTAAAAAAAATTTTGACACAATGGTCGTTATTCTGAAGTTTATGACTTCAGTACTTTTATTTTCAATGAGAATAAAATATGACACTGGTAAGACTGATGTTACTCTTACCTTTTAGGGTTCAATTCTTATTGTCTCCTTATCTTATTTTTTTTTAGTAAAAATATCTGAAAAATCTTATAAAATTTCCTGAACTTGGGAATTTTTTTCATTATCTTGAATTTGCATAATTCCTCAACATGATTTTGACAATGTTAGCCACCATTATCACATTTAGTCTCAATAACATTTGAAAATTCAAGATTATTTTCAGTTTTGCTATTTAAATCTTTACTTTTAATCATATTTTTTGTTTTATTTTTCCTTAAATTCACTTTGTTTACATTTCTACTTGTGTTTATTCTCACGTCCAAAATTTTATTTTCTTTAACAATTTCCTTTTGTTAATTATTATTTTATTTAACATTCTTTCTTTTATTTTTGCATTCCTTATTTTTATCTTTATTCTCATTATTGGTATTTTTATTGCAATCATTAACCTGGATTTCAGGAGAAATGTGTAAAGACAAGTTGCTTTTATAATCCGAAAAAGTGATCAGTTTTCTCCGATTTTGCATTACAATTCGTTTAACACAATCAATCACAAATTTAAACCCATTACATTCCAAACCCAATATGGCATAAGGTATATCAGTATTTAAAATTCCACTGACCTAGCTATATCTCCAAATTTTAAATTTAAAGTACAAGCGTGGTTAAGTTGCAAAATACTTTTTGTTTGTTTTACATTTACAAAGTTTCTTCTTTCTTTTTGGACATTAAGTTTTTCAAAAAGTTTAGTTGGGATGATATTTAGAGTACTATCTGTATCAATATTTAACAAGATAGTTTTATTTGTCATAGTCGGGTATTTGTCACTTTTATAGTTTTCATCATTATTCTGTATCCGGATACTATTAATTGTCAATTTTGTGGTTGGTCACTTTCTTGTTTAGGCTGGGTTTGATTCTCAGCCATAAACGAATTAGGTTTGTTTATACAATTTTGGCCCCAATGATAAGCATTGGTTATACCAAGCTTATCACAGTATTTACATGGCTTAGGAGGCAACTCCTGGGAAGTCTCGGCGAAATGACTTGTTTGTTGTTTATTTTTATGAAACTTTTCATTTTGAATTCTAGGTCTAAATTGGTATTGTTGGTTATAACTTTAATTTTGCCGGGGAAAATTTTGATTTTGTCAAGGATTATAATTTGGATTACCTGAATTATTAATGAATGGCCGCCTTGGTGCCCAGTCTTGATATAGTGGTCTATACCCATTAAATTTGGATTCTGGTAATTTTTGTTTAGTTTCAGTTTGGGGTAAGACTGTAGGTACATCATGTATTATTTTCGAAACAATTGTGAGCCATTCAATCGGGGTTTTGGGTTCTTTTAAAACCAAACGTGTTTTAATTTGGGGAGGCAAACCTATAGACAGACCCTCAATTATATGATCATTATTTAAATTTTTTTCCGACCTAACTCTACCTTTTCAGTAAAATATGAATTTAGGTCTTAAGCGTGGCCAGAAAATTTTAAATTTTGAAAATCGTTAAAGCCAAAAGGAGGGGGGAAATAATGCTCTTGAAAAATTTAAACTATTTCTTGATATGAATTACAATTAAGGCAGTTATTAGTATACAATTTCAAAGCTGAACCTTTAATGAATTTTTGAAAGTTTTTAACTTTCCATTCGTCATTTAATTTAGCATCTATAGTTTGTTTTTAGAAATGTTTGAGCCAGGATGTGAATTGAACGCCAATGTCTGGCTCAAAGATTAGTATGTCTGGTTTATCCTGTACATTTTGATCTATACTTAATTTTTGTAAATTATCATTTAATTCAATTTCAGAATTATCTGTATTGGTTTTATTGTTTTCATCCATATTAAATTTTTAACTTTTGCCACACCGTAAGGCCATTCATTCAAATAACCAAAATAAATTTCATTAATTAAATATAGCATTTAGAAGAAGAAAAAAAATTAAATATGTGAATAGTATATTTTTTTAAACACCATAATAAAATAAAATTTTACTTCTACAATCAATATAATATACACTGTGATATATAATGCAATAAATAAAAGTGATTCCTTAAATAATAATTAAAATTATAATCATACTGAATCAAAAGTGAAAAAATATATATGATGATAACACTAAATTTTAATATTATTATTTAATTTAAACGAATAATGTGGTAAACCATTGAATAATAATATCAATAATTTATCAAAATATAAATATCAATAGCCATAAAATTATATGTTCAAACTTTAAGATATGAGCGTGAAGTATTCAAAAGCATTTACGTTTCAAAATTTCAACTGGTACAAAGAATACTATAAAAAAATAATCGGAGCACGATTTGTCAAATAAATATTTCAAATTGAAATAAAATGTGTAAAATAAAAATCCCCTCAAAGAAGCCTTCCATAGAATTTATCCAACTTTTGTTCACAAAATTTCACCAATAAGCCACTAAAATTCATTATCACCACAGCTCGCTTAGCAAGTGCCGCCATCGCTCACCAACATGAACTTCTGGAATCGCTGTCACTTTGAAATGGACTAGAAAACAAAAATATAGAATAAACCAATTGTCTTCGTTATAATGAGTCACAAACTAATGACGAAAGTGATGGAGAAATTGTGGCAGATTATGCTTTCGATTTCTGGGTAGAAGGGGAAAATATCGCCAGCCAGGGTCAAGGTTCATCCAAATCCATTTAATTTCGCAGCATTGGAAATGAACTGCTCAGCATTCTCTTGAAGCAGCCGTAAAGAAAAGAATCAGCAGATGATTTTTGCCATTAAGTTAAATTTCTAACCGTTCGTTAATAGTCTCCAATATAGTAGAAAGTGTGTTCTTTCAGTTAAAATTTTATTTTTATGTTTTGAAGAAGCATTTATTATTATCCTGCGCCCGTTTCATCAGTTCTTATAATCCTGCTCGGCTTCTAAAATGATGCAGTCGGACCGAGCAGAAAAACAGACGCAGGATTTTAACGAAATCAAAAGAATTTTATTAGGTCATTCTTTGTTGAGTGGCGAGCGAAAAGTCTTTCCAAAAGGGAAAATCTTGCAAAAAAACCGAAAATGTCTCTATTTAGAGAAAAGAGGGAATTACCATTGGTTTATGAACTAGTTCAGTGATTCCCCCGAAGATTAAAGGGGAAAATGTCTTTATTTAAATTTATGCATACTTGGGCCGAATATAGATTTAGGAACAGGATGTGGCTTTTTAAAAGTATGATAAAGTGTTTTGATTTGAATAATTAATTAGGATTAAGTTTTATAGTGAAGAACTAACGTAAAAAGATTAATAGAAGCTTTTTGTGTTACACACACACACACACACACACACACCAACACACACACACACACATATATATATATATATATGTTCAAAATGAAGATAAAACAAAGGTTAATTACAGACAAATGAAAAAAAAGGGGGGGGGATAATAATAATAACAAACAACTGGGGAAAGAATTAATTAAAAAAAATTATGCAGAGAATTAACTAAAAAACTAAAAAAAAAAAAAAAAAAAAAAAGGATAAAATTTTTTTAAAAAAAACCGGAAAATAAAAGATATAATCTTCACCAGCCCACACGATTATATCCGAAAAAGAGTGCTTTATATTGTATCAATAAAGCCAAAGCAAAATATATCAATACAATAGTCCGATGAGCACTCAAAAAATTTTTTACAAAAATTAGGACAAATAAAATAAAACACAATAAGTTAAAATAACACGTAAAAACAGAAAATAAAATATAAAGGAAGAGCAGAATAAAACAAAATCTATAAAGCGAGTAGTGAAATATAATGGACTTACATGAACGGGAAATTTTTCAGAATGATTTCAGAATGATTAGGGAACAGTGTTTATTTTAGTAGGCTCGATATGGTAAGTGGTTATTGACAAATTCCAATCAACCCTGAGGACACTGAAAAACTTGCTTTTGTCACCAATAGTAGGTTATACGAATGGTTAAGATTGCCATTTGGGAGGAAGAACGCCCCTAGTATTTTTCAAAGAACAATACGTAGAATACTCACTAAACATAATGTTTCATTTGCAGCTAATTATTTTGATGATATCATTATTTATTCTAATAGATATGAAGAACATTTAAATCATCTAAAGGAAATTTTTGAAATATGTAGATTTGAAAATTCAAAATTAAAAGCTTCTAAATGCTCTTTTTTGCAAACTAAAATTCAATTTTTGGGTTATGAAATATGTAATGGCATAGTAACTCCTGATAACAACAACATTGAAGCAATTAAAAACTTAAAACCTCCAAGTAATGTTAAATCTCTTCAACGATTTTTAGGTTCAATAAATGTGTATAATAAATTTATAAATAATTATGCTAAAATTAGAGCACCTTTAAATAATCTCTTGAAGAAAAATATACCCTGGTGTTGGACTCCCAAATATCAAGAAGCAATTGAAATTTTAAAGAATGCTTTAGTTTGTAAACCAATTTGGATTACATCCAATAGCATTCCATTCTCGTTCTCTTAGAGATTATGAGAAAAATTATGCAATCACAGAACTGGAATGTCTTGCTATTGTTGATGCATTAAACAAATTTTATCACTATTTATTTGGAAATAAATTTACCATACATACAGATCATGCGGCTTTAGTTTGGTTAAAAATTGTAAAAAATCTGAAGGGTAGGTTGTTCCGCTGGTCTTTACTATTAAGTATGTATGATTATGATATAAAATACACAAAAGGCACCTTAAACTTTGAAGCTGACATATTATCCCGAGATATTCCTGACAATATTGAACACAATAGTGATATTGATTTAAATAATGTAAGCCATTCTTCACATCTTTTGCAATTAGACGAAATTCGCGAAGCCCAACAAAATGATAATTTAACTGGAAATTTTATTAAAATAGATCATGTTATATGTTTACGTAAAAAGGGTATTACCAAAATTGTTGTTCCATTTTCTTTAAGGCATAAATTACTTGAAATTACTCATAAAAAATTTGGCCATCCGGGAATTCAAAAACTATTAATTTACTTACTCCTGTTTATTATTGGGAAAATATTACTTCAGACATTACAAATTTTAATAAACACTGTCATACTTGTCAAGTAAATAAAAACCCTAGACAGAAAAGATTCGGATATCTTCAGGAAATGCCCCCAGTTGACAAACCACTTGAAATAATTGCAATTGATAGTGTAGGTGGTTTTTATTATTACAATTCCACCAAAAAATATTTAACTTTAGTAGTTGATCATCTCACTCGTTATATGTGGTCTTTTGCATCTAATTCAATAACTACGGAAACTTATGTTAATTTTTTGCGCCAAATTTTTCAAATTCAAACCCTTAAAAGTATTTTGATTGATAGAAATGCCGCGTTTACTTCTTCCCATTTTAAAAAATTTCTTAAACATAGCAAAATCAAACAATTGTTAACTACAGCCTATAGACCCGAAACTAATGGAAAAGTTGAACGCTTAGGACAAACCGCGTTTTAACGCGTTTAAAATGCAAAATTAATGATTCTTCTAAAAAAATTCCTTGGCCTAAATTATTAAAAGAAGTAACTGAAGAATAGAATTTAACTCCACATTCAGTAACTAAATTTCCCCCAGCTTATTTAATGTTTAGCACTCTTCCATTTAATCATCCTTTATCCGAAGAAATTTATCCACCAATAGAAGAAGCAAGAAAAATTGCAGTTGAAAGAACTAAACAATATCACGAAAAAAATTAAATTTATTATGATGCAAGATTCACTCATATTGAATTTTCCCCAAATGATACTCTAATGTATGAAGATTTTAAATACCCCAATACTAGGAAACTTACCCCAACTTTTTCCGGTCCATATATAATTCTTGCAAAAATTTCTGATGTTAATTATAAAATAAATAAAAAGAATATTTATAATAAAGAAAACACAGAAATAGTTCATTTATCAAAATTGCGAAGATACCACCCACCTGACAAACTGAAATTATGCCACGAATAAAAAACATGTAATAATTTAAATAACAGAATTAATTATATTTTATATTGAATTTAATGATTTTTCATTGTTAAAATAAAATTAAAAACACCGAATATGACAACAATTACACATGGTTCAATGGAACATGTGGTCCCCTTTTTTTTTCTGGAAGATCTAATCTTTCAAATTTTCTTTTTCAAGTTCAACGTTTATCAAGTCTAGAAAGATATGGGGCGATGGTAGTTTTTCTCTGTGGTGAAAAAAAAAATGAATACTTAAGCATCTGTTGAAACTAGGATTTTCCAGCACATCATTGTTGAGAGTAGGGACTGCTTTCCTCCTTTTGGGGAATACAGCCCCCAATCCAGCAAAGAATTTCCTCTAATAACACTGAAGTCTTAAACTTCAGATTAAAGACCATTGTGTCAATTTTTTTTTACATTTTATTTTCAAAGTTTACAATTCTGAATACAAATTTCAGATTGAAATTTTTTTTTTTGACAAAAGTATCAGTTTGTATTTTTATATTTCATATCACTTGTATTTTCATATTTTTTATCTTTCATGTTTTTCAATATTGGCATTTTTAAGAAAATTTTTATAGATTTTCTTATCCTAAGTGAAAAGTTTACTTAAATTTTGTTAGTATGAGGAATAACTTTATTTATTGTGATTTTTAAAAAAGGACTGAGGAAACTTAAATCACAAAAACTATTTAAAATGAAGATCTAACACTTCAATTTGATGGTAGCGCTACTTAAAATTTTTTTTCTTCCTCGAACACTTTATGAAAAAAATTTTATATTGCGTACAAATGTGTACTTTTTATGATTCATGTTACTTTATATCTTGTTGATATCACAAATATTATTTTTTTTCTTCATTTTAATTGTGTCATCATAGGGAAAGTTTTGCAAAGGAATAATTTTTTAAATTTTTATATATTAGTTAAAAAAAATTCGGCGAGGGGGAATGTAACATAAAAAGCTTCTATTAATCTTTTTATGTTAGTTTCTTCGTTATAAAACAACTCCTTATTTATTACTAATTAAATTCAAATCGAAGCACTTTATCATACTTTTAAAAAGCCACATCCTGTTTCTAAATCTATTTTTGGCTCAACTATGCATAAATTTAAATAAAGACATTTCTCCCTTTAAGCTTCATGGGAATTGCGCGATCTATTTAATTAACCAATAATAATTTCTGAGATTTCCCTCTTTTCCCTAAATAGAGACATTTTCGGATTTTTTGCAAGTTTTTCCCCACCAGAAAGACTGTTCGTGAATGGAGTTAACATCACTTTTACGCTACGCTCCCATTCAACAAAGAATGACGTAATAAATTTCTATCGCTTTTTCATTAAAATCCTGTGTCTGTTTTCCTGCTCGGCCCGACTGCATCTTTACATATAATATATATATATATATATATATATATATATATATATATGATAACATCCAATTCGTGATATGTCATCACCTTTTTCTGAAAATAAATAATCTGATTATTCTACCAGCATTGCATGAATGTGCCTCCATTTTTCAGCGTTTGAATACGTTTACTGGAGAGGGAGGGAAAAAAAGAAGACGTTAAAAGAAATTCATCGTTCGATGGATTGGATTGCAGTCTGATCGATAAATAAATAAAAAGAATGTTCCCCTTCATACAACATAGTAATGTCAGGCTTGGATCTCTATAATTTATTATACATTCCCCTACTTTACGAACGATTTAACTGTATCAGTTTGAAGAAAATGAATAATGTTCAGTTTATCGCAACAGATTGAATTATTGTGAGTTGCCACGACTAAATCCATTCATTTTTTTTTTAATCCCCGAATGAAAATCCATGGATGAGGAATGATCTTTTTATGTGCGACAAATACTATTCGTGATCATTTTTTTCTTTTCCTTCTTTCTTATTCGATTCATTACATTCTGAAACATAGCAACTTCCACTCCGCCTGATCTTTATTTGGAATGCACTTTGTCTACTTTATAGCATTCCATTGATTGGTTATAAAGCGAGTCAAATAGCATAACGAGTTCCATTTATTTTCTCTTCTTTCTTAGAAGAATTGGATTTTTGGGAAAAACCGATAAACATTTATTGTAAGGGCCGAGATAGCCTGGTTAGTAGAGCGTTGGACTCGCGTTCGAGAGAATGAGAGCTCAAATCCAGTCGGCAGAAGAATCCTCGTGTATTAAATAGCGACTGGTGCACGTAAAATCTGTTGGGGTCACGAAGTCCTCCAAGTTCTCATAAAAACTCAATACCTCTGTGGGTACTGATCCAGGAGATCTGACTTCTAGATTGGGTTCAAAATGACAACGCTAAGAAGGTGAACATGGGTAGTCGTAAACCCAGAATTTGGCCGGCTGTTCAAGGACGGATATAAAAGAAAAGGTCACCTAGAGCCGTGGGGGTTCAGGGGATAGAGCGTTCGACTTACAATCAGATGAACAGGGTTCAAATCTCAGCGATGGCTGCTCGTTACGAATTCCGCACCCGGCTTGCGCCGACCACAGTGCTTATGTAAAATATCCTCAGTAGTAGACGGATCATGGGCTAGAATTTCCTTGACTTCAAGCTAACCGTGGGAGGTTTTCTTCTCCATGTAACGCAAATGCGGGCTCAAAAAGTCCTCGACGAAGAAAAATTTCACCCAATAGTTGTCATCTGATTTGAGCTCATAAATACAAAGCTACGGAGTTGAACGTTAGTAGTAGAAAACCCAAATATTGGATCGGTTGTTCAACGACGGTAATAAAGAGGTCACTTTATCTTCAAACCGTAATGAACTTTCTATATGTCAACGATCTTTTGGAGTCAGATTTTGATGATAAGCCTCATTAGAGTTGCATAATTTTTATTAAAAAAACAGTTAGTTTAATAAATAAATCGCTTTAAAAAGTCCTTGTGAATCTAAATGATCAGATTTATTTTTTTGATCGTAACATATACACCCGAAGAAATTTTCAAAAAGTCTCACGCATAAAAAAATAAAATAAATAAATATGAAAAAAAAATCAAAATTTAAATGCTTCTCAGGGAGGAAACATTTAGTATATATTTAAGAAAACAGAAATAGAAGTTTCATCTGCACGGCTTTACGAAATGGCTGATCTAGGGCTACAAGAGAAGTATGTTTCTCTTACTAGATAAAAAAAAGAAACATACGAAGAGTAATTTATCACTTGGTCGTCCAACTATGAAAGATCCCGTTTTTATGTGTGTTTCGCTACTACACTCAAATGTTAAACCTTTTTTTTTCAAACCTCAAAGTTAAGAAGCACTAAACTCTTTTTTTAGTTTCCACTTCTCTAGAATCATTCTTTTCAAAGAACATTAAACTTTGGTGACTGACTAGCATGAAAGTTTCATAAAGTCTACTAAGTTTTGAGAAAGAATATTTTTTTCAGTGTTTATATTAATGTTTTAGGGCTAATTAAAAAGCGAGATTTATCCAGTTTTATATCCTTTCAAAAATCATATACTTAGAATTATTGCGACACGTATTTCATAGAGACATTTATGCATTTGCAATTTGCAGACTTGGTCGATTATCTCTAGAACTACTAGGCCCATTTTAATGAAATTTGATATGTACATACATTGATACAAAAAGAAATCATCATTCAACAACTGTTATACGCACACATGATTGTGCGTAACACTCATTGGACTCGGAAGGTATGAAATGTCCACAGGACAATTCAGGAAAATTGCCACAGGAAATGATAAACTGCCTTATTTAAAATGTGAAATCACGCTGCATGATCTGTATATCTGTAAGAGGGGACCCCTATTAAATCATTTCTTGTTTGTTTATTCTGCAACCACTGTTTCTTACCTTCCGATTGCAACTAGTGTTACGCATGATCATTACAATTGTTGAATGGTTATTTGTTTTGTATCAATGCATGTACATATCAAATTTCATTAAAATCGGTTCAGTAGTTTTAGAGATAATCGAACAAGCCTGTAAATTCTCTTATTTTCGTACACCAATGTAGTTTCAACTTCTTTGATTACAAAAGCAAAACTAAGAAATGAAAAAAGAAAACGCACAATAAGACATTTTTTATCAGGTGAAAATTTTTTTTTATTAGATTATTAGCTTCATCTTAACTAGCCGCGAATTTACTGAAATAATGTTATTTCATGTAATATTTGTTTTTAATATATATTTATAGAATCTGTCTAAAAAAAAAAAATATTCATTGGAGTTGGTGAATTAATTCTTAATATAATAATGGTTTTGAATTGCAATAATACTTAATATAATAATGATTTTGACAGATAAGATAATTAAAAACACCTTCAAGAGGAAGTCGACAACCAAACACGATATTTTGTGCATTTCTAAACAGTGATGGCGTTTCTTCCGCATATTGGTATTCTGCCCTATGACAAAATCGGATAAAAGTTAAAAAACAATAATGATATTTATTTTAAGCAATAATCACGCATTTTGGCCAGTGATAACTCAGGTGATAAAGCGTTAACCTTCCAATCAGATGAACCGGGTTCGAATTCCACCGATGGCTGGTCGATACGAATTCTGCATCCAGCTTGCACCATTCACAGTGATGACGTAAAATATTCTCAGTGGTAGATGGATAATGGGCTAAACTCCCCTTGGCATCAGACTAACCGTGGAAGGTTTTCGCGGTTTTCCTCTAAATGTAAAGCAAATACGGGTTAGTTCTATCAAAAAATCCTCCACGAAGGAAACATTTCTACCAATACTTGATCCAGGAATTCCCCCAGGATTGAGTTCAAAATTTCAAGGAGTTTAACATTAGTAGTCGTAAACCCAAGAAAATTGGGGTTCAACGACGGTTATAAAATCACACAACTGTTCCTATCATTTCTGTATCTCATAGTTCTGCAATTATATAAAAGTTTATAGATTAATTTAAATTTCAAAGTTGTTTGTTTCTTTACACTTTTTGCTATAGAATATATTTTATACTTGCTCATTTTTAGTGATGGCAGTTATTGACCTTGACAACTATTTTCAACGCACCTACACATTACATATTTTGCTTTTATTTGAACATTCGACAAACTTATATGAGTACTAGAGACTTTGTATGTTGCTGTGAAGAGGTAAAAAGATCTGCATTCAATATTCGTTGAGTTTAAAATTGAATTATAAAAATTGACTAAAAGTGTGATTAGAAACTAAAAGCTTTTTCTGAGAATTCTAGAAATCTTAGAAAAAAGCATGAATGTCAGCTACTTTGCGTTATTTTAGTTTGAAAAGAAATAAAAAGTTGTTGTTTTTTTAAATAAAAAGTAAATGCCATATTTTTCAGCGTAAAACATAAAAATGCGGAATGGTTTCTTTCGCGTTAAAAAAAGCTTTAAAAATATGTTATTGTTAACATAATACAATGAAAATCGTAAAAATAAAAAAAATTAAAAAAAAAAAAAAAACGTTAACTACTTGGTTAAATTAATGTGAAAACTCGGTTGAAAAACTCACTAAACTCAAAATTAGCCTTAAAAAAAGTTAATATTCATTTTAATAAATCGTAAATTGTATCATAGAAAAAATACATATGTATCTTATTTAAAAATAACTTAGAAAATAGGTTATAAAAGTGACTAACTTAGTCAAATTTACTTCAATAATTGGTTACGAAATTCACTAATGTCAAAATAAGGGCAAAAAATAGCCATTTTTATGTTAGAAATAACCCAAATTTTAACGTTTATTTAACGGATTTGAGACTACCACTTGAAATCAAAACAAAACGTCTTATCGAAACGTTAAAATACTTCTAACCTTGTGGCATTTTAGCGTTATTTTTACGTAACTATTATTTATATTTGTTGCATGGATTGTGATTCACTGCTGGCAAAAGGTTATAAACTACATATTATTAAAAAAAAAAAAAACTTTTGCACTAAAAAGCAAAACCATAATCATTTATGTAAAAGTAGTTACAACACAAAATCAATGTCAACAGCACAAAAAGTATTGCAATCCATAAGTACATGGGTTTTTCTTAAGGTTTCAACCCAAGTCAAAATGTTTGACAGTTTTTCATTGATGGACCAACATTTTCTTGATGGTAACCATCAATAATTCCATCATGAACCATTATGTTTTTTGATGGTGGAAAACATCACCTGAATGTAGGATGGTCCTACATACTTGTTTTGATGGTTTGTTCATGTTGAACCATCACAAATTTACACCATAGTATTTTAGAAATCAAATGGCTCATGAAAAACATTTCAGTAAGGTCTTATAATTCATTTTGAATTAAAAGCTTTTATCCTGAATGCTTAAAAAGTTTTAATTTTAAATTCCTTGTTTTTAAAAGTTAATAGCCAGCCTTAATAATTGATCTCTAGAGGTGTTATGAAAGCGATCTTTTTTAAATTAATTAGTGGATTTGAACAGGTAGCATTATTGACTTTTTTGTCAATGGTGGTGGAAAACAAAAATAACCATCACCTCAATGTAGGATTTATGATGGTCCTACATAAGAATTCCAACTTGTTTTGATGGTTTGTTCATGTTGAACCATCACAAATTTACACCATAGTATTTTAGAAATCAAATGGTTGATGAAAAACATTTCAGTAAAGTCTTATAATTCATTTTGAATTAAAAGCTTTTATCCTGAATGCTTAAAAAGTTTTAATTTTAAATTCCTTGTTTTTAAAAGTTAATAGCCAGCCTTAATAATTGATCTCTAGAGGTGTTATGAAAGCGATCTTTTTTAAATTAATTAGTGGATTTGAACAGGTAGCATTATTGACTTTTTTGTCAATGGTGGTGAAAAACAAAAATAACCATCACCTCAATGTAGGATTTATGATGGTCCTACATAAGAATTCCAACTTGTTTTGATGGTTTGTTCATGTTGAACCATCACAAATTTACACCATAGTATTTTAGAAATCAAATGGCTCATGAAAAACATTTCAGTAAGGTCTTATAATTCATTTTGAATTAAAAGCTTTTATCCTGAATGCTTAAAAAGTTTTAATTTTAAATTCCTTGTTTTTAAAAGTTAATAGCCAGCCTTAATAATTGATCTCTAGAGGTGTTATGAAAGCGATCTTTTTTAAATTAATTAGTGGATTTGAACAGGTAGCATTATTGACTTTTTTGTCAATGGTGGTGAAAAACAAAAATAACCATCACCTCAATGTAGGATTTATGATGGTCCTACATAAGAATTCCAACTTGTTTTGATGGTTTGTTCATGTTGAACCATCACAAATTTACACCATAGTATTTTAGAAATCAAATGGCTCATGAAAAACATTTCAGTAAGGTCTTATAATTCATTTTGAATTAAAAGCTTTTATCCTGAATGCTTAAAAAGTTTTAATTTTAAATTCCTTGTTTTTAAAAGTTAATAGCCAGCCTTAATAATTGATCTCTAGAGGTGTTATGAAAGCGATCTTTTTTAAATTAATTAGTGGATTTGAACAGGTAGCATTATTGACTTTTTTGTCAATGGTGGTGAAAAACAAAAATAACCATCACCTCAATGTAGGATTTATGATGGTCCTACATAAGAATTCCAACTTGTTTTGATGGTTTGTTCATGTTGAACCATCACAAATTTACACCATAGTATTTTAGAAATCAAATGGCTCATGAAAAACATTTCAGTAAGGTCTTATAATTCATTTTGAATTAAAAGCTTTTATCCTGAATGCTTAAAAAGTTTTAATTTTAAATTCCTTGTTTTTAAAAGTTAATAGCCAGCCTTAATAATTGATCTCTAGAGGTGTTATGAAAGCGATCTTTTTTAAATTAATTAGTGGATTTGAACAGGTAGCATTATTGACTTTTTTGTCAATGGTGGTGAAAAACAAAAATAACCATCACCTCAATGTAGGATTTATGATGGTCCTACATAAGAATTCCAACTTGTTTTGATGGTTTGTTCATGTTGAACCATCACAAATTTACACCATAGTATTTTAGAAATCAAATGGCTCATGAAAAACATTTCAGTAAGGTCTTATAATTCATTTTGAATTAAAAGCTTTTATCCTGAATGCTTAAAAAGTTTTAATTTTAAATTCCTTGTTTTTAAAAGTTAATAGCCAGCCTTAATAATTGATCTCTAGAGGTGTTATGAAAGCGATCTTTTTTAAATTAATTAGTGGATTTGAACAGGTAGCATTATTGACTTTTTTGTCAATGGTGGTGAAAAACAAAAATAACCATCACCTCAATGTAGGATTTATGATGGTCCTACATAAGAATTCCAACTTGTTTTGATGGTTTGTTCATGTTGAACCATCACAAATTTACACCATAGTATTTTAGAAATCAAATGGCTCATGAAAAACATTTCAGTAAGGTCTTATAATTCATTTTGAATTAAAAGCTTTTATCCTGAATGCTTAAAAAGTTTTAATTTTAAATTCCTTGTTTTTAAAAGTTAATAGCCAGCCTTAATAATTGATCTCTAGAGGTGTTATGAAAGCGATCTTTTTTAAATTAATTAGTGGATTTGAACAGGTAGCATTATTGACTTTTTTGTCAATGGTGGTGAAAAACAAAAATAACCATCACCTCAATGTAGGATTTATGATGGTCCTACATAAGAATTCCAACTTGTTTTGATGGTTTGTTCATGTTGAACCATCACAAATTTACACCATAGTATTTTAGAAATCAAATGGCTCATGAAAAACATTTCAGTAAGGTCTTATAATTCATTTTGAATTAAAAGCTTTTATCCTGAATGCTTAAAAAGTTTTAATTTTAAATTCCTTGTTTTTAAAAGTTAATAGCCAGCCTTAATAATTGATCTCTAGAGGTGTTATGAAAGCGATCTTTTTTAAATTAATTAGTGGATTTGAACAGGTAGCATTATTGACTTTTTTGTCAATGGTGGTGAAAAACAAAAATAACCATCACCTCAATGTAGGATTTATGATGGTCCTACATAAGAATTCCAACTTGTTTTGATGGTTTGTTCATGTTGAACCATCACAAATTTACACCATAGTATTTTAGAAATCAAATGGCTCATGAAAAACATTTCAGTAAGGTCTTATAATTCATTTTGAATTAAAAGCTTTTATCCTGAATGCTTAAAAAGTTTTAATTTTAAATTCCTTGTTTTTAAAAGTTAATAGCCAGCCTTAATAATTGATCTCTAGAGGTGTTATGAAAGCGATCTTTTTTAAATTAATTAGTGGATTTGAACAGGTAGCATTATTGACTTTTTTGTCAATGGTGGTGAAAAACAAAAATAACCATCACCTCAATGTAGGATTTATGATGGTCCTACATAAGAATTCCAACTTGTTTTGATGGTTTGTTCATGTTGAACCATCACAAATTTACACCATAGTATTTTAGAAATCAAATGGCTCATGAAAAACATTTCAGTAAGGTCTTATAATTCATTTTGAATTAAAAGCTTTTATCCTGAATGCTTAAAAAGTTTTAATTTTAAATTCCTTGTTTTTAAAAGTTAATAGCCAGCCTTAATAATTGATCTCTAGAGGTGTTATGAAAGCGATCTTTTTTAAATTAATTAGTGGATTTGAACAGGTAGCATTATTGACTTTTTTGTCAATGGTGGTGGAAAACAAAAATAACCATCACCTCAATGTAGGATTTATGATGGTCCTACATAAGAATTCCAACTTGTTTTGATGGTTTGTTCATGTTGAACCATCACAAATTTACACCATAGTATTTTAGAAATCAAATGGTTGATGAAAAACATTTCAGTAAAGTCTTATAATTCATTTTGAATTAAAAGCTTTTATCCTGAATGCTTAAAAAGTTTTAATTTTAAATTCCTTGTTTTTAAAAGTTAATAGCCAGCCTTAATAATTGATCTCTAGAGGTGTTATGAAAGCGATCTTTTTTAAATTAATTAGTGGATTTGAACAGGTAGCATTATTGACTTTTTTGTCAATGGTGGTGAAAAACAAAAATAACCATCACCTCAATGTAGGATTTATGATGGTCCTACATAAGAATTCCAACTTGTTTTGATGGTTTGTTCATGTTGAACCATCACAAATTTACACCATAGTATTTTAGAAATCAAATGGTTGATGAAAAACATTTCAGTAAGGTCTTATAATTCATTTTGAATTAAAAGCTTTTATCCTGAATGCTTAAAAAGTTTTAATTTTAAATTCCTTGTTTTTAAAAGTTAATAGCCAGCCTTAATAATTGATCTCTAGAGGTGTTATGAAAGCGATCTTTTTTAAATTAATTAGTGGATTTGAACAGGTAGCATTATTGACTTTTTTGTCAATGGTGGTGGAAAACCAAAATTTACCATCACCTCAATGTAGGATTTATGATGGTCCTACATAAGAATTCCAACTTGTTTTGATGGTTTGTTCATGTTGAACCATCACAAATTTACACCATAGTATTTTAGAAATCAAATGGTTGATGAAAAACATTTCAGTAAGGTCTTATAATTCATTTTGAATTAAAAGCTTTTATCCTGAATGCTTCAAAAGTTTTAATTTTAAATTCCTTGTTTTTAAAAGTTAATAGCCAGCCTTAATAATTGATCTCTAGAGGTGTTATGAAAGCGATCTTTTTTAAATTAATTATTGGATTTGAACAGGTAGCATTATTGACTTTTTTGTCAATGGTGGTGGAAAACATAAATAACCATCACCTCAATGTAGGATTTATGATAGTCCTACATAAGAATTCCAACTTGTTTTGATGGTTTGTTCATGTTGAACCATCACAAATTTACACCATAGTATTTTAGAAATCAAATGGTTGATGAAAAACATTTCAGTAAGGTCTTATAATTCATTTTGAATTAAAAGCTTTTATCCTGATTGCTTAAAAAGTTTTAATTTTAAATTCCTTGTTTTTAAAAGTTAATAGCCAGCCTTAATAATTGATCTGTAGAGGTGTTATGAAAGCGATCTTTTTTAAATTAATTAGTGGATTTGAACAGGTAGCATTATTGACTTTTTTGTCAATGGTGGTGGAAAACCAAAATTTACCATCACCTCAATGTAGGATTTATGATGGTCCTACATAAGAATTCCAACTTGTTTTGATGGTTTGTTCATGTTGAACCATCACAAATTTACACCATAGTATTTTAGAAATCAAATGGTTGATGAAAAACATTTCAGTAAGGTCTTATAATTCATTTTGAATTAAAAGCTTTTATCCTGAATGCTTAAAAAGTTTTAATTTTAAATTCCTTGTTTTTAAAAGTTAATAGCCAGCCTTAATAATTGATCTCTAGAGGTGTTATGAAAGCGATCTTTTTTAAATTAATTATTGGATTTGAACAGGTAGCATTATTGACTTTTTTGTCAATGGTGGTGGAAAACATAAATAACCATCACCTCAATGTAGGATTTATGATAGTCCTACATAAGAATTCCAACTTGTTTTGATGGTTTGTTCATGTTGAACCATCACAAATTTACACCATAGTATTTTAGAAATCAAACGGTTGATGAAAAACATTTCAGTAAGGTCTTATAATTCATTTTGAATTAAAAGCTTTTATCCTGATTGCTTAAAAAGTTTTAATTTTAAATTCCTTGTTTTTAAAAGTTAATAGCCAGCCTTAATAATTGATCTCTAGAGGCGTTATGAAAGCGATCTTTTTTAAATTAATTAGTGGATTTGAACAGGTAGCATTATTGACTTTTTTGTCAATGGTGGTGGAAAACATAAATAACCATCACCTCAATGTAGGATTTATGATGGTCCTACATAAGAATTCCAACTTGTTTTGATGGTTTGTTCATGTTGAACCATCACAAATTTACACCATAGTATTTTAGAAATCAAATGGGTGATGAAAAACATTTCCGTAAGGTCTTATAATTCATTTTGAATTAAAAGCTTTTATCCTGAATGTTTAAAAAGTTTTAATTTTAAATTCCTTGTTTTTAAAAGTTAATAGCCAGCCTTAATAATTGATCTCTAGAGGTGTTATGAAAGCGATCTTTTTTAAATTAATTAGTGGATTTGAACAGGTAGCATTATTGACTTTTTTATCAATGGTGGTGGAAAACATAAATAACCATCACCTCAATGTAGGATTTATGATGGTCCTACATAAGAATTCCAACTTGTTTTGATGGTTTGTTCATGTTGAACCATCACAAATTTACACCATAGTATTTTAGAAATCAAATGGGTGATGAAAAACATTTCCGTGAGGTCTTATAATTCATTTTGAATTAAAAGCTTTTATCCTGAATGCTTAAAAAGTTTTAATTTTAAATTCCTTGTTTTTAAAAGTTAATAGCCAGCCTTAATAATTGATCTCTAGAGGTGTTATGAAAGCGATCTTTTTTAAATTAATTAGTGGATTTGAACAGGTAGCATTATTGACTTTTTTGTCAATGGTGGTGGAAAACCAAAATTTACCATCACCTCAATGTAGGATTTATGATGGTCCTACATAAGAATTCCAACTTGTTTTGATGGTTTGTTCATGTTGAACCATCACAAATTTACATTGCCTTACATGAAGAAGTTCGAGCGCCCCCAATCTCCATAAATTGGAAATTGTAAGTGAATGAATTGTTCCCAACGGACAGTTTAGAGCATGGGAAGAGATCTAAGGTTGGTGATTGATCGAAAGATAATATCGCCAAAAGTAAAGACAATCCACCATAATCAATATTAGGTTTGAAAATACTTTGGCGATCTCGAATCGCATACAAGACTGTGACAATTTTGTTTTATTTTATAACCGTCGTTGAACAGCAGACCTAATTTTCGGGTTTACGACTACTAATGTTCAACTCCGTAGCCTTGTCATTTTGAACCCAATCCAGAAGATAAAAGAACTCCTGGATAAAGTACTGGGAGAAATTTGCCTTTGAGGATTTTTTAATGGAACTATCCCGCATTTGCATTACATGGAGAGGAAGACTACGAGAACCCCCCACGGTTAGTCTAATGGCAAGGGGACTCTAACCCATGGTGCGTCTACCACTGAGGACATTTCACGTCAGCACTGTGGTCCGTGCAAGATAGATGCGGAATTCGTATCGTCAATGATTCGAACCCGGTTCACCGCATTGGAAGGCGAACGCTCTATTCCCTGCGCGGCTCTAGGCTGTGAGAATTACTATAACTGAAACATATTTGTATTAAGAAATGAAAGAGTTAAAAATAGATTTTTGTTTTCGATTAGGCGCTACAATGAATTAATAATTAGTATTGAAATAAAAGCCGTTAACATTGATGTCTAAGAAAAGAATAAAATATTTTATGTTCCCTTTTTATAAATGTTGACACCCGGCGGCTGAGTGGTAGCCCTTTCGCTCTCGTGAAACAGGCCTTGGGTTCGATCCTCCGGCCGGGGTAGGTTGACTCAGCCTTTCATCCCTTCAGTGGTTTGATAAATGAGTACCTATTATGCTTGGGAACTAAACACTTTGGGTTCCACGTTTGGCTGGCCACCTGACCGGAACATATGTTCCTACACCCCAGAGCCCAAGGTCAAGAAAACTGAGAAGGGCACAGTTGGCCTTTGCCCTTGGCCCTCTATGAACTGTCAAGCACTAAGTTTAGTTTTTTTTTTTTTTTGTATAAATTTAAATAAAAATTCACTAATTGATTTGATTTAATTGAATTTCGGTTAAGAAAGATTTTAAAAAAAATAAGCTTAAGAAAGTTTAAAAGTTAGGAAATATGTATTGCCAATAGTAGCATAACAAGTGGTAAAGTGGAGACTGGATGTTTCACGCCCTGGATTAAACTGTTATGTTTACATGTTTTTTTTCCCTTTTGGTTGATGTAAAAGGAAATATAGAGATGAACCTCATTTGTCCGGCCCCGAGAGGCAAAAATCACGAAGCATACATAAGTAATTAAAACAAAAAAGAACATAAAACAAAATTAGTTTTCTTCTCAATCCTCTTCATAAACATAAAAGCAATTTTTTATCGGGGGGTTGGGGTGAACATTTTTTCTCGTGTCATTAAAGAAAAATTTTCTACGTGAAATAAAAAGCTAAAAATTTGTTGCTTGTTTAAAACCTTGAAGTTTGCTTTCCTCCTGGGAGTCAAAATCT
The DNA here is from genome assembly GCA_949128135.1 of Parasteatoda lunata. NCBI lineage: Eukaryota > Metazoa > Arthropoda > Arachnida > Araneae > Theridiidae > Parasteatoda > Parasteatoda lunata. Next base: position 2,375,492 of record OX421975.1, read on the forward strand.
TGAGTTTTTTTAGTGGGATAAAACCAAGCAATATTAGAAAATAAATTAAAAAAATATTAAGTCAATTCCTAGTTAGGTCAACAACGAAAAATTTTATTTTAGTTACTTTTTATTAAATAATTACAATTTTTTTCTCAAATATAAAACTAAAATAAATTTAGTAAATTTAATGAATGAATTAATATTTGAAAAAAACTACTAACATCAAGTGTCATAAACAACATGTTTAAAAAAATGTATTTGAACTTGAGTGGATGAATATAAAGTATTTTATGAACGATTGAAAATTTGAACAAGATATAAGGAGAGTGTGAACAAATAGTAAGAACTGAAAAAAAAGAGACAGACATAAATATTGGGGTTTAAAAACAAGATAGTTCTCTCCGTATCTTTACTCCAACACGAATAAGATGCAAACAAACCGTACATTCTAGGCTTTAATAAATAGTTTTATTGAAGCCATTCATATAGATATAGAGTTTTCTGCAATTAATAAATTTTAACAGATCGTAAGCCTAAAGCAAATTTAGCAAAATTAATATCACACCATAAATAAAGTGTAAGTTTAGCCATGTTTTGAATTTTATTCTTTATTTGAAATGTTGCTCTTATTAGTTCGGATATTATAGATGTTTTTTGTATTCATGTATCAAACGTATTAATTGTATTATTAACTGCACTATGTTTGTATTATGTCAGCCCCTTGGCTGCCTCAAGAACTGACAAATACCAGTCCATGGCATTTCCCTTCCAATTTCTAATATTTAGGATTTTGCAGGTCATTCTGGGACGTGACCCCTCGGGATTCTTAAAGGTTCTCCTGGCGCTATTTTCAGAGTTTTCTCCATAGATGGCTCAGCCTATTACTGCGAATTATTTGTGTAATTTGGGGGCTGCTTATAGAGTTGGTAAAGCTCGAAGTTATATCTGGTTCGCCCGCATCCCCTTTCTTGAATTGGGCCAAAGATAGCTTTAGTATGCATAAGGTACAAAGATGTATTATGTTTTCTTCTTCTTTGTCAGCCCCTTGGCTGCCTCAAGAACTGACAAATGCCAGTCCATGGCATTTCCCTTCCAATTTCTAATATTTAGGATTTTGCAGGTCATTCTGGGACGTGACCCCTCGGGATTCTTAAAGGTTCTCCTGGCGCTATTTTCAGAGTTTTCTCCATAGATGGCTCAGCCTATTACTGCGAATTATTTGTGTAATTTGGGGGCTGCTTATAGAGTTGGTAAAGCTCGAAGTTATATCTGGTTCGCCCGCATCCCCTTTTTTGAATTGGGCCAAAGATAGCTTTAGTATGCATAAGGTACAAAGATGTATTATGTTTTCTTCTTCTTTGTCAGCCCCTTGGCTGCCTCAAGAACTGACAAATGCCAGTCCATGGCATTTCCCTTCCAATTTCTAATATTTAGGATTTTGCAGGTCATTCTGGGACGTGACCCCTCGGGATTCTTAAAGGTTCTCCTGGCGCTATTTTCAGAGTTTTCTCCATAGATGGCTCAGCCTATTACTGCGAATTATTTGTGTAATTTGGGGGCTGCTTATAGAGTTGGTAAAGCTCGAAGTTATATCTGGTTCGCCCGCATCCCCTTTCTTGAATTGGGCCAAAGATAGCTTTAGTATGCATAAGGTACAAAGATGTATTATGTTTTCTTCTTCTTTGTCAGCCCCTTGGCTGCCTCAAGAACTGACAAATGCCAGTCCATGGCATTTCCCTTCCAATTTCTAATATTTAGGATTTTGCAGGTCATTCTGGGACGTGACCCCTCGGGATTCTTAAAGGTTCTCCTGGCGCTATTTTCAGAGTTTTCTCCATAGATGGCTCAGCCTATTACTGCGAATTATTTGTGTAATTTGGGGGCTGCTTATAGAGTTGGTAAAGCTCGAAGTTATATCTGGTTCGCCCGCATCCCCTTTTTTGAATTGGGCCAAAGATAGCTTTAGTATGCATAAGGTACAAAGATGTATTATGTTTTCTTCTTCTTTGTCAGCCCCTTGGCTGCCTCAAGAACTGACAAATGCCAGTCCATGGCATTTCCCTTCCAATTTCTAATATTTAGGATTTTGCAGGTCATTCTGGGACGTGACCCCTCGGGATTCTTAAAGGTTCTCCTGGCGCTATTTTCAGAGTTTTCTCCATAGATGGCTCAGCCTATTACTGCGAATTATTTGTGTAATTTGGGGGCTGCTTATAGAGTTGGTAAAGCTCGAAGTTATATCTGGTTCGCCCGCATCCCCTTTCTTGAATTGGGCCAAAGATAGCTTTAGTATGCATAAGGTACAAAGATGTATTATGTTTTCTTCTTCTTTGTCAGCCCCTTGGCTGCCTCAAGAACTGACAAATGCCAGTCCATGGCATTTCCCTTCCAATTTCTAATATTTAGGATTTTGCAGGTCATTCTGGGACGTGACCCCTCGGGATTCTTAAAGGTTCTCCTGGCTCTATTTTCAGAGTTTTCTCCATAGATGGCTCAGCCTATTACTGCGAATTATTTGTGTAATTTGGGGGCTGCTTATAGAGTTGGTAAAGCTCGAAGTTATATCTGGTTCGCCCGCATCCCCTTTCTTGAATTGGGCCAAAGATAGCTTTAGTATGCATAAGGTACAAAGATGTATTATGTTTTAGCATGTATAAAAAATACATTTTGTGGTATTTTACTTTCTTCAAGAGTCTGAAATATCTATTTAGAGAAAAATGGTCATTGTTTCAAACGTGCATTTTTTAATCAAAATTGAATTAGACCAAAAACAAGTTATTTAAATTAATAGCGCTCAAGTTATAAGAATTTTTGTGTCTTGTACGGGGAGGACTCCTCAGTGAAAGCTGAGCATCTGGGGGTTCGCCCCCGCAGTTACTGGCAACATCTATGACATATACTGGAATACTAGGAAACAGTTACAGGCACTGTCAACTGACTGTTTATATTCCTATTGTTGATATGCTATTTAAGGTTTCTTTGTTCTAATTGTTTCTGTATTTCGAAGGTTTTAATGTTTTTAATTTGTTGCTATTCCTTATGTGTAAGTGTTTTTTACACTCCAGCAAATGATGTAGCATCAAGTGCTGCTGCTAGAAATAAAAATAAAAAGTTATAAGGATTGTGCGCATGATTAGTATCATTTTTTTCTTAGAAACATTTGCGCATAAAACCAACACCTCCTAGAAAGAGTAGGCCTCAGCACGGGTTACCATAAATATCCTTTAGTAGTCCTAACATAATGACATATTTCGTATTTTCAACCACTGCGCAGCTTAGTACACCGAACGTAATGACATCTTTTTTATTTTTCATCAAATGCGCAGTTAACTTCGTCATATCGGACTACTAAATTTATCCGTGCTGAGGCCTTCCTTCTTCTAGGAGGTGTTGATAAAACCCTCGCGATTTCTACATCATTAACTTATCAACTTAAATTTTATCTCTTTCAAGTCAGATTTAAGAAGAGAAAAGAAGAAAAAAAAATCATTGTAAGGTATTCTCTCACTTTATTCGATTCCATCTTTGTAAACTATAGGTGCATAAATATGTACAAATAGAAGAATTGTACATCCCTCATGTAAAATTTTAAAGTTCCTAAACTATAAATTATATCCAAATTGTTTCGAAAAAGAAGAAAGGAAACTATTCCTCATTCTTCTAGTTTTCTAGGTCCCACAATGGACTGATGTTAAAAGACAGGATTCCCAGTAGAACACCGAAGTCAAGCATTTCTTGCTGCGGTCAATAAGCGATTGGGTGACCACTGCGTAGAGACCGAGAGTGCGCGGTATCGGTCCTCGTTAAACTGTTATACCGTAAAGTGCTCGACTTCGCGTGCAAGTCGTCGGGCTACCAAAGCAGGGGAACCATTCTCTTTGAAGAGGATCCAAATTGCGATGGCATGTCTTCGGATCATCCTCAGGGATGTTTCCCAGATCGTCGCCAATAGCCCATTGTGCAGTTCTAGTGCGACGGAAATGAAGTAAATATCCTCTCTAGTTTTCCAGGTTGATTTTTCCCCCTTTAATCCTCTTTAAATTTAAATTAATAATTTAGTATTTTTAATTAATTTAGTAATTCTAATTAATTTAGTAATTCTAATTAATTTAGTAATTCTAATTATTTAATTCATTTTGTATTAGTATCATTTTAGTATTTTTAACTGATATACACTGGTATAAGAAATGAAGAGAATTAGCAGAATTTGGTCGATTATCTCTAGAACTACTGGAACGATTTTGATGAAATTTGATCTTTAACATACATTGATACAATACAAAACAAGTAACCATTCAGCAATTTTAATACACAAGCATGATCATGCGTAACACTGGTGGAGTTGGAAGGTATGCAACAGCGGTTGCAGAATAAACAACAAAAAAACGGGTTAATAGGGGTCCCCTCTTACAGATATACAGTCCATGATTTCTTACTTAAAATAAAGCAGTTTATCATTTCCCGTGGCAACCTTCCAACGCCAACAAGTATTACGTCCGATCATGCATATGTATTGCGATTGTCGATTTGTTTTGTATTGTATTAATGTTAACATATCAAATTTTATAAAATCGGCTCAAGAGATAATCGTCTGCGAATTCTCTTAATTTCTTACACCAGTGTAAATAGCATACTTTTCTAAAAATAAAAAAAGCAAATATTTCCATTCGAAATATGAGCCCAAAAACCAAAGAATATCTCAAAAGTTAATTGATATACATATTTGATGGTCGCTTCAAACAAAATAATGGTGTAGCATTTTGTTCTCCCCTTCGAAGAACACGAAAAAGAGTAGAATTGATGGAACGGAATCTACCGGAATAGAATCCTTTCACATATCGCATTACATTTTCAGCGACCCCAAGAAAGCGATTCTCTCAACTTACAAAAAGGTGCTTACCTTAAAATTTACTACTGGGAGAACCATTAGGGAGGGAGTGTTAGGTAGCCCTCAACCATTTCCTTCTTACAGCATTCATCCTAAAATATAGACCCTAAAGACAGAGATGGCTGAATCGACGAGAAATCTTCGACTGGTATTTTTCAGGCACTTGATTGGGGGGGAATAGAACATTTCTCCAGTTTGGAGAATCGATCTCGGAAAAGTTTTCCAAAGTATAGAACATTTGATGTACAAATAAAAGGTGACTTCTTTATTTTTCTATACGAGGGGGGGGGGTTGGCTGTCGATAGGATAAAAATTTAAAGATCAACAGTTCGTGACGATATTGATTTCAAATATTTCTATTATACTTGAATTCTGTTTTTTTGATGGATCTGCTATTGCACATAAAAACTTTTTTTTAGTAGATAATAGGGTATTTTTAAAGCTGTTGTGTGTCAGTTTTTTTAACTGTTGGTTTCAGTTCTCTCCATCTCTAGCCAACGCTGATTTTAAAACTGGCTCAAAATAACAAAACAAAATAAGGACACTGTTTTTTTAAATATTTTTTTTTAAATAAAATAAAAATGTTTGTTATTTAGTTTTTTTTTTTTTAAATTGAATAGTTATTTTAATAATGCACTGGTAAAATTAACAAAAATATGCAAAAACTGAGAAATATTCGTTGTTTTTACCTAAATTTCCCACACGTAGGAAAATGTTGCCGAATTTAACACTAGAAAGACTGAAACTTTGTACATACCAATATTGCCCAAAAGCAGTCAAAAATGACTGCATTGTGAAAGAATAAATAATGTATTTGCTTCATAAATTTTTTATATTACTTACAGTTATATAACAAGTTATTAATAAATATTAACATTAAAAAAAAATTTACTACACTTGGAAAAAAAATTTATTCATTATTATTTGTACATTTTTTGCAAATGAAAAAGCAGTCAAAATGACTTCTTTGAACAATCTAGTGTTATTATTTATCAATATTTTTTTGAAAAAATATTTAAAAACATTTTCCATTTTAAATCGCAACCCATTGTATCTACAGGGTGATTCATAAAAGATGGGCAAAATTTTAGGAAGTGATAGTACACACCCAAGAAAAAAAATTTTACTAAAGAATGCATTGTTAAAAACAAAACACAAAATCGTTAGAGGGCGTCAAAAGTTACGTTCTTATATTAGGCAAAAACACACAAACAACGATGAAATTAAGTTATAAAGGCAAATTTAATGGCATGTGATTACAATAAGTGTCCAAAACAATGCCGGCAGCGGTTATGCACGCAGCACAACCGCAAAAAAAAGATTGGCGACATTCTGAAACACACCAGTCATGTCGCGAACTTCCCCTGCAGCGGCCGGAAGCTTGGCGACAAGTTCTTCTGCAGATTTAATGTGAGTCTCATACAGCCTTCAGCTATCCCCATAAAAAGAAATCTAGACATAAAAGATCTGGCGAGCACGGTGGTCAAGCTATAGGACCATCTCACCCAATCCATTGGTTTGGAAAGGTAGTTCGTCCTTTCCAGATACGTCCAGATAGTTCGCACTTCTCGTACGTAATGAGCTGGTGCTGAGTTCTGTTGGAACCAAATGCATAAACAAAATGCATATCGGCTTTTTCCTCATTGGAGAAGGGAAACATCTTCAGATGCGCTACTACCGCGATTGACAATGCACTCTCGAATCAGCAGCTTTCATTTGTATACGAGCTCTTCTTCCTCCCATAACATGCAAATAACTCTCAGCGGGGTAACTTGCAACATGAATGGAGCTTTCACTTTTGCATGAACAACTTTCCAAATGCGCCAGCACCTTTGCGTTTTATTTTCGACCATGCATTCTTTGACAAAAATTATTTGCTTGGGTGTGTACTATCACTTCTTAAAATTTTGTCTATCTTTTATGAATCACCCCCCCCCCACAACGTATGTAATATACGCATGTTAACGTTTACATAATCCTTCTCTTTTTACGAGGAACAGACAAGCAATTTTACAAATAGTGAACATTATAGTGGATGCTTTTTAAATTACATTAGATTCTTATCAGAAACTTATATTAGATAACATTCGAATGTAGTGAAAGAGTATCTCAGCGTCAAAATAATGTTAACTACTCCTTTATTATTATTATTAAAAGCTGGTTAAAGTACACCGAGTATTATCAAAGAAGTCATTCAGAACATAATTATATTTATTTATAGTTATGTTGCAAAATTTTCTATCTGAATAACAAAATGTTCTAGCAAAAACATTGACTGTTTATTTGGGTTATAATATTATGTAAAACTTAATAAAAATACCAAAAAGGTTACCATAGTATTTCAAAAATGAATTATTTCACAAAAAGCGTATATTTAACATCATCTTTGCTTAGAATAGATACTATGAATAAAAGACCAATTATTACCAAAGTCAAAATTCTTGACAGTTCCATCAAATCATTTTTATGGTTGGTATGTTGGTTTCAGTGCTATCATTTGATGGTCACCATCATGCAACCATTTTCCATTACGTGTTCATGGTTTTTGATATGTTAACAACTTCTATCATTCCATGATGGAAAATGCTACTTTAATACTATGATGGTTAACCATCAAGAGAAGTTTGATTCTCATGGACCAGCAATCCATGATGGTTCTAACTAAAGATTTCCATGATGGTTTAATGGGAATTCTTGCTGGTTTTGAAGACACCATCAAGACAATATACCATCAAGACAATTTAGTTTTTTTTATGTTGGACCATCATGAATCAGTCCGAATTCCTACATTCGAATGATGGTTGTCTATGATGGAAATTTCTGATTGTTCAACATGAACAAACCATCAAAACAAGTCGCTATTCTTATGTTGGTTAAATCAGTTAGAATTCCTATATTGGAGTGATGGTTACTTATGTTGGTTACCATCAAAAATATAATGGTTCATGATGAAATTATTGATGGTTACCATCAAAATTATGTTGGTTAATCAATGGAAAACCATCTAAAATTTCGACTTGGATAGCTAAGAATGTAAAAAGAATATGTTCAGTTTTGTATGCGAGCAGAGCCCTCTGTGTAAGCAACGAGAACTAGTTAGTGTATTAACAACCTCGAAAGAGGCAAGTGTGTGAATTCAATGTGTAAAGCAAATAAAATAACAGTCCGTTTCGTCAATATGTGTTTTGAGTTCTGTGTTAAGAGAAATAACATGGTCCGAGCTTGGAGAGGGTAAGCGATCTATGGACGAGCGAATTTTGTGAAAATTAAGCTAGAATTAGTGTAAAAGATTCAGTGAAAGATGTACGATCGAGAATCGAAACTGAAACTAAGTGTGATCTGAGAAGGTAGGTAGGTGAAAGTTAAATTTTATATTTACATGAATTAAACTATAAACATGTCTTTGACTAAATTAAAGAAAGACGAGTTCGTCGCAGAAGAATTAAACTTAACTGTTCCGGAGGGTGTAAAAATTGCCGATTTAAAAACTTTAATTGAAAACAGCGAACTTTATAAAACAGATCAAGAGCTATTTAAATGCGCACTGGATTTTGCTATAGAGGAAGTAAAAAATAAAAAGTTCGATAATGAATCTAAATTAGAATTAGAATTAGAATTTTGTACAATTTGCGTCAAGGTTAAGAGCGACGTTTGAATATTATTGTCAATTACGTAATGTAAATGATTTTAAATCCGTCTGTGAGTTAATAGTATCGGATAAAATAATGAGTACTCTCGATAGAGAATTGATATTAGTGTAAAACAGGGAGAAAAGTATTTTAAACCACATGAATTAGGGCGTGAGTGTGATATTTATTTATCTTCGAAAGGCAAAAACAAAAATGAAACATTCTCGAAATCTTTCAGTGGAAATACTAAGCGTTACGAATTTAATAAACAAAACAGAGTTAATAATTCGAGTGTACAGAGAGGAGTAACAAATGTATTTTTATCTGAAATAAAAAATGATAACTGTGTAATATGTAAAAACAATGAGTCTCATGCTTTGCAATTTTGCCCACAATTCAAAAGAATGTCTGTACACGATAGAGTAGAGTTTGTAAAAAATAATAGATTTTGTTTTAAGTGCTTCTCCCCCAGATGCGAAGTTAATATATGCAGAATGAGAAACTGCTTTCTACGTAAAAAGGCTCATCACAAACTTTTACATTATCCGATAGAAATTAAAAACAATTCCTCCACTCCCAATGTGGCGCCAATTAACGATCAAAATAAATCACTAACAACAGTTTAATGTAAATGCTGAATCATTCGATCCGAGAGTAGACACTAATCAAATTGTGGCGACTGCGTATTTTAAAAACAAATGCTTATTAAGTACAGCATTAATCCTCGTAAAGGATAAATATTCAGAATGGAAGTTGTGTAGAGCGTGTGGTGATGGGTTCGCCGCTCATCGTAAAATCAAGTGTATTTCATTTTATTATCTGTTTGTCTTTAATCAATTGTGTTTTTACTTAGTTTTGAAGTGAACTGAATTAAGAGTTCTGACGTCATCATATTCTTAGAATTGTATAAATACCAGCACGCATATGGCAGCCTGCAAGTATCTCTCCCATCACCTGCTGTGGTGATGTTTCTTGTAATTCAACCCAACTTGTATATATTGTAAATATGTTCAATAAATATTAGTTGTTACGAATCCGCCACCTCCATCTGGCGGACAGAGCCAAAAACTCTTTTTTAGCTGTAACCGTAACGTTGAGTTTATTCTTTTTTAGTATTAATGTTTTTTTCCGAACACTTGGGGAGCAACCGCTCCGTTCAAAATGATTACTTCTACGCCTTAATTGTAAATTTGTAAATATCTTCATTAAAATTTTCCTATTATTCTTTAGTATTATTCTAGTAATTACGTCTCCAGGTATCTATTAACAGGAAAATACAGTCAGATCCGCAAAAGAAGAAAGAACGATTTAAAGAAAGAGGTAAGCTTTTACCCATTTATTTTATTGGCTTTAAATCGTTAAAGAACTGTAACACGTTTTAACATTAATTGGCGCCCGAACAGGGACCTGACTGTTCTTGAAAATAGATAAATAAATTTGATATTGAAAGGGAATAGGAATCGAAAGTGAAACTGTTTTACTGAAACGTTTGTTTACGATAGAGATCGTCAGAATTAGAATACTTAAACAATGGCTGACGACGTGATTGCACGACTTAAAAAGCGTAGAGGAATTGTAAGAACATCGGCGACTAATAAAATGAAAACCATCGAAACTGAACTCAAAAAAGAAACTGTTTCAGATTGTTTAGAAGAGTCGTTAGAATTGTTGACGGAATTAGCAACTGAATTAGAAACTTTGGACAGTGAATTACAAAAAATTCTGGATCCTAAAGAACTTGATGCGGACATTAATTCGGCCATGGATTATCGCGAAAAAATAATTACATGGAAATTTAGAGCAAAAAAGAAAATAAACTCATCATTATTGATTCCAAACGAAAGCGCAAAACAATCTACATCTCAAAACGAAACCACACCCGATTCAAGTTTAAAGAACACTTTAGAAAATATGTTTCAAGATAAAGTTCAAATAAATCTACCGAAATTATCAATCCAAAAATTCTATGGAGATATAAGCCAATGGCTTAGTTTTTGGAACTCGTTCGAATCAGCCATACACAACAATAATTCATTAGATAAAATTAGCAAATTCAATTATTTGAAATTTTATTTGTCGGGAACAGCGCTTCAGACTGTCGAAGGATTTGCTATAACGGCTGAAAATTATGATAATGCTATTAAAATGTTAGAAGATAGATTTGGACGCAAAGAAATTTTAATCGACACCCACATGAATAAAATTTTGAATATTTCCCCCTTAAAAAACTCCAGTGATCATTCCGAAAGCTTTTCGATGCGATTCAAACAGAAATTCGAAGCTTAGAATCGCTAAATATTTTATCCGATACTTATAGCGCTATGCTGTCTCCCATGTTATTAAAAATGATCCCCCCTGATTTGGTTTTTGAATTTAATAAGGAGATTAAGAATTCTTCATATAATACAAAAGATATACTAGATTTTCTATCTAAAATTTTGATTGCTAAAGAGCGTTCATCTTTGTCAGTCATTCGAAATGAAAATCAAAAAGAAAAACCTACTATTTCTTTCACTCCGCGGTATAGAAATGAACATAAGAATCAAAAAATAATCACCGGCGCCGAACTGTTTTGTTCTTCGGAAGTAAAAAATCATAAATATTCATCGGATTGCGGTTTCTGTCGTAAATCTCACAGAAGTGATCTATGCCCGCTCGCTTTAAAATTGAGTTTAGACGAAAAGAAAAATATTTTATTTAAGAATGGCGCTTGCTTTAAATGTACTTCCCTTTCTCACATTAGCCGTCAATGCAGAAATAAAAATATTTTATGTAAACATTGCGGACGTGGTCATGTTTCGATTATGTGTTATAGTTTAAATAATAAGGAAAAAGAGAAATCTAAATATGAAACAAATGATAATATGTCTGAAAATAGTGTTTTAGCTAATAATTCTAGTTATAAAGAAATTCTTTTACAGACTTTAATTGTATGCATTAATGTTAATGATGTAGATTATTATGTTAGAGGGATTCTTGACACCGGGTCACAAAAAGGTTACGTCAGTAAATTTATTGCAGAATCTTTAAAATTGAAGTGTTTAGGTGACGAATCTGTGAATCACGGCCTTTTCGGAGGAATAGTTAAACAAGAAACCCATAAAAGATATTGTATAGAGTTAAGTAATATTGATAAGAGTTTTTCTTTAAATGTAGATGTAATGGATCAGGAGAAAATTTGTATACCATTACCGAAATTAAACGATGCTAATAGTGTTAGGGAATTGAAGAATTTTGGAATTTATATTAGTGATATTTTCATCAATGACAATGTTTGTTTGTGTGAAAAGGATCCGAAAGAATTACATTTTCTCTTGGGAGCGGATATAGCTAGCGAAATCTTGACCGGAGATATTAAACATCTCAGTAAAGGACTATTAGCAGTAAAAACAAAACTAGGGTGGACAATAATGGGCAAAATTGATAATAACGATACGAAAATTGAAAATTCTTTGTCAAGTTTATCGTTGTCTTTGCATGTTTCCGATTCTAAATTAACAGACTTATGGCGCTTAGACACTTTAGGAATTTCTGCGCGAGAAGAAAATCAAACTAAGAGTTTATTAGAGGAAGAGACCAAAAAGCATTTTGCGAACACGATTAGAAAAGACAAAACTGGTAGATATGAAGTTTCGTTGCCTTGGGTAGTAGATAGTTCCATTTTGCACAATAACCGTTTTATGGCCGAAAAATGTCTCGTTAAAACAGAAAATAAGCTAATTAGTACAAATCATAGGGACGAATATCAGAAAATTTTTGAATTTTGGGAATCTGAGAATATTATTGAGGTGGTAAATGACAATAAGATTTCGGGAACACATTACTTACCCCATAGACCCGTATTTAAAGAAAACAGTGAGACTACGAAAATCCGACCGGTTTTCAATGCATCAGCGCACACAAGAGACAAACCATCACTTAATGATTGTTTGACTAAAGGACCTAACTTAATCGAAATTATACCCAGTATAGTGAACCGTTTTCGGAAATACCGAATTGCAATTTCGTCGGATATCGAGAAAGCCTTCCTTCAGATTAATGTTAGAGAAAATGATCGCGATTTTTTGAGATTTTTGTGGTATGATAGTGAAAGAAATATTAGAGTTTATCGGCATAGGCGCGTTGTGTTCGGCCTTACATCAAGCCCCTACTTGTTAGCCGCTACACTAAAACATCACTTGAACAATGTGCCAGAACATTTCAATCAAACTGCGGAATTATTAAGATCATCTTTCTACATCGACAATTCCTTAACAAGTCTAAATGATGTGAACGAAGCTGAAAATTTCATATTAGAATCAAAATCAATTTTAGCATCCGCACATTTTAATTTGAGGTGTTGGAAGTCTAACGTACCAAATTCCATCACAGAACAAAACGAATCTGAGAAGATACCAGTGTTAGGCCTAATTTGGGATTCAGAAGAAGATAGTTTAATTTGCAAAGTAAACAAGAACTATGATTTAAATGAACCGGTAACCAAAAGAAAAGTTTTGTCCATAACTCAGAGAGTTTTTGATCCAATAGGATTTACAGCTCCTGTAACTTTAGTACCAAAGCTAATTCTTCAGGAGACTTGGAACCAGAAAATTAAATGGGACGAAACTCTCCCCGAACTTTTGCATAAACGATTTAGAATTTGGCTAAAACAGTTAAACCTACTTTCTGAAACAAAAATACCCAGATGGCTAAATGTAGACTATGAAAATCAAGATAACGTTACAATCCATGTTTTTTCGGACGCGAGCAAACATGCTTATGCAACTTGTGTATACGTAAGAATTGAAACCACATTTGGTACAAAAGTCCAGTTAGTGAATGCTAGAAGTCGCGTAGCTCCCATAAAAGAAATGACTATACCACGTTTGGAACTACTATCGTGTTTAATTGGTGTTAGACTTGCTAAAACAGTACAAGAAGATTTAAGAATGAAAAGTAACCCTATAACGTATTGGAGTGATTCAACGACAGCAATTGGTTGGATCAAAAGGGACCAAGCTTGGGGAACCTTTGTCCACAATCGAGTTCAAGAGATAAGATCGCTAACGAACATATCTGACTGGAGACACGTTCCTGGGAATTTAAATATTGCTGACCTCCCTTCTAGAGGATGTACTCCTGAACAATTGCAAAAATCGAAATGGTGGGAGGGACCTTCTTTCCTATATCTACCTTTTGAAGAATGGCCCCAGTCAGAAGAACAACCGGATGAAGAACTATTAAACAAAGAAAAGAGGAAAACTATACTTACTCTGATTGATAACGAGAATGAGGATTACGATTGGTACTATAAATATTTCTCGTCTTATAAGAAGATAGTTAGAATGATTGCCTGGATTTTCCGATTTTACCAAAACTCAATAAAAGTAGAAAGGAATTCCTCAGAAAACCTATCTGTGTCCGAAATTGAAAAAGCTGAAAAGGCAATTTATCGTTTGATACAAAAGGACGCTTTTTCCAATAAAACTGATTCAAATTTTCGTACTCTCAGAACCATTGAAACGGAAGAAGGAATTTTAAGAGTGAAGACAAATATAGTTCAAAGGAAAGATAAAGAATGTTTTCTGTATCCTGTGCTTTTACCCTACAATCATCCAGTGGTACACCGTTTAATAATTGAAAAACACATCGAACATCAACATGCAGGAGTAACAACACTTATGTCACTTCTAAGAGAAAACTTTTGGATTTTAAGGTCAAGGAAAACCATACGTAACATCATAAGAAAGTGCATTACATGTCAAAGATTCGATAAGCGAAAACTAGAAGTATTATCAGGGATTCCACCAGAAGATAGAGTCCGAGACGCAGCGGTATTTGAAGTCGTCGGTATTGACTTGGCAGGACCACTGTTTCTTCGTGATGGCTCCAAATCGTGGGTTGTGTTATTTACCTGTGCTATATACCGTGCTTTACACCTGGAACTGATAACATCTCTGTCGACGGAAGCCTTCATCCAATCCCTGAGGAGGTTTATTTCAAGAAGAGGCAGGCCATACATTATCTATTCTGACAATGGCACCAATTTCGTAGGAACGCAGAGAGCACTCATGAACATTGATTGGCAGACAGTACAAAATATGACAACTACTCAAAAGATACGTTGGAGATTTAACCCCCCATCCGCCGCATGGTGGGGTGGATGGTGGGAGAGACTAGTTAGAATGGTTAAACAAGTCTTAAGAAAAGTTCTGGGTCATGCTTCCCTGAACTATGAAGAACTTAACACAATACTATGTGAGTGCGAACAGATTTTAAATTCTAGACCAATTACATATGTGTCTGAAGATGCAGAAAATCCTTCCCCTTTGACACCTATGATGTTTCTCCATGAACTACCATCATCGGGAGTCCCAGATATTGATGAAATAGATGCTAAAGAACTTAGTCGTAGAGCCAAGTACAGACAACAACTTCGATGATTTGAGAAACAGGTCAATGATTTGAGAAACAGGTTTCGCAGCGAATATCTAGGACAGTTGAGACTCTACTCTGATAAGAACAAAAGATTTGATAAAGTGAATGTTGGAGACTTAGTGCTTTTAGAGGAGGCCAACAAAAAGCGTATCCATTGGCCCTTAGCTAAAATTGTAGAGATTCTACCCGGAAAGGACAATGTGATTCGCCTTGCTAGAGTCAAAACAGAAAACAGTATTTTCCTCCGTCCAGTGCAAAGACTCTACCCTCTAGAACTTCAACCTCTAGAATTTGTCCCTAGAATCATCGAGAGAAAGGACCCACCTGATTCAACAATTCCTGTGAGTGACCAGAATGATAGAACAGCCATTCAAAAGTCTGATATCCAGAGTGGCGATCGAACCAGCTACCCTATCACTTTTCCAGTGACCAGAGTTGGACGAGCTATAAGACCACCACAACGTTTGAACTTGTTGAGCTCTTCAATTATTTCAGACCTCAAGGTGGGAGAGTGTTACGAATCCGCCACCTCCATCTGGCAGACAGAGCCAAAAACTCTTTTTTAGCTGTAACCGTAACGTTGAGTTTATTCTTTTTTAGTATTAATGTTTTTTTCCGAACACTTGGGGAGCAACCGCTCCGTTCAAAATGATTACTTCTACGCCTTAATTGTAAATTTGTAAATATCTTCATTAAAATTTTCCTATTATTCTTTAGTATTATTCTAGTAATTACGTCTCCAGGTATCTATTAACAGGAAAATACAGTCAGATCCGCAAAAGAAGAAAGAACGATTTAAAGAAAGAGGTAAGCTTTTACCCATTTATTTTATTGGCTTTAAATCGTTAAAGAACTGTGACACGTTTTAACATTAGTATTAAAAAGGAGCTGTCTTCGCTTACTTCAAGCGTTACTTGTTTCTGGGAGTGAGACCTGTCTGATTTCGAATGAATGCGCTAATAGATTGCAACTTGAGTGAAAAAATAAACACCATGATTTCTTGTTTAAACGATACTTCTATGATGGTGAGTGGGTGTGTTAAAGTGGCGATTTCAAATAAAAACAAATCGTTTGAAAGAGAATTAGATATGCTCATAGTTAAAAAAATCACAGAATTTATTCCGAATAAAACTTTAAATATAAATGTTGATTTTTCAAATTTCGCTGAATTAGCAGATGACACTTTTAATATTCTGGGAAAAAAAATTTATTATTGGGTGCAAATATATTTTGCGAGTTGATAAAGTCGAAAAGAATTAAAATAAAATATTCGCAATTGCTTTTGGTTAATAGTGTATTTAGGTATGTAGTGACCGGAATTTTAGATGCAATAAATGAAACAAAGGTTCACTGCGGTTTGATTCATGATGAGGACTTAAATAAAACATTAGAGAAATTCTGGTAAATAGAGAATGTAGAGGAAACAATAACAAAGAGTAAAGAAAATTTAATTTGCGAGAAACACTTTGCGGATACTCATTTTTGAACTAGGGAAGGGAAATATGTTGTTTCAATGCCCCTAAAGGAAGATCCCTCATGTTTAGGAATCTCAAAAGATATAGCCCTCAAACGTCTTAGATCGCTGTGGAATCGCTTAGCTGAAGATGAAATTTATTTAAATTTATATCGTGATTTCTTAAAAGAATATGAAAATATGGGACACATGAGAGAGGTTACTAAAGAAATTGAACCAGAAGTAACATATTATGCTACACATCATGGAATCTATTGTCCAGAAAAGTCCACGACAAAACTTCGTGTTGTATTTAATTGTTCTTCAGTTACTGATAAGGGAATATCTCTTAATGATATTCAGTATAATGGATATCAATGTTGTCAGAATCAGTATAATGGATATATATGTTGTCAGAATCACTCCTCCATTATGGAGGAGTGATTCAGGAGGACTTATTTACTCAAATGCTAAGGTTCCACATACATATGCCTTTACTGATGTATCGAACTATTTTAATCAATCCAAATCAGTGTAATCTTCAGAGAATCGTTTGATGTGAAAAGAAGAACCGCTAAAAATATACAAACTATCTACCGTTACTTACGGCACGGTTAGCGCACCTTATTTAGCGCAAAGAACGCTTAAACAGCTTTCAGTTCACGAACAAACAAATTTTCCCATGGCTGCTCCCGTCCTACGAAATAATTTCTATATGGATGACTGTTTGTGCGGCGCTGACACATTAGAGGAGGCAATTGAGCTCAAGCAACATTTAAAAGGCATTTTGCAAAGTGCTGACATGAAACTACACAACCTCTGCGCCAATCACGTGAAACTAGCACCAGATTCTGAATGCGATTATAATTTTGCAACGTTAATAGAGACAAAAAACACTTTAGGTGTATCCTGGAAACCAATTTTAGATTGTTTTCTATTCAGAGTAAAGGTTTGCTTGGAGAGTTCTTACACAAAATGTGACGTTTTGTCAACTATTGCCAAGCTCTTCGACCCGATTGGTCTAATGGCACCGATAATAGCAAAGGCAAAGATTTTCCTTCAGCGTTTGTGGAGAATTAAAATGGACTGGAATGACTCTTTACCAGATGAAGAATATCGAGAGTGGCATCAATTTCTAGCGTCTTTAGAGAGCATCAATAATATAGAGATTCCAAGACGTATCATCATCAATATTCCAAAAAAGTGTACAAAACCATGGTTTCGCTGATGCATCACAGCAATGTTATGGTGCAGCAGTCTACTGTAAATCTAAAAATTCAATGAATGAGACTTTGGTTAGTTTGATAATGAGCAAATCAAGAGTTGCACTTATAAAAAGTCCCAAGACATGTGCCTCTGTTTTTCTATCAAAACTTGTGAAACGAGTTGTTAAAGTTAGAAACTGTTGAAATATACCTTTGGACAGACTCTATGATAGTTCTAGCTTGGCTACGTGTTGTGAGTTTTCTTTTTAGGTTCGTGGAAATTGTAAAAACGAAGCAGAAATCAACGGGTCCATTAAAAAAAGGGAGTATGAAAGAGCAGAACCCTTTCTGGTAAAAAAGGTTCAGGAACAAGAATTTTCTTTTGAAATAAAAAGTATTAAACGAATTGGAAGGGTACCATCAAACAGTAAGTTAAAAACTCTTAGTCCCTTTTTGGATGACAACGACATTTTAAGAGTGGGTGGTCGCTTAGGTAATACAGAATTTAATTTCAATAAAAAGCATCAGGTAATTTTACCCAAGAATAATGAGTTATATTATAATATTATAATTATATACTTTAATAATAATAGAATATTTTCATGAAAAATATTTACATGTAGGAGTTGTATCTCTACTTAATCATATTCGTGAAAAGTTTTGGCCGTTCAGCGGTCGATCAAATTGTAGAAAAATTGTCTATAATTGTATAACTTGTTTTAAAGCAAAACCAATAGTGTCAAGTCAATTAATGGGCAATCTGCCAAAGGAAAGGCTTGTATCTGATTATCCATTTAATTGTTCAGGTGTTGATTTCAGTGGACATTTTTTCATTAAGAATAGATGACAACGTAAAGGAAATTTGTATGAAGTGTATATATGTATATTTGTTTGTTTTGTGTTTAAGGCTGTACATATCGTGTTAGTTTCTGATTTAACATCGGAAGCATTCATTGCCACGTTGAAAAGGTTTACGGCTCGAAGAGGAAAATGTGCAAAATTGTTTTCAGACAATGCTAAACATTTTGTGGGGGCTAACAATGAGATTAAAAAGCTTCATGAAATGGTTAGGAAACCAGACGAAAGCTTAGCTGCTTATTTAGCAGCAGAAGGAATTGAATAGAAATTCATTCCGCCCAGATCTCCCAACTTTGGTGGCCTTCGGAAGGCAGCAATAAAATCGTGTAAATATCACCTAAAAAGGGTTGTAAAGGGATAAACTTAACTTACGAAGAACTTCATACGGTTACTGTACAAATCCAGGGAATTATGAATTCCCGGCCACTTTGTCCCCTATCAGCCAATGATAACGATTATGAAGTTCTTACCCCTGCTCACTGCTTTTATTAAACAGATATTTAAATTCTATTGAAGAGCCAGATTTAACAAAATATAAAGAAAGTAATCTCAAAAAATGGAAAAATAACAAGAGTAGTTCAATTAATGTGGAAATTTTGGAGTCATAACTATATAAACCAATTATAAAACGAGGCAAATGGATGTTTCAAAAAAATAATGTTAAAATCGGAGATTTGGTAGTGATAATTGAAGAAAATTTACCAACCTATAAATGGGCATTGAGCAGGACTGTTGAACTGTACTATGGTGAGGACAAAACAATTCGTGTTGTTAAAGTTACAACACAACATAATACTATTAAAAGAGCTGTCTCTAAAATATGTGTTCTACCAATGCCAGATCATTAAATTTATAATTGATTGAATGCGTTATATATTTAGTATTTTGTTTATTGATATAAAATTGGTTAATTAATTATGTGTGTATAAAGTTAAAATTAATAATAATAGCATACAAATCTATTTGTTTATTGCATTATAGACTATGGTAATAATCGCATTTAGTTATTTATGTTATTGAGAATAGCAATGGTTAATTGTGTGAAATGTTAAAAGAGTAAAATGAAGTCACTTATGTGTGAATTGAGTATAACAATGATTGCCTGGTTGAACCAGTGCAATGTGGGGCGGTATGTTCAGTTTTGTATGCGAGCACCGCCCTCTGTATAAGCAACGAGAACTAGTTAGTGTATTAACAACCTCGAAAGAGGCAAGTGTGTGAATTCAATGTGTAAAGCAAATAAAATAACAGTTCGCTGCGTCAGTATGTGTTTTCAGTTCTGTGTTAAGAGAAATATCAGAATACGTAACTCCATTTTGAGATTCCACAGAATCTTTCTGAGTGCTCCGTGTTAAGTCTACGAGAAAATTGTTGGGTTATTTTTCATATAAATTTTTCCTCTTAGCCTATCACAGAATGTTACTAGTAATCCGTAACTCTCTTTATTCTAGCTTACAAGGACTCTAGGTTTCACTAAATAAATCCTATGAATAACTCGTCATAGAGCCATGGCTCAAGGAATAGAGCATTCACCTTTCAATGAGGGGAGCCGGTTTCTAATTACAGCACTGGCTCGACGATACGAATTCAGCACCCGGCTCGCACCGACCACAGTGCTAACGTAAAAATATCCTCAGTGGTAGACGGATCATGGGTTCGAATCCTCTTACCATCAGGCTTAGCGTGTGAGGTTTTCGCAATTGTCCTCTCCCTGTAACTTAAATGCGTCTTAGTTCCATCAAAATTTCTACTAATACTTGATCCAGGAGTTCCCTTGTCTTCTAGATTGGGTTCAAAATGACAATGCCAGGCGTTGAACATTAGTAGTCATTATCATAAAATTGGATCAGCTATTCAACGACTGTTATAGAATAAAATAATTCGTTTAGCAAATGAATATAAAAAGTTTATCGCGATATCTCGTCCGCGTCAACACGTGGGATAGCAGTCACGTGACACGAGAAGAAGATTGATCTCTGTAGAGGTGATCTATTAAAGGGAGAATTATAAATAAGCCGTTGTTTTGACAGATATTTGAATTAATTTCCATAATTTTCGTTGTTAGCGTGGAAAGGATTTTGTATTCTCCAATTAAAACATTATATATTGCCCCGAAATTAAAGTTTACGTACCAAACTAAAAGCAATACTTTTTTTTCCTATCATTAAATCGGACCTTATTATGATTATAAATATTAATTGTTGTTATTATAATGTAATCCATAACTTTGTAATTAAATTACACATGTATTGTAATGATGAATTGTTAATTGAAATTGTTATTCTATTTGGTTTAGGATTCCTATTCTTATTCGTAAACATTGAGGGAGGTTTCAATTTCATTTAATTTTCTGAAGGTGATAATGATGTGCCTTGATCAGTCATGGTATACATAGCGAGTATAACTTTTGTTTTTATTCTCTGAAATCTTCTTTCATGTATTGTCCATTCTTATATTTAATTCTGTAATTTCCAAGGAGTGATTATTTTATTTAATTCTAACCAGTTGATCAATACAGTGCACAACAGCTGAACTTTTCGGCCACAATCTTTATACCTACTGTATATTTATTAAATTTACTTTTGATCACGTGCTGTTTTTATTTCACAGTCCCTGGCCAAATTATTAGACGCACTATAAGATTCTATGTAAAATCTTAACTATCACAGAATCATGATACTGTACAGCAGTGTTTCCCAAAATGTGGTACGCGTACCCCTAGGGGTACGGGAACAGTTTAGCGGGGGTACGAGTTCTTATGCGAAATATCTTGCAACAAACGAAAATTTAAATCAAAAATTTTTTTAAAAACAAAGCAAGCCATGAAAATTTATTTTTCTATTGGCTATTTTTTGCAGAGTTAACAGTTAATAATTAGTGGCATTAACAGCTAGTTCTGATTTTTAACTTTTGTTTAATTTTTTTATTAGCGATACACAGCTATACGAAAAATTTAGAAAGGGTACACCAAAGTTATAAGTTTGGAAAACACTGCTGTAAAGCATTATTGTTTTTACGCGAATGAAACCGGTTTGCATTAGTGTATCAATGGGTTAAATTAGACGCTATATAATATAAATTCGACGATTGACTAAATTATACGATATATTATATTAATATAGAATATTTTTCATATCAGGTATTACATTAGTATATAATAATAATTAGACCAAATTATTAGACGCACTGTTTTAATAAAGACATGTTTTGCACAAGTTTATATTCAATACTTTTATATTTAAACATAAATGCAACGGCTTTTTATTCAAGAGATTTTTCATATACTTCCTATTTGTATTAACGCATTGCATTACAATGTTAACCAATTGATACACGAACATAAACAAGTGCAAACCGGTTTCAGTCTTGTAAAAACAATAAAGCTGTATAGTACTACATTCATTATAATTTTATATAGAATCTTTTAGGGCGTCTAATAATTTGTCCAGGGACAGTAGTTTAAATGTGTTTATTTTTCACTAACAACTACCTCTTCACTAACCTTTACTATTGAATTCAATTCCATTCACCGTCATTCCTTACCATACAATTCCTAACATCTTATATTTCTTCTTTAACAACCATTATGGGCTGGAATAGCCTGATTAGCAGGGCGCCGGACTCACGTTCGTGAGAATGGAAGTTTAAATCAAATCCGGCCTATGACTCCCCGTGTAGTAAATGCTGGCTGGTGCACGTTAAATTTATCGGGTTAAAGAGTCCTCCATGTCCGTTCCCATTACAAATTATAATTTTAGAAGGTACTGAATTGGAAATTAATCGTTCTTTGGTTCAGATCAAAATTACGATTTGTGGATGAAGGAATGCGTGTGTGAATGGGTCAGCCCTATAAAACGGGTGTGACGCATAGGGGTGCCAGAAGGCGATTTCTTGGTCATAGATGGCGCCACTGGAAGAAGAACAACCACATCCCCTCCTTAATGGCTTAAGAAAACAGCAACAGTTAAACTTCTTTAATAAACATTACAGTGACATTCAATTTCAACGTTTATATTGCTTCTTTTAATTAGTATTAATTTGTCATAGCAGATGAGAGGGGGGGAGCATGAGAAAAATTTTGCATAAATTCGGAGCATGCGTTTCAGGTTTCCAATCTGATATTTTATAATATTTGTTACACATTTTTACATATTTTTGTGAAAGAGAAATTTAAAGAGAAAGATTAGGGTGTTTGACAAAGAGGCTGGATTTTGTTGAGTACATTCAGTGGGATATTTTGCTCTAAATTAAGACGAGATGATTAATTTTCATCTCTAATTTTCTTTTCGAAACAATTAATACCAATTTAATATGTTTTATTCAATTTATAAATCATTATTTTTTAATTTAATTGATATTTTAGAGAAATTTAATTATTAAAAGCAAAATAATTATAAATATTTAATTTCTTTTGTTTTCTCTTTAAATAAAATGTATCGATTTCTTTAAAGAAATAAAAAAATATTAGCACAAATTATGAATATTCACTAATTTTTTTTATTTTAAAAAACTAAATAAAAACTTTATTTTGTAATTTGAAAAAAAAAATTACAAAATTTTAAATTAAAAATTTTTTTAAGTGACCCATGTATTTCAGAAATACAAAATTTTAAAAAAAAACATAACGTTAATAAAATACTTTTTATTCATCCATTCAAGTTCAAATACTTTCAACTTGTAGTGAATGACACTTGATGTTGATACAGGTTTTTTCAAATATTGTTTCATTAAATAAATTTAATGAATTAATTTTAGTTTTATATGGGAGAAAAGAATAGAAATTATTTAATAAAAAATAACTAAAATAAAATTATTCTTTGTTGACCTAAGTAGGAATTGACTTTTAAAAAAAATTATATTACTTGTTTTGCTAATAATCTATAATGTATTTCACAAAAAATGTAAGATTTTTTTTTTTTTTAATTTTTACTTTTGTATACAAAAATTACTAGTTAAATTTGTTAAAATAATAGTTAAAATTATGTACAAAAATAGATTGTTAAAATTAATTCAAGATACAATATCCTCTCCTTTTCCCATATCCTGCTTCTTTTCACATTTTGAACGAAGAAACTTCTTTCTCTTTTATATTCATGTAATTCATGAGGGGAAAAAATGTCGTACTTAATTAGTACATTTGAATAGCTTTTATTATTTTATTTCAATATTATCGATTAAAAACAAAAGAAATTGTTTTATTCTACCGAATTCAAAATGAGAAGTTTAAAAAGAAGCGTACATTATTAGAAGCATTTCTTCTTCTATCTACTTCTTAACAAATAAAAAGTTTTCAGCTTGTTATCTGCAAAAATGTAGATAGTTGTTTATTTTTTTAATACGTATACTCCTTCTTAAAAGGAATTTGTTTACTTTCAATCTTCATTCGAGAGTAAATAAAGCTGCTAAAAAAATGGCGAAAATTCCATTGAGGGAGACAGTATTTATTGAAATGTTTTTCCTAGATATATTCCGATTTCTTTATGATCTGATCTGAATTCTGATTTCTTTCATTGCCATTCTATTATGGAACAAAAATCTTTTATTTATTTATCCCAGGGATATTTCGCGTTATTGAAGTCTTTTTAAAGATTTTTATTTTATTTCATTACTATTACACGAAAAACATTTCCCCCCTCGAGGTAAGTTCGTTTATTGAGTATGAAAGGGATTAGGGGGTGGGGAGGAAAGAACTTCCAAGGAAAAGAATTGTTTACGACACGCAACATGAAAACGATAATTGAAATACGAAGTGTTTGAAGTGCGTAAACCCTCATAGTGGTGGAAGTGTGTATAAAATGTTAACGACATTTTGAAATTTATAAATCGTAAGTGTTCATAATAATTGAAGAGATGAGAGAATGAAAATTTCTATGGATGGTGTTTGAAATGTTAACGACATTTTGAAATTTATAAATTGTAAGTGTTCTTAATAATTGAAGAGATGAGAGAACAAAAAGTGCTATGGATGGTGTTTGAGAGGTTAACAACATTTTAAAATTTATAAATCGTACGAAAAATTTTATCGCAATACCATTTATGCTTCAAAACATGGGCAAGGATCATGGGTTAAAGTCCCCTTGCTGCAAGGCAAACCGTGGAAGATGTTCATGGTTTTAACCTCCATGTAACGCGAATAGGAGTTAGTTCCATCAATAAGTCCTCCAAGACGGCAAATTTCTCCCAATACTTGATCCAGGAGTTCCCTTGTCTTCTGTATTGATTTCAAGGCTACGGAGTTGAACATTATAAGCCCAAAAAATTCGGTTCGATTTTCAACGACGGTTATAGGTATTCAAAAGTAATTTAATTATGTTTTGACTGCGTTTTAAAACACAATGTCTGTCAACCCATGCAATTTTGAAACAACATATTTTAATAAACTATTCATTCTTGCCTCTCCATCCAACATTTTCAAAATTTATTCTTCACTTCTCCATCTCATATTCACTTAACGTTTTCTCCATCTTAACGTTGTATAAATGTTTTCTTAATGAAGAGCATTCTACTGTGGAAGATACTTTCACTGAGGATTAATTAGATTTGTCACTTAATGTACTCCTCATATATTTTCTTTCTATTTAATGTTGGAACAGAGAGAGAGGAAAAAAAAACTTATTTTGATTCTGTAAGTGAAAAAATGGGCACGAAATGTGAAACAGTTTCATTAAAAGTAACTCAAGGATATGTTTGGAAACAATACGCTGGTATAAGAAATTAAGAAAAACTTGGTCTCTAAAACTGATTTTAATGAAGACTGATATAATACAAAGCAAATAACCATTCTATAATTGGAATACACAGGCATCATCGTGCGTAACACTCGTTGGAGTCGAAAGGTATAAAACAGGGGTTGAAGAATATAAAAAAATGGGCGAATAGGGTTTATTGTCAGATATACAGATCGTGCAGCGTGAATTCATACTTGAAATAAGGCTGTTTATCATTTCTCTAGCAAGTGGCCTGAATTGTAATGTGACAATTTCATACCTCCCGACTCCAACGAGTGTGTCATACGATCATGCATGTGTATTACAATTATTGAATGATTTTTTGCTTTGTACTGTATCAATGTATGCACATATCAAATTTCATTAAAATCGGTCCAGTAGTTCTAGAGATAATCAACCCAGTATATTTTATTTCTTTCACTTGCTTCTGAAAACATAATATTATCTCTACTTAATAATATTATAACATAATAATATTATAACAGCGTGTGTGCGTGCGTGTGTGTGTGTCAAATTTATGTAATTTTTTTTATTAAGTATCAAATTTATTTATGTATTATTCAAATTTTCAATCGTTAATAAAATACTGTTTATTCATCCATGTCATCAACTTGTAGTGGATGACACTTGAAGTTAATACAGTTTTTTTTTCAAATATTAATTCATTCATTAGATTTAATTCATTAATTTTAGTTTTATATGGAAGAAAAAATTTTAATTATTTAATAAAAAGTAACTAAATTTTTTTTTCTTTATTGACCTAAGTGGATTTTAAATCTATTTTATATCACTTGTTACATATTTTTAGAATATATCGCCCCTTGGAAAATGTGCAATTCATTCTATTTAATATCTAACAAGTGGGTTTTTGTAGCACACTTTTCTTTCCATCTATAGTAAAACTTTTATATAGGGGCTACAACATCTATAGGGACTTTTAACAATAAAGGAAGCTAACTAAGAATATTTTTAATTAAAAAATTGAAAACCTATAAATATATATTTTTCAAACAAACAATATTTTATATTATTTTATATCAGATATATGAAATAAAATTATGATATAGATAGATAAATATTATATATATATTATATTAGATAATATATTATATATATTATCTAAGAATATATTTAATTAAAAAATAAAAACCTATAAATATATTTTTCAAACAAAAAATATTTATTTTATTTAATACATATAAAATAAAATTATGATATAGATAGTATATTATATATTTTATTATCTAAATCAGGGTGGCCACGCAAATCAGATTTCAAATTTCTCTGATTTTTCCAGGTTTTCCAGATAAAAATCTTAAAATTTCCAGGTTTCTGTTTCTTTTTTCTTATAAAGTGTAAGATGTGTACAAGAAAAGTGTCTATATTATAAAATATTTTATTAAAAATATTACTTTTTTAACATATCATCTTGAAAAAAATAATTTATTTTGACAATTTGGCCAAATTTTTTATTTATTTTTTAATGTTTTGGTACAAAATTTTGAATCAAAAATCATATATTGACTAACAAAAGAGTAAAATTAAATATTAATATATAGTTAGTTCTTAAAAAAAACTTTTTTTTTTTTAAAATTAAATTATGTTATAAAGGGTTAAAATGAAATAGAAAAATTAGCATACATTTCCGTCTAAAAAAAGTGGGTATAATGGATGAAATAATTTAAATTAAGAAAATTAGTAAATAATTTAAATAAGTGAAATTAAAAAAGTCATCAAAGGAAAAATTTCCAGCTTTTCTTTAAAATTCCCTGATTTTTCCAGGTTTTTTCAAGTATAAAAAAATTCCCTGATACTCCCAGGTTTTCAAGGTTTTCCAGATGGGTGGCCACCCTGTAAATATATTATCTTAGATAATATATTATATATATTATCTAAAAATATATATAATTTAAAAAAATCAAAGCCTATAAATATATTTTTCGAACAAACAGTATTTTCTTTTACTTTATATAAGATGTATAAAATAATATTATGATATAAATAGTATATTATATATATGATCTACTATATATATTATCTAAGTATATATATAATTTTAAAAAAATAAAAACCTATAAATATATATTTCACAAACTCACAATATTTCATTTTATTTCATAACCAGTGTTAAGCCAAAGGTCAAATTCTGAGTTTACGTTTAACATTGTTCAACTCCGTAGCCGTGTAATTTTAAACCCAATCCAGAAGACAAGGAAACTCCTAGATCAAGCTGTGGGACAAACTAGCCTTTCTAAAGAACGTTTTAATGGAACTAGCCCGTATTTGCGTTACCTGGAAGGGAAAATTTTAAACGCTGAGACCAAAGATTCTTCTTCAGGATATTTGGGAACAAAAATTCAAGTGGGATGATCCTCTACCATTAGATTTAACCAAAACCTGGAACAAATGGTGTGATGAACTAAAAGACTCAAATAACTTTGAAATACCTAGATTTTATCTGAAAAATGCTAAAGGAAAGAGAAATTTTCAATTTCATTGTTTCGTTGACTCAAGCAAACGAGCGTATGTTGCAGTTCTATATATTCGATATACAGACTATGATGGACATTTTCGAACATCGTTAATTTGCTCTAAATCCAGAGTCGCGCCTCTTCGAAAGTTGACACTTCCGAGACTTGAATTACTCTCAGCTGTAATTGGAAGTCGATTATTTGAATATGTAAAGAACAACCTTTCATCTGTGACAGAATATTCCGTTCGATTCTGGACAGATTCGATGATAGTACTTCACTGGATTCGTGGAAAATCTAAAAGGCTGAAAACATTTGTCCAAAATCGTGTGACTGAAATTCGTTCAAAGACTGACACTTCTTCGTTGTCGCACTGTCCTGGCGACGAAAATCCATCAGATCTGCTAACTCGTGGCGAATCCTTAAGAAATCTGCTTGACAAAGAATTGTGGTTTAGTGGGCCAAAATGGCTGATAGAAAGTGAAGATAATTGGCCTAAGGAAAATCAAGAGCTTGCAACTATCGATAATGAAGAGGTTGACAAGTCAGTAGTTCTTTCAATAAATTCTGAGATGGAGAAAATTATTAATATTGAAAGATTTGGAAATTTAACAAAAATTTTACGTATCACTGCGTGGATAAGATTTATCTTTAATCTTAAAAATAGAGAAAACAGAAAAACCGGAACTATTAGTTGCGAAGAATTACAATCAGCAGAAGAATATTGGATAAAGAAAACTCAAGAAGAACATTTTGGAGAAGAATTGAAAGCACTAAAATTCGGAGAAGACATATCTTCGAAGTCAATATTGAAAAACTTTTTTATTTCGTTAGACGAAAATAATATCATTCGCTTACAGAGCGGACTTCGATATGCTGAAATTAGTCACAACGAAGTATTTCCGATGCTACTACCTAGTAGAAGTCACTTAACGAATCTTGTAATTCGTAGAAGTCATGAAAAATTAGGACATGCAGGAGTTGCTGATACATTAACAGACGTTCGAGAAACCTTTTGGATTATTAAAGGAAGGCAAAGAATTAAGAGTATTATTTTCAATTGCAATCTTTGCAAGAAATTTCGAGCTAAGCCCTTTACCCAAGACGAAGCTCCTCTTCCTCCAGACCGCATTAAACAAGCTCATCCATTCGAAGTAACAGGAATCGACCATGCTGGTCCTCTTTATGTGAAGAGTATTAACGGAATGAAAAAAGCTTACATTTTGCTTTTTACCTGCGCTGTCACCAGAGCCGTCCATCTTGAGCTCACTGAAGGTCTGACTACAAAAACGTTCCTACTTGCTTTTAGAAAATTTGTATCCCGCAGAGGACTTTGTAGAAAACTGTACTCTGACAACGCAAAAACTTTCAAAAGAGCAAAAATTGAGATAAATTTATTATGGAAATTTTTAAAGGATAAAGAAATTCAGAATTATTTTGCCACCAAAAACATAGAATGGAATTTCATCGTTGAAAGAGCTGCCTGGTGGGGCGGATTCTGGGAAAGACTGATAAAAACTACAAAAATTTGCCTTAGGAAAATACTGGGAAGAACATCTTTGACGTTTCCGGAATTAGAGACCATAGTTATTGAAGTTGAAGCAATTATGAATTCCAGACCATTGACCTTTGTCTACAGTGATATTGAGGAACCTGAGCCGCTTACACCTGGACATTTCCTCATAGGCAGAAGGCTTGTTGCTCTCCCACCTCCCACAGCTTCGACTCAATCAACTTCTAGCAAATCCAATCTAGAACAAGGATGGAAGCAAAAAAATTCCCTCTTAGAAAGAATATGGAAAAAATGGAAATCTTCGTATCTTCTAGAACTAAGAACAGCCCACCAGTTAAAGAGACAGAAAGAAAATGTTCTACCAACCAAAGACTCAACCGTCCTAGTGTACGACGAAAAACTTCCTCGACTCATGTGGAGAATGGGGATTGTCACCTGTGTCCATCCTGGACGTGATGGAAAGACTCGATCGTGCACAATTAGACTTTCTAATGGAACTATTTTAAAAAGATTAGTTCAACTTCTATATCCTTGTGAACTTGGCTAAGACTTAAAAGGACCGGAAACTGTTTGTCCAATGATCCTTTGGGGCCGGAGGATGAAACAGATTAACTTTAATGCCAACAGATGGCGCGCAGACTGAATGAATATTAATGTTTTTTATTATGTTTCAGTTTGATTTCTAAAGCTTTGAAAGATGATCGTTAATGTTTGTCCGTCCTCTTCTTAATAAATTAGTTTTATTATTAGATTCGTCTCCTTCTAAAAACAAGCGATTCTGTATCGAAGTCTGAGGTAAAAAGATAGAACCAGGTAGGAAAGAATATTTGAATTATTTCTACTCTATTTTTTCACCTCCCACGATTAGTCCAATGACAAAAGGGATTTTTACCCATGATCCGTCTGTCTAACACTGAAGATATTTATGTCAGCATTGTAGTTGCAGCATTGTAGTAATCTGGCTCGGCAGTGTGCGCAGAGTCTGACTAAGGCAGGGGCATACGGGGCAGCCGCCCCGGGCCCCCACGTTTAAGGGGGCCCCCAAATCGAAGAGTTTATATTACATTTCCTTCTTTAATGAACTTTTTCTAAACAAAATATCAGTACAGTGTAAAATCCGTCAGTTTTATGTTAGCTTCTTCATTAATCTATCGTATGAACACAATCTATATTTCGTAAATCCATGGCTTTCTAGGGTAGAATGCGGCTTAAATTTCACAACTATGATAGACAAATTTGACCCATCAAAAGCCTGTATTTTTACATTTCGCAAAATGCAATATGCTTACAAAAATACAGGCTTCTGATTGACTTAATTGAGCCATCGTAATTATAAATTTTTGCTGAATTCTGCCCTAATGACAGCAAGGATATGAATTTTTTCACAGCTAGATGAGAAAGTTAACAATCAGAAAACTACATTTAGCATGATGGACATAGAATTGTAGGAAAATCAATAACGAGGACAGAATGATATTTCGTCTGACCATTGGAGGGGGGTGGACTTTATAGCTATTTTAGGTTCCAGTCATTTTAATTGTTATTTTTAATGAGTGGAAAAATTTAAATATCTCCATAAAGTTAGGTTTTCATGACTGAAATAGTGAAGCAGAGGGGGTCCCCCAAAGAGATTTTTGCCCCGGGCCCCTATTAGGATAAATCGGGCCCTGAGTGTGCGTCGATTTTTTTGTTATAGAGTGTGGATTTATTATTTGTATATGTATTTTATTGTGACCATGATATATTTTTGTTTTGTGCTTCTGGCAACTTCGATGCAAATTTAGTTTGTTTATGCTCTACATGTCTTCGTGCATGTCTTTGTGTTAAGTCTCTGTTTAAAAATATAGTAAAAAAACTGAAATCTTTGAGAAAGAATCTTTGTGAAAGAATTAAGAACGTGTCACTTAAGAGAATTGATACTTGACGGGCTTGGTTTACTGGAAATAGGATGGAAATAACAGTTTCTAACGTGAACAAATGCCACATTTCAACAACCAATCAGGATCGAGATACCCACACTGCGTCACTTGTATCCCATTAAAAGCTATCAGCAAAAATGTAATTAAGCATCATCGGCGTCAATAATAGTATGGCGACTTTTCATTATTTCCGAATTATAACTACTTCTCTATTAGTTTTTCTCTTCAATATTTAATAAATTTTTAATTCAATTGCTAACTTACTTTTAAATCATTTACTTACATAGATTCACTTACATAGAAAAACATAACTATAAACAAAATTAACATGAAGATTCAAATAACTTTTTCCTGATTAATTCACTCCAAAAATATACAAATCGGTAATAAAAGTAGACAAGTTTCTAACTCACAAAAATAGGCGGCAATCGAATAGACGCCAGACGTGAATGATCTGGTAAGTCTTGAAAACGGTTGCTTATTTTTGAGCGCTTGAAACAAGTCGGCTCTTCTTTCCAATCTGTACATATTTAAAGAGAATGAAGATTTTAATTATTTAATATCGTACAGCTTCAGTTTCTTGAGATTATTTATTTAATTTAACTTTAGGAATAATAATTTGGTGACGTAATACATAAATACCGAGTTTATCTGACGTAATGAATTATGCTAGATAAACTCAATGATCATCAGATAATTAAATATTAAAGAACGGGCCAAAAAAATTTGTTTTTTTTATGAGAGGCCAACTAAATATAAATATCTTTAAAATATTTTTAAGAAAGAAAATCGTCTACATCAGTCTCATCTAATGACGAGTCAATGAAAAAATTCAATTTTTCATATGATTCTAAATGAAAACCTGAATAGAATCGAAGCTAAATTAGATCATTGCAACTGCTGTCTAAATTTCGGGATTCCAATGATGTCTCAGGTGATAGAGCGTCCCAATTAGGTGAACCGTGTCCCAACAATAGCTTTGCGATAAGGCTAACCGTGGGAGGTTCTCGTGGCTTTCCTCCCCACGTTTCGCAAATGCGGGTTAGTTCCATAAAAAAAGTGATGGCAAATTTCTCCCAATCCAGGAGTTCCCTTTCAAAATGACGAACATTAGTTGTCGTAAACTTAACATTTTTGTCTGCTGTTCAACGATGGTTATTAAAAAAAAATTTTTTTTTCAAATGATATCTTTGAAATATGGGTTTACCATTTCGGTTAAGGAAAGAACCGGTATTTTGGCTGGGAGTTTAGATTAGAACCAACTCAGGAGTGGTTTATGTCACCTGATTAAAATGACGCAGTATAGTTGGTGAAAAGCAAAACTTTCTTGGTCAGTATTTAATGATGTTTCCAATAAATATTGTTTAAAAATTCACCTTTTCTCTTCGTTGTATTTTATTCAATCATTTGTTCAATGCAGACAGTGCGCAGAAAAATGTTTTGTTCTTCAAAATCGAACGAATTACCTGCTCAGTATGCCACCCCAGTCGTTTAAAAAAAAGTTTAAACGAGAGTTTAAACTTCTTTAAAACAACATTTTTCTTGTCTTAAAAAATTTTCAATCTCCACTCTCATCCTTTATTCATGCCATTAGCCAGTGTTTACACATTTTCGTAACGTTAATCAGTAAAGATACATTTTAATGCTTTAAAAAGGAAATTAAAGACAAAAATTTTCGTTGTCTTTCAACTATCGAAAAATCAAAAGATTTAGGTGATAAAAATTTAAAATAGATTTTTAAATTCAAGCAGAATACAAAAAGGATGTTGATTTAAGACCGAGGGTAAAAACTTTTTTTTTTTTTTATGAAGTAATTTTATGAATAAATTGATTGTTATTCTGTTTCTTCTCCAACCAATCGACTTTTCGTGTACTTAAAGAAAGGCTAACACACATTTTTTTGCTGGATTTCATCAAGGAACAAAGCGAAACGTCTATCGATAAACTGTGTTTTTTCTAATTGCAACTTATTCGTGAGGCACACAATTATTAAGAATTTATTTTCTTTGCTCTCATGAATGCATTACTAAATCTAAAATTTTCCTTACTTGGTTCATTTATATTCGATTTTAGAAAAGAGTTCTCTGTATTCTGAGTAGCTGATAAAAGTATTTGAATACTTAACTCTCTTAATCATTATTTTTTTTAAATATACGCGTAATATATTTTATTTTAAATCCGTCGTTGAACAACCGACCCAATTTTTGAATTTACAACTACTAAAGTTTTGACTCTGTAGCCTTGTCATTTTGGACCAATCCAGAAGACAAGAAAACTCCTGGTTCAGTACTCCCAGAAGTATGATTTGCTATGGGAACATGGAGGACTTTGTAGCTCGACAGATTTAACGTGCATCAGTCACCATTTACTACACGTGGAGTCTTCGGTTGGCGGGGATCAAACCCACGACCTCTTGGTCATGAGCCCAGTGCTCTACCCACCAGGCTATCCCGGCCTCACATAAGTATAGAAATTCGATTGTATCTTTGTTGTGCTTCATTTTGTTTAAACATTTGATGAAGGACAAAACCTTTTGTATTGATTTATGCTGAAAAATTACGACAGAAAAAAACGTTGGATACTTTATTTTAAAATGTGTGAGGAACTTTAATAAAACGAATAGGATTTGATTGAAATTTTTCTTGGGCTAGAAAAAAAAACGTGTTTTAATTGGGACTGAGTATGATGTGAATTCCTGAAAATTACGTTTTAAAAACTTAAACGTTTACTATAGGATAAATAAAAACTTCAGGTTGATAAATAAGGATCCTCTACTAGGGGATACATTATTCTTTACATAATATATATATAATATCTTTATATAATATAAATAATATCTTTATATAATAGTGAGGTTAAATATTAATAAACTTGGTAGACCGTATAACACGTTTGTGAATTATTACCTTCGTAAGTATTGAAAAAACAGCTTTAGGTTGAGTTATATAAGCTTGAAGTGTAAAATGTCGCATCTTAATTTGATAAATTAATACTTCTGAAAATACAAAAATATATACGAAGTAATTACCTAAGGTGAACATGGAACACCTTGCTTTAATAAAAAATAACCTTTCCAAGTGTCAAAAAATACACTTGAGGTTGATTTGTAATAACCGGAAATGGCACGCCTTAGATAGATACCTCAATAGCTATATAAAACTATATTTGAGGTTAAAAAATAATTACCTATCGATCAAACACTTCACATACCTTTGAAAAACAGCCTATCCAACGGTTAAAAAATACACTTGAGGTTGATTTGTAATAACCGGAAATGGCACGCCTTAGATAGATACCTCAATAGCTATATAAAACTATATTTGAGGTTAAAAAATAATTACCTATCGATCAAACACTTCACATACCTTTGAAAAACAGCCTATCCAACGGTTAAAAAATACACTTGAGGTTGATTTGTAATAACCGGAAATGGCACGCCTTAGATAGATACCTCAATAGCTATATAAAACTATATTTGAGGTTAAAAAATAATTACCTATCGATCAAACACTTCACATACCTTTGAAAAACAGCCTATCCAACGGTTAAAAAATACACTTGAGGTTGATTTGTAATAACCGGAAATGGCACGCCTTAGATAGATACCTCAATAGCTATATAAAACTATATTTGAGGTTAAAAAATAATTACCTATCGATCAAACACTTCACATACCTTTGAAAAACAGCCTATCCAACGGTTAAAAAATACACTTGAGGTAGATCCAGAAAAACCTAAAGTGAACCACCGTAGGTGTTTGTATAAATACTTGCACAGGTGTAAAAAAATATACTTCATGTTGGATAACCTAAGGTTGGAAGCAAAACACCTTAAAGTAGTAAAGAACTACCTCTGCCACTGATGAAACACCTCAGGTTGATACATATATACCTCTGAAAGTATATTTACGGTATATTTGAGGTCAAATTTGAAGTATTCATTTTCAACCGAACTACGCATTTAAATAACAATCTCATTTATACCTTTGAAAAATACCATAATTTTTCTTTAAGAGACAGCTATAGTGACTATATATATCATCAAATCAAAAAACATTTTCGTAATGAGAGTGAAAGATAACGTAATACCCCTAAAATTGATATGTAAAATTTATCTTTAAATTATAATTAAATGTTCGAAATAAACTTGAAAACAAAGAAATAAAAAAGACCAGAAAAGAAAAAAAACACACCTTTTTTTCAGAGCTTAATCCTTCTAAATCAATTAAGTGTTTTTTTCTTCTTTTCTGGTACTTTTTCGAACTTTTGACTTCTTATTCGAACCTCGTTCCTTGAAAATCGTAGTCTGATTAATATTTGGTAATAACTCAGCCTATATGTTGTTGATCATTCAAACAATTAAGATTGATCTTAAAATATGAAAATTCAATCATAAGTTCAAAAAGTATTTGATCGTTAGGAAGAAATCGGACTCTACATATCAGAGTAAATAAAACATGAACTATTTAGGCATTTTTAAATAAGTGTATTAGCTTACTCAAAAGAGAATAACTCAAACATTGTATAAAATTTTCCCCGTCATAAGACGCTGTTTGAGAACCGAATTTGTCTCTTCAGATCATTAAAGTTTGAAATTATGACGTCATAAAAATATCTTATCAGATGCAGATTGCTTTTAAAAATAATTTGTTTACGCTTCTATTAAGTCATTTAGTATTCTAGAACATTAAATTTAAGTTAGTATCGCAATTAAATTATTCGAACAAGTAATGAGATACTAATTTTTTAAGTCGGAATTTTTTTTTTTTTTTTTTCATGACAGTTTTTCGTTCTAGAGGGTGAGGTGCGTTTTGATCTGACTAAATATGACACCATTAAGCTTGAAGGGAATTTTTATAGATTAACAAAAAATAAAGTTTTTCAATAAATATTTCATTTTAAATAGAGGTGGAACTTAAATCAATAAATTTAATATTAACTCATTTAATAATAAGTCTAACTACGAATTACAGTTTAAACTGAGAATGCAAAAAAATTAAATGTGGTAAAATGTATTGTTTATTTTTTTTTAAAAAAAAAGGATATTAAAATTTTCAAATGCTTGTTGGAATAGGAATACTCATTTTGTGTGCTGAGGATGACCATTTCCTCCGATATTTTTTGAGACCACTTTAATGAAAAGACACTTTAGAATTGAAACAAGTAATTTAAAGTAAAAATTTTAAGTCCATTCCTAGTTAGGTCAACAAAGAAAATTTTTATTTTAGTTACTTTTTATTAAATAATTGCCATTTTTTCTCTCATATAAAAATAAAATTATTTCATTAAATTTAATGAATGAATTTATATTTTAAAAAACTGTATCAACTTCAAGTGTCATCCACTACAAGTTTAAAAAAATTTATTTGAACTTGAGTGGATGAATAAAAAGTATTTTATGAATGATTGAAAATTAGAACAAGATATGAAGAGAGTGTGAACTAATAGTAAAAATTGTAAAAAAAAAAATATATGCGTGAGTGACAATCGAGTGCCTTCTTTGATCTTTTTTTTGGTAGTGTCTCATGCTCTAGGATTATCGCTAGTATGAATCACCCAGATTAAGACATATTAAGTCAGTCAAATCAATCTCTCTGAGGTTTTTATTTGCATTTTGCTGTATCATCGCCTACCATTACAACCTATTCATTACAAACCCTATTCATTACAAATTAGCCGAAATTGATTATATATTCACTACAAATTAGCCGAAATTGATTATATATTCACTACAAATTAGCCGAAATTGATTATTTATTCACTACAAATTAGCCGAAATTTATTATATATTCACTACCAATTAGCCGAAATTGATTATATATTCACTACAAATTAGCCGAAATTGATTATATATTCACTACAAATTAGCCGAAAATGATTATATTTTCACCTATAATGTAAATTTTTAAAAATATTTAAATTCCGAGACTTTAAGATGCTGATTGAAGTTTTGAAAGTGCAGTTGTGAAAATTTTACTAGCACTTTATTCTTGAAGGGTACATTGAATTGAATATGACCAAAAATTAAAATAGAATCATTTTTTTAAAAAAATATTAGAAAAATCATTTTTTCACCTTAGGTTATTGGGTTCTGGTGTAATCCATGTTCTATCCTACTATTTACTGCATTATGGTGTAATCCATGGTTCCATTCATGTAAGTGAAAGTCAGCTTAATAGCCTCATACTTTGGAGTATTAAACGTCATTCTCTGTTTCGTCATTCTCTGCAATTTAACAGGCTTTGACATCTTGACAGCTTCCATAGTGAGTGAATTCCGTTAATTCGTTTAGTTAATTTCGTTTTAGTTCATTGAATTTCTGTTTTTCTTCGTTTAAACATGACCCATAAATTGAACACTTTTTAACTACAAGAACTCTAATGTTATGAAGGGCGGTCATTATACGGAACATCATTATCCTTATCCATTACCATTGAAATATCCTCAGTGGTAGACGGATCATGGGTTAGAATCCCTTTGCCGTCAGGGCTAACAGTTTCTTAGTTCACAACCGTATTTGGTGAGTTCACAATAGTAATTTAATATTTTTGTCAACGAAACAGGCTCATATATTAATTACAATTTCTGCATGTAATTGAATGATTGTTAAGTTCGTAATCATATAACAAATCTCTTTAAAGATAATTTATAATAGCATATTCATGAGTCGTGATGGCTCAAGGGAAAGACCGTTCGCCAGCTCAGTAGTAGACGAATCATGGGTTAGAGTCCTCATTCAGTCAAGCTAACCGTGAGAGTTTTTCGTGGTCTTCCTCTCCACGTAACGCAAATGCGGGTTAGTTCCATAAAAAAAAGTCATCCACGAAGGCTTATTTCTCCCAAAACTTAATCCAGGAATTCCTTTGTCGTCTGCATTAGGTTCAAAATTACAAGGCTACTTAGTTGAATATTAGTAGTCGTAAACCAAAAAATCGGTATGGTTGTCCAACGACGGTTATAAAATAAAATATACTTATCCATTACCATTATACATTCATTATACTTATTATTATCAGTTAGTTATCAGCTGAGTAACATGACCCATTAAGGACGTTTAAAGATGGCATATAAATTTTTAGCTTAATTATTATTACTCTAAAACTATGAAGGGCGTTCATTATATTGAACATCATTATACTTATCCATTACCATTATACATTCATTATACTTATTATTTTTGTGATGAAACTGTTTCAAATTACGGTTTCAAACAAAGAACAGTTTCAAACTTCTAATATCGTTAATTCCTTAGTGTTCACTAAGGGAATCAAGACCTTTTTTACTTTAAAATAAACAATTTTTCAATTTTGTTTGTTTTGAATAAAACACACTTTTCTGAATCCAAAAATATTTAACACTTGCGTATTTGACAGTTTTAAGTGCTTTAAATTCATAAAAATAAAATGTAAATAAACAGTGCCACGCCCCCTCTACGTTTAGTTTCGTTTTCAAAACTGCCCACCAGCAATACCAATTAGATTAAATACTATTGATTGATTGATTTTTGAATAAGGTCCATTTACATTTTCATGTATCTGGCATCACCAATAATCTAGAGCTGAATTTACAAGCTGTGTGAATGATTTCTTTGCAAACAGTGTTTGTTCTTTATACCAGATTTCTTTTGCTCGAATATTGAAATTAATCATTTTTTACTAGTAATTAAGTATAATTTTGGTTATTATTTTGTATTAGATAAGCTTTATTTAGTAGCTTGTTTAATATTGACTTCAAGTATGCCTCGACAGCGAAGTTTTGGAAAAAAGGAGCGTCATCCAAATCAACATACTCAAGCTTATGCAACTTCTTCTGCTGTACACAGTAGTGCATCAAAGCAAAAGATAGAACATAAGTGTTCATTTCAAGAGGAAAAAAGTAACTCCATTAGCAATGAAAAAGATGATTTGAATATTATCATCAATTTGAGTGTATTGAATTCTTTATTAAATGATCTGGCCATGTGTAAACGTTGCCAATCCACTAACTGTTTTGAAATTAC
The DNA here is from genome assembly GCA_949128135.1 of Parasteatoda lunata. Taxonomy (NCBI): domain Eukaryota; kingdom Metazoa; phylum Arthropoda; class Arachnida; order Araneae; family Theridiidae; genus Parasteatoda; species Parasteatoda lunata. Next base: position 2,414,553 of record OX421975.1, read on the forward strand.
TGATGAAACGAACAGTCGTAAAGGACTTGCTTTTTTTATAAATGTTTGTTGCAAAGCATGCAGAAGTGCAACTGTGTCATGTACTTCTCCACTTTCAAGTTCTGGATATGATATAAATATTAGACTGGCATATGCTTTCCGCACCATTGGAAAAGGGAAATTTGCTGCTTCAACATTCTGTGAGGTCATGAATTTACCTCCACCTCCTGATAAATTCGAGAGATTCAATTCTACAATTGCCAGTGCTCTCACGATAATTAGTAATCAGTCACTGTACAAAAGTGTTGAAGATGCTATATCTTCTAATGACAATATTCGTGAAATCGCAATAGCTGTTGACGGTTCATGGCAAAAACGAGAACACACCTCAATGAATGGTGTTGTTACTGTCATTTCTGTAGACAATGGGAAAGATTACGAATGCCTCTCTAAGTACTGCTTCAAATGTAAAAGAAAATCAAATCTCTGTGACGATTGACAGAAAAACTATGATGGTTCCAGCGGTGGTATGGAAGCAGAAGGTGTGAGTTCAAGCGTTCAGAATCTACCAGGAATGTTCGCTACATAAAATACCTAGGAGATGGCGACTCGAAAGGATTTTCAAAAGGGAAAGACTCAAGTGTCTATGGAGATACTGTTATAGAAAAATTGGAATGTGTGGGCCACGACCAAAAGAGAATGGGGGCAAGGTTGAAAGCTCTGAAAAGTGATATGAAAGGCAAGAAACTTTCTGATGGCAAAACTCTTTCAGGACGTGGGCGTCTAACAGATGCAGAAATACTTTTAATTCAGAATTATTATGGACTAGCTATCAGGAGAAATGCCTTGAAATCTGTGCAAGATATGCCATTCGGGCTATCTATTTTCATAAATTGTCAACTGACAAAAATCCACGACACGCATTATGCCCCATGGGTGAAGACAGGCGGTGTGGATATAATAAAGGCTGGGAAAAAGTATATCCATAAACATTCGTTGCCCGAGTCAGTCTGCGAAGAAGATATTTAGAGATTTGCCGTCTAAAGAACTATTGCAAAAGTGCTTACATGGCCGAACCCAAAATCCTAACGTAAGTTTTAACAATTGTGTATGGGAGAGGATTCCAAAAAATACTTTTGTTGGACTTGAAACTCTGAAAATTGGAGTAATAGATGCTGTACTGTGCTTCAATGATGGTGCTTTTACTCGCACTTTTGTATTAAGAGAAATAGGTATAGCACCTGGAAACAACATGTGCGATGCATTTCAAAAACTGGATCAGGCGAGAATCCATCGCGGTGAACTTTTAGTTCAAAATATGACGAAAGAAGCTCGATCTCTTAAAAGTAGACAAAAAAAGAGGTCTGGAAACAGTTGAAACAGCATTGGATGATGAATATGCTGCTGGGAAGTTTTAAATTCCTGTAAATACTTATTTTAATAACACTTTTTTCTGTTTTTTGCATTTTTCTCAAATTGGTTTTTTTCTATATTCAGGTACACTCGTACTGAATTCTATTTATCCAAAAATTCTGAAAATTTGCATGGTTGTTTATATACCTTAAGTGCATTTAATGAGCTAGTTAGAATTTATTTTGTCAATATAATTTTTATTTTTGGACAAAATATTTGTATGAAAATGTATCGATTTTTTTCAATTTTTGAAAAAGTTCTATTCATTTTGCTATAATATAATATTTTTTGTACATATCTTAAAACCAACGACTTGATTTGATTTTTAAAACATATTTACATATATATTTGTAAGTTTTAAGTGATGTTTTCATGTAAAAAAATTTTAAGCGTACCAAAAGATATGTTACTATTAAAAACTTACTGATAAACATAACATTTTTTAATGCTTATAAAAAAAATAACCTTTATATTTCAATTTAAATTTAACTTTTATTGAATAAAAATAATATGTACTCTTTATAAATGTAGTGTTTGAAACAATGAAATGTATTTGATAATTATAAAAAAACACATTTAGTATGGTGAAAAAAGTCATTTTTACGCTGTCGAGAACGTCTTGGTCTATTCATCTGAATTTTACTTTAGTAAATTTATGGTAACGTACGTAATGTTCATTAAAGTTACTCAAGCGAAAAAAATATTCGAAAATAAACTCTTTTGCGATCGGTTAATTATCGGATGAGTAATGTTCTTTGTTGACAACATATTGCTGTTTCCAAAAACAAACATTGAATCGACAATCAATCATGTTCTTACCTGTTCTTAATCTTTTCTGAAAACTCTTAAGAAAGAGAGGCAGCAAATCCGTTCGACTTCGAATGCAATAAGGAAGCCTTCATCAATAATTAACGAAAGCGGTTATTGAAACCGTCGGCTAGAAATATTGCTCACTGTTTCCAATTATTGCTCATAAATTCCCTCGCGGAGTATTTCGAATAAAGAAGTAAATAAATATCTCAGAGACATTTAGACTAACCGTTTCTGCCGGAATTGCTCGGAGGAAACAGTTCTAAATTAAATGAACTAATTCTTATATATATCTACCTAATTTATAACAAGTAATATTAAAAAAAAATTTAGGCAAATCCTTCTTCGGTCGACAAAGAAAAATTTTGTTTTAGTTACTTTTTATTAAAGAATTCCATTTTCTTTCCATATGAATTTATTTATTAAATTTAATTAATTAATTAATATTTGAAAAAACTGTATTAACATCAATTGTCATCAACAACAAATTTAATAAAATGTATTTGTACTTGAGTGGATGAATAAAAAGTATTTTATGAACGATTGAAAATTTGAACAAGATATAGGGAGAGTGTGAACTAATAGTAAGAATTGAATGAAATAAAGAATTTGTGTGCATGTGTGTCTGTATACAGGAATTGTGGGTATATGGTAGACACTAAGAATACGAAATTCATCATGAAGATGAATGAATACAATTGTAAACTTTTTTACCGAATTTCGAATTTTATCAGATTTTTAAGAAATGGAATTTTCTCATTGACTTAGTGGATGCCATTGTTTCAAAATAAGCCATAGACGATTTAGTTTTGTCAAATATTTTAAGGACAACACCAGTGGTGTTTCTTACCTAACAGCTCTAATCAAAAAAGTTGTTTCAATCATTTGTATCATTTTCACTTAGTTGTTAAGTCATTTGTAACATTTTCTGACCAAATAATTTTGATTTATTATAACTCATTATATTTTGTTTATTTTAAAACGCATAGCCATAGTAAAAAAAATAATTTTTTAAACGCTTATAAGTGTAAATAATCTAAAAAAAAGGATTTTTTTTTAAAGCACACGTTTTTATTTTCGCTTTATTGATGAACGTAACTAGATCGATGCATTTAAGTTCAAAAGTAATTTTTACGATTAAAACGAATTACTGAAAGTCTAATCATTTGCATAAAAAAGAACAAATAAAAAGAAAATGTATCATTCACAATCAAAGCGGAATAAAACCATCGATGCTCAAATGATATGCTTGCTAAAAAAATAATCTTATAATCTAATATAAAACATTGTTCAATCTGATAATAGAAATAACTGTATTCTACGAAAACATGTAATATACATTATCTTAATATAAGTATGTATCAGTTATTTAATGAAGGTAGAATAGCCATTTCATTTCAATAATTGATTCCCAAAAAAATTTTTTAATGAAGCATCTTCATTTGAGTCAATCTTTGCTCAAAGCAAATCTTTTTTTATAAAAATTCGCTTGAGCATTTCTTTTTCTGCTCCATTTTGCCAATGTTTTTGTTAGATTAATTGCGTAAAAGTATTTTTTGGTAATTACGGGAAATTCTTCTTCGAATTATTCATGTTCCATCCTCTCATTTTCTAATTTGTTTCTATCTAGTCTCTTTTGAAACAACTCTTTTTGTATTGGCTACTAAGTATTTTTAAGCCAAATACATTTACAGAACAACAACAAAAAGCTGAAAAATTAAATGAGATTGACTCGTTATTTGCATATTTATTTATTCATTTAATATTTAATGAATGCTGCATCTGCAAACTGGGTTTAAAAAAAAAGAAGAAAAAAATCAGTACAGAATAACTCTACGAAATTTTGCACAAAAACTAAAAGAAATATACCAACACAATTATATTCGTTATGTCAGATTTAATATTCGCCGTGTCAGATAAATTGAATAAAGAACATTACGTGTTTGCACATGTGGTCCACGTCACCCAATTTATACTTCTATGGTTGTTGTCTGACACCACGCGCCTTTTTTTTTTTTTTTTTTCAATTCTTACTATTAATTCAAACTTTTCCTATATCTTGTTCAAATTTTCAATCGTTCATAAAATACTTTTTATTCATTCATTCAAGTTCAAATGCATTTTTTAAACAAGTAGTGGATGACGATGTTAATACAGTTTTTTTTCAAACTTTAATTTATTAATTAAATTTAATTAGATAATTTCAGTTTTATATGGGAGAAGTTTTATATGGGAATTTTAATTATTTAATAAAATGTCACTGAAATAAAATTCTTCTTTGTTGATCTAAGTAGGAATTAACTTTACCTTTTTTCCATATGCCTAGCAGCACTTCTTTCCTTAGTTAATTTAGTAAACCTCTAAAAAAACAGAGTGTTTTAAAAATATTTTACTTTATTTAATACTTGATTTATTGAACTAAATTTATTGAAAATAAACTTAACACTACAAAAAAAGTAAAAGATGCATAAAATGAAAGATATAATATTAATAAGGTAGGAAAATGTCTTCAGACCAGTTTCTCAAAAGGGCAAAAAAATATATTGTGAGAAGAAAAATATTCTAGGTAAGAAATCTTATTAAGTTTTATTCAATCTTATTTAGATCGTAATATAATCAAATCTTATAAGTTATGATTAAAATGATGCGTTTAAAAAATGAATGGGAAAAATTGAGATTAGTTACTTTGAGTCATTATAAGAGATAATCGCTGTCATAATTAGTATGCCTGCATTTGTGTTCTTTTATTGCATTTCTCTTTATAAGTATATGGTTTATAAATACGAGGAAAATAATGGAAATGTCAGAAACCTTGATAAAATCTCCGGAATTTCTTCTCAAACATTCTTTGTAATCGTTTTTAAGAAAGAGAAGAGGAGAGTGGAGTAGGTTACATGCATAAATTAATCGAAAGTAAATAACGTCAGGTAAAATATTTACTTTTCGAAAATAAAAATAAAAAATAGTTTATTTACGTATACATCCGAAGCCATCGAATTTATTAAAGTATTTCGATGTAAAGTATCTTATGTTTAAATTAAAAGAAAAAACTCGGAAAACTACGTAATGAATTTAAATGAAGTGAATTTAAATAGAGAAATATTAAAAAGGGAGTAGAGTATATTTAAAAGAATACTATCCCCTAAAGATCAAGGAAGATACAAATTAAAAAGTGAATATTAATTTTGAGACTGAATTGTTTTCGATAATCCTCTAATTCTTGAACCAGTTTAAAAGCTTCTTTGCAAATCACTTGAATCAAAACTCCTTTAAATACTTATCATAACTTTTTGTGATATTTAAAATAGATATTCTAAAGCCATTAAAATAATTGTTTTGTTTCATTCAAAAGATGTATATATTTTCTGTAAATATTTTTTCTTATTTTCAGATTATTTGTCTGTTTAAAATATCTTTATGTTCTTACTCTACCAGGTTAATAAGTATTCTTAGTATTTATTGAACATTAAAAAACCGAGTATTTTTTACTTAAAATATTTATTTTCTTAAAATGGCTTTGTTTCTGAGATGTAAAAAACTTAATGAGAAAGAGAAGAGAATATTACGTGAAAACTAAACCAATATTTAAAGGCATTAATATTATAATGTTTGAATTTTAAATTAATAATCAAAGATTTGAACAATTAATTGGGAAAAAATAAAAACAGAATGTTTGTGTTTAGTAAACTCCTCATCACTCAATTTTAGAATTAGTTGACAAATCTATCAACAGATGGAGATAGTAACTTCAAAAAACTATAAAATATTCTGTTTTCTTTTCATCTTCTTCTTCTAAATAACCGCTAATTGCAACTTGCCACTATAATTTCAGGATAGCAAACACTCTTGCGATTAGATATTTAGGTAGGGATTTAGACATAAGGTAGGCAAAGTATACATTTGCGATTAGATAGATATGTACTTGATTTACGTCGCACTAGAACTATTGGCGACTGTCTGGGAAACATCCCTGAGGATGGTCCGAAGACATGCCACTGCGATTTTGATCCTCTGCGGAGAGGATGGCTCCCCTACTTTTGTAGCCCAACGACCTGCGGTGCTCTACTGGGAACCGTGTCCTCACGTGCTGGACTATTTGCGATTAGAGCGGCGTACAGTAGTTAAAATGTGTGGAAGTTGTAAAAATGAGCCAGTACTTCTAAAAACTTCAGAAAATTCCCGATTTTTTTTAAAAAGAAAAATGCCACCGAATGAAGAAAATAAATGCCCTAGAAATCTATAATATGCTGCAAACTAGAAAAAAATTCAAAAGAAAAATGTATGTGTCAAGCATTGGATACCCAACTAAAGTAATTAAATTCTACATAAAATAATTGAGTTAATTGTATATTATTGTAAATAAATTTACTAAAAGAATTTCTTTGTTAATTTATATAATTTTTACCATGCAAAACTCCATTTCGGGCAAACCCATGGCTAAAATTTCGCATGGCAAACTCAATGCTTTACTAAATAAGGTTAAAGCAAACTAACATCGTCTCAATAAACGTTTTATCAATATTTTTAAAGATAGCAATATAAATTTATATAAATACATTTTGTATCAAACCCTGTTGCAAGTTTTTATTTATTAATATCGATAATTAAATATAAACGTTTATTATAATAGAAGTTATAATAAGCGTTTATATAATATATAATAGAAGAAGTTTTTCGTTTATTATAACAGAAGTTATAATAAAAGCTTATATAATATATTATTGAATAAGTTCTTCGTTTATTATAATAGAAGTTAAAAAAGTTTATTATAACTTCTATAATTAACTTTCGTGCAATAATTTAAAATGAGATCGAATATGTTTTTAACGAATTTCGATTTTTGTGTATTTCAATTTATTTATTTTTTAATATTCTATAAATAGAATCCTCTCAGCTTATTTTCTAATTATTTTACTTTTTATAACAAAAAAGTTATTTACCATAAGCTTAAACATGGCTTCGTTAAAGCATTAAGATTTTGCGATAAAAGTCCTCAAAGCTGTTCGAACAAAATGTTGTATTTAAAGAAATTAAAAACAAAGTAATATTTTTCGAGAAAGTTTAATCTACTTTATGCCTTTACAAAGACAGAATATTTTTGGGAAATAAAACGCAGAATTAGTCTATCTCGGAAATAGGTCCAAAAAATTATGAGCGAAGATTCGAAACTTCAAAGGTTCAACGAAACTAATTAAATTTTGACTTCAGTGTAATTTTTAAAAAAAAGTGCGTAACGATAGTTGGGATGAGTTGGGATATCGATTTCTTTGTTTAACAGCTTTTGGAAGAAAATAAATTCGAGAGCTTATTATTATTAATGAATTTAATTCTTTTAAAATATTCCACACAACTTTTATCATTTAAATATTCTATAACGTAACTTATTTTAATTCGTTTCTATTATCTAATTTATTATGAATTATCGGGTGTTCCAAAAATGGCCAATAATTTTAAAAATTTAATTAAGTAAAGACGAAAGAAGATTTAAATGTACGGTTTGCTGCCTTCTGCTTACGTACCAAAGCTTTTTTTTATTTTATTTTATAACAGTCGTTGAACAGCCGACCTAAATTTTGGGTTTACGATTACTAATAACAAGCTTTATCCCGTCCCGCCCCAGTAAGGGGGCATCCGGGGACACTCCGAAGTTTTGAAGTGCGCGCAACAGTTCAATTACATAAGCAAACGTATTCAAAATTTTCAAATTATAGTCTTACCAAATAGGTAGAATATTAAATATGAATTCCAGAAAACAGTACTACTTAGAAATAAACTAAATGCTAACAAGCATTACAAATTACTATTACTAATGTTCAAATTCGCAGCCTTGTGATTTTGTACACAGCCCAGAAGACAAAAGAACTCCTGGATCAAATATTGAGAGAAATTTGCCATCGTAGATAACCACGAAAACCTCTCACGGTTAGTCTGATGCCAAGGGGACTCTAACCCATGATCCGTCTACCACTGAAAGTATTTTACTTCAGCACTGTGGTCGATGCGAGTCTATACAAGGTAAACAGTGTGTTTCTTGATCTTTTTTTTCTGGAATTCTTTAATTTGGAATAATGAATGTAAAAAAATGGAAATTAAATTAAGAATTCACAGATTTCGAGTTCTGAAATATATGGTTCCATCATTTAACATTTCTCTAAATTTAAAAAAGAAATTATAAGCGCTGTCTTGGGCGTTCTTAATGCGTTACATTTTGTCGTACTCTGCAAAAACTTTAAGACATAAAAGCTTGATATTACGAAAATGTTTAAAAAATTAACTGGAATGACAGTAAAAAAATATTCACTTTTTAGAATAAAATGTGAAATTTGATGAAAAAGCCATACGGGTAGCTCTATAGGCCACAAAAGTTCAACTACAGAGTTACAATTAGTGCTATTGATTAACGTGGTTCTTACGATTTTTTTTTTTTTTTTTAAATTTTTGTCTTGCGATACATTTTACTTCACTGCAGAAAATTTTACTTCACTACAAGACTTGGAATTACGTAGGGGAAAAAAATGAGAGAATGTTATACCATGAGAAAAGCCATCTTTAAGGAAATATAAAGACTTCATAAGAATAGGATAAATAACGTTTCATAACTTTTCCCTGAGCACTGGTGGGGCCTCTTTAATGAGATTAACTCTCTTAGAAAGAATTCAGCATCCTTCTTGAACCGACCACAGTGCTGACATGAGTGGTAGACGGATCATGGATTAGAGTTTTTTAAATTTTTGTCTTGCGATACATTTTACTTCACTGCACAAAATCTACAGGACTTGGAATTACGTAGAAAAAAAAATGAGAGAATGATATACCATGAGAAAAGCCATCTTTAAGGAAATATAAAGACTTCATAAGAATAGGATAAATAACATTTCATAACTTTCCCCTGAGCACTGGTGGGGCCTCTTTAACGAGATTAACCCTCTTAGAAAGAATTCCGCATCTTTCTTGAACCGACCACAGTGCTGACATGAGTATTTAGCTTTAATAATGCAGTCGTAAGCCATGATACACTCCAAAAAGCTTTATTAATGGTAGAAGGCTGGTATCGATAACAATTCACATCCACACTCCGCAAGGGAGAGGGTGGACAAGACTTTGGACAATTCCAGAACAACTTATCAGGATCAGAACATAATGAAAAGGACATGCGAAAAGCATTGCTCTCGCTTTTATACAAACACATATTTGAGTAAAAAGGCACAGTCTCTGACATTCTTGTATCCTTACGCATTAAGGAAAATCATTTCATGCTTCCTTATATGGAAGTGAAAGGGGGAGAGATTCTAAAAATAACTCAATCGTATGTTTATCAGCCTTGAATTCCCAAAATAGAATCTCTCTACGCTTATTCTTTAACAAAGACATTTTATGAAAACGAAAGAGTTTTAATTCTTTTATTAATACAAAAGTATTATAATTTTTGTATTACATCCCCCCCAAAAAAAATTTTGGTAAGCCAAAATAAAAATAATTTAGACTCTTTTTTCTTTTTTTTTTTGAATTTAAAAAATTTAGGTTGGTACAACCATTCCTTTTCACTACTACAAATAACATTTTTTCAATTATCTGTAAAAAAAAGCAACTATATACAATGATAACAATAAAAACATGATAATACAATTTATCTGTTTAGACAACTAAACAGAAAGAAAAATAAAACATATTTTTATAACTAATCTACTAAAATTTTCAAAAGTTTTTCACACAAAAATATACATAATTTTTATAGAAACGAACTGGACAACAAGTGTCTTTAATCAGAATTTAAGATTCTGTATGGATGAAGGGGTTATTTACTTTATGAAAATCTGTATTCCCCGTTAAAATGGAGGAAAACAGAATTTCATGAAGCACAGTGATATTGAGAGATCCAGACGGGTCAATCCAAAAATATTTTATAATACTTTTCTCAACTTGTTGAGAAAAAAAAAGTTCAAATTTCATCGCCCTCACATCCAATTGATGTTGAGGTAAATATCTCCACACGCGATTCGGATCTCCCAAAAAAAATATAGGGTGTACTTCTTCCATTGAAGAAAGTAAAATATTTTGTTTTGTTTTGGACACTATTCATGATTTAATTTCAACATTTGTGGGTTGTTATATTTCCTAAGATTTAATACATGTACTATTTCAAAATTTTGTTTACTTAAACAATTATTTTTATTTATTTTGTATTTAGCTTCTGAAATTTTTTGAAGAATTTTATACGGTCCACTAAAAGGAGGTGACAACTTCCTCGTATTAGGATAAGTAAATTCTTCAAACATAAATAATTCGTCAGTTTTAAAGTCTACATCTAAAAATCTAGCATAATAGTAAATTTTATTTCTTTCATGATATTCTTTAGTTCTTTGAATTGCTATTTTTTTAGCTTCCTCAACAGGTGGATAGATTTCTTCATTTAAAGGATTTTCATAGGGGAGTCTACCATGCATGAGGTATGCAGGTGGAAATTTTGTCACAGAATGGGGATTAACTTCCCCGTTATAAGTATTAACTATATCTTTTAACAAAGTAGGCCAGGGAGTTTTAGTAGGTTTTTCATTAATTTTACACTTTAAACGTGTAATTATTGTTTGACCAAGGCGTTCTACCTTGCCATTAGACTGCGGATGATGTGCAGTTGTCAATAACTGTTTAATCTTATTATGTTTCAAAAAATTTTTAAAATGAGAAGACGTAAAGGCGGCGTTTCGATCACTCAACAAGGATTTAGGTATTTGATTTTGAAAAATTTTATGTAAAAAATTAGTATACGTTTCTGAACTAATGGATTTTGACGCAAAAGCCCAAATGTATCTTGTGAGGTGGTCAATAATTAAAGTTAAATATTTTTTTGTTGAATTATAATAATTCAATCCACCAACACTATCTATTGCTATTAAGTCAAAAGACTGATTCACAGGGGGTAAGGATTGTAATAATCCAAATCTTTTCTGTCGCTGTTTTTTATTTAATTGGCACGTATGACAATGTTTACAAAATTTTGTTATATCTGATGTTATGTTATTCCAATAATAAACAGGGGTTATTAAGTTAATCATTTTCTGCACTCCTGGATGGTTAAATTTATCATGAGTAATTTGCAGAAGTTTTAATCTCAACGAAAATGGAACAACTATTTTAGTAAAATTTTTCTTACGTACACATAAAACATCATTGATATCAACAAAATTACCTTGTAAGTTATCTTTCCTTTGAGCTTCAATTATTTCATTCAATTTTAACAAATGTGAAACATGTGAACATTATTTTTACTATTACATTTGACAAGTGAATGTGTTGCATCTCTTGAAAGCTAATCTGCTTCAAAATTAGTAGAACCTTTTGTGTATTTAATATCATATTCATACATACTTAACAATAATGACCATCTAAACAATCTACCTTTTAAATTTTTAACATTTTTTAGCCAAACCAAAGCAGCATGGTCAGTATGTATGGTGAATTTCTGGCCAAACAAGTAATGATGGAATTTATTTAGAGAATCGACTATAGCAAGACATTCAAGTTCTGTAATTGCATAATTTTTTTCATAGTCTCTTAAGGAGCGAGAATGAAATGCTACAGGATGCAATACACCACATTCATCTGTCTGTTTTAACACAGCTCCAATTCCAATTAACGATGCATCAACAAAAAGATGACATTCATGAATAGGATTAAAAATTTTCAAAATTGGTTTACAAATAATAGCATTTTTTAACAGTTCAAAAGATTGTTGACATTTTTCTGACCACACCCATTTTACATCTTTCTTTAACAAGTTGTTTAAAGGATGTCGAATATTTGCATAACCATCAATAAATTTATTGTAAACATTTATTGATGCAAGAGATCTTTGCAATGATTTTACATTTTTAGGGGGCATTAATTTTTTTATCACCTCAATATTATGGTTATCGGGTGATACAATCCCATTGCTTATTTCATATCCTAAAAATTCTATTTGTTTTTGCAAAAATGAACATTTTGAAAGTTTTAATTTCAAGTTTTCTTGTTTACAAATATCGAAAATCTTTTTAAGATGGGCTAAATGTTCATCATAAGAATAAGAAAATATAATAATATCATCAAAATAGTTCGTAGCAAATTTAAATTTATGTTTATTTAAAATTCTACGAATTGTACGTTGAAAAATGCTTGGTGCATTCTTCCAGCTAAAAGGTAATCTTAAGTATTCAAATAGACCGTTGTGAGTAGCGAATGGTAATTTCTCAGTGTCATCAGGATTAATACGAACATGATGATATCCCTGTGATAAATCTATTTTAGAAAAAATAACTACTATTAGACAATTTTTCAATTAAAGACTGTGTTAAAGGTAGAGGTTCAGAATCTGTTTTTGTAATTTGGTTTAATTTCCTAAAGTCAATACATAAACGACTCTTTTTATTTTCATCTTTTTTAAAGACTAAAGTTACAGGGGCAGCATAAGGGGATGAACTGTCTTTTATAATGTTATTTTTTAACATTCCTCTATTTGTAAATCAATTTCCTGTTGTTGTTTTGGGGATGTTTTGTACGGCCTTAGAGATATAGGTAAATCTGAGGTTAACCTGACTCTTTGTGGTTCCATTCTGATTTCTCCCACGTCGTGTTTATGTTTTGCAAAAATATCATCATAACTTTTTAAAATTTCTTTTAAGTCCACATCTTCTATTTTGTTCTCATTTTTTATTCTTTCGTCGATATTGACCTGATAATGTGTGCACTCATTACCTAGTACTATCTTCGAATCATTTGAAATTTTTGGACCTTCTTTCTTTTTCCTATTTTTCCTTTTCTTTTTACTTTTATTTTTGTTATCCTTAACATTATCTTTTTCAATGTTTACTTTTACTGAAACATCTTTAACTTTTATTTTTTTAGAAATGTTTACTTTTATTGAAACATCTTAAACTTTTATTTTTTTCACCATTTTTAACCCTAACACTTTGAGAATTTTGCTGTCTAATGTGCAAAGATAAGTTGTCACTGTTAGAATTAGCAGAGGTGATCAATCTCTTACCAAATTGAGTAACAAGTGGCCTGACACAGTCAATAGACAAACAAAAATCCTTGCAAGTCTGCAACCCTAGTAAAGCATATGGTAAATCAGTATCAATTATAAAAAACTTAGCTGATTTAATAATTTCGCCTATCTTAAGGGGAAACTCACAAATCTTGTTAAGTGTTAATTGTCCTTTCGTTTGGATAACATTTAATTCCTCACATTTTTTAATAGGAATATTTAGTTTTGACACAAGGTCTTTTGGTATTATATTCAATGTTGACCCGGTATCAAAATTCAATATCTCTTTTTTTACATTTTCACTTTGTTTTGGTTTCGATTTTGGACGTCCATTTAAGTATTTATTTTCCACTTTATATCCATTTAGGTATTTATTTTCAACTTGATATCCGGATATTATTAATTGTTATTGTTTATTTGTCATATTTTGAACGTTCATTTCAACAACATTAGGGTTGTTTACACACGAGGAGCCCATGTGAAACTGATTCAATAGTCCTTTCTTCGAACAGTATTTACACTGATTTATTGGGATCTCCTGTGTTGTATGATGTATTTTGGGTTTTGTCACATTCGGGTTTACATTTTTATTTCTAGGACAAGCCGGAGCTTTATGTCCTGGTGCATTACATTTAAAGCACCTAATGTCATATTCAGGGTTTTCCATTTTCTTCATTTATGGTCCCTTGTTATTTTGAAATTTATTTTTATCTAAGTCACTTTTAATTTTTTCATAGATTTTAAGTTTTTGTTTAAATACAAAAAGATTATTGGCTCCATAAAGAATTGTTTTATTATTTGTTTGGTCTGGTATTCCTTGAATTATGTAAGTGATTAGAGCTAAGTCATCAATATCACTTTGAGTGGCAATTTCTTTCATTTTAAGAAAATACTCTTTAAGAGTTTCATTATATCTTTGCTTTCTTTTTTGCAACATTGCATGTATTTCTGCACTATTACAATTAAATCCAAACTCTGCAAGCAAAAGATTTTTTAATTTTTCATATGAATTTAAACAATTTTCACTTCTTATTAATGTTAAGGCATTACCTTTTAAACATCTTTTCGCAAATAAAAATTTTTGCATATCAGACAATTTAAATAAATTGGCATGAGTTTCAAAATTTTCAAACCAAGAATTAATATTTTCGTGTTTTTCTCCTTTAAACATAGGAGTAACTGCTTCAATATCCGAAAAATTTACTATCAATTTTGTTTCTGTTTCTCTATTCTTTATATCCTTGCTAGAATTTTGACTATAGGATGCCATATCTTTATCAGTATAAACATGAGTTTGTATTTCTTTATCAACATATATTTTAGTATTTAAACTAACTTGTGTAAATTGATGTACACAAGTTTTAATTGGTAAATGTGATTCAAGATCAGTTTGAGTTTGTTTACATTGAAACTGATTAGTTTCATCCTCATCTTCAGAGGGATTTTCCATTACTATCGAATTTTTTAAGATATCAAAATCACATAAACAAGTTAAAATGTGCTTTGCAATTTCATCTTTATTTCCTTCACTGGAAATATTTAAAATGTCTGAAATTTTAACTAATTCCAAAAAATTGAAAGTATTACAAATTTCTTGTAATTTGTTTGAAAATTCTTCCTCGTTAGGTTCAAAAGAAAATTCTGAAAGATTTAGAATTTTGTTACGGTTTAATCTAGAAAAATCATTAGGAAACAAAAGTTTAAATAATAACTTAATTTTGTTTGTCGTCACTAGTTTAATTGACGTTTGAATCACATTTATTTATTTCAAAAACATTTTAAATGCATAAAAATACACTATTATATCATAATTTTAAAGAAAAGCAATCTAAACACAAGAAATGCAATCTAACTATGCATAATATAATATACTCAGTTATTCATAATGAAAATTTTAAAACACTACTCATCTCCGATATCGATAAACTATTTAATCATGCTAGTGAGAAAGAAAAATAAGAGGATAAAAAAATATATATATCTACAGTACTTTCTTTCGACTTTCATGACTTTTTATGTTGAAGAGAGAAAAAAAATATATAAATAGAGACTTCTCTCTTTTTCTTTTTATATTTTCACTCGCCAAATTTTCCGCCGACCTTCATGTGAAAGGAACTTTTAATAAAGAAGCAAAAAGCTTCTCTCTAAATTTAATATAAATCGCGCACATTCACTTTTGTTTTCACAATTTGAGCACTACGGAATTGTAGGGTCATCGGTCATTTCCAGATTGGACACTGTAGGGTCATCTCGATCAACACTGTGGGGGCACACATCAAACGGTTTTATAGATGTGACAACTCGATCCGATGAGGTACAGGTAGTTCAAGCGATCGCGTGGTAAAATCAATCCTTCCTTCATTCTTTTTTCACTGCGGAATAGGCAACTTTCTCCTTTCGTCCCCCGGGATGAGGTTTTCAAATTTACAGGCGCTTCCTCAAAAGATTTTTGAAACACTGGTTTCCTCCGCCAAGCAAATATCCTGCAAGACTTATAATAACAAGGCTACATCCCTGTTATCAGTGGTGTATTTAGCTTTAATAATGCAGTCTTAAGCCATGATACACTCCAAAAAGCTTTATTAATGGTAGTAGGCTGGTATCGATAACAATTCACATCCACACTCCGCAAGGGAGAGGGTGGACCAGACTTTGGACAATTCCGGAACAACTTATCAGGATCATAACATAATGAAAAGGACATGCGAAAAGCATTGCTCTCGCTTTTATACAAACACATATTTGAGTAAAAAGGCACAGTCTCTGACATTCTTGTATCCTTACGCATTAAGGAAAATCATTTCATACTTCCTTATATGGAAGTGAAAGGGGGATAGATTCTAAAAATAACTCAATCGTATGTTTATCAGCCTTGAATTCCCAAAATAGAATCTCTCTACGCTTATTCTTTAAGAAAGACATTTTATGAAAACGAAAGAGTTTTAATTCTTTTATTAATACAAAAGTATTATAATTTTTGTATTACATATATATATATATATATATATATATATATATATATATATATATATATTGTGACATTGAGTCACAATTTTCAATTTAATTTCATGTTTTTTTTACATCCAAGTCGTAATGTTTGCTAATTTCTGATACAAATCCTTAGTTCTTCACCCGTTTCATCTCTCCCCTTATTGATTCAGGCAATTGTGACACTCTCCCCATAAAATTCCTTTTCCTTTCTTTTGACCCCTCCCTTTCCCTAGAATTTTCCTGCACCTGCCCTTTCATCTCCATGCCTGTGCAAAGTAATCTGCATCTTGTTTCTTCACTTGCAATCGAGAACCCTTTCTTTAAACGTTGAGTGTAACTCCTCAACTCAGTAATTGTAGGAAATTCAACTTTAACTTACAATTTTTAAGTAATTTAACTTCAACTCTTTCCAGAGAGTATAAATTTCGAGCATTCGAGTTCTAATCATCACCCATCCAATTTTTCTCCGCCTAACGGAGATTTTATTTTTCTCCCTCCTCCCACTGAGGTTGGAATTTTCTTGTCATGGCGTGGTCCTTTACGCCATGTCTGCTGGTTGCATTGGCTTCGCCAAGATGATTTTGGCTTCTACATTTATAGATCCTCCTATTTCTGTTTTTTTGAGATGCGGTGTCCGCCTCCAGTGGTTGACTAATTTCATTTATGTACCATGCCTTCCGCTCCAGATGCCCATCGCTTCAAAAGTGTACCAATATCCCAAAAAATTAAGAAGATGTGTGCAGAATGTTTTTTTCAAAAATATCCTCCCTCAAGGAAATGTGTGAAGCTGTGTTCTAATAATCCTCAAAATAAAGAATTTTTGGTGAACAACATAATAGTTTTCGTTACTTGACTACACCTGAATCTCTACATCGTGCACAAAAGATAATGTTGTAAGTACATCACAACGTCCTCGTCATTGTCATTTCATAGAGGTATGTTTTTTTATTAATTTTGTTACGTGATTACTGACCAGTCTTGGACTACCACTAGTTTCGTATCACGAGCCATAATTACTTCCTCTTAATAAGAAGAATGCAAGTTGTAAATTTTTTGTATTTCACCTAAATTGAAGTTCATTTTAATAGACCTCTTTTTAGTATTTTTTCCAATACCCAGCAGTTACCGGTACATATCTGGTGCAGTTGACCAGTCGAAATTTTTTGGGTTGCTGGTGTATTTTTTGATTGAATGTTTTTATTTGTAATAAATGATTTAAAAATTTATTTAATATGCAACAATAATAGTTAATGAATTATTATTTTTAACTTCTACAACTTGAGAACGTGGCCACATATCTGGTGCCGTTTCTTTGTGAGGTACTGCTGATGTTGGCTATAATTTAAAAGTATTGATCAGGAATTTTTTTTCTAGGTTATAAATTTCTTTGATATGATAAACAAATATAATAATTTCTTTCAATATACAATAAGATTTTAATAAATTTTTCTTGGATTAAGTAATAGAAATTTTTTTTTTCAATAATTTTTTTTAATGTAATAATCTAGTAAACAATAAAATTATGCAATGTAATCAGTTTTAATAAATTTTGATTGGTTAATTAATATTTTGTATTGGTTATTTAATAATTTGTTTAATATATTAACCAAATTAGAAAATTTTTGTAAGTTGAGTAAATAATAATTGAGTTTTTTTTTTCCAATTTTTTTGCAATTGTTAAATACTGTTTGGTAATTTCGATTTTTTTCAAGGTGGATATCTAATTTTTCTGCATATAATGATACAATAGTTTTTTTATTCTTGAAAGTTAATTGAGTTCAAATCTCATACTTTTGTTCTGAATTCAAAAGTTATTTGTTGAATAAGTTCAATATTCCGTGGTTTTAGCATTTTTAAATTATAAATTTTTTTGGAATAATAGTTTTCTAGGTTATTGATTTTTAATGTGTATACTATTCTTTTTTATTGCTAAATGATATTGAGAATAAATGATTGATTTTTTTACAATTTGTGGTGTTTATTTACATTTTGAAATAATAGCAATGTTTTAATTTTTTCTAAAAGTTAATGTTACTGGTTTGAAGCAAGTTATATTGTTATATAATCATACTAATTATTAAGTCATTGAACTCAGAGTAATAATCTTTTTAATTGTGTTTCTTGATTTTATAAGTTTCTTAGGTTTCAATATTTACATTTTTCGTATTGTTAGTAAAATGTTGTAAATTAATAAGGTATTATTATTAATGGTTTAATTTGATACTATACTTTTATTTCAAAATTTTGTACTGTCTAGGTAAATAGCAATGTTTTTAACAGTAATCATTAAGTTCAATATTCTATTTGTAAGCAATTTTGTTAGATGACCCCTATTCTCACCCGAAGTAGAACTAATAGTGTAATTACTAAAATGACTAATAATAGTAATGATATAGAGGCTTGTAAGCAAGCACCAAAATTTAATTTTTCCATACCCGAATTTTCGGGGAATTCTCAAAATATAGAATGGTTTATTAACCAAATTAAAGACCTAGTTAAATTAAATGCGTATGATAATGATGCAGCTTTGTATCTTTTAAAGTCTAAATTATCCGGTGCTGCCCTTACATTTTTTTCAGAATTCTCCTGAATGTAGAGCAGCTACAGAATTTAAAGAGGCGTGTAAGCTTCTTTTAAACTTTTTCCAACCAGATGTTTCCTCCTCAGCCGATTTGGCAAAATTTCAGGCAATAAGCCTGTTGCCCTCTGAAACTATAAAAAATCTTGCGTATCGTATTGATACATTAGCTCATAAAGCATATAGTTTCATTAATGATCAAAATGCCTTGTCCAAAATTAAAGCAATGCAATTCCTGTCAGCGATCCCTTTGCAGCTCAAGGAGACCATTCTCATTGAGGGGATACAAGCCTACAGCGAAATGGTCAAAAGGGCCAATCATATCATGACAATTCAACAATCTTTGGCTGGTTCAGCGACTCCTTTAGTCGCAGCTCATTCAGTGACTCAGTGCACGTCTGCAGCACCTGATCAGCTCACCATAATTGTTAAACAGCTAGAGTTGTTGACCACCAGAATTGAGACCATGCAGTCTAACTGCAATATTTGCCAGGAGCCCCATAACACTAAACAAGGTCCTCTTTTAGTTAACCCTGTACAGAACCAGGATCGGGTTGGACATAAACACCCTCGCCCAACTCCAAACCTTACCTGTTCTTTCTGTGGACGCTCTGGCCACATTATGAGTAATTGTCGCACATATCAGAGGCAATTAAGACAAAGTTCAAACTGGGCAATGCCTTCTTTTCCGCCACAGTTCTCCATGGCTCCTCCCCGATTCACTGCTCCGCAGTATCCACCACCGCCTTTCCCTGTTCAAAATGAACAGTTTAGACCAAGGGGTCAAACTACTAATAATAGGGGTAACAATCCTTTAAACTCTCGCAGGAGGCAGTAAGGGATGGCCCTGTCTCCTCATCCACAACCCCATCCAAACTTTTTGATATTAATGAGTTTATGTCAAAATCTATGCATAACTCGAACACAACCATTCGAGAGTTTTTAACGAATTGTGATCATAAAGACAATATTGAACACATAAATATTGTTTCACATGAATTTCTTCTTCCAACAATTGTATCTAATTTTCATAATGTTAACATAAATTTTTTGTTGGATAGTGGATCATCAGTGTCATTGTTGACATTAGATGCTTTTAATGAAATCAGGGCTCATAATAAACCAAAATATTTATCTAGGAAAGTCCAAATAAGAACGGTCAATTCTCAACTACAATTTTCGGCTTGTGCTGAAATTTCTTTTAAAATCAATAATCATTTCTTTAGACACCAATTCTTCATTGCAGACATTAAAAGTGATACTTTTCAAGGAATTCTAGGCTTCGATTTTTTACGGAAACATAATGTTCTTATAAATTATAAAGATGAATCTGCACAATTCAGTAATTTTAGTATTCCATTAAATAAGGTTGATCACCTAACTTCAAATAATAACCCTAACGAGCAGATTCAGGTTGTTTTGAAAAATAAGCTCACTATTGAACCAGGCGAGACTGCCATTGCCCATTTAAGAATTAATTCTTTTGATAAGCTAGAAAATAAGGAAGTGTATTTCACGCCTACTTATAATTCAAATATTATAATTCATCCCTCTATCAATGTTGTTGACAATAATTCTTTTGATACTATAATACTTAATAATTCTGACAATTCGGTTCATTTGAATAAAAGTTTGAAAATAGGTGATGTAGATTTTAATTTTGATGTACAAAATAGTAGTAATGCAGATAATGTAAATTTTAATGAGGTTAATGATTTAGAACAGTGTAATTTAATTACTGCTTCTCAGGATATTTTAAATTTAAGGAAAGATGAACTAAAACCTACTGATCTTGATCTAGGACATTTAGATACTGATCAGAAATTAATTCTTCAAAACATTTTATTAGAAAATTTTGCTGCTTTTTCAAAAACAATTAAGACTCTTGGGTGCACTGATCGTGTAGTTCCCTCGTTAACATTAAAGAATGATAATGCAATTAAAACTTTACCTTTTGAGATTCCTTATGCTTTAAGGGATGACATTAAACAAGAATTGGATGAATTAGTGGAAGCCGGTATTATTAATAGGCATGTTAGCCATTGGGCTGCTCGACTAGTGTTAGTCAAAAAGAAAAATTCAGAAAACAATCAGGGTAAACCTAAGTATAGATTGGCTTTAGACTTAAGATTACTTAATGCAGTGGTAGAAAGCTCCACTTATCCATTACCAAAAATAAGCACAATTATTAATGAAATCTCTCAATATAAATTTTTCACAAAATGTGATATTCGGGAAGCATATAGGCAGATCATGTTGCCTGAACATCTGCAGGATATTTTAACCTTCACCACTCCTTTTGGTTCGTTTGCAAATAGGCGACTCGTCTTTGGCCTCAAAACGGCAGCGAGTACTTTTCAGGCTCTAGTTGATTTAATTATTGAAGAATTGAATGCTGAAGGCATTAAAGGTATACATGCTTACCAAGATGACTTTCTCATCGGAGCTAACTCTTTTGAGGAAATGACAAATAGAATCTCAGCCTTACTTAAAATTTTAATCAAATATAACTTAACTTTAGCTCCAAATAAATGCTCTTTCTTTAAAGATTCTGTTGAATATCTTGGTTTTGTAATTTCTCATAAATGTATAACCCCGACTTCTTCAAACATTGCCAAAATTACTTCTTTTGCTACTCCACGTAATGCTAAACAAGTTAAAAAGTTTATAGGTGTGTGCGGCTTTTATCGCCATTTAATTCCTAATTTTGCCCAATTAATTGCTGTCTTAACTAAAGTTGCTACAAAGCAATCTAAATTTAAATGGACTGAAGAACAACAGCGGGCATTTGATACATTACAGAATGCATTTTTTTCGAAACCTTTTGTTCAGTTACCAGATTTCAATAAACCTTTCTTTCTTAATACAGATGCCAGTAAATTAGGCATTTCAGCTGTTTTAATGCAGGAGCACGAAGGATCTCTTCGCCCTGTTTCTTTCTTTAGCAAGGCTTTATCTAAGTCTGAACATAATTACCCAGCGATCAAACTTGAGTTATATGCCATTTTTAAGGGTGTTACAGCATTTAAATCTTACCTGTACAATAGAAATTTTACAATTTTGAGTGATAGTAAACCATTAAAACATTATCGTAAGGTTACATCACCTGCTGATATTATCACACGTTGGCTTCTTGCTTTAAGTGAATATACTTTTGATTTTATACATATACCTGGTCATGAGAATGTGTTAGCCGACTGGTTTAGTCGTTCTCCTGATCCTAATTTTTGTCAACCTGCCTTAAATGTGAAGGATTCTGAACTAATTTTACCATTCACTGACATTAATGAAGACCATGTAATTAATGTTTTGACTAATAATGACTCCCCTCTTGAAATTTCTTTAGACACATTTAAATCTGAACAATGTAAAGATCAACATATTCAGGAAATTGTTTCCCTTTTAAACCAACCAACTTTAGTTAGTCAGTCTAAAACTGAAAATTTCTTTTTAAATGATGGCGTGTTAATGTATGCCACTGAACTTTTTCCTCATAAGCATAGAATTGTAGTTCCAAATTCCTTAAAACCCAAAGTGTTAAAAATTTGTCATGTGTCTCATTCTGGTATTCAAAAGACGTATGAGCTAGTGTCTAATAGATATTTTTGGAAAGGTTGCTATAGTGATACCACTAATTATGTGAAGTCATGTGAATTATGCATTAAGCATAAACAAGCTGCGAGCAAACCTGCTCCCTTAAAATCAATGTGGTTGCCCCAAAGGCCTGGACAATTTGTCTCAATGGACATTGTCGGACCCATCAAAAATTGTGGATATATTTTAACTTTCATAGATCATTTTTCTCGCCATTTAATTTTGAATCAATTAGCAAATTTAACTTCCGAGACTGTCTCTAAACATTTAATTAATTATATTTCTCACTATGGTAGGATGTTATATCTTTTAACAGATCTTGGCACTCAGTTTAAAGCTGAAGTTTTTGAATTAATCAACAAAAAATTAGGAATTAAGTTAGCACATAGTAGTGCAGCTCATCCGCAAAGTAATGGTATGAGTGAAAGAATTAATCAAGCTATTAAGTCTTCTGTTTTAACTTTACATGAGAAGGGTGTATCATTTGCAACTAGTTTATTAATTCACCAAAATATATACAATGGTTCGATCCATTCTTCAACAAAATTCACCCCTAATTTACTTCATTTTGGTCGTAATTTGGCCTTAATTTTTGACTGTTTTGAAACTGGTGTTGAACCAGTACATTTGGATAAATCTCACTATTTGTTAGAGACACTAAATGAGCTTAATGTTGCATATGAAAATGCATACCATAATTCTGAACGAGCACAAGTCAAACAAAATTCTCGACAAAGTGCAAAAGCCAAGTTAAGATCACTTGACATAGGCGACATTGTTTATTTAAAGCACACTAATGTTTTTAAACCAAGATTTGATGGTCCCTTCATCATTGTTTCCAAATTTAACGATGTGGATTATGTCATTCAAATTTTAGACAACCCCAATGCACCTAAACAAACTGTACATATTGATAGGTTGCGTCTCTGTCCCCATAGGAAGCAAAATTTGCTTTTTCCTCCCTCTTTGGATACCTCCCATAGTGTAAATGATTGTAATGTCACTCTCCCTAAGGCTTGTCCTTATAATTTAAGAAACAAATAATTTTTCTGACATAAATTTGTAAAATTTAACATTGATATGTGTGGTGAATACTATATGGGTAACGTTGTGTGTGATGCTGGTCATTACATATCCGCGGAACAGCGGGATCCTGTAGTGCTTGTCAGGCAGTACCAGTGATTTTTTTTACAATTTTTTTAGTATATTTATATAATTCTTGTAGCTTTATTTAATAGTGCTGGTTTTTTTAACTAATGTTTTTTTAAGTGAATGAGGTATTCAAATAGTGATTTAATGTTTTCTATTTGTGGATGATGAGCAGTGCCCTCTTGTAACGACTCCCAATATTATGACTATGGGTTCGCGTTTGGTCTTGGTTGTTCGTGTCTAACTTACATTTTTTTGACTAATATTTCATGCTAATATTAGGATTTTTTTAAATTTACGTAAACACTTAATTGTAATTAAATGATGATACTTGAATTCGAATGCCAAATTTTTTCTTTTTTTTTCTCGACCCTGTAGTTCTGTACAGTAATTTTTTTTTCCTTTTATAGTATGTCATAATACATAACTTTATTACATACTTTGTTTGATGTTTGCAGAGTATGAGTACTCGTGCATATGTGAGGTATAAATGTACACCTCAGGCTATCATAATTTTTGTTATGATTTTGTGTTGTAATTATTTTTGTGTTGTTTACAAATTTTTCATGCTGAATCTGCCAATTGTACATTTTTGTTCAGCAAGTTTTTTAGGCAATACTATGTTGATGTTTCAAGGCCTTGTTTTGTTTTGTTGTGTTTTTTTTTTGTTACTAAGCATTGTTTTTTTTCCAAGGTTAGGTGAGATTAATTTTTGTGATTCTTTCGCGTGTTAAGGTCCCGTACAGTTTTGTTAAGTTTTTAAGTTTAATGTTTTGCCTAGGCTTTTGTTTTTTTTTACATTAATTTAATGTTTTTCCAAGTTTTTTTTTCTAATCTTTAAAGCTTAATTAATTTCTTTGTCACTTAGTTTATCTCACTAATGACTTTGAGTTTGTTGGGTATACATTTGGTGTATCCAATTTTTTTGTCGTTTTAACTCTGAATAATAATTATCGATCTTCTTTGATTGGTTTAGTGTTTTTTTTTTTTTTTTTTTTTTTTTTTTTTTTTTTTTTTAAAATTCACTTAATGGATTGTTGTACAAAATTTTGTACAAATTTTTTTTCTCATTCGTTAAACTCGGAGTATTCTCAGTCTAGAACGGTAGCCTGATTTTTTTTGTTTGTTTGCAATTTTAAAATTTTTTTTTCTCATTCTAATTTCTGCAAACAAATCAATTTATTTTTCATTCCTTCTTACAAGGAACAATTTGAGTTAATGTTTTTACCTCAAAATTATTTTCACATTAATAAGTGATATTTTATAAATGCTCATTTATAATTTATCTCCATAATGCTATGTTTCTGGAGATTAGTTTTGCATCCTACTTCAGGTAGAATGATTCCTTTTGATACGGGTATGTAATGAGTATCGTATACATTAACATACAACAATGCTTGTTATGTTAATTTGTTTTTCAGGTTGACTATTGAATGTCAACAGTTTGTTTCATGCTACAAACAATTCAGATTGTTTTTGTGTTTTTTTTTTACTCCTCTATTTAGCAAACAATTAAGATTGTTTTTTTCGTGTTTTTTTTCTTTATTTAGCAAACAATTAAGATTGTTTTTCCAGATCAGCCATGTAGAGCTGTTAATGTGTATGTTTTGTGATACTATTTGTTTGTATGTTTTATGTTAAGGGCACAGCTTTCCTTATTTTAGACTAATTTACTATCAAATTGTTTGACATGTAGCTCTTGATGTAACAACTGACCATTTGTAAGTGGAGAAGTGGTAGACTGGAGTGGCAGGCTGTCAATAATTAATTTAACCCCTTCCTTTGAAATCTTTTGGTATAAGCTTTTCACTTTAGCAATTAATTTTTTTTCAAAAAAAAAAAAAAATAATATTTCTTCAAAATTTTTTTCTGCAGTGGCGGGTATAATGTGACATTGAGTCACAATTTTCAATTTAATTTCATGTTTTTTTACATCCAAATCGTAATGTTTGCTAATTTCTGATACAAATCCTTAGTTCTTCACCCGTTTCATCTCTCCCCTTATTGATTCAGGCAATTGTGACACTCTCCCCATAAAATTCCTTTTCCTTTCTTTTGACCCCTCCCTTTCCCTAGAATTTTCCTGCACCTGCCCTTTCATCTCCATGCCTGTGCAAAGTAATCTGCATCTTGTTTCTTCACTTGCAATCGAGAACCCTTTCTTTAAACGTTGAGTGTAACTCCTCAACTCAGTAATTGTAGGAAATTCAACTTTAACTTACAATTTTTAAGTAATTTAACTTCAACTCTTTCCAGAGAGTATAAAATTTCGAGCATTCGAGTTCTAATCATCACCCATCCAATTTTTCTCCGCCTAACGGAGATTTTATTTTTCTCCCTCCTCCCTCTGAGGTTGGAATTTTCTTGTCATGGCGTGGTCCTTTACGCCATGTCTGCTGGTTGCATTGGCTTCGCCAAGATGATTTTGGCTTCTACATTTATAGATCCTCCTATTTCTGTTTTTTTGAGATGCGGTGTCCGCCTCCAGTGGTTGACTAATTTCATTTATGTACCATGCCTTCCGCTCCAGATGCCCATCGCTTCAAAAGTGTACCAATATCCCAAAAAATTAAGAAGATGTGTGCAGAATGTTTTTTTCAAAAATATCCTCCCTCAAGGAAATGTGTGAAGCTGTGTTCTAATAATCCTCAAAATAAAGAATTTTTGGTGAACAACATAATAGTTTTCGTTACTTGACTACACCTGAATCTCTACATCGTGCACAAAAGATAATGTTGTAAGTACATCACAACGTCCTCGTCATTGTCATTTCATAGAGGTATGTTTTTTTTATTAATTTTGTTACGTGATTACTGACCAGTCTTGGACTACCACTAGTTTCGTATCACGAGCCATAATTACTTCCTCTTAATAAGAAGAATGCAAGTTGTAAATTTTTTGTATTTCACCTAAATTGAAGTTCATTTTAATAGACCTCTTTTTAGTATTTTTTCCAATATCCAGCAGTTACCGGTACATATCTATATATATATATAGCAAAATAAATAAATACAAAAAAACCAGAAAAGAAAGAAAAAAACAAGATTGCCAGATTGCAAAATATGAAAACTGTTAAAACAAAAGCGCAAATTGAGAGTAACTACAGGAGTTTAAATTGCGTTCTTACTGCATTACTGAAGTGCGTTAGATTTGTTAGTTACCAAGGATGGGCCAGAAAACTGATGTACGCGAGGTAATATTAAACTGGATAATTTAAAGAATTTGACTATAAATAATTTTAGAAAATAAATATTTATTTAAGAAAAAAATATAAAATAGAAAAGAGAAAGAAACATGAAATGTCAGGTTTTCACATAATTTTAGCCACGGATTTGCCCGATATGGATTTGCACATGGAAAAGTTATATAAATTAACAAAGAAAAAAAAAGAAAAACAACTTATTTTAGCCACGGATTTGCCCGAAATGGATTTGCACATGGAAAAATTGTATAAATTAATAAAGAAAATTTTTTTTAGTAAATAATTTTAGCCACGGATTGGCCCGAAATGGATTTGCACATGGAAAAATATTATAAATTAACAAAGGAATTTTTTTAGTAAAGGAATTTTTTAGTAAATAATTTTGACCAAGGATTTTGCACAAGGAGAAATTATACAAATTAACGAAGAAATTTTTAGTAAAAAATGTTTGGCCACGGATTTACCCGAAATAGATTTGCACATGGGAAAATTGTATAAATAAATAAAGAAAGTTTTTAGTAAATATATTTACAAAAAATGCGGCTATATATATTCGGCTATATTGATACAATATTAGAAAGCACTCTTTTTCGGATATAATCGTGTGGGCTGATGAAAAGATTATATCTTTTATTTTACGGATTTTTAAAAAAACTTTTTCCTCTTTTTTTTTTTTTTTGTAATTAATTCTTTTTTATTTTTCTTTTTTTTTCTTTCTCCAGTTGTTTGTTATTATTATTTTCTGTATTTCTCCCCCCTTTTTTCATTTGTCTGTAATTTTCCTTTGTTTTATCTTCATTTTGAACTTAATAAAACTTATAACAAAACCTTTTGTTTTTCTTAATTTGCTTCGCGTTTTTCGCATTTATTTATTATACTATATATATATATATATATATATATGTATAGTATAATAAATAAATGCAAAAAACGCGAAGCAAATTAAGAAAAACAATAAGTTTTATTTATTGCGCATAAGCTGCAAGTAAATAGAACTCATGAAATAAGTTCAAAATGAACATCGAAAATCTTGATTTCCTTATTATGTTAAATTCAATTAATTAATCCTGAGGTTACGGTCTGGACAACCTAGAGAATAGATCGAATTCGATTAATGATTCCTGAGATTCGCCCATATATATATTTCAATTTTATCGAAAAGAAATACCGTGAATTTTATAAAACCTTCTGGTTGAGAACAGAATCATGCCCCAAATTTTTTGCAGGATTACTTTTTTCTTTTCCTTACCTGAAAGACTTGAACTGAGGTGTAAAAGCAATTAGCCCTAAAACTCTTCATAAATCATAAATGTAAATTTGGTTTTAGTACAGCATTTACAAATAACATCTTTAACAAATTATAAAAATAACATCTTTAAAAAAATAAAAAATTTCAGATAATAAGTTCAACGGTATAATTTTGAAACATTGGAAAATCAAAAATAATTTCATTTTCATTTCTTCATTTTAAATTCAAATTTTATTTTCAAAGTATTAAAACGAATACTATTTTCTACGCTTCTTGGTTGCCTATAGCAACAGAGACATACAATATTATGACGTCTCGTCATTCATTCAGTTTCTTTATGGTTGTTTTAAATTGTTTCACTTTCTATGGTGAGGTAATTTGGCATTTTTTTAAACTTTCGCCATATATATAAATCTTTATTGCAACCCAATTTACGACCCAATCTTTCCAAATATGTAAAAGAAAAATTATATGTTTATTCAGAGAAAGTACGTTTTGTGTCTGATTTCGTAACTTAATTAATAGTTAGCACTAATTAATTAGCATATTTGAGGTCACCCCCAGGAACCATTAAGATTGACACTTAGTTCGTGAAAATCCGATCATTAGAACGAAAGTTATTCAGAGTGATTCGTTTTTGTTTTTTTTTTTGCGGACTGTATATAAAATCACAAAAAACAACTATCACAAAGACACATTTCCTAACAATTACATTTCACTTCGAATTTTTTTGTAACTCATTATAACTAATTGTTGTAGCGAACGTTTATTCTCCAAACTAAAATTAATAAGAAATGAAGAAATACGTAAGATTTAAGAAAGAATGTGAAGCATTTGTCAATCATGAGCCTTCGATATGATGTCTTGCTGGAAATTGGTTTTTAATGATGTAATAAAAGACTCTCAAAAAGCTTGAAAAATATTGCCACCTTAAACTTTATAATAAGGTACTATTTTTTTTATAATAATCTATTTGTTTTTCCTTCTTAAAAAAATAATTCTTTTTTAATTATTCAAAATTTAAAAAAAAATTCTGCTGAAATTGTTCATAAAGGGCCTCATATAAAGACAGGTTTCTAAAACCTTAAAAATGACTATGAAATATGGCGAAATAAAATATAATAAATGTTCACTAAAAGTGCATGGAATTATCTTTAGATACATGAGGTATAAAATTGAATGCAAATATTTTTTTAAATCGCTAAAAAACTTCTCGAAATATGGTGAAATACGCAAAAAGTAAAATTAATATTATAGGATTCAAACTTCTGATAGCTCACCTGGCCAAACTATGAGGACACTTTTTCTCAAATTGCGGATACCTCTTATATTTTAGGAGTCAGAAATCCCAATCCGTTAAAAAAAAAAGGTCTGTTTATTCAGTGAAAGTAAGTTTTTGCGTCAGATTTTGTAATTTAAAATATTGCTTGCACTAATTAATTAACATATTTGAGGTCACTAACTCGAACCGTTTAATTTGAGTCCTAGAACGTTCAATCATTAGATCAAAAATTATTCTGGGTGGTTCTCTTTTTCTTTTTTGGGGGGAGGGCACTGTACATGGAACGTATTATTTTTATTTTTAAGGCTTAGTGTCATATGTATAATAAATATTTCTTTCAGTGAGTTGAAATTCTGACTTATATTTTAGTTAATCCAGTAATAGGAAGCCACCTCGAAATATATAACAAATAATAAAAAATAGAGGTTAAATATTAAGTGCCATGAAGGTGCAGGTTAGGAATAATAAGGTAATTATCTACTTTGAAGTGCATTAGGCACTTACATTAGTGTAACAGATTATCATTACCACAGCAACTATGACGCCTATCAACGCCAGTCGTATTTAATGCCACATTTCGTTTAGCATCACAGGCGTCAACAATAGTTTGTTGATTTTTCACGGTCTTTTAAATAAGTTCGCCAGAAATGATTATAAGTCAAGTTGGAATACATTTTTTTAATTTTGTTTATTGATAGCTATTTTTCAATTCCTACTATTAGTTCACACTCTCCCTATACCTTGTTCAAATTTCCAATCGTTAACAAAATACTTTTTATTCATCCACTCAAGTTGAAATACATTTTTTTAAACTTGTTTATTGATAGCTATTTTTCAATTCCTACTATTAGTTCACACTCTCCCTATACCTTGTTCAAATTTCCAATCGTTAACAAAATACTTTTTATTCATCCACTCAAGTTCAAATACATTTTTTTAAACTTGTTTATTGATAGCTATTTTTCAATTCCTACTATTAGTTCACACTCTCCCTATACCTTGTTCAAATTTCCAATCGTTAACAAAATACTTTTTATTCATCCACTCAAGTTGAAATACATTTTTTTAAACTTGTTTATTGATAGCTATTTTTCAATTCCTACTATTAGTTCACACTCTCCCTATACCTTGTTCAAATTTCCAATCGTTAACAAAATACTTTTTATTCATCCACTCAAGTTCAAATACATTTTTTTAAACTTGTTTATTGATAGCTATTTTTCAATTCCTACTATTAGTTCACACTCTCCCTATACCTTGTTCAAATTTCCAATCGTTAACAAAATACTTTTTATTCATCCACTCAAGTTCAAATACATTTTTTTAAACTTGTTTATTGATAGCTATTTTTCAATTCCTACTATTAGTTCACACTCTCCCTATACCTTGTTCAAATTTCCAATCGTTAACAAAATACTTTTTATTCATCCACTCAAGTTCAAATACATTTTTTTAAACTTGTTTATTGATAGCTATTTTTCAATTCCTACTATTAGTTCACACTCTCCCTATACCTTGTTCAAATTTCCAATCGTTAACAAAATACTTTTTATTCATCCACTCAAGTTGAAATACATTTTTTTAAACTTGTTTATTGATAGCTATTTTTCAATTCCTACTATTAGTTCACACTCTCACTATACCTTGTTCAAATTTCCAATCGTTAACAAAATACTTTTTATTCATCCACTCAAGTTCAAATACATTTTTTTAAACTTGTTTATTGATAGCTATTTTTCAATTCCTACTATTAGTTCACACTCTCCCTATACCTTGTTCAAATTTCCAATCGTTAACAAAATACTTTTTATTCATCCACTCAAGTTCAAATACATTTTTTTAAACTTGTTTATTGATAGCTATTTTTCAATTCCTACTATTAGTTCACACTCTCCCTATACCTTGTTCAAATTTCCAATCGTTAACAAAATACTTTTTATTCATCCACTCAAGTTCAAATACATTTTTTTAAACTTGTTTATTGATAGCTATTTTTCAATTCCTACTATTAGTTCACACTCTCCCTATACCTTGTTCAAATTTCCAATCGTTAACAAAATACTTTTTATTCATCCACTCAAGTTCAAATACATTTTTTTAAACTTGTTTATTGATAGCTATTTTTCAATTCCTACTATTAGTTCACACTCTCCCTATACCTTGTTCAAATTTCCAATCGTTAACAAAATACTTTTTATTCATCCACTCAAGTTCAAATACATTTTTTTAAACTTGTTTATTGATAGCTATTTTTCAATTCCTACTATTAGTTCACATTCTCCCTATACCTTGTTCAAATTTCCAATCGTTAACAAAATACTTTTTATTCATCCACTCAAGTTCAAATACATTTTTTTAAACTTGTTGTGGATGATAGTTGATGTTAATACAGTTTTTTTTTTTTTTCAAATATTAATTCACTAACTAAATATAACTCATTAATTTTAGTATTATATGGGAGAAAAAATTTTAATTATTTAATAAAAAGTAACTAAAATTAAATGTATCTTTGTTGACCTTTGTATCTTTGTTGACCTTTGTATCTTTGTTGACCTTTGTATCTTTTGTTGTATCTTTGTTGTAGGAATTGACTTTAAGAAAATTTTTTTATGACTTCATTACTTACAAAGAACATGTATTCAGCAAGAATTCAGCATTCGAAATTTCTTAATTTCAAAGTCGTAAATTTTATCTTTTAATGAACAAATCTATTTGCATGCAAACATCGCAGTTTTATATTTATTCTGAATTGTAATTGTGTGAACTTTTTTTTGTTGCTCTATTTCTGTTGTGTTTTGGCGAGATACGTCGCGTGTAATGCAAAGACGTAATGCAAAAGCTAAAAAAGAGAGAAAGAACAAAATTTTACGATGGTATACAGGCGAACCTATATTTAACGAAGTCACTAATTCCCGATAGTAAGTTCGTTATAAGAAAAATTCGTTACCTCCCACCATCTGAAATACTTGAACGACACAAAACAGGTTTTAAATTTATAAACTCTAGAAAAAAAATTTTTTTAAATGTATACATCTTTATTTTTTAAACTAATATCTACTACAATTTATTTTATAAATCTTAACCATAAACGAAATCGACGATAATGAAATAGAGAAAAAAATATTTATGTATTCAAAAACGAAAATTAATGGGAAAGTGGTACTAATTCGTTTAGGATAAACATAAAAACTCGCCACCAATGAGGCTTAATTACGCCAATGATGTTTAAGTAATTAAGGTAATATATGCATATTGAAATAAAAGAAATAATCTATGTACTAGAAAGAAAAAGAAATGACGTAAAGGTATTTATTTGTCTAGCAGAACCGTGAGAAGTCGTCTTACTATCTTTCACGACAATGATGCTTAATTAATGTTGGTAATATGTATTAATTAAAATAAAAAAAGTAACTTCCGTACTAAAAAGCAAAAATAAGGAGAAAAGCGCTTTGGGTAACCGTAAAAAATCTGCATATTATTATTGACACTAATGCTCAATTAATATTTATAATGTGTATCCATTGAAATAATATAAAATAAGCTATGAGCTAAAAAGTCATGCCCATAGAAAAAAGATTAATAGGAAATTCGCTTAATAAAACATTAAAATATAGCCATTCATAGTTGACGCTTAATTCATATGATATATCCCTGACGGTAATATGTACTACTGGTTATTGGTGATTTAGTTTTGATAAGAATTCTGCAACGAGTTTTCCGTAGTTTCAGAATTTACTTTTTTCCAGTGGTAGTAAAGGTAGTGTATTAATACTCTTATGAATTAGATTTGGAATAATTTTTTTCCGTCTCTGCTTTTAATTAATTTAATAGTAAATTAAAGGTCAGATAGAGAGATGATCATGCTCCAAAATCCTTATAAAGTTCTGTTTTTTTTCTTCCTTTTCTTAATTAA
This sequence comes from Parasteatoda lunata, assembly GCA_949128135.1. Lineage (NCBI taxonomy): Eukaryota > Metazoa > Arthropoda > Arachnida > Araneae > Theridiidae > Parasteatoda > Parasteatoda lunata. The sequence goes on from OX421975.1 coordinate 2,447,736, forward strand.
TGTGGCTTTATTGGCGGCCACTGACAAATACTATAAACTGAAATGTTGAAGGGTTATGCAATAAGTACAAATTATACTTATATAGGTACAAAATGTATTGATATATTTGGTGAATAATAAAACTGCACCAATCAATTTTAATACCTATACTTAGGAATTAAGTGTTTTGCGCCCCCTCGAAAGGGATATGTACCTGAGAAAATCACTTAATAGTGGTAAATTTTAACTATCATGAATCGGTCGTGAGTAATAGCATCATGCCAAGAGGTGCTAAATACATTTTATCTTTATTCCATTAGTATGAATTACAAACAAAAAGCTCTTCTTAGTTCAATAACGTAAGGCCACCAACATATAACATTAAGCAACATAGATTCATGGAACATTAAGTAAAATAAAAATATATATTTTAGCTATACTTAGTGGAAGAACCAGATAAGTGCCATTTTCAGAAAGAAAAAAGAACAAACGCATCCGAATTATTTTATTACCAATTTATTAGAAGGTGGGACTAGTAATTCTTTGCTTTACCACTGCCTAATCTACGTGAATCTATCTAATCTATAAAAATGAATGTCTCTCTGTGTGTTTGTGTATCCTTTACAGACTCTAAATCATCTAAATGAAATCGACGAAACTTAGCATATAGATAGTTTGAAGCACGAGGAGGGTCACTGTCGATATTAGAGCAGTCTACGACAAACCATTCGAATGGGATGTACGAAAAACGAAATGGAATTTTCTGATTGATTAAACGATAGTCATTGTCTTAAATTTAACTATAGACAATTCAGTTTTGTCGCATATTTTAAGAATAACACCAGTGACAATACCTAGCTTATAGCTCTATTTGATAAAAAATAGTTTATTGCACGAATTTAAATATGGAATTATTTTATATTCGCTATGTCAGATAAATTCAATGTGCACTATTAGAGCCTCTGAAATAGTATAGGAGCCTTAAGCAACATGATGTGGTAGCACGCGGGGGTTTCGTCATCAAATTTATCCTTTTAAAGAAGTCTGATACCACGCATTTTTTTTTATTTATATTTCTTTTAAAACATTTCTCCAAAAAATTTTTTTATTTAAAATCATTGAATAGAAAAAAAATATGTATGCATTTAAGGGCAAAATTAATGGGAATGTTGTATTTATTTATTTAGGTGAAACGTAAAAAATCGCTACATTATTGATGCCAATAATACTTGATATAAATAATGCATATTGAAATAAAAGAAATAAGCTTTGTACTAGAAAGCAAAAGTAATGGAGTTAATCTATTTATTTGTCTAGCAGAACCGGGAGAAGTCGCCTTACTATCATTCACGACAATGATGCTTAATTAATGTTGGTAATATGTATTAACTGAAATAAAAAAAGTAACTTTCGTACTAAAAAGCAAAAATAAGGAGAAAAGCGCTTTGGGTAACCGTAAAAAATCTGCATATTATTATTGACACTAATGCTCAATTAATATTTATAATGTGTATCCATTGAAATAATATAAAATAAGCTATGTGCTAAAAAGCCATGCCCATAGAAAAAAGATTAATACGAAATTCTCTTAATAAAACATTAAAATATAGCCATTCACAGATGACGCTTAATTCATATGTATTCCTGACGGTAATATGTACTACTGGTATTATACTAATTGGTGCAGTTTTGATAAGAATTCTACAACGGGTTTTCCGTGATTTCTGAAAATATTTTTCCTGTGATAGCAAAGCCAGTTTATTAATATTCTTATGAATGAGAACAAAAGAACTTCCTCTACTAAATATTTTAATAGTAAATTAAAGGTTAGATAGAGAAATGGCCATTCTCCAGAATCCCTATCAAGTTCTCATAACAATTCAATTGTTTTTTCTTAAATTTCGGCTTTAGTTGGTTGTCACTGACAAATATATTTTTCACAAAACTTAAATGTTGAAGGGTTATGTAATAAGTACCAAATATGCTAATATAGTTATAAAATATTATAATGATATATTTCGTTATGATTAAAACAGAACCAATACTAAGCCGTTTAAATACCGATGCTTTAGAACGGTCCCTCGAAAAGGATATGTACCGGAGAAAATTATTTGATAATGGTAAATTTTGACTGTTATTGGTTTAGCCGCTAGTAAAAGCATCATGCCAAGTGATGCTAAATACATTTTCTCTTTATTCTAATGGGATGAATTACAAAAAACACGTTTTACTTACTTCAATAAAGTAAAGTCACCGTAAATGGCAACAAATAATATTTAATAAAAAAGAAAATATTTTAGTGATATTAATTGAAAAACTTAGTGGAAGATGCAGGTAAGTGACATTTTCAGAATGAAAAAAATGTTGTATCCGAACTATTTTATTACCAATTTAATAGAAGACGGGACTAATAACTCTTCGCTTTATTGCTGCTAATTTTAAATACAACCTAACTACCTAAAAAATAAAACCTTATTACCTAATTTGAAATAAAAAATCCTACTAGCATTCTAAAAATTTATGTGATTCGTTATGTTATGTCACTTACCTGGTTCTTCCAATAAAAGTTCTTTCATTGTGTCGCTATGTGCTTTTCAGTTATGAGCATGATTTCGTTTCTCTACTGAGATTAATTGATAGTTTACTTATTCCACCCGTGCGAAGCATTCAGCTAGTTTATTTATAAAATTATAGTTACATTTATTAAACCGTTCTTAAGTTTAATTCCTACTGATAAAATCCGATTTTGTCTTTCGTTTTGGAATGCAAACAAAAAGCTTTTTCTAAAAGTGAAGTGGCTTCGAAAATCCCCTATAAACATTGAATTAACAAGTGTTCTGAAATATTTTGGAAAAGTTCGTTCAATAGAAAATTCACTTCGCTATTTGGAAGAAGTTATTTTACTAAGAAATTTCCAAAATGATCTTGGTTCCTAGAAGCAAAATAGAGAAATTCGCAAAATGGAAGTTTGATAAGATTACATAGAAGTCTGCAGGTTCACCAGGTCTTGAACTTTGATCCTAGTATGTTGATTACACTACAGCTTTTTTAGAATACCATCGAAAATTAGAGATAATAAGACAATTTTTATTTATTGCTATAAAGAGAAGGATCTTATTTCTTTTCTTTTTCTGAAATACAATCCCACGCACAAAAAAAAAACAACAACATTTATTTGTATATAAGGAATAACTCTTTTTCGTGGTATTTGTTCTGCGAAACATCCGTCCATTTTAGTTTTGCGGGATTCGTATAGAAGAATATATTCTTGAGAAATTTTGAAGAAAACATGAGTCTGCGGATGATTTATGATCTGAAAGAAATTTAAAACTATCTGGAAAGAAATAATTTCTGACAGAGAGGGAGATTAAAAAAAAGAACATATTAGAAAGACTTTTTGTAAGAGGACACATTTCGCAAATGCAACATCTTTTACTTACAGCTATATATATATATATATATATATATATATAGCTATATATATATATATATATATATATATATATATATATATATATATATATATATATATATTATTCAATTCCTACTATTAGTTCACACTCTCCTTCTAAATCTTGTGCAATACATACATAAATACTAATTCATTCATTAAATAGAGATGTACGAAAAACGAAATGGAATTTTCTGATGGGTTAAGCGTTAGTCATTGTTTTAAACTTTATTAGAAGCGATTCAGCTTTTCACATATTTCAAAGATAACATCAGTGATCATTTTTAACTTGTTCTAACTATTTGAATAAAAAAATTTGTTTATTGTGCACATTTAAATATTTAATAATTTTTTATTCGCTGTGTCAGATAAAATCCATAAATAACATTACCTGGTAGCACGTGTGGTCCACGTCACCCAATTTATACTCTTATTGTTGTCTGATACCACGCGCCTATTTTTTTTTTTTTTTCAATTACTACTATTAGTTCACACTCTCCCTCTATCTTGGTCAAATTTTCAGTCGTTAATAAAATAATTTTTATTCATCCACTCAAGTTCGAAAACATTTTTTTAAACTTGTAATGGATGACACTTGATGTTAATACAGATTTTTCAAATATTAATTCATTCATTAAATGTAATTAATTAATTTTAGATTAAATTTAGAATTAAATTTCGAGAAAATTTTTTAATTATTTAATAAAAAGTAACTGAAATAGAATTTTTCTTTGCTAACCTAAGTAGGAATCAACTTTAATTTTTTTATTTATTTATTTTTCTTTTTAATATTACTAGTCTTCAGCTTTAACGTGGTTTCGCAGTACAATACACTCTTTAAACACATTTAAACTGTACAATGCGTTGTAGTAAAAATATATCAGCGCGAATTAATAATCAGATCTTTACGATCTAAATGCCGATTATCATAGTTCAAAAAAGTTATCACAAATAATTCAATTAACCACTGCTAACTATAAACTGAGTTAGAGAATCAGACACATTACGTTCTGTCCCTGAATAAACGAAGCTCTTCTCGAACGGATTTTCGACTATCAAGTTATGGAAAATAGCCGCAATCTCAAAAATAGGGTTTCAATAGTTTAGTTAGGAGAGCTGTCGGGCCGGGATAGCCAGGTTGACAAGGCGCTGGACTCATGTTCGGGAAAATGGGAGTTCAAATCCAACCGGCCGAATTATCCCCGTGTAATGAATGATGACTGGTGCACGTTAAGTATGTTGAGTCACAAAGTCCTCCTTGTTCCCATAACAAATTATACCTCAGAGGGTACTGAATTGAAGGTTGATCGTACTCTGGTGCAGGTCAAAATTACAATCTGTGGATGAATGAATGAATGCATGCATGGGTCCACCCTATAAAATGGTGTATGCGACTTATGGTTGTGGCAATTCTTTTCCATAGATGGCGCCACAGGAAAACAAGAATAATCACACCCTTTCTGCTTTAATGGCGGACGACAACAACAGGAGAGTGATCAAAAGTTTGGGTCCCTCTAACGCTAATTGCTCCAAAGTATCGGTATCTAAAGTATTCGATTCTGAAGTATTGGTCCCCAGAAAAAATTCAAACCCATAAATTTAAAAAAAAATAATTTAAAAAAATTCACAAGGTTTTCATTATCATCGTTTTTCTCGTAGGTCTGAATTAAAAAAAATAGCCATAAAAAGGGAAGAAACGACCATTTTATCTTATGTTATCGGAGATTAATTGTTTTTTTTTTATCTTGACGTCATGTTAAACCTCATAGAATACTTCTGAAATAACTAAAATAAACTGTCTGCAAAGTCATCCACAAAACCTACCCATTAGAGACTACTACACTTAGTCTAGATATTATGTGAGCAACAGTTTTTTATTATAAGGATTCAACGAGAACACTTACTCAACAACATCCATGATTTATGATGAAAAAGGCAGGGGGAGAAATGTCACTCTTGAGGAATATATCCATACAAAAAATAATCACTTACATGTTTCTACTTTTTCTTTACCCTCCCTAAACAACGAAAGGGTATGTTGATACACTGAAGTTTCCAATGAAGAGAGTGATAAGTGGTAAAAAATTTTAATATTTGTTATGGCATAGCGCAGCTTAGAACTATCGAGGTATTCGCCATGATGTGGTATTTGACTATGGGAGGTAGTCACTACATATGCTCATATTACATGTAGCGAATACGTCATATTCATTCTATAGAACACTTTATATAGAAATATTATTCATACTCCTCTACCTCTTTTACCGATAACATAGCTATACCTTTGTTTGAATGCCTTTTTTCTGACCGATATTGCTTGAGTTTTTTTTTTTTTTTTAATCTTTCGTTAAATTCTTTTTATTACATTAAAAATTCTTTATAATTTATTTTGAAAGACGAAATATAATGGAAGACATATTTTATCACCGTCGTTGAACAGTCGATCCAATTTTTTAAAATTACGATTATTAATGTTCAACTCCGTAGCCCTGTCATTTTGAACCCAATCCATAAGACAAGGAAACTGACCTAGATCAAGTATTGAGAAAAAATTGCCTTCGTGGAGGACCTTTGGATGGAACTAACCCGCATTTGCGTTACATGGAGGGGAAGATCACGAGAACCTCCCACGGTTAGGCTGACGGCAAGGGGACTCTAACTCATGATCCTTCTGCCACTGAAGATATTTCACGTCAGCACTATGTGGTTGGTGCAAGCTGGGTGCGGATTCGTACCGACAAACCATCGCTAGGATTCGAACCCGGTTCACCTCGTTGAAAGGTGAACGCTCTATCCCCTGAACCATCGCGGCTCAGGGGATAGAGACATGGGAGAAATAGACATAAATAGATATTTAAATATCTATGACTCCGCTCACCCTTCCCTGTGGCTGATTTTTTTTTTTAACTTAAAAGACAATAAAACTTATCATTTTGTTGAAAAGATATAATTTTTAAAATATTATTTAAGCACATTTTATAACAAAGCACCATAATGAAATGAACGGAATTGAAAACTGTATGTGAAGAACACTCTCGATACTTCAAAAACCTTGTTATGTCAAAAAATAATATTTTTCTCCTTGTATATCCATCTAATTATAATTATAATAAAACCTTACTACGTCGATTTTTTTTCGAACTAGAAAATGAATTTTTTCAGAAAAATCATAATGTAAGTTCATTGTAAATCAATTATTTTCCATTTAATGGATAATTGTTCTTGTCTTACTTTTAAAAATAAAATAATCATTTTTGTATTTAAACTTAAAGTCAACTATCATCACATACATATTTAATAGTAGTTATTCTTATTTTTCATGACTCCACTTAGTATATTGAAATAATTATCGAATGTTTTTTTTTTATTCGATCGTACTCTCTCTACGATTTTCCATTCAGCTTCGTTAATTTCAAGTATCTAAGCTTATAGTATGTGAGCAAAAATGAAAAAAAAAATGTGTTTACTTGTTGTATTTCTACATTGTTTTGATTGTTAACAGTTAAACTATCAAAACAGTGGCAGCGGTGGCGTTTACGAATTTTTAATGTAACGAGATACATTAATCATCATACCCCCATATTAACCGCATAAATCATCATACCCCATATTAAACTGAAAAAGAAAGCATCAACATTATTTATCATAACAGAGTCCAAATTACTTTATGATAACCACTTATTTCTGTTAATTTAGAATTTCCTTAGAAACATTAAAATTTCTATTATTGTAAAAATCTCTCATTTTTAAAAGTTGTAAGCTTTAAAAAGTTTTACATTAACATTAATTTGAAACAATTTTTTTAATTATTTTAAACTAGTCATTTGATTTATAAAATTGAAAATTCTATATAAAAATGAACATTTGAATGACTGCAAGATGCAAAATGAATTTAATTACTCATGAACTAGTAAAACGATAAAAAAAAAAAAATAGAATTTTTTGGGGACTGATATCTTTAAGAAAGTACGATTCCATCGTGACATGAAAGTTTAAAAAGTAGCATTACTGCAGAAAAAAAATGTTTAGAAATCAACATTACACGATATCACGTTTAGTAATAAAAGCCAAAATTTATGACAGAAATGTTAAGAAATCAGCATTATTTCGTTAGAGAAATTTTTAGAAAAAAGAATGACTTCCTAATAAAAATATCATAATTTACTACACTTAGAATTTTGTTCCAAACCCCGTGTGTTTAGATTTTTTTATCTACAAAACAATCGGAGCTTAGTAAAAGAACATATTCATATTTATCCAAATGATTTTTAGAGAAAAAATAAAAATGTAATTTCATTACCAGTCAAAATCGCAGTAGTTTCGACTAGAACATAGTTACATTTATTCTAAATAAAGAATTACTTAAAATCTTTCTCTTCTTTAAAATAAGTAAGTTAATTAGTAAACTGAATAAAGTATTATTATGTCTGCTACTCTGGCATTTTATTGGTAAACATGTCTCGAAAAATGTTTAATGCAGCAATTAAAACTATCTTTCGAGTTCTTTATCATGGTTGTGGAGCAGTCGGAATCTTTTATTTCATTTGTTTAACATTTATAACCAGATTTAAATAATTTTGTAAAACCTCAAGTTCCTTTTTGTACGTTTAATTTTTTTTTTTACCAGTTTTCTCAGTTTAATGCGTTTCTTTGATGGATAAGATTAGGAAGTTTATAGCTTTTTTTTAAAATTCTTTATTAATTTCATTCCTGAAAATTCTAAACAATTTTTTTTAAAAAAGCAAACAAAAAATTCTAAATGCTGTAACAATTATATAATTTTTTTTCTGGAAACTGTATACAGCAGAATTTAAAGAATCAGATATTGAACAGGAAAATTTTTAAGACAAACTTTTTTAATTTTTGAGTTTTTTTTTTTTTTTTTTTTTTTTACTATTTATAACTTTTTGAAATTTTCGTGACCGCATTTCCATAAATGACACGAAATTTTATTTTCAATAAAGTGAGTAAATGTTCGTAAAATATTTTTAAAAAAACATAAATTCTTTATATAACTCGAGGAAAATGATTTTGAAAGCTATGAAAACAAATTCGGTTGGATATTTTTAGTATTTTTCTATTTGATCTATGGAAACGTGACAGACCAAAAATTTTTATTTCTTTCTAGGAGCCAGCTTTTTTAATAATCAGACAGGATAAGATAATTGACGCTTTTGATTTTGTTGAAACTTACTGGTTATGCTCTTAATATGAAGCTAAAAGTTTTCTTCGCTTTTTTTTTCTTTTTAAAAATAAAGTTTTGGGCAATTAAAACTAAAAGTCATCTGATATTTTGTTTGGGTATGTTAAAGGAGACCTTCACTATAGCAGAAACATTTTTTTCTACGGTTGACAGTGACCATTCGTTCTTCATCTCGGAAGAGGCCAAAAGTGTTGCTCATTTAAAGCTAATCGGTGGGCGCCCAGTGAGCGTATTGCCAAACCATACCATTGATTATAAACTTGGCGTTTGCAGGTGGTATTGGCGATAGATTACGCTTAAATGGGGTGGGAGAACGAAATTACATTAACCTAAACAGTGTAATTCGATATTCTTTTTCTCCTCCTCGACTAGAAAAATAACTAGTCGAGAATTAAAAAAGAAAATAACCTTTTAATTTTTAGGATCACTTTACCACTAATTAATCAGACAGGAAAGAATCGACACTATATTTATATTTTATTAAACGCAATAATTTATATTTTATAAAGCGATCTAGTTTTCTGATATAACAGATTTAATTTTTTAATTTTTTTTTACAAGAATTGTGTTTGCGAAGAAGTAAAAATAATTTATCAATGAACCAATCACAAAATATAACGTAACTTTTTAATACCATGTTTTATTGGAACGCTATTTTGAAGAATTAATTCTATTTATCTTTTATTGTAAGAAAGCATAACCTGTTTTATTTTAGTGATATTCTCTATTAAATCAATCTTCTCTATAAAAGAATAATGTGAGTATTTTTATGAAGAATTTTTTTTTTTTTTTTTTTTTAGAAATTAACAAAGACATATTATTATTTACCAGAAAAAAAAATTTGAATATTCAAAAATGTTATCACACTTTAAAGTAATAGTTTCTTGAAAACGAAATAATCGATATTTTTAAAATAAAGTTTGAAAGCGTTTGTTCCATTACTAGAAGCATTTATTGTAAAAAAAAATATTTATTAAATTACTTTTTTTGCAATGAGATGAGATCTTAAACTTCGCGAAAAATTTATTCAATTCCTTAATATATATAAAAGTCCGTAAATACTTCATTCATTATGGAGGTCATAGATACCTTGATATTCTTTCAATATAGGAATAATAAATGCAATTAATAAAAAATGCACAATTTTAAAAATTTATTTAATTAACATATATTGCGTACAGTTTATTCTGCAACGATCATACGTAACATAAATTTATAGATTCCTAAATATTGTTATATGAGTTTGGTAATTAAAAAAATAATTAAAAAATAGCATTATTAAAAAATAACATAATTAAAAAATAACATAATTAAAAAAATAACATAATTAATAAAATTTTCAACCTTCAATTAAAAATTTCATGTTGTCAAATATTAATAATAATTATAATTTTTAAAAATTTTTTTAAACACAAATTTTTATTTCTCGAACTTAATACTATCCTTCATATGAAAATATCAGAAAATTTATAAAAGAAAAACTATATTTTAAAATTGAGCCATTGGCGGACAACAGAGGTTAGATGTATGTGCTGAGTTTAAATAAATTATGTGTTATAGAACTCACATTTAAGACTTAGATCAATTTATTATCAGGTCATAAGAGTGTTAATAAATAAATGTAGTGATTGTTTGATTTATAATTGTAAGTCCTGAGTGTTTAATGTTAAGTTATATATTTCTTTTGAAATAATTTTTGAAATATGTAAAGCAGGGCGACATTCATTTCAATTTTAAAATCATCAACTTAACTTTCAATAACTATAGATAAATAAAAAACAAAAGTTAGATAAAAACTTTAAATGAAATATTTTTAGAAAAATTATTTCTAAATAATATTTAAATAAAACACAATCACTTCGCCTGAGTGATTTTGTAAGGAATTCTAAACTTTTTAATTTTACAAGTTAGGTGAAAAGTACAGTAGTGGTAGGGAATTAAGGAAATTCTAAATCTGAAGTTTGTGTCCTAGAACGTAAACATCTGATCATTAGATCAAAAGTTAGTTTTAGATTTTTTGTTTACTGTTCACTGTACACTAAAACGTGATTTTTGTCTTTTGAAATTTTGATTTTACTTCAACCTCCTTCGGGTTATGCTTACTTTATAAATTTAATCTCAACTTTATTTTTCTCTTCTAAACTGCAAAAGACTTTTTCTCCATTTGTAAATTATGAAAAAAGTTATTAATCTGATTGCGTAAACAGTTAATTCATTAAAATTGGACATTCTCAAATAATTCCTTTTAATAGTCATTTATATGAATAATAATAATTATTTATACAAAATTATAATAAAGGATAGTTTGGTTAGAAATTTAACAGTTTTTGCTGCAATAATTAGGGAATTTCTATTGACAAAATTTGAGTAATTTTTTTTTTCGGAGAGAAATGCATTTTTATTTAAAAGGGAACAATACTGACTTAATATTTATACTATAAAAATATCTCTAATCACTAACACCGATGACAGCAAAAAATTTCGTTTTTTTTTTTTTTTTTTTTTTTTCCACAAAAAGTTTAAAACTTATATTGTTGTTCTTTCATTATGAAGCAACCGTATAATATTCTCGTATCATGTAAAACTTTATGATGAAATTACTTATCTACCGTTTTACAATTATAAAATGAAATAATTATTGAATTCTACTTGCAGTTTAAAATGTAATATTCAATTGTTCAATGCATTTTACGATTATTATTATAAAACTGCGTATAATGAACATTTCAACTAAAATAATTAGTACAAAATAGCTGCTAAAAATTCTCTTAAACATATGTAAATATTATACATTTATAAATTTCAGCTTTTCGCATTATTGCTAAATAATCTCTACGTCGAAAAATGTTTAGAGAATTTCATAATAACTGAAAATCAAATAAAATTTTTAAAAAAAAATTGTATACGGTTATCGAGCAGAACTATTAAGTTTAATTAATGAGAATAGAATGGGAAACAAAGTTTCTGCTGAACAATAAAAAAAAATTTTTTTAATCAATCTTTTAAGTAAACAAACTTTATTGTAATAATCATTTCATTATTAAGGATTAAAGGTTATTGCGAAATTATTAATTTTAATTAGTGGACGAGTAGGTAAAGAAGTTTACTAATCGAAATACATTTAATGAAAGTTATGAAAATTTAGAAGGGGTAATAGAGGTAATTATACATAATTTTTTATCTTAGTTTTATTACGGCCTTCTAAAACACGCTAATGAATACAATTTTGTTAACAGATACAAACGATTATGTAGGCGCTATAACAACAAAAAAAATACGCTTTCATTTAATGCAGAAGAATCTAATGAAGACCCGCTTAATTGAAATGTCTCACCCATATTATATAACTTGGTGAATGATAGATACGTGATACCGAAAACAAAACCAAAGCGCACAGCTGTTTGGCGATTTGCTAGCACGCTCTGTTAACGCCAATAGAAATTTTCGCCAACCCTTTTATAATCTATGGTATGGTTTGGCAAAACGCGTCCAGCGAATCTAAGCTACGGAGGCGAGCAACACTGTCCACGCCACAGATATCCACATTCACACAACAGAGAACAACCCCCAGAGAGAACCATCCATGCCCTAAGAGGTATTCGAACCCGCAACCATTGGCTTCTCAGTCAGGCTCGCTAACCACTCGGACCCTAAACTTTAGGAATCATTCTTGGATGCGGAAATATCTTAAAGCCTTTTAATTTAAGGTGTAGGCCCAACATAATCCGAGATGAGTCTTAGTAGCCATCTTTAATTTACTGAGAAGGGGGTCAAAGTGAATTTCTGAATGAAAACAAACCGACTATTGTCAGTATCTCTTTTTACATATTAAAATTACAGTTTGTAATTATATCTATTGCTACTTTTGACATTGCTATGAAACAAATGAGAAATTATTTCTCATAATGTAATGTTACTCTTCATCCAGTGGTTGTTCCAAAAAACTCAAATATAAACCGATTGATCTGATGGTTTCGAAGTTATAACTTATTTATTTTTTGAATTGTGGAGCTATTTATACGTTTCGCTTTAATTCCACTTAAAATTGCATTATAATTTGTCCAAATTAACTAGATTGTTTTATTATCTACTCCATTATAAATTAAGTATTGTAAACATTAATTAATGTGCAATTGTGTGCAATCGCTAATTTGAAAACTATATAAGAGTATATGTCTTTGTTGATATTAATTGAGAAATGTATTCCTAATCCCTGGAATGTTTATTTGATCAAATGAAATACTCCAGGAGGAATCTGACAGTTGCAGTGACAGTATCATCCATTAAATATTTATCCCTCCCCCCCCCCGCCACTTCTCTTGTAGAAATCAATTCTAAATTTTATCCAAGTCGAAGTGGAACGAGTCGTTCCAACTCAATTAGTTTGGCACAAACATTAATCAGGCAAACTTCAACAAAAACATCTTTTATTTTCATCTTAGCAACCAGATTGGGAATTCCGCTAAGAAATCACCGTGAATCCTGTCAACACACCCCCACACGTACCACCACATCCTAAACCGAAGAAGGAAAGGGAAGAAAAAAAAAGATTAAAAATAAATGAAGAGCGTTAACTAAGATGGAAAGAGTGTGCCGTGAAGAGAGGAAAGTTTTAGGCTCAGAAGGTTCAGCAGTCACGAGACCTTCCGGAGCGTCACCTGGTGGACTTTGCGAACATCCCGAGGGATTCTTTTCCTAAATTAATTAAGAAGGGTGGTGTTGCGCCCAATTTCCTCTACAAATAATTATTTCTAAGGTCTCTTCACGCAGACGAAAGAAGATTTTATTTATTTATTTATGACGTTACGTAAAGGGAGCTGCTAACTTATTCGTAAGCAGTTTTCGAAAATTTAAAACCCCATTCAAGGTGTTCTCGAACATCATATTTGAAGATTTATGAAGGTCTTGGAAGCTGAATAATGCGTTATTCAGTGAAATCGCCAAATGAAAACTAAATAAGCTGATTAGGTTGTGAACTTTCTTTTTAACCTAATTTTGAAACTTTTATTTCTTTATAAAAGATCAAGACAGTATGCATCATCCTTTAAATTTCCCTCGTGAATACTTAGGCTTAAGATTTTTTATTGAATGATCTGATTAATTTCAAGTTAATTTTTAACTTAAGTTTTTAATGAATTCGACAAATAAAAAGAGCATTAATGTACATTGGTGTAAGAAATTAAGAGAATTCTGTGCATTATCTCTAGAACTACTGGACCGATTTTAATGAAATTTGATATGTAATACATACATTGATACAATACAAAACAAATAACTATTCAACAATAGTAATACACACGCATGATCGTGCCTAACACTCGTTGGAGTCGGAAGGTATGAAATTGCCACAAGACAATTCAGATCAATTGCTACAAGAAATTGTAAACTGCCTTGTTTCAAGTATGAAATCAAGCTGCAAGGGCTGTATATCTGCAAGAGGGGACCATACCGCCTATTAACCTATTTTTTTTTTTTTTTTTTTTTTTTTTTTTGTTTATTCTGCAATTGCTGTTTCATACTATCCAACAAGTGTTGCGCACGATCATGCGTGTGTATTACAACTGTTGAACGGTTATTTGTTTTGCATTGTATCAAATTTTATTAAAATCGGTCCAGTAGTTCGAGAGATAAACGACCTCGTCATTTCTTACACCCCTGTAAATAAACAGAAAATATAGTTGCAAAATAATTTTTCGATGGTTTAAAATCAAAACCAAGGTACAAAAATGATTTTTCAAAAGAACCAGTAGCCCACTGGATATATCAAAATAATGATTCTGCTGTCACATTAATCGAAAATGGTTCACCATAACTATTTCCAAAAATTCACGAATCTTTGTCCCACGGGAACAAAATTCATTGAAATATCACGCATGCGTCTTTACAATCATAAAAATATATAAGTATTCTAACTTGACGGTCATTAACAGCAAAGAGAATGGTCAAACATGATTTAAAATGAATTAATTCTGATAAAAAACCATGTCTTTTTCGTTTTTAAGAACAATAGAAGTCAGCGAAAGTCTTATTTATTCAATTCCTGCTATATCTTGTTCAACCTTTCAATCGTAGTAAAATACTTTTTATTCATCCACTCAATTTCAAATACATATATTTAGAGCCGCGATGGCTCAGGGGATAGAGCGTTCGCCTTCCAATGAGACGAACCGGGTTCGAATCCCAGTCGATACGAATTCCGCATCCGGCTTGCACTAACCACAGTGCTGAAGTGAAATATCCTCAGTGGTAGACGGATCATGGGTTAGAGTCCCCTTGCCGTCACGCTAACCGTGGGAGGTTCTCGTGGTCTTCCTCTCCATGTAACGCAAATGCGGGTTAGCTCCATCAAAAAGTCCTCCACGAAGGCTACTTTCTCCCAATACTCGATCCAGGAGTTCCCTTGTCTTCTGAATTGGGTTCAAAATTACAAGGCTACGGAGTTGAACATTAGTAGCCGTAAACCCATTAAGTTGGGTCGGCTGTTCAACGCCGGTTATAAAATAAAATAAAATACATATATTTAAACTTGTAGTGAATGACACTTGATGTCAATACCGTTTTTACAAATATTAATTCAGTCATTAAATAGGGATGAGCGAAAAACGAAATGGAATTTTCTGATGCATTAGTCATTGTTTTAAATTTTACTAGAAGTTTTTCACAGTTTTTCACTTATTTTGAAAATAACATCATTTCTAATTTATAGCTCTATTTGAAATAAAAAATAGTTTATTGTGCACATTTAAATATTTAATTATTTTATATTCGCTGTGTCAGATAAATTCAATAAAGAACATTTCGTGGTAGCACGTGTGGTCCGCGTCACCCAATTTATACTTTTATAGTTGTCTGATACCACGCACTTTGTTTTTCAGTTCCTACTATTAGTTTTCACTCTCCCCCTATATATATATATCTCGTTCAAAATTTCAATCATTAATAAAATAATTTTAATTCATCCACTCATATTCAAATATTTTTTTTTAAACTTGCAATGAATGACACTTGATGTTAATACAGATTTTTCAAATATTATTTCATTCATTAAATTTAATTAGTTATAATTTTATATGGGAGAAAATATTGTAATTATATAATAAAAAGTAACTAAAATAAAAAAAATTTCTTTGTTGACCTAAGTAGGAATGAGGCTTTTTTTTTATTTTTTATATATTACTTGTTTTAATATTTACACTGAATTGATAGAATATCTTTATTTGGGATGTCTTTTTTTAAAGTCGAGTGTATGATGCTTAAAAATTGATTAAAGGAAAAATTATTCTTTGTTTCTTATTTTTGGAATCTAAAATAAAACTCTTGGGGCGTTTAAGAATCTTAATTTAGTCTAAAAAGTCAAACTACGAGACAACTCTAATTTGTATTGATGATATGCCAGTTTCTAAGTCATAAAAAAAATATTCTCCCCACGAAAGGAAGTCTCACTTTAATATTCTGTTGTTAAAGAAATGTTACAATCGCCATGGGGTCTTCGGATATTGCAGGGATGCTGCACATCTTCTGATTAAAGCATTCTGAAAAGAATAAATAGGGAACATCCACTAAGAATATTTAAGAAACAATTCTTTCAGATTGGTTTCCCTTTACGAAACAACTTTTGCGTCAAAGTATTGCATAAATCAACTACCCAGCTAACTTATTTTTTTGTCGATATATCAAAAACCAAATGCCGTTTGTATCTATATAGAAATATAAAATAAAACACTTATCGTGTCAGGTAAAAGTTTTTGTTCCATACATCATTTTTTGGCGACTATTCTTTGCGAACACTCAAACTCAAGTAGTCTTATCGGAGGGACACTCTATTTTATAATTTTTTTTTCCTTTTTTTTTTTTTCTTTTTTTTTATGTTATTTCAGTTTTCTTCCTCTTTCTTTCAAGAAAAAAAAAAGTTGAAGATGTCTTAAGTCCACTTGGGCTATAGCCCACGAGGGATTCCATAAATCATTCCGTTCTCTCTTTCTTCTTTCTTTCGCTTTCAAATGATCTACAATCGAACGAAATCGAAACACGGATTGATTAAGAGTTCAAATATGATTTTTTTTAAAGTAAAAAATCTTTACAAAATAAAAATGATTATGGAATACTTTCTTATGACAGGTTTTTTTATTTTATTTTTTAGATAGCAAAGTTTTGAAATATTCAAAAGCAAATGTGTTCTCGTGTCAATATATTCACTAGTATCTAACGAAGTATAGGGTTTGAAACTTATAAAAATAGTCAACATGATATATGATGAATATTTCAACTAAATCAGAAACTTGAATAAAGATATTACACAGAATTTCAGTGTCTAAAATTACCAGTGCAAAGTTTTATGAGTTCTTAAAGTTGTGTTCAGTCCTTTGCCAAATTATTAGACGCAATTTAAGATTCTATGTAAAATATTAACTATCAGGTGATAATCTACAGCTTTATTGTTTCGACGCGACTGTTTGCTTTTCTTTACGTTCGTGTATCAACTGGTTAAATTAGACGATATATAATACAAATTTGACGCTTTTATTTTATATTATTTTATAATCGTCGTTGAACAGCCGACCGAATTATTGGGCTTACGACAACTAATATTCAACTCCGTAGCCTTGTAATTTTGAACCCAATCCAAAAGACAAGGTAACTCCTGGCTCAAGTATTCGGAGAAATTTGCCTTCGTAGAAGACTTTTGGATGGAACTAACCCACATTTGCGTTACATGGAGAGGAAAACCACCAGAACCTCCCACGGTTAGCGTGACGGCAAGGGGACTTTAACCCATGGTCCGTTTACCACTGAAGATATTTCACGTCAGCACTATGGTCCGTGCAAGCCGGATGTGGAATTCGTATCGACCAGCCATCGCCGGGATCGGTTCACCTCATTGGAAGGCTCTGTTCCCTGAGCCATCGAGGCTCGAATTTGACGATTGGATAAATTCGATGATAAATATAGAATATTTTTTATACCAGGTATTATATTATAATAATTAGATCAAATTATTAGACGCACTGAACTTTTTAATCATGACATGATTTGCACGAGTTTATAGGCAATATTAAAACACTCATGTAATGGGTTTTTATACAGGAGATTTTTTATATACTTCCCATTTGTATTTATTTTTACGATTGCTTTACAATGATAGCCGATTGATACACGAACATAAACAAGTATAAACCGGTGTCAGTCGAATAAAAACAATAATGCTGTATAGTATCACCTGATAATTAAAATTTTATATAGAATTTCATAGTGCGTCTAATAATTTGACCAGGGACTGTAACTGTCGTAGTTAGTCTAAATTATCAATTGGCAAGCTGAAAATCCGTTCTTCGTACAGGGCAGTGTTTTCCAAAGTGTGGTACCCGTACCTCCAAGGGTACGGGAACAGTTTAGCGGGGGTACGCGTTCTTATACGAAATATCTTGCATCAAACGAAAATTTCAAAAATTTTTATTTAAAAACAAAGCAAGCCATGCGAATTTACAATTACATATTTTTCTATTGGCTATCTTTTGCAGAGTTAACAGTTAATAATGAATGATGTCAACAACCAGTTGTGATTTTTAACTTTTGTGCAATTTTTTTCCAATAAAAAATGCATTCTATGAGTGGTACACAGCGTTACGAAAAATTTAGAAAGGGTACACAAAAGTTTGAGAAACACTGGTATAGGGTAGAAAAAAAGGAAAATAATAAACCGGGTATTAATAAATACTACGAAAGGATTCTGTCGAAGAAATGGAAGCTCTTTAAAATTTGATATCTTTTTTATGTTGCCGTAACCCTATACCAAACGCATTCTGTTTTCGAAAAAGCAATTTAGGGTAAGCTATTTTTCAGTTCTTGAGATAGCGTTGAAAGGCGAATACAGTGAAATGGTTGTTTATGAGAGTTTTCAAGATTATCCACGATCGAGAAATTTACTTAAGTTTTCTTTGTTTCTTCTCATCAATTTGAAGACTTTGCTTGCCCATTTCTCCAAATCAGGTGACTGAAATGTTTTCAGCTTAAAATAGAGGAGTTTTTGTTATTTTTCCGTTATTATTTACAACGATTCAATTATTTTCAACGTTATGTGTGTAAAGGGTAAGAGAAAAAAAATATTCAAGACAAATTTTCGTATTTGAGACTGAGACAAAGGAGCTGCTTGTATTGAAAAAACAATTTCGAAAGAATCCTCTATCGGGAACATGACAGAATTTAAATTGCATCTTAATGTGATTTACCGCTCGGTTGTTTCAAAAAGGGATTGAAAAGGTATTGAAAACTTTAATAGAATGAACATTAATTTAACGTTTGATTAAGTAATTAGAATCAAATTGAAGGCACGCAGTAACCAAGAGTAATCATTGTTCCAATGAAAGAAAAAGATCCCAGAAACTTCACGGCAACTTTCTTTTAATTGTCACGAAAATGATTGTATTAAAAACATTTTCTCAATAAAGCAAAATTATTGCAGTTTCAAACCTTTCATCCTAAAAGGATTAAAAATTAGTTTTAAAGCTTTTTAAAAAGCTTTGTCACTTAGGTCCATAGTGACGTTTTAGCTGACGTCACACTAGCAATAGGATCAAATTGCATTGCCCATTAAAATTTCATGACAAGGTGGATTTTAGCTGTTCATAAAAGACTTTGCGATAAGAAACCTTATAATGACCTAGATGTAAGATTATTTTTATCTTGAGACTAGCTTTATGAAAGGATTTTTTTACGCTTGAAAACTCTAAGTCAACCTCGATTGAAGGTTTTTATATAGAAGGTTGTTTTCCCAGATTTTGGATGAGAATAATGTGCGTAGAATAGAGCAGATTGTCACAGATCTCGTTTTAAGGTTACAAGGTTTATACGCAAACCGCATCATAAACCTTTTTAGGTTTACATTAAAAAGTTTTTGCCGAGTTAAATTAAAACTTATTTTGCTATCTGGGATACGTTCTGGAAACGAAACCGAAGAATGTATTCTTACCAAATTTCATTTAGTTCCAACTTTTATGAGGGAACTTTTTTAAGTTTAGTCAGTTAAGTTTGGAAACAAAGATCATTTTCATTAGCAGGATAAAATAAACATACATTTCAGTCAAGTTTTTACTAGAAGTCTTTTTGGAATTAGTTCTCATCCTAAACAAAGACCGTATTTTTATTCCTCCTTCAGTTTTTCACATCATTCTATAAGGAAAGAAAAAGTTTTCTGTATACTCTCGTACTATACTACCGATATCTCGATTTTCGATATCTCGAGAACCTCATTATGTAAAAAAAAAAAAGCAGTTTTTCCCTTAATGTTAATTTGAACTCCTATATCGAAAGGTTTCTTCTCAAAACCTTGTTATGTTGATTTTATTTGAACTGGAAAATGATTTTTTTTTCCGGAAAAATCACAATGTAAGTTACTTGAGGCCGGAATAGCCTGGTGGGTAGGGCACAGGGCCCTAGTCCAAGAGGTCGTGGGTTCGATCACCCCCAACTGAAGACTCCCCGTGTAGTAAATGGAGACTGATACACGTTAAATCTACCGGGTCACAAAGTCCTCCATGTTACCATACATACCTACTTCTGGAGGTACTGATCCAGGAATTTCCTGGTCTTCTGAAATGAATCAAAATTACAAGACTGTGGAACATTGGTAGCCGTAAACCGTAATTGGGTCCGCTGTTCAACGACTTTTGCAAAATAAAATCAAATAAAATATAAAATTTAAGTTCATTGTTAACCAATTCTTTTCTATTTAATGTACTATTGATCTTAACTGACTCTTAAAAATAAAATTAGCATTGTTGTATTTAGACTTATAGTCAACTACCATTATATATATACATATTTATGTGTGTAGTTATTCTTATGTTTCATGATTTAGTAAACATAAGTAGACATATATATATATATATAACATATATATATATATATATATATATATATATATATATATATATATATATATATATATATATATATATATATATATATATATATATATATATATAAATATATATATATATATATATATATATATATATATATATATATGTGATACAAAAATTATAAAAATATTTTTGTATTAATAAAAGCATTGAAGCTCTTTCATTTTCATAAAATGTCTCAGTTAAAATATTAAAGTACAGATATTCTATTTTGGGACTTCAAGGATGTAAACAAGCCAATGAATTATAATTAGATTAATGTTTCAAAAGAGAAGTTATTTTAAGATCTTTCACTTCCATATAAGGAAAGATGAAACGATTTTCTATGAATATTAAATAATTTGCGATGACGCGTAGTTATACAAGGAATGCAATATGACTGCCCTGTTTACCCATTGTAAGTATCCTATAAAACGCAGGACCGATGGTTTTATCGTGACTTTTTGTGTTTTACTTGTGCTAGCTAAACTCCGTCAGATCTGACGAGAAAAGTGTCTCTCCCCCTCCTGTCGGAGAGGGGAGGAAACTGTTGCTTCACCATCCTTTAATTAATAAACATCTTATGCAGAATCTGGACTCATCTTTCATGTAATTTTGACTATTATTCCCATATTAATAACAGGGTTTTGCTCTGTTATCAGATATATATATATATATATATATATATATATATATATATATATATACTTTTTAGAACAAATTTAGTACTGGACTTGTTATCTCACCATGTCGAAATTTTTTAGCGTCCCTTCAACTTCGAGATATGGAAAGTATACTGTATAAAAAAAAATATATTTATTGACGCTTATTACATTTTAAATGATCTCGACGCAGTCTAATTCCACTATATTTTTTTAATGAGTCAGTAGTTTAGATTAACACTTATAAATTGTTTGTTATAACTTCCATATTGTTCTTTTTTAAGTTTTGTTATCATTATTATGATCTGTACAGTTCGCAAAAAAAAACGAATCACCCTGAATAACTTTCGTTCCAATGATCGGATTTTCACGAACTAAGTGTCAATCTTAATGGTTCCTGGGGGTGACCTCAAATATGCTAATTAATCAGTGCTAACTATTAATTAAGTTACGAAATCAGACACAAAAACGTACTTTCTCTGAATAAACATATATATTTTTTTACATATTTGGATTCTTAACCTTCAAAATATAGGGGGTAGCCGCAATCTGGGAAATATGATCCCCATAGTTTAATCAGGAGAGCGATCCAAAGTTCGTACCCCTTAATGTTAATTTCACTTTTTACGTTTTTAGTCATATTTTTAAAATTAATAAAGCAATTCAAAGCAAATTGCACCCACTCATAAAACTCATTTACCCAAAGATAATTTCATGAAAAAAATAATTTTTAATAATTATTAATTATTTTTTATTATTTAATTAAATTGAGGATGAAAAAATTTTGAATTATAAGGTATGAATTTTTTTATACCATATTAATCTACATATTTTTCAATTGAAAAATCTAAAGTTTCAACTGTTTTTATTTATTAGAAGCTGAGAAAAATTAAAATTAATTATTTTAAAAAAATAATTTAGCAACAATAAAGAAATAATTAAATGGGGCGATAAATATTAAAATGTGGTTAACTTGAGAGAAACTTGACTTCGCGCGCGTAGTGTAAAATTTCATTCATATTTTTTTCGCTAATAATCGTTTGCTTATCTTTTTATTTTTTTAAAACTATAAAATACGATGTTTCTTTTTAAGTCGTCTAAAAATTTATTTGCAATTCAGTAAAGAAATTTGAATAAAACATTTTGAATAAAAAACACTTTATTCAACGAATGTCTTGTTTTATAAAAGCGTGCTTCTGATAGAATATGATTATACACCAGATTGTGCTTACTTAATGTGATTATTCTTTATTTTTAGATTTTGTTTTTCAATAACTGAAACAATGTCAATAATATACATACGTTCGTCAATAATATAATACGTTTTTTGAATTCTCTCACCTTGCTATTTAAACTCTATGATCCGCTGTAATATGTTTTTGTTTGAGTCAAAATATTGGCATATTTTATAAATTTTTACAATTTGCATACATCAACATACTTCAAGAAATTAATATTTTTTAAAATTTGAACTCATTTTTTCAAAGAGCGAATCTCTTAACAATACTTCGGCGAATCATAAAAAAATAATTTAGCACAATTTCTGAGTTAGTTTATCCTCTAAATACTACCCCCCCCCCTCAATTTAAAATTCCATGATAAAATTGATTAGTTTTCGTAAAACGAAACTGCTGCAAAGCAACTGAAATAAAGAACTGATAGGAAAGAATACATAAAAGTTAAAGTTTGGTTAAATAATCAAAATATAAATTTACAAAATATTTATTTGTTTTATATAATTTTTACATTTAAAAAGGAGAAACTTTATGGCATTCAGCTAATTTATGCTTTACAATACTTGCAATGATCAAAATGTTTAAAAGGTATACACTTAAATCCTATAGGAAGGAATTCAAACATTTTGATTCTATTTATAGTTTTCTATTAATTAAGCCGCATATTATTTAACCAAAGAATGTCACTGACTTATTGTTCAAAAAGTTAAATTATTAATTTAACTCAGTAAAACTTAAAAGAGTTATCTACCACATATGCATTTAAGTTTCAGATAATTTCTTTTATTAAACATTTTTACCTTATATGAAGCGGTAGGTTGAATAGTTCCTACCAACAGCATTCCGAAACAAAAAAAATACCAATGAAATGATTTGTTTGCATAAATGCTGGAAATAAATAAGGGTAGAGGGGTCTCATTATTTTCTATAATTCAACAATTAAAACAAGTAAAATTCTAATTAAAATTAGCAAATCTCTAAATAATCTACAACTGCAAAATACAACGATAAACTCTAAGTAAATTTGACTTCAACTTCTGATGAATTTCAATTCTTTCAAACTCTTTTTCTTTTTTTTTGATTTGACTTTTCATTTAAAAAGTCAGGAATCTAGTCCTTAATAAATTAAGAACATTGTGGTATCAGTATCGATCATAATTATAAAGTTATCATTAAATTTAAAATTAAATTTTTTAAATATAAATATTGAATGTTGTGGTGAATATAAACATAATAAAATACATCTTTTTAGTTTGGCCCCCACATTTTTAACTTCTTAAGGACCTTACGAACTCTACTTGAAATGACGCTATCGTATAAGATGTCGGTAGTGATAATGAGATTAGTAAAATAAGTCTTTAAATAAAGGAATAAAACAAAGAAACTTTAGTAACCATATTTGGTGATAAATAAGTAACTGATCGCAATCGAAGAGCTTAGGGAAAAAACATGTTTGCAAAAGTCAGTTTCGGAATTTATACATAAGGATGCTATTTGCAAATCCTACTTATTTAAGAAAAACATGTAACCAAAATATTTGTCAGAATGAAATGACCTTTAACAATAAAATAAAAATGCAAGTAAAATTTACTATTATATATATATAAATAATAAATAAATACAAAAAACACGAAGAAAATTAAGAAAGACAATAAGTTTTATTTTTTGCGCATAAGCTGCAAGTAAATAAGACTCATAAATTAAGTTCAAAAGGTAGACAAAGAAAGGAAAAAAATTGCAGAACAATGAAAAAAGGGGAAAAAAAGAAAATAACAAAAACCGGAAGGGAAAAAAGAGACAAAAATCCGGAAAATAAAAGATATAATCTTTTCATCAGCCCACGCGATTATATCCACATAAAAGAGTGCTTTCTAATTTTACGGATATAATCGTGAGGGCAGATGAAAAGATTATATCTTTATTTTCCAAATTTTTAAAAAAAATTGTTTTCCTTTTTTCACCCGGTTTTTTTTTGTTATTTTTATTTTTTTTATTATTTATCATTTTTTCCCAATTTTTCTGTAATTTTTCCCTTGCTTATATATATGTGTGTGTGTGTGTGTGTTACGGCGCGATCTGGCTGGCCAGGTCGCAATGTTCCGGCCAATGTCCGATATTTTTCTTGATTTCATTTGAGACAAATTAAAAAATTTCATTTTTTTAATTTTAATTTGAAAGATTGTCTAATTTTTTATATTTTTAAGTTAGAAGATTTGTATTTTTCAATTAAAAATGAAAACAAAAGGGGCAATATTAGCAAATAAACTTTTTAATAAAACAAATATTAAATAATTGTGGTGCACTGTACCACCCGGTATGTGGATACCTTTAGGATACCTGACGATCGATTACATTTATTCGATATTTTAATACTTACTGACGATAGATTCGAAGATAAATACCGGGCAGTGTCACTGAACCTTCAAAAAACATCAGTGTAGGATATACCGGGCAAATGTATACCGGGAAGTGTCACTGCACCTTAAAAAAACATCAGTGTAGCATATACCAGGCAGTGTAACTGAGCCTTAAAAAACATCAGTGTAGGATATACTGGGCAAATGTATACCGGAAAGTGTCACTGAACCTTAAAAAAAACATCAAAAAAGAGATCCTGCAAAAAATTTGGGGCATGATTCTGATGCCCCAAATTTTTTGCAGGATCTCATTTTTTTCTTTTCCTTAGCTGAAAGACTTGAACTGGGGTGTAAAAGCAATTAGCCCTACAACTTAGCCTTAAATCATAAATTTATAATAACTTAAGTAAATTTGGTTTTAGTACAGCATTTTTATTCAAATAACATCTTTAAAAAAATATAAAATTTCAGATAATAAGTTCAACGTTTAAATTTTGAAATATTGGAAAATCAAAAATAATTTCATTTCTTCATTTTAAAATCAAATTTTATTTTCAAAGTATTAAAACGAATACTAATTTCTATGTCCAGAAAGCAGATCCAAAAATTCTCTTCTTGGTTGCCTATAGCAACAGAGACACACAATATTATGACGTCTCGTCATTCATTCAGTTTCTTTATGGTTGTTTTAAATTGTTTCAGTTTATATGGCGAGGTAATTTGGCATTTTTTTTAAACTTTCGCAAAATATATAAATCTTTATTGCGACCTAATTTACGACCAAATCTTTTCGAAATTTTGTCTACCCCTCTATTTCAAGGGTCAGGATTCCAAATATGTAAAATAAAATATATGTTTATTCAGAGAAAGTACGTTTTTGTGTCTGATTTCGTAACTTAATTAATAGTTAGCACTAATTAATTAGCATATTTGAGGTCACCCCCAAGAACCATTAAGATTGACACTTAGTTCGTGAAAATCCGATCATTAGAAAGAAAGTTATTCAGGGTGATTCGTTTTTTTTTTTTTTGCGGACTGTACATTTCCCTCTTAGTAAATATAATATCCTCGTATATACAAACTGATTATTTCCAAAGCAATTTTAACCGTCACGAGAGACGTTAAATATATATGCTTTTAATAACTGATATTTAATTATAGTTATTTATTCTTCTTTTGAAACGTATTTAAAAAACAAGGTCAGACTCAAGATAAATACAACACGTGTCATTTCAGATCTCTAGTCGTCAATAAATGTACGAAATATTTTACATATTCTCTGATTGAATTTTCCAGACAAAATTATACACTGCATATTTAGAAATGTAATTTTTATATATCTTTGTTTTAGCATCATTTACTTTAATTTTTTTTTTTTGTTTTTTGTAATTTCTTGATCATGTACCAGATCGTGCAATTTAACGCTGTAGAACGTGTTTTTTTTTGGGGGGGGGGGGGATAAGAATGGGAGTTCTGAAGACTACGATTAGTCACCTTTTAAAGAATGCCAAATTTCTGCAAAGTGGTTATTGCAGAAATTTGGCAATAGTTGAAAGGTTTCAACAAACGATTGCTTGTGTAATAGAAAATTCACCTCCCAAATATGTTAATCCAAACATAAACTATACTGAATACAAATATTACAAATAAATAAAATAATTATAATATTTAATTGGAAAGTTCAAGCTTCTTGCGTGAATTTTCGAGATATCCTGGATGTTGAGCACAAATTTGTATCAAGCTCTAAAAAAGCGAGTGTCGATATCAGCAAATGTGTTTATGTTCTGAATTATGCGGTGCCCGCGAGGAAAGTGATATCGTTTATTTAAACATAATTTGTGGTAACCGCTAAAATACGTCACTCCACACTTTTGACTGTCATTACCATTTGGCATCGCTTTCACTCATGGATGGGTGTTAGCCAAATCGCCATTAACGTAGAACGCTTACAACTCAGTTTTGCGGCAGCATTTTAACATCGTAGCCTAGAGCTGTAAGCGAATGATGATGAAAATATCGTCTGCGCGAAGAGATGGAAAGAGCAGAGCTTTGTAATTACTGTTGGTACTCACTACTAAAAGGGTGTGAAATGTAAATTAACAGCAGAAACAGGCAGATTATTTGGTCACTAAAACTCAAGCGATGTGCTTTCGACCATTCAGGTGACCACTTTATAGACTAATTATTAAGACTAATTAAGGAAAAGGTTGGTTAAATGTTTTCCAGAGCTCTCATCATCAGCACCATCCACTCCCCCTCCCACTGCTGTGCTAATATAGTGGAAGTCACAAGTTTTACTCAATCAGATATCTCCGATTAATAAATTTCCGTTTGAAATGTTTGCGGTATTTATATGTATCCAAATTATTCTTTTCTTAGAAATGTGTGTTCGTATGATGTCATTTTCACTTTCATAATCACTTATAAAATAATTTAAGAAGTCTTTAAAATAATAACGAACGATAATTCGATTTCAAATTGCCAATTTAGTAATTAGTTCTTTAGTAAGCAAACATAAAATTAAAAGCATGACTCATTAGTTTAAAGGAAAATTTATGTTATCAGTGGCATCTGAAATTTAACTTTGAGTTAAATGCATGTTTTTAAGCTTAAATAGCAGTAAAAAAAGAGCAAACTAAGACAAAAGAGAAATTTTTTTATTTCCTTAAAATTTTATTAAGATACAGTAAAAATAATGATTAGATTAATAGAATCCAACTTATAAGCCAAGTCAACCCGCATTAGCTTTACAAGGAGAGGAAAACCACCCATGGTCAGCCTCACTTCAAAAGGATTTTAACGCGTGATCCATCTACTACTAAGGTTAGTGTCCGTAAGCACAGTGCTTAGAACGATTCGTGAGCAAAATTCGTATCAAAACTATCCATTGCTGAGATTCGAACCTGGATCGGTGGCGAACGCTCTATCCTCTAGGCCACGGCATGAAAATCCTCTTAATTTTCATCTTTTAGTTTCGTGATTTTGCAACAAATAAAAAAAAATAGAATAACTCTCAGTTCGTGGTCTTCCTCACCATGTAACGCAAATGCGGGTTAGTTCCATCAAAAATTCCCCTACAAAGGCACATTTCTCCCAATATTTGATCCTGGAGTTCCCTTGTCTTCAGAATTGGACTTAAAATTACAAGGCTACGTACTTGATCATTAGCAGTCGTTAGCCCAAACATTGGGTCAGCTGTTCAGTGACGGTCATAAAAAAATAATAACTCTCTGTTTTTATGAAAAGAAACTGGCATTTTAATCCATAGAAATTGCTATATATACAGTTAAATTGAGTCAGTAGTAAGTAAGTTAATAAAGATAAGTTAATAAGTAAAATAAGCTAATAAGTTTAAAAGGAAAGTTAAATTTCACTAGGCATAAAAATTTGACACTGTGATAAACACCCATTTAATTCTGCAAATTCGTGGTACTCTCTCTCTCTCTCTCTCCCTCTCCCTCTCCCTCTCTCTCTCTCTCTCTCTCTCTCTCTCTCTCTCTCTCCTCTCTCTCTCTCTCTCTCTCTCTCTCTCTCTCTCTCTCTCTCTCTCTCTCTCTCTCTCTCTCTCTCTCTCTCTCTCTCTCTCTCTCTCTCTCCCTCTCCCTCTCCCTCTCTCTCTCTCTCTCTCTCTCTCTCTCTCTCTCTCCCTCTCCCTCTCTCTCTCTCTCTCTCTCTCTCTCTCTCTCTCCCTCTCCCTCTCCTCTCTCTCTCTCTCTCTCTCTCTCTCTCTCTTTTTCCATTTATTTTACTTACGTGAAACATCTTTCCATCCATTTCTACTTATATTTTCAAACAAAAAAAATATTTCTAAAAAATATTTAATACCATACATTAATGAAAGAACTTATGAAAGATAGAACTTCATAATTTCTTGAAATTTTGATTTATAATCAAAACAGAAGGAGTCTCAGGGGAAAGCATCAACGAATGGAATTTGGTATTAAGGCTCTTCTCGACTAGTTTATTCATATAAAGACTCCTCTTTTTTTTTTTTTTTTTTCAAAGATTAAGATTGTCTCCCAATAAATTTTTCTGCGAACATATTCTCCTTACAGCAAATTAACAATTTTTATTTTTCAAAGCTAAATCATAAACTTACTGTTCCTCCTTTTTCGCTTCAATTAGAAATACAGTTGAACTTCTATTTAACGAACTTCCATTTTGCGAATTTCTCTATTTTGCGATTTGTTTCGAGGAACCTAGAATATTTTGTATAATAACTTCCAAATAGCAAAGTGAATTTTCTATTAACCAAATTTTTTTTGAGATTCCCTATTTCCCAAAATATTTAGGAGCATTTCAAACTTGTCAACGCATTTTATGAGGGAAATAACCTTGAATTAATTTTTGGAGCCAACTAACTTTTAGAGAAAGCAGTAAAATCCGTTTCTCTTTTTGTAGCACTGAATGTAGCGTTTCTCTTAGTGTAGCACTGAATAATGTTTTGCTCTATTCTTGCCTTCTATGCAGATTTCTTTTATGGTTAAGATTTATGAAATAAATAGTAAATACTAGTTTACAAGATAAAGGTGTGTCCATTGCTCTTTTAATTATGTCTAGTGTTAATGAATTTAAAACCTGATTTGTGTTGTTTAAGTATTTAAAAATGTTATTTTCTATTTAACGAATTTTCCATATAGCGGGATTTAGCGACTTCGTTAAATAGAGGTCCTACTGTATATCAAAATTATTATTGTTCGTGAAGAAGGTGATAATAAATGTTAAATAAAATAATTGGTGTACTTCGCAGTTCAGGATGGCCACAACGATAAATGATGTTTCAAATAAGATCTACATTTAAAATAAGGTACAAATAAAATATAGATATAGATAAGAATATAGTTAGAAACAAATAATTTAAAAAGTCATTTCCTGCTTAGGTCAACAATGAAAAATTTTATTTTATTTACTTTTTATTAAATAATTAAAAAATATTCGAAAAATTTAATCTAAATCTAATCTAAAATTAATTAATTAAATTTAATGAATAAATTAATATTTGGAAAAAAAACTGTATAAACATCCTCCACTAAAAAAATGTATTTAATTTGGAGTGGATGAATAAAAAGTGATTTATTAACGATTGAAAATTTGAACAAGATATAGGGAGAGGGTGAACTAATAGTAGAAATAGAAAAAAATATAGATGGCAAGGTATGCCTAGAGGTGGCCTTTCCTGGAGTTTTCACTTTATTTAAAGAAAATAACGCTTTGGACTTTTTTATAGACTAATACAAAAAAGTTGCGCATTTTTAAGATTTTGTGCAGCTTGAAGAACAATAGCCCAAAAAGTAGGGAATATTCCCAGTTGCAATATTAGTATCGGAGATTTTAAAGTAGCCAAACCCGAT